>CM077265.1:22514720-23114720 GCA_039654775.1 Spinibarbus caldwelli | reverse complement strand
ATATTACAGTGTCTGAGATCGTATTTGCAAGTTCACACACCTCTTTAACATTATTTTTAGTGATCTCCGACTGGCGAAGAAGAACATCATTAGCGCCGACGTGGATAACAATCTTACTGAATTTACGTTTAGCATTAGCCAGCACTTTTAAATTTGCCAAGATGTCAGGCGCTCTGGCTCCCGGTAAACATTGGACTATGGTGGCTGGTGTCTCTATTTTCACGTTCCGTACAATAGAATCGCCAATTACTAGAGCACTTTCATCAGGTTTCTCAGTGGGTCCATCACTGAGTGGGGAGAACCTGTTTGATGTTTTGATCGGAACGGAAGAGCGGTGTTTCGACCCGCGACTATGCCGCCTCACAGTCACCCAGTTGCCCTGCTGCACGGGCACAACCGGAACCGAACAATGTACAGGAGTCCCTGAGCTAGTCGCATCCAAAGCAGTATCTACAGCCCTCACATTCTTACTATCCTCAACTAAAGTTTGGATGCGTGTCTCTAGTTCTAAAATCTTCTCTGTCAGCCTAACTATTTCCCTGCATTTATCACATGTGAATCCCTCGTCGCCGACAGAGAGAGATAAACTGTACATGTGGCACGAAGTGCAAACAACAAGAGAAGGAGAAGCCATTACTCACCGTGATTGATGAATGATACCAACTTAACTTACCACTGTTGTTTGATGAACTTGTGAAAAACAGAGCGAGAGAGAAATGAAAACGGAGCGAGAAAAAAGAAAACAATAATCGGCGCGAATAGAAACGTGAATGGAACCGCGAGTAACAAGCTAACCGGCTAACGCGCTGCACCTGCGGTTTTAAAAGCGAACGATCAAATTAGTTATATTAGTTTGACAGATAATACCAGAAATATGGTGGGAATTAAGTTATATATTATCACTTTAAACAAAAGAGAGTGAAAGTAAGGTAAAGATTCAATAAAAAAGCGGAGCTACAATCGCAAACCTCTCAGCAGCACAACAGCCGAGTGAGGAGACCGGTCTCGATGCAGCTTCACTCAGGGACCTGAGGAGCGCGACGGACCTGGCCCTGCTTGCCACCAAAGCCACTGCCCAGGCTATCGGGCGGTCAATCTCCAGCTTGGTAGTGTTGGAATGCCATCTTTGGCTCACATCGACAGAAATAAAAGAGGCGGATAAAGTTCCCTTCCTCGACGCGCCGGTCTCGTCGAACAGCCTGTTCGGGCCAGCTGTGGAGGGCTTTGCGGAGCATTTTACGGAGGCTCAGAAGTCTTCTGATGCGACACTTCCTCCCGAAACGCGCCAGCTCTTCTGCTGCTTCTAGTCGCCCCAAGCCTGCGCCGACTCAGCAGTTTGCCAAGCCAACGCTGGCCACTCCCGAGCCCCGACCTCCTAAGGATCGGCAGGATAGAGGGCATTCCCGCTCGGCAAGATGCTACCCCTTCCCGAAGCTCCAAGGACCCCGGCCCAAGATTGCCTTGGATCCGGTGCCTCAGAAGTCCTCCTGATCAGCCAGGCAGGAAGAGGAGGGGCCCGAGTCTCGCTACCGCCGGACCCCCCCACAAGCAGGCTCTAATGTGCCTCTTGTCAGCCCGCTCAGTGCTGGGTGCAGAGGGAAGTGTGTTATTGGTTCCCCACGGGCCCACTCTAGCGCCCGGGTGTCCAACCGCTTTGATAGTAGACAAAATAAAACACATGCATTTTCAAAAAGAGAGCAAATATCCTCTTCTGCCTACCATAAGCGTCCTGCTCTTATGCAGCCAGTCTTTAGAGCCTATTCAGCCTTTTAACCCACGGGCCGAGGCCTGGCAGGCCATCCCCGGTGTGTTAGAATGGGTATGGCTACAATAAGACGAGGTTATTCACTCCAATTCGCTTGAAGGCCACCACACTTCCGTGGTGTGGTCGCCACCACAGTGCGCAGCGAGGATGCTCAAGTCTTGCGCACAGAGGTGATGAATCTGCTGGTTAAGGGAGCCATAGAAGTCGTTCCTCCAGCCTAGAGCGAGTCAGGCTTCTACAGCCACTACTTCTTCGTCCCCAAAAAAGACGGCGACCTGCAACCTATTCTAGATCTCAGACTCCTGAATCACGTCCTGGTAAAAAGGTCGTTCAGGATGATCACATTGAAGCAGATCCTCTCGCAAATATGCCGAGGGGACTGGTTCATGTCACTGGATCTGAAAGACGCATACTTTCACATCCAGGTAGCCCCCCATCACAGATGATTCTTGAGATTCGCGTTCGAGGGGGTGGCATATCAATCAGGGTCCTTCCGTTTGGGCTCTCCCTGGCTCCCCGCACTTTTACGCGATGCATGGATGTGGCTCTCTCCCCTCTGCGACAGATGGTAATCCGCATCCTCAACTACCTCGACGACTGGCTCATTTTAGCCCAGTCAGAGGCAGTTTCAACATTGCACAAGACCCTCCTCCTCAGCCACTTAGATTGCCTGGGGCTCAGGGTCAACTTTGCCAAGAGCGTACTGTCACCCAGCCAATGAGTGTCATTCCTGGGGACAGTTATCGACTCAGTGCAGATGACAGCAACTGTCTCAGCGGAACGAGCCATGACGATTCAGCGCCGCGTGGCCTCCTTCAAGGAAGGGACCGCTTAGGGAGGGATCTTAGATATGGCGTACAGAAGGAAGGTTGTCACGACAGATGCTTCCAAGAAGGGTTGGGGAGCGCTGTGCGAAGGCAAACCAACCTTCGGTCTTTGGTCCGAAGAAGAGTCGGGTCTGCACATCAACTGCCTAGAGATGCTAGCAGTGTGCCGTGTCTGTCAATTCTTCCTGCCAGACATAAGGGGACACCATGTGCTAATTCGCTCAGACAGCAGGTCCATGGTGTCATACATAAATCACCAGGGCGGCCTCGTCTCGAAGCGCCTCTGCACGCTGGCAAACGACCTTCTTGATTGGGCTAAGACCAATCTGCGCTCACTGAAGGCAACGCATGTGTCGGGCAAAATGAACCAAGGAGTGGAAATGTGGTCGAGGAACAACATCTCCTCAGAAGAATGGACGCTCCACCCACTCGCGGTTCAGAAAATCTGGGAAGTCTTTGGCAGAGCTCGAGTAGACCTCTTCGCCTCCGAAGACAACTCTCATTGCCCAACCTTTTTCACGAAGAGTACGGATGCCCTGGCCCACGAGTGACCCAGCCTCCCGCTCTATGCATTCCCTCCAATCGCTCTGCTACCGCAGGTACTCAGACGAGTCAGGGAAAAACGGCACAAGCTTCTTCTAATAGCCCCCCTCTGGAGGAAACAGCCGTGGGTGTCAGAATTATTCCAGCTGCTCAAAGCAGCCCCCGTGGCCCATTCCCTTGAGACGGGACTTCCTCTCTCAAGTGAATGGCACGCTGTGGCATCCACGGCCCGAGTTATGGGCCCTGTATGTGTAGCCGCTCAACGGGAGCCTTTCGACCTCCCAGAGCGTGTCTTAAACACTATGGCAGAAGCTAGAGCCCTGTCTACCAGACGCCTCTATGCTCTGAAATGGTCTATTTTCTCAGCTTGGTGTCAAGACCGTGACTTAGATCCGGTTACCTCTGATGTATCAGTCTTTCTTTCGTTTCTGCAGGAGATGCTGGATAAACAGAGTTCCTCATCCACCATCAAAGTTTATGCGGCAGCCATAGCGGCTTTCCATGCCCCTATTGCTGGCCGATCGATGGGCAGGAATAGTGTGGTGGTCCAGTTTATACGAGGCGCCAGGAGAATTAACCCCCTGCGTCCTCGTACAGTTCCACCTTGGGACTTACCAACCGTACTAAGGGCCTTGAAAGGCCCCCCGTTTGAACCATTGCAAACCACGAACCTCAGATCACTCTCGTTTAAAACCGCCCTGCTGTTAGCGCTGGCATCGGTTAAATGAGTAGGAGACCTACAGGCCCTTTCCATCAACCCTGCTTGCCTGGAATTCGGGCCTAACGACTCCAAGGTCGTCCTGAAACCAAGGCTGAGTTATGCACCTAAGGTGCTCTCCATTCCATTCAGAGCCCAGGTCATAGCGCTTTCCACGCTTTCCCCTTCGACGGATGACCAGGAATTATCCCTGCTCTGCCCCGTCAGGGCCCTGAGGGTGTACATTGAGTATTCTGCCTCATACAATAGATCAGAACAGCTTTTTGTCAGCTTCGGTAACCGCGCTAAAGGTCGCCCTGTTACGAAGCAAAGAATTTTCAGGTGGTTAGTGGATGCTATCACCCTAGCACAGTAGTTCTCAACTGGTGGGTCGCGAGACCGTTCTGAGTGGGTCGCGGAGTGTACGGCCAAAGAAACGACATCAACAACAAAAAACGTAATTCTAAATGTTTTTTCTGATGCGAGACTTTTATTTTAAAAAGAAAGCTGTTGACACTTCTGTCAGATGCAGTAATAATTCCTGAGAAAAACGCACTCTCCAGATTCAGTAGCTGCGGTCAGATGAGATGTAGACAGATTTATTGTCAGTGTCATTATTCTATCATTATTTTCGTAACTTGCTATGAAAAAAAAAAAGTCTCTCACCTCAGAAAAGCAAACTATCCTGTCCTGTCAGATGTTATACAGTGTTCGTAGCACGCACTCTTCTATAGCACGCGCGAACGCAGTGCCGCACTGTATATCACTTCACTAAAACCAGAAACTACGAGAATGCAACGCATGAAATAAAAGTACAGTACCGATAAATCACATAACTGGTACTGCGTGTGTTAGCTGGAAAGGATTTGCATGAAGGTATGATATTCATTCTATTCAGGAGCAGTTTTCACGTGTTATTAACAGTTCATGTTATTCATGGTAACGGTTGTTTCCATAACCCAAAAATATCATGTTATTTCCACTTTGTTTTATTTTGTATATGCTTAAATCACTGTGGTGTCTCATACCAACTTAATTGTATTAACAAAAACTAGTTTGGGACTGCTATTTAATAGCCTTGCCTTATATGCTGTTTATTCAGTATTAGTAATATTCTCAACAGTCTTAATTTAATTTTTGTTAAATAAATTTGCTTTGTTTTATATTTTTTAACAAATTCTACATATATATTATACAAACATTATATATATATATATATATATATATATATATATATATATATATATATATGTTTGTCGCGGCTTGATGACCATGGGAAAACGTGGGTCCCAAGGCCAAACCAGTTGAGAACCACTGCCCTAGCATACTCCTCCTTGGGCTTGCAGTGCCCCATTGGAGTCAGAGCCCATTCCACCAGAGGCATCGCCTCTTCCTGGGCATGGTCCAGCGGGGTGTCCATTTCGGAAATTTGTGAGGCGGCCGGGTGGTCCTCGCCGTCCACATCTGTAAGGTTTTACAACCTAGACGTCCCTGCCTTACAGGCCAGAGTCCTTTCTGCTTAGTTTGCCGCCTCTGGCAAGTTTAGCAGTCTTATGGGTTCACTTGACCAGCATTGTTCAAGTCCCTCCTTCACCTGGACGGTCCATATTATATGGATACCAGGTATAAACTATAGGGGACGACACCCAGGCCACGGATGACCCTGATGGCTCAGCCTGTGCTTGGTTTATTCCATTGACTCCCCTGGGTCTTCTCCCATGGGAGTCTTGGTTTTGAGTCGTTCCCCATCATAGCATGGCATGATTGTACTGGTTCCCATACAAGCGTCTTACAACGCAGTACGAATGAAAATATCAACAGGGAACGTACTCGGTTACTTTCGTAACCTCGGTTCCCTTAGATATGGGAAGGAGTACTGCGTTCCTGGCCGTGTTATGAACTGCACGCCTCAGTTGCTTCATTTGAAGAAATCTGAGATGCGGCAGCGAAGCGGCCGCTTATATACCCACAGTCCCCGACCGTTTTGGCGGGCTATGGCGGGCTGCTCAGCCAAAGGCTTGCTTGTCACCGCCGCCGAGCCATTGATTTGTTTTTATAGCACTGCACGAACCAATGGACGTGCAGTTTCACTGCGTGATTGAAAAGGCTTCAGTTGAAGAGGAAAAAAGGAGTTTTTCCCATACAAGCGTCTTACGACGCAGTACTCATTCACATATCTAAGGGAACCGAGGTTACGAAAGTAACCGAGTATGTTACTCATTATGTCAATGCATAGATAAGAAAGATTCTGGTCAGTCGAAACATAGATAAACTTAGAAAATCTCCACACATAGACGTAAAACTCGAAGTATATCTTCCAGCAATTATTTTGGTGACAAGTGATCAGAGGTCAGATGCAATACGTCTCTCCAAAGACGTATATTTGATACCCTGGACATCAGAGTAACGGCAGATGAACGTTTCCTCCTGGGGCTGTCTCCGCATCTCCCTGCACAGACAGATACTAAAACACATATGGAGAGAAACACTTATCTTACTTCAAGGTTGCCTGGCTCAGCCCTGAACCTTATCAGGTATGGTTCATAACACACAGACAATGAGCAGCTTCTCAGAGAGAAAAGAAGTCTAAAACCATATTCAGCTTATTTTCTATCATGCAAACACAGCAATATCATAACTGTCCTGTCGTTGGTCACGTAGATGGGAGGTCCCGATGACCTCTGTGACATAGCAGTCGCGACCCTCAGAGGAGAAGATAGAGACTCTGCATGTAAAAGCTTACTGATAAATGTTGTCAGATGGAGTCTTTGAATCTTTTCAGTTTAGGAAATATCACAGTACAGAATCTGCTCTTTTAAGATTGTCAAATGATATTTTATTATCTGTTGATTCTGGGAACTCTGTAATACTTCTGCTGTTGGATTTGAGTGCGGCCTTTGATACGGTCAATCCTGACATTCTTATTTCTCATCTTGAACGCTGTGCGGGTATTAAAGTTCATGCACTGAACTGGGTTAAATCTTATTTGAACAATAGAACCTTTTCTGTTTATATAAATTGATGTTTATCCTCCAAAGCACATCTGACACCTGCAGGATTCTCCAAGGATCTTTTCTTGCCCCCATTTTGTTTTCTTTATATACGCTCCCTTTGGGCTCAATTTTGAGAAAACACAGAGTATTTTTTTATTTGTATGCAGACGGCACTCAAATATATGTGCCCATCAAGCAAAATGACAATGGTGGTCTGTGTGCTTTAACTGCCTGTTTGTCAGACATTAAGGCTCGGATGTCCAAAAATTTCTTAAACTTAAACAAGAGTAAGACTGAGGCAATTGTGTTTGGACTATTAGCTGTCTCTGGCAGCTTAAATGTTTGGCAGTTTAGCTGCTTATGTAAAACCATCTGTTAAAAACAGGTGTTGTCTTTGACTCTGCCCTGTTATTTGATAAGCATGTAAATGCAGTTGTTAAATCATGTTTTTTTTTTTTTTTTCCAGTTGAGACTACTGGCCAAAGTTAAAAGCTTTTTAACCCCTGCTGAGTTCGAGAGAGTAATACATGCATTTATATCTTCTCATCTGATTCTTACTGGCACACGTAAATTTGAGCACATCACCCTTGTCTTACTCTCTCTGCCTTGGTTGCTGGTGTGTTTTAGAATATAATTTAATATTTTACTCTTTGTTTTTAAGGTCTTAAATGGTCTGGCAACTTCTTATTTATCTGAACTTGTGACTGTTAACGTATCTGCTAGATGTTTAAGGTCATCAATTCAGAAACTGTTAAAGGTTGCCAGATCAAGGATAAAAAGAAATGGAGACTGGGATTTTGCCATAGTTGGCCCCAAATTGTGGAATAGCCTACATTTATCTATCAGGATAATCCCTACAGAATCTCTGTTTAAAGTAAAACTTAAAACTCACCTTTTAGGAAAGGCTTGTAATATCTGAGCTGCCCTGAGCATGTTTTTCCTCTGTATGTACCATTTCCTCTGAATGCACCATGTCATTGTATGCTGTGTTATTGTTTTGATTGGTGTTTTATCATTTTGATTTTACAATTTCTGTATAGCACAATGGTCAACGACTGTTGTTTTATTGTGCTATATAAATAAACTAAACTAAACTAGGCCTAATTTAACTCTGCAGGACTCTCTGGTATAGGCACTGAGGGTGTAACATCCAGCACATTGTACCATAGGCCACCTCCGTGTTCTCAGTTTACATGAGTAGGTGCAAACCACGTTTACTCAATCTACTGGACTGGGTCTGAGTTTCCTCTTAGAGGACTCATCAGACTAGTCTTCAATGTTACCAAATAAGTCTTCTTCATCTAGGAGAACTGGATGGTCACACTTTATATTAAGTGATCTTAACTACTATGTACTTACATCAAAAATTAAGTACAATGTACTTATTGTGTTCATATTGTATTGCAAAACACTTTTGCTGCTATTGAGGTGGAATATGGGTAAGATTACGGACAGGTTTGGTGGTTTGGGTAGGTTTAAGAGTGGGTTAAGGTATAAGGGATGGGTCAACAGTGTAATTATAAATGTAATTACAGAAATTAATTACAGATGTAACTACATATAGGTATTTTTAAAAATATAAGTACAATGTAAAAACATTTATGTACACAATAAGTGCATTGTATCAAATGATTAATTTAAATGTACATACATAGTAGTTAAGGCCACCTAATATATAAAGTGGGACTAACTGGATTCACACCCACAACTCCAGATTGACCCTGTGGCACATAGTCAAGGTCATCAGCATCAGATATTTCAGACTCTGAATCAGAATTGCCTGATCTTCCTCATTCTGTTATTCATGCAGCATCTCTACAAACATTTCAGCTGTTAATCTAGGCTAACTGAAATTTGTCACTGCACTTACATATTATTGCTCTTTTGTTGATTTTGATTGCTTCTATTGTCCTCACTTGTAAGTCACTTTGGATAAAAGCATCTACTAAATGACTAAATGTAATGTAAATGTAATCTAGAATGACTGGGACCAGCCATACTAACACTCTGGATAAAGAACATCAAAAAGCACAAGAATATATGCAAATGCACATCAAACTTTTGTTCAAGTATATACTTATATATTGCCACTGTCAGACAGAAACCTTGTATGTCCAAAACTGTTACTTTTCAGGAACACTCACACACTAAATAAATAAATAAATATGGAGATACAAGATTTTCACTTGACAGCAATGATATATACTTGTAACATTCTTATTCAACTTTTATTTTGTTGGCCTATTTAACATTAGCTAGCTAGAATATAATATGTCAAGCTAGCTAACAGTGTTGGACATGTTTCCCTTTCTCACTAATAATGGATTTCAAGGTCAAGGCAACCTTAGCCTAACTTTCAAATAATATATCCATGTCACGATTCACTGGGAGACGGAAGCCAGGAACGGGGAGACGAGGAATTCACAGGTAAGAGTCTTTAATGATATCCAAAACAGGTTACAGGCGGGGAAGACAAACACGACAAACGTGAAATGACGTTCAATACCGGACAGGAAACACAGGGCAGAACACACTATAAATACACAACGTAAACTAGATAATTAAACAAACACAGCTGAAACATAATTAACTAATAATGAGACAATGACAGGAACAGGAAAAAAACAAATATGGGCATACAAGAGGAAGGGAAACACAAGACGATCCTGACAATCCAGTTATCTTTCACAACATATCAAATATTTTTTGTGATAAATTATAAAATAAGATTTACATGCATCAAATATACAAAAGCAGGCATTGAGTTGTGAAATGTGGGGCAGGTGAATAGTTTTCTGCAGTAAATATGGTCCTACTTGAAGAAAAAAAAAAAAAAAAAAAGAAG
The DNA here is from genome assembly GCA_039654775.1 of Spinibarbus caldwelli. Classification (NCBI taxonomy): domain Eukaryota; kingdom Metazoa; phylum Chordata; class Actinopteri; order Cypriniformes; family Cyprinidae; genus Spinibarbus; species Spinibarbus caldwelli. The sequence goes on along the minus strand of CM077265.1, from coordinate 23,105,050 downwards.
AAAATATCAAAGGTTTCTATAGATCATTTTTGACCCATGTGTGTAAAATTTATGTAGAAATACAAAAACTGCATTTGTTTATAAAGTAAAAAACGGGGGAAAATAAACAAAATGATTTGTGGAAATCAAAAACAAGATATTTAATTAACATCTGAAATAATAAATGATAAAATGCATTTCTTTCAAAGATTCAGCAAAGAAACACTCAGCCATGACTGAAATAATATTAGAAGGGTAGTGACAAAAAAATAAGAAAGGAAAAATGCAAATAAGGATTTGTGATGATTAAAAACAAGGAATACCTGAATACTGAATAATAAAATTAATTTCTTGCAAAGATTAAAAAAAATAAATAAAACTCAGTCGAGTCACTTTAGACCCATTTTGTGCATGAAAGGGTTAACAAAAAATAATAAAAATGATTGATTGTTTATGTGTGAGACTCTTATGCTACTTGTATGCTATTTCCATTAACTCAGTGATGAGCAGCTTTTTTTTTGTTGTTGTTGTTGTTGTTGTTTAACGGCAATGAATCTAAAATGCAAAATTAAGACTCAAAATACATTTTATACATTCCATTAGGGATGTGCATCTTTCCTTAACTGCATTCTCTGGTTTTCCTGATGGTTTCATCCATCAACTCTCATTAGCCCTTTCCCCACGTATGAGCGATTGTACATTTGTGTGTTTGTTTGTTAGACTAGTTTGCGTTAGTGTTTAGTTAATAAAACTTTTGTGCAAAAATTACATGAGTTTCTGATTCTGCCTTGCATATTAATGTCCCTTTACGATTTTGACCCTTGCTACATGCTCTAATGCATTAATAGGAAGGTATTTTCTGTGGCCACGAAAATATCCTTTCTTAGAGTTGATATGAATTTACACTGAATGTTCGCTGGACGAACAGATCAGCTGATGGCAATTTAACTCTGCTACAGTTTATTACTGTCAGCCAATATAAATAATTGTAATTAATCATAATTAATTGTAATTATTTATTTACATTTCCCTTTTGAGCTAAATTTGCTACAGTTTACAGATGAAAAATATATCGTATATATATCGTGACATATCAGTTATGCACTGAGGAAAACACAACGCCTCAAATGCATTAAACGGCACAAATATATTCGTTGTTTGCCATGGTGGATTGATTAGATTCATAATCGACATTAAGGGCTGATTAAGAATAAGCGTGCACAAATTAGTGAGATTGTGTGAGCTTAATTTGTCGTTTATGGAACCGCTTTAGCCCCAATTGATTTGTTAGGTTATTTCAGGTTAGGTTTTGGACTTTAATCCCCGCTTTTCCTCAGGTCTCCGTAGTGTTGTTGTGATACGTCATATTCACTCACAGCGGTGATGAGAGAACGCGCTTGAGAAACAGTTTCGAGAGAAGAAATCAATCTACATATAAAATATTGGTCACAGATTATTGGTCACTTTCTAAACAATAAAAGTGTAGCGCATCCACTAGTAATTACATATAAACAAATCGGTTTTTACCGATGCAAATATGTTAGAAACAATGCATCGTGATACAAATGCCAACTTGTAGCCGATGGACACTTTTTAAACCGATGGATCACAACGTTAACTTTTTTTGCTGATATACCGAGCAAATCGGGGAATCTTCCCATCCCTACTTTCCATATGTGGCAGTGCTGAAAAAAGATGGAGGATAAATCATGTATAACTGAGTCAGAGCACACCTAAATCAAAAACCGACTACGCCACCCGTAAAGAAACGGGGAAATAACCACCCAAATAAGGGACACAGGTTCGTAGGCTAAGTAAAACCCAAAGTGATGTGTGAACAATGTACAAACGCTTTACTCAAATTGTCACGACAAGTAATTAAAACACTCACAAATAATTAAAACACTTAATGGCATCAATGTCAAGTGTCGGATCACAATTATAATCACATATATCACATATATCACAAATGGCAGATCTGTGTACTACACCAGATAAAGAAACAATTTAAGAATACTCAAAGGAAAACAACAAAAACAACCAAAAAACAGGCACAGGCTTTCCAGCGGCAGGGGCAGGCTAGCTGAAGTGAAGATCCGATTTGTACACTGGTGCATCCCACGGACACACACACCACACACACACACACACACACACACACACACACACACACACACACACACACACACACACAGGAACGTGAAACCAAACAGCACTGCACTCCACATGATTATACCACCACCAGTACTCGCAACCAGCTAGCCTCCCAGCCTCGGGGCCCGACAGTGCCTAGAATAAACACAAAAAAAAAAAAAACACATTACCTTTAATTACACAGTAGAAATATGTCCATCAACTTAAATCAAAAAGAAAACAATATGTATAAAGAAACAAAGTATCACAATGTTATATTTACATCAAACAAACAAACAAAATATATAGAACAAAATAACACAATATTATATTTAAATTAAACAAAAGAAATAAGCCAGAACACACTGGATCGAATTGGCAATCTGACTGCTCACTGAAACGGTAGCACCTCAAAGTCAGAGTTCTCCAAGAGCCGCATGAAAACTCTTCACAGCACAGGCAAAGTCCCAGATGCAAACAACCGAAAGCCTGACGAATCAGGCCTTTGGCCACAGTGGGGCAATTCAGAACCGTTCGTACATTCAGCTATCAGTGATCATCAGCAAACAGATATACGACCAATATTTAGCCGGACCACAGGGGGGCTTATCACAAAAAAATAAAAAAGAAGGAAACAAACAACAAAAGAAAACAGCAGCGCCGTCCTCCTTTAACGCCAAGTGTAGACACTTCCGCCTTCTCCGGCGACTAGCCAGCACGGCGTAAGAAAAACCTCAGTGCACTAAAAGACAGGGGCGATTACTAAAATATCACTTTTCTTGTGAACAAGAGAAAACGGATCGCACCTACCGAAACAGATCGTTGTGCAGCATGAATCATACCGTTGCTCTCAACTCATAACAAGTGTAGAAGCTCATGCAGGAATTTCACAGCTAAGAAGTGAATAAACACCGGTTAACATCACCCAACACTAAACGAGCAGCACGTAATGCGAGCGAACACATACCTGACATGTAGTGGACAGTCTGCAACCCAACACAACGCATCAAATGGCCATTCCACGCGTATCTGTACATGCACACTCCATAAGGGCGGTCCCAGCCGTGACGCACACCAAGTGGCATAACTCCAGCCTTAAATACCTGCAGAGACAGGTTCTAATAGGCTATTGTGGGTGACAATCACACGCCAATAAGCCAATGAGGAAGGAATACGTCACCCACCTTGCCACACATAGAAGCAAACAGGTAATAAGGGTTTGGAAGGACGTTAGGGAGAATAAATGGTTAAGAATTTTTGGGTGAATTAACACTATAACTCTATAAAGCTACTGTGTCATATTTGACACACACATTTCTCTAAATATGATCTAATCCACATGTGTCAAACTCAAGGCCCGCGGGCCAATTCCGGCCCGCCACATCATTTTATGTGGCCTGCGAGAGCATTTGATTGTCTTAAAATAAAAATGTATGCTGCTTTATATCGTAAATTATGAAAGTGCGTATCAATACCACACGTTTCTGTTTCTATTAGGCGTACTATTTATACGCAGTTTAAATTGACTTTGGTGTGCATATGATAAGCAATGGTTAGGATTAGGTGTGTGGGGTTTTTCCGTTGATGACGACTGCGTGGACGGCTCAAAGTGCGGACCTCATCAAGTGCTCGAGCACCACTGATGGAAATGGAAATACACCATATTCTCCATTCATTTAACAAATTAAAATATCGATTGCAGCTTTCAGACACGACTTTATTCTCGTTTTAATAGATTTTTTGAGACGGTTTCTGTGGAGTTATTTTAATGACAAATGTCCAGAGCGCATTATATTGCCTATGCGAGAGCGCATCAAATGCGCAAGCGCAAATCCCTCTGCTCGCAGGTGGAATCCCATTCATTCACTCACAGAAAACAGACGCGCTATCTATCAGTCAGACATTACATGTGTGCGCTCAAATATTATTTTCTCTCCTGAGTTCCATAAACGCAACCTGGTGTGTGGGCATCCATCGGAAGAAACATACATTGGTGCATATGCCAACTAATGTAAATCAGTATTTACAAAGCATAACAGTAGTAGTCTAAATGTATCTGTTTCGCACGTGTCCCGCATTGTCCCACAAAATCACATCTACTGTCCTGCAACAGATCTAAAGGGTGGTCACCCTAGCGCAGAGTAATAAAATAATAATTACTAACTTGAATCAGTAAATTTTAACGAAAACATTATGAAAAATATAGCTGCAAGCAGCAATACGGGCCAAGCACTACAGAAGCAAGCATGAGACCAACTGCAGCAATGAGTAGTTGAAGCCATTTTCATTGTAGTACAAATGGCTGAAAAATCATAAATAAACATCTAGTAATATGATTTATTGGCTTATGACGTTTGACCAATAGGTGGCGCTGTTATCAAATTGATGTGGTGTGTTCTGTGTGAGCTGACAATGAAACAAACAAAATTTGATGTCAATATGCCAAAGCATTGCAGAGATACAGCCTCAGAGTTAGTTTGGCATCTTGCATCAAATTTGTAGCAGCGCTATACATAAACGGTTTCGTCTATCGACACGAAATCCATAACCTTTGGTCAGCATGGTCTGAAGATGATATGATTCGATTTTGGTGAAAATCGGAGAAACGGTTTAGGAGGAGTTCTAAAAAGTAAGTTTTCAACATAAATCAAAATGGCGGACAGAAAGTTCGGCTTAGTATGACATAATTGGTATGTATCTTGTCGGCATGACCCAAGGAATAATTTGAGACCAGTTTCATTACAATAGGCTAATGCAGTCAAAAGTTATTAGCATTTTTGGCAATTTCATAATTAATGATTAATGCATGGTTTATTACTCTTGACCAATAGGTGGCGCCGTTACAAAACTGACGTGGCGTGGTCAGTGTGTGGTGACAATGTCACATACAAAATTTGGTGCGAATATGTCAAAGTTTCGCTGAGATACAGCCTCAGATGCATTTTAGCATCTTTCCAGCAAATTCGTTGATGCCCTAAACGAAAACCGTTTAATATATTGACACGAAATGCATAACTTTTTGCCAGCATGGTCTGAAGATGATCCGAGTCAAATTTGGTGAAAATCAGACTAACGGTCTAGGAGGAGTTCAAAAAAGTAGGTTTTCAACATAAATCAAAATGGCGGACAGGAAGTTCAGCCAATTATGGCAAAATTGGTATCGATGTTCTCGGCATGAACCAAGGAATCTATCAACATCAGTTTGATTACAATAGGCTAATGTAAACAAAAGTTATTAGCATTTTTTAGAAATTTCATTATAACTTTTGACCACAAGGTGGCGCTGCGCCAAAACTTTTTGCGTACCATCAGGGCATGGTGTCGAAGATGTATACCAATTTTCGTAATAAAAAAGTTAATGTGTTCATTAAATACAGCATTTTTTATCAAAATTCAAAATGGCCGACGCCCAAAATGGCTGACATGGGAAAATTGGATATGATTCGACTCGGCATGATGCAACGAATCTACAGAGGCGAGTTTTATGATTTTTGGCCAAACAATTCACAAGTTATAAGCAAAAATATGAATTTTTCATATCTCCGGACCACTAGGGGGCACTGCGCCGAAACACTGCAGTTAGCCTCAGGTCATGCTTGTTATAACACACACCAAGTTTGGTCTCAATACGCAAAACCGTTGCGGAGATATAGCCTCAGATCCATTTTTGCGTGCTTTTCGTGGAATTCATTTGCGAGTTATTCGAGAACCGTTTGACTAATCGACTTGAATTGCATAACTTTTTGTCAGCATGGTCTGAAGATGATCTGATTCAATTTTCGTGAAAATCGAAGCAACGGCCTAGGAGGAGTTCGAAAAAGTAGGTTTTTCAGAAAATTCAAAATGGCGGAAAAACTATCCAGACGGAAAATGATGTCTAATAGTGCGTTCGAATCGGCTTGAGCCAAGGAATCAGAGGAAAAAAAGAATTTTGTTTCTAGCCCTTACGGTTCAAATGTTATTAGCATAAACGTGAGTGCAACTTTGGACAAGTGGTGGCGCTAGAGAGTTTGAGTTAGAGACTCCAAATTTGCTGTGATGACAGAACAGACTGTCCTCTATCTGTGTGCCAAATTTTACAACTTTCCCGCAAGCGGTTCTATGGGCTGCCATTGACTTGCGGCGGAAGAAGAAGAAGAAGAAGAAGAAGAAGAAGAAGAACGCTAACAAACACAATAGGTGCCTACGCACCTTCGGTGCTTGGCCCCTACTAAGAAGCAGTTTTTTTGCGATCAGATCAACCGGGAAACTCCTGGAAAGTCTAAGGCTCCAGTAAGCAAATGCATTCAAACAGTAAGTTCAAAACAGCACTAATGCAGAGAAAACACAGCCGATGTCATCAGAGATGACGGAGATAAGAGTAGTCAGGTACAGATGTCAGTTAAAAATAAACAAATAAATAAATATATAAATAAATAATTCAGCAAGCTATTTGGCTTAAAAGCATGAGTGTTTTATACTGGATGCTGGCTGAAAGTGTTTTAGATTACGCAGTAGTCAGTGGTTTAATAAATCTGGATCAGTCAGGTCAAGGGAGCTCGTTTAGTGGTCTTTTGGCGTCCACCTGTGTTCAATGTAATGTTAATTTTCTGTGAAGCTGCTCCGTAACAGTGTATCATGAAAAGTGCTATACAAATATAATTGCAAACAATTATTAATGAATTTATTGATTTGTTTTGGCACTATGTACATTCATTGCAAATTATGAAAATTTAAAAGTACTTTTTTTAGTACTTTAGTTTGTATTTATTTTATTTTTGGGTGGGGGAGTGGGGTTGAGTACCGTCACTTCTTTTACTACAAGCACTGATTGCGTGTCATATGCACACCAAAGTCAATTTCTGCGTATAAATCACACGCTAAATCATCATCATCATCACATCAGCTCACAATTATTTGTTGTACCATAAATGTAACAAAACAAGTTTTCAACAAAGGTAATGTAATGACCTGTGTTTGAAGATACTTGTCTTTATTTACTTTAATTTATGGAGTAATTTGGATTTCTTAACCTGATAAATAAAAAGGATTCATGTTAAAATAACACAGAGCAATAACATATATTTTTACATCTATGCAAATGCATATGCAATATTTGTAACTTAAAAAGAGACAGTTATTTAACAATGTTAAGGAGTAGTAACATTTGTACCATCTTACAGTTACAATCGGCCCTTTGATGGCAGCCATAATGCTGAAGTGGCCCTCAGTGAAAATGAGTTTGACACCCCTGATCTAAACTGTGCTGACTTCTGCATACCTGTCATCTTATAGATTTTATTTATTTTTTTCAATTCGACAAAAAAGAATAACGAAACGAAGACATTCTACACATCTGTAACACAAAGAGTAATTTGTACAAACACATCAGAAAATATAATTTATTTAAACTTGAAAGACACAGAATTAGCCCTCAAGAAATGCCTGCTACATAAAAGAAACTAAATCAGAAAATGCGCTGGTGTAACCAATCTCGTTCATAACTATTTTTGTTTTGGCAAAATGGGGGCAAACTCCTATGTATTCAAATTAAAAATTGAAAGTTAAAATGAAACTCATATAAGCTCATTCATAAATTTCCGAACTGAGTTATTGTTATTGTTATTATTATAGATGGTCTGCTGACCAGACATGAGTCACAGACTCGAAGCCTTCGGATGTTTGTGCTTCAAGCTGCACAAAACAACAACTGTAAGAAACACTACACACGCCCTTCACTGATGCTCATTTCATTAAACTCACTTTCAAACTGTTTCTAAAACACACATAGGACGATTTTAATATGTTTTCAAATTTTCCACTTAAACAAGGCATTAGATTTACACGCGGCTTTGTTCCGTAGCTGATGCTCGCCTTGAGTTTGATCAGATTGGGTCAAAAGAAACATTTCCTCGCCGCGTATTTTAGCCTCCAAAGAAAGCCAAGAACCTCTGCTTGGTGCTGGCTTTGTTTCTACTGCCTCAAACTGTTTTAACACTCGAGTTTTGCCCTTAAATGTAGGAGAAGAAAACACAAGCGCGAGGGGCTCGCGGAGGCGCGCAGACACCGAGCAGGCGGGTTGAGTCTATAAGGTTCTCATGTGTTGTTTAAGAGCGCAGCGCTGCTCGAGTAACATTCATCGTTTACCTCAGCGTTTGAAAGACTGTAAATTCGCTAGAAAAAATGGCAGAAACCGCTCCAGCAGCAGCCGCCCCGCCGGCCAAAGCGCCCAAGAAGAAGTCCGCTGCCAAAGCCAAGAAAGCAGGTCCAGGTGTCAGCGAGCTGATCGTCAAAGCCGTGTCCGCGTCTAAGGAGAGGAGCGGCGTGTCCCTCGCTGCCCTGAAGAAAGCTCTCGCTGCGGGCGGCTACGACGTGGAGAAGAACAACTCCCGCGTCAAGCTCGCCATCAAGAGCCTGGTGACTAAAGGCACCCTGCTGCAGGTCAAAGGGACCGGCGCCTCCGGCTCCTTCAAGCTCAGCAAGAAGCAAACCGAGACCAAGAAGAAAGCGGCTCCTAAAGCCAAGAAGCCCGCGGCCAAGAAACCCGCTGCTGCCAAGAAGCCCAAGAGCGCAGCGGCAAAGAAGCCCGCTGCTAAGAAATCGCCCAAGAAGGCCAAGAAACCCGCCGCTGCAGCCGCTAAGAAGGCGACGAAGAGCCCCAAGAAGGCGACGAAGAGCCCCAAGAAGGCAAAGAAGCCGGCAGCGCCCAAGAAAGCAGCCAAGAGCCCCAAAAAGGCCAAGACTGCCAAACCCAAGGCAGCAAAGCCTAAAGCTGCCAAGCCTAAAAAGGCAGCTCCCAAGAAGAAATAAACATCTAATGTTCTTTTCCCCAACGGCTCTTTTCAGAGCCACCCACTAACTCTAAAGAAAGAGCAAAAGAAAGACCTGCAGTTCGACTCTTAGTGGAAGTAAATTAAGACTGTATCTCAGTTTACCTTGACTCACAATATTTTACGTACTGACTGAATTTAGAAAAGCCACAAAGTTATGCACGTTTATAAATATGAACAGCTTTAATAGATAATCGATCTAAATTTAATTAAGTTAAAATAAATATTTATTAATACTTTTGGCATCATTTTTTTTTTGATTATTTAACCCCAATCACAATTTAATGTTTTCTGTAATGTGTTGTTTTTAATAATCTAAAATGCAGCACAATCCGAACGCCAGCTGTGGGGGTGTGGCTTTGGCAGTGGGTGTTGGAGGGAAGTTCAGTGATTGGTTTAAAATCTTACAAGACTCTAAACCAATGGGCGACTGGCACGCTCGTTTAAAAACAGTATAGCGGGACTCATGGATTTATTATTCCTTTTTTGCGGATTTAGGAGATTTTACAACCAACAATGAGCGGAAGAGGTAAAACCGGTGGTAAAGCGAGAGCGAAGGCTAAGACTCGCTCATCCAGAGCAGGACTGCAGTTCCCCGTTGGTCGTGTTCACAGGCTTCTCCGCAAAGGCAACTACGCCGAGCGCGTCGGTGCTGGTGCTCCGGTTTATCTGGCCGCTGTGCTCGAGTATCTCACTGCTGAGATTTTGGAGTTGGCTGGAAACGCCGCTCGGGACAACAAGAAGACCCGCATCATCCCCCGTCACCTGCAGCTGGCGGTGCGCAACGACGAGGAGCTGAACAAACTCCTGGGCGGAGTGACCATCGCTCAGGGCGGCGTGCTGCCCAACATCCAGGCCGTGCTGCTGCCCAAGAAGACCGAGAAACCAGCCAAAACAAAATAAACCGATTAACGTCTGTTTCTGAAACTCAAAGGCTCTTTTAAGAGCCACCCATTTTATCTAATAGAAAGCGCTTTTCTTTCGCTTTGTTTAATTTGTGATGATATACGATACCTACTTTTAAGGAAGGAAGGAAGAAAGAAAGACTTTTCAACCTAATAAATATACAACTGTTGAGTGTGGGTAGTTCCAAATACAATCACTTGCTGGAGATAATTTTACACAACCATTTAAACTAAATGATTATTTTATAATGAATATATAAAATAATCCTAGCAAAACTACTGCAGGTGGGCCTTTAGCCCCGTTGTACGCTATATATACAGGTGCATCTCAATAAATTAGAATGTCGTGGAAAAGTTCATTTATTTCAGTAATTCAACTCAAATTGTGAAACTCGTGTATTAAATAAATTCAGTGCGCACAGACTGAAGTAGTTTTTGAGTCTGGTTCTTTTAATTGTGATGATTTTGGCTCACATTTAACAAAAACCCACCAATTCACTATCTCAACAAATTAGAATACTTCATAAGACCAATAACAAAAAAAAACTTTTAGTGAATTGATGGCCTCCTGGAAAGTATGTTCATTTACTGTATATGTATTCAATACTTGGTAGGGGCTCCTTTTGCTTTAATTACGGCCTCAATTCGGCGTGGCATGGAGGTGATCAGTTTGTGGCACTGCTGAGGTGGTATGGAAGCCCAGGTTTCTTTGACAGTGGCCTTCAGCTCATTTGCATTTTTTGGTCTCTTGTTTCTCATTTTCCTCTTGACAATACCCCATAGATTCTCTATGGGGTTCAGGTCTGGTGAGTTTGCTGGTCAGTCAAGCACACCAACACCATGGTCATTTAACCAACTTTTGGTGCTTTTGGCAGTGTGGGCAGGTGCCAAATCCTGCTGGAAAATGAAATCAGTATCTTTAAAAAGCTGGTCAGCAGAAGGAAGCATGAAGTGCTCCAAAATTTCTTGGTAAACGGGTGCAGTGACTTTGGTTTTCAAAAAAACACAATGGACCAACACCAGCATTGACATTGCACCCCAAATCATCACAGACTGTGGAAACTTAACACTGGACTTCAAGCAACTTGGGCTATGAGCTTCTCCACCCTTCCTCCAGACTCTAGGACCTTGGTTTCCAAATGAAATACAAAACTTGCTCTCATCTGAAAAGAGGACTTTTGACCACTGGGCAACAGTCCAGTTCTTCTTCTCCTTAGCCCAGGTAAGACGCCTCTGATGTTGTCTGTGGTTCAGGAGTGGCTTAACAAGAGGAATACGACAACTGTAGCCAAATTCCTTGACACGTCTGTGTGTGGTGGCTCTTGATGCCTTGACCCCAGCCTCAGTCCATTCCTTGTGAAGTTCACTCAAATTCTTGAATCGATTTTGCTTGACAATCCTCATAAGGCTGCAGTTCTCTCGGTTGGTCTTTTTCTTCCACACTTTTTCCTTCCACTCAACTTTCTGTTAACATGCTTGGATACAGCACTCTGTGAACAGCCAGCTTCTTTGGCAATGAATGTTTGTGGCTTACCCTCCTTGTGAAGGGTGTCAATGATTGTCTTCTGGACAACTGTCAGATCAGCAGTCTTCCCCATGAGTGTGTAGCCTAGTGAACCAAACTGAGAGACCATTTTGAAGGCTCAGAAAACCTTTGCAGGTGTTTTGAGTTGATTAGCTGATTGGCATGTCACCATATTCTAATTTATTGAGATAGTGAATTGGTGGGTTTTTGTTGTGAGCCAAAATCATCACAATTAAAAGAACCAAAGACTTAAACTACTTCAGTCTGTGTGCACTGAATTTATTTAATACACGAGTTTCACAATTTGAGTTGAATTACTGAAATAAATGAACTTTTCCATGACATTCTAATTTATTGATGCACCTGTATATGTACCTGTATATACTTAGCCTGCTGTATACAAGAATATAGGAAACTTAATTTTTTTCTCTTATTTATTTCTTTTAATTGGCTTAGAAATCAGATACACTGTTGGACAATAACCAATAATTGATTTGTTAATGTACTACAGACACTTTTTATTTTTATCACATAAGGCAGAATAGTTTCTGTACTGTAATATATGCTTAGTCAAGTAGCACTGAATTGTTCATATACTTTATTACCTGGAGATGACTGAAAAAAGCACAAATAAACCATATATTGTCGCAATCATGTGTTTAATGTCTTCACGTTTCCAAAGGTTTCTGCCTTTTATTCAGACGATTTTCTGGACAGAACTTGTGGATAAAAACAAGTGGGCTGCTGTTGCCATATTTCGTATGTAATGGGAAAGTAATTATATTTTGTTTTGTATTTTATAAAGTTAATTTATAAAATCGTTTGGAACACTTTTTACTCATTAAATGTAAGTTTTTTTGTTTGTTTGTTTGTTTTTTTTTTTTTTTTTTTTTTTTTTAAGTAACGACCAAGCGGCCAGCGGCAGACAGTGAGCGGATTATAGCCTTTGTTTGATCAATTTAGCCTTCTCAAATCATCACGACTTGCCTAAAATAAAATCTATAGATATAAACAGTTCAAGCATATCACAATGTTAGTTTAAATGTTTGAACTATATAAATGTGCGCTAGGTGCATATCTAATCGTTTGTGTGTGGAAGCTGAAGCACACTTTGCAGGACATGGAGGCGCCAGAGTGGTCACTTGCATTGTTTCCTTGGTAGTGGAAACAACTTAGAATACACCGTAATTTTTGCTCATAAAGGTAAGAGTAATACATCATTTGGAACAGTAAAGGGTCTACTTTTATTTGGGTGCATTCACAATATCAACAAAACGTCGAGCTTTTATAAAATAAATGGGAAAACAGAGGATGCGCTTGCTGTCTCGTCTTGAACAGGAGCGCTTCAAAATGATGAACCGAAACTCAACGAATTGAGTCACAAATAGGATAAATATATCTATAGAAAGCTTTAAATTACTACTTTAAAACGAAATAATTCAAATCGAAAACAAAAACTTTTTCATTATGCAATCTGTAAAGATGTATTTCTCTCTAAAGGCACGTCCAATGAGGAGATGGCTAGTCATTTTTCATCACCGTCTAAAATATAAAAATAAAAATAAGGAAAAGCCTAAAACAGGCCCGATTATATATTTTTTCCTGATTTTTATGTTGCTCTGCTCTGAATACCTTAAAATTTTAAGGATTTTCTGCAACACAATTTTGTCTGATATGTGAATTATTTATTAGCCTATTTTTTAATCCATTCAGCAAATGCTTTTAAAAACAGCTTTAAAAATTACTTCATTTCATTCCAGATGATTTTAAAGAACTTTTCACTATAAATTTTACGGGTAGCTTGAATGTAAAACATTGTCATGAATTCGTTGTATTCCCATTTGTAAAATAGGCTACAAATTAATTGTTGTAGTCTAATCTGATCTCATGAAAGTGCGTGTAGCACGATTTTCTGTTTCTATTTGGTGTAATGTTTATAAGCAGAAATTGACTTTGGCATGCAAAAGACTGATACATTCATTATTAATGGCATGGCTGGTTCAGTCGACAGAAATACGGGACACACGAGCCTATAATTTAATAATTTCTTACATTTTATATAGCGCTTTTCTGGGTACTCAAAACGCTTTATATAGAAAGGGGGAATCTCCTCAACCACCACCAATGTGCAGCATCCACTGATTGTGAATATATATTTTACAATACATATATGTACACTTTAGGTTTGGGTCCAATTCTCACAATTACCTTACTATTGACTTTTGCCTCAATAAACTCCTTACTGTTCAGGTATAGGGTAAGATGTAGAATATGGTCATGCATAATAAGGCATTAGTACATTTACATTTATGCATTTAGCAGACGCTTTTATCCAAAGCGACTTACATTGCATTCAAGTTACAGTTTTTTACATTTTATCAGCTCTTGCTTTCCCTGGGAATCGAACCCATGATCTTGGCGTTGCTAACGCCATACTCTACTATTTGAGCTACAGGAAAGCTCTCTAGTATGTGCTTTATGAGTACTAATAAACAGCTAATATAGTAATACGCAAGCAACTAGTTAATAACTAAAGTGTTACATTAAATACATTAAAAAAAAAATGTTTGTGTGTGCGCACGTGTGTGTGCTTATATAGGCTACAGTATTGGTTAGCGGTAGCTGGGCACTCCTTATCTTTGTGTATGTTCTTTATGGGAAAATACTTATGCAATTTAGCTTATTGGTGTATATACTAATATATATATATATATATATATATATATTCTGATCGCATCTGCTTGCTGGTATATAATATGAATCATCAAATCTTTTATTTAAAAATAAAACTGTAGTTTTTAAAGCAGAAACGGCGACAAACGATCGTGACTCCTGCCACGAACTCTGGCAGCTGATACATAAAAACGTATAATAATAATAATAATAATAATCCAATTGTGGGAACTTTGCATCATTATTTAAAAAAAAAATACCACCGCACTCCCCTGAGAACAGTGTAGTTTTTACCGCGCAAACAGCAAAAAAAAAGCGACAAAACCCGTGGCAGCTGCCAGGTCGAGAGCCCGTTTGAAAACAGAAGCTGCGCAATCATTCGCTAGCAGTCAAGCGCAGACGTCACATATCAGCCAATCACAAGCCTCTACACATTTATGACACCATAAGCTTGTGGCCGTATGATGCTTTAAAAGCAGGCGCGTAACATTGAGCAGTATTTTCTACGTACGCACTAGAACGGAGAAAGAAGTACATCACAGCGATGGCAAGAACCAAACAAACCGCTCGTAAATCCACCGGTGGCAAAGCCCCGAGGAAGCAGCTCGCTACCAAAGCCGCCCGTAAGAGCGCTCCGGCCACCGGCGGCGTCAAGAAGCCTCATCGCTACAGGCCCGGCACCGTCGCTCTGCGAGAGATCCGCCGCTATCAGAAGTCCACCGAGCTGCTGATCCGCAAGCTGCCCTTCCAGCGTCTGGTGCGAGAAATCGCTCAGGACTTCAAGACTGACCTGCGCTTCCAGAGCTCCGCTGTCATGGCTCTGCAGGAGGCCAGCGAGGCTTATTTGGTCGGTCTGTTTGAGGACACCAACCTGTGCGCCATCCACGCCAAGAGAGTCACCATCATGCCCAAAGACATCCAGCTGGCCCGCCGCATTCGTGGAGAGCGCGCTTAAACCCATTATTTTACGTTGTAAAACCCAAAGGCTCTTTTAAGAGCCACCAAAATCTCACTGAACGAGAGTATTTCCACTGTAACGTTGAGTATAATGAATAGTAACACTGCCTTAATCTTTCAAAAGAATTTGAATGAATCTTCGTTTTATTTTTCGTCATTTTTGTTTCCACTTACTACAAAGAATACACACACCGGCAAAACGGATGTTAAATACTTAATCACTTACTCTGTTCCGCATTAATGCACTTTTCTAAGAAAATAAAACAATAAATACCTTCTAATATACACGTGTAACCGGGGCAAGATTCACCTTTTACTTGATTAAGTTCCCCAGTAATTCACCTTTCTTGCTTTAACTAAGTTATGTGCGCTGTCCTCTTTAAGAGTTTGTGCATGCGCTAGAGGGAAGTGTGAATGTTAGACTGAAGGAATTGTTGATAAAACTGTTAAAGAGGAAATTTCTAGCTTTATATCAACTTGTGAGTGTGTGGTGATTACAGTCGTGTGATTTTATTGAGTGGATGGTTTAATTTGCCGATCATACAAGCCTTGTGTTCCTGCACGTGAGAGATCTCCCGTTGGGGGAGGGGAAATCAGATCACGTTGACCGAGACTGAGCGTGAGTTAACCTAAAAATATGTTGTAAGAGTTGTTAAAATGTTTAATAACGTTGTTTATTTCATATATTAACTGAACATGCAGTAACTTTGGTCCTTTATACTGTGTTAGAGGGGAGAGAAACGATACATGAGATCACAAGTGCGTTACCACGTGAGCTTTTTCTGTGCTTCAGAGGATTAATAAGAGTGAGTTTTGTTCCTTTTATTCTCCCAAAGTGTGTTTCCGTATATGGCATGAAAAGTATTGTACCCTGTGTAAAGTGTGTACTGTTACCTTTAGTCTATTTACTGATTGATATGCTTAAAAGAAGGTAAAAATGTGAACTGTGTATAAAGTGGGTGATGCATTCATGTGGTGAAATGTGCTGATTGCTCATATTCTGTTCTATTTGTTTTATTAGGCACAAACAGGCCACTGCCGTTTTTTGTACACCCTTTATACGTTTTGTAACCTGGTTTGCACCGGTTTAAGTTGAATGGGGCTTGTGATTTGGAGTTTTTGATTTGAGAATTGTGTGAAGAACCCTTTTTCATATTATTGCTTACTATTTTACTTCCTGTACCCATTGAAGCCAAGTGGGTGGTTGTCTTTTGATTTTGTTACTCTGTTTTGTACAATTTTTTGAACCACTGATTTAATGTGTGATATGAGATCTGTAGCTCTCCGTTTACTTTGGTGCGCGTTCCCGCAAATCAAATGGTGGAGCGCGGCTCTAGACGATGATATGAAAGTCAAAGCGTCTTCCAAATGTATATATGATGTAGATATGATCTTATAAACCTTTTTGTCAAATGAACCTTTTAAAACATGCATTTTAATACGAAACATATATTAGAACAAGGTTTGGGGTTGCACCACATTATTTCCTGCTCTAACTAGCGGGGCGAGGGGGTGTGACGCGAGGTTGGTTTCAGTTAGGTCCTGTAAGCAAATATAAAAGACCTATCTGGAGTACTTGTCTCACACTTGTATTCTGTCATTTAGAAGAAGCATAAGCATGTCTGGAAGAGGCAAAGGAGGTAAGGGACTTGGGAAAGGAGGCGCTAAGCGTCACCGTAAAGTTCTGCGTGATAACATCCAGGGCATCACCAAACCCGCTATTCGTCGTCTCGCTCGCCGCGGCGGAGTCAAGCGTATCTCCGGTCTGATCTACGAGGAGACCCGCGGTGTGCTGAAGGTGTTCCTGGAGAACGTGATCCGCGATGCTGTTACCTACACCGAGCACGCCAAGAGAAAGACCGTCACCGCCATGGACGTCGTGTACGCTCTGAAACGACAGGGACGCACTCTGTACGGCTTCGGAGGTTAAACGACTTTAAATCAGAAAAAGAAACTACAAACCCAACGGCTCTTTTAAGAGCCACCCACACTCTCATATAAAGAGTCAATGTTGAAGTAATGTTAATGTTGCAATTTTATGCTGTAGGTGAAAACTAACAAAACTGCTGAGAATTAACTTTTTAAAAAGCTAGGCTAGTTTATTGCACCCAGAATGTAAAGTGTTATAATGTTTTAAAACTGGAGCTTTATTTTAACGTTGTTTCCTTAAGAGGCGCAAAGAATGAGTTTTTCTTGTTTTAGGTGGCGTTTTCATTTGTTGAGTTTTCTTTTAATTTAAGTGATTTTACAAAATAATAATAATAATAATAATAATAACAAACATCTGTTTTGTTTTTTTTTTTTGGTTCAAAAAAACAATCAGATGCTAATGGTATTTTAAGTTAGACCAGAAGTGAAATTGGCAGGACAGCAGAGGAAAATAAAGTGAGTAATCGTCATTGCTTTACTGTCTCCAAATTCTCTAAAGGGGTCTATAAGGGGTTTAAAAATTACACTGCAGGATATTTCGGACCAATTTGTTTTCTTGCATTATACAACGAACAAAAAGAGCGGGAATTGAAACAAAGGGAACTTGTTCATATCGGTTGATATCGTTTAAACGTAGCGGTGGGTGGGGCTATCAATTCACCGCCTGTGATTGGCCCTCGTTCCGCTCGTGATACTTCGAGTTGTCCAATCACATACGAGTTATTGGGTTTGAAAACACGCAATCAATAGGCTCCATAGCTCTTTGAAAATCAGCATAGGTTAGTCAATAAATTATTCTGTCCGGCATGTTATAATCATTGATAATCGACACGTATCATCATGCCTGAACCAGCAAAGTCCGCGCCCAAGAAGGGCTCAAAGAAAGCGGTCACTAAGACCGCCGGTAAAGGAGGAAAGAAGCGCAGAAAGTCCAGGAAGGAGAGCTATGCTATCTACGTGTATAAAGTGCTGAAGCAGGTTCATCCTGATACCGGGATCTCTTCTAAGGCGATGGGTATCATGAACTCTTTCGTCAACGATATCTTCGAGCGCATCGCCGGTGAATCGTCTCGTCTCGCTCACTACAACAAGCGCTCCACCATCACATCGAGAGAGATCCAGACCGCTGTGCGTCTGCTGCTGCCCGGGGAACTGGCCAAACACGCCGTGTCTGAGGGCACCAAGGCCGTCACCAAATACACCAGCTCCAAATAGAGCTTGATGTAAAGCTTTGTTACCACAACGGCTCTTTTAAGAGCCCTCCATCTAATCACAGAAGGAGTTTCTGTAACGTTCAAAATACAAGATTATTACAACCCTTTACTCCGAAAAATATATTTTTTAGGTTATGCGTTAATGTTTCAGCTATAGAGAATAAAGTTCTGAAAAATACTTTTTCTGAGTATTTACTGTTAGCTTTTATATAATTGTACGTTATTAGCTTGCTAAAATTCAGTTTTGTATTATACTGTTAACACTTAACTAACTTCAGCCTCCCTACAATAGCATTAAACACTCAGCAAGACATTACTTTTGTACTCTGCGAATACATAGTTGTGCTCAAAATAATTAATACTCTTGGTAAACATGATCAAAGGCAGCTGTGAAAATAAGTCTGCATTGTTTATCCATTTGATCTTCCATTTAAAAAAAAAAAAAAAAAAAATCTAACCTTTACTTGAAGTAAAAAAAAAAAAAAAAAGTGTAAATGGGGGGGAAATCACATTAAGAAATAAATATTTTTCTCTAGTACACAATGGCCACAATTATTGGTACCCCTAGAAATTCTTATGATTAAAATATCTCTGAATTATATTCCCATTCATATTTGCTTTTTTTTTTTTTTTTTTTATCTCACCAGGTCTAGGAACATGAAATTGTCCAGCCTTGGCTTCTTTCACAGGAATATAAATATGAGGAACACAAAGGCCAAATTCCCCTAATCATTGATCACAAGGAGTAAAATCAAAGAATATATTTCTGATGTGCAGCAAAAGATTGTTTAACTTAACACATTTAGAAAGTGGCTGTAAGAAAAGAGCTAAAGCATTAAAAAGCCCCATTTCCACCCTCAGGGTAATAATTAAGAGGTTCCAGTCTTCTGCCTGGAAGAGGACGTGTGTCTATATCATCCTAATGCACTGTGAGGAGGAGAGTTTGAGTGGATAAAGACTCTCCAAGGATCACAGCTGGAGAACTGCGGAGATCAGTTGAGTCTTGGGGCCAGAAAAGCTCAACAAAAAAAAAAAGAAAGAAAAATAATCAAACAGCCCCTACATCAGCACATGTTGTTCGGGAGGGTTTCAAGAATAATTCTCCTCGCTCAAAAACAAACTCCAGCATGTTCAGTTATCAGACACGACTGGAACTTCAAGTAGCACTGGCTTCTATGGTCAGATGAAACTAAAATATGAGCTTTTTAGCAGCAAACACTCAAGATGGGTTTGGTGAACACAGGGATAAAGTACCCCATGTGTACAATGAAATATACTGCTGTATGTTTGATGTTGTGGGCCTATTTTTCTGCCGGAGGTCCTGGACATCTTTTTCAGATACATGGCATCATGGATTCAATTAAATACCAACAGATAAAAAAAATTAAAGACCAGCCATGCTAAAAAATCTTATAATGGGCCGTGGGTTGGATCTTCCAACAGGACAATGATCCACAAACAAACATTAAAATCAAAACAAAAATGGGTCACTGAGCACAAAATGAAGCTTCTGCCATGACCAAACCAGTCCTCTGATCTGAACCCTGTAGAAAATGAGTGGGTGAACTGAAGAGAAGAAGCACCAACATGGAGCTGTGAATCTGAAGGGTCTGGAGTGATTCTGGATGAAGGAATGGTCTCTGATCTCTTGTCAGATGTTATAGGTGTTATACGTTATATAGGCATTATAGGTGAAGATTCAGAGCTGTTTTCAAAAGGAGGTTGCAAAAAGTATTGAATAAAAAGGTATGATTAATTGTGGCCAAAAAAAACATTTCTCTCCCATTTTAAATTCTTATTCTCCAATGAAAGGTTAGATTTTCATAAATTTTTCAAATAAAAGATCAAAAGGATTAATGATACAGATTTATTTTCACAGCCGCCTTTGATCATATTTACCAAGGGTATGAATAATTTTGAGCACAACTGTATATTAGTAAATATTAATTTGGGACCCTGGACCACAAAACCAGTTGTAAGGGTCAATTTTTTTCAATTGTGATTTAGACATCATCTGAAAGCTGAATAAATAAGATTTCCATTTACGTATGGTTTGTTAGGATAGGACAATATTTGGCAGAGATACAACTATTTGCAAATCTGGAATCTGAGGTTGCAAAAAAAATAAAAAAAATAAAAAAAAATAAAAAACTCAAAATAGAGAAAATTACCTTTAAAGTTGTCCAAATGAAATTCTTAGCAATGCATATTACTATTCAAATATTAAGTTTTGATATATTTACAGTAGGAAATTTACAAAATATCTTCATAGATTATGATCTTAATATCCTAATGATTTTTGGCATATAAGAAAAATCAACAATTTTGAGCCATACAATGTATTTTTGGCTATTGCTACAAATATTCCTGTGCTACTTAAGACTGGTTTTGTGATGCAGGGTCACATTTTAGATTAGTGGCTGCTTTTGTCAGGGTGTGCAGTTCTCATATAAATGTCTCTCTTTTGAGCCTTGGACCCTTTACTAAAATCACATGGAATAAAGCCATACTCTTTCTAGACTTCTTTATCACTAAGGTCACTTCAGTTTGTAAATGTGTCTAATTGCTAACTATTTCCTTCACTTGTATGTAACGTTTATTACATTACAAACCTTTCAAAGCAGTGGCGGAGAGCTAAGTAAATTGTAATACTTCCAGTTGCTCCAGTGAGCAACAAGACAACTTTACACATCCTCAATATCAGCAGCCTTTTCACATCACTGCACATTTGAAGCTGAATGCACTTTCATCTGTCATGCCTCACTACAGTAAAGCAGTGCCTCTGTACACACTGTGACACTAGTAAGGTTAAGAGAGATGAGTTTGGGGGGAAAACTCAAAATTGCCAGAAACAGATTAAAAGCAGATGATAACTGGGACTTCCACGCATGTGGCTGGATGGCTCTGTTTCATTAGGCAAAATGGTTTTCAGTCTGCACAAGTGTAAATGACAATTCACAGGAGGAAATTTATGTAATTTTCATATTTACTGAACATCCATCTGAATGGGAACTTTTCAGACTAGCGTGTTTGTATATAGTTATAAAAAATAAATTTTAAGCCTATCCCACACCCTAACACACACACACACACACACACACACACATACATACATATATATATATATATATATATATATATATATATCTCTTCGAAAACAGTAGGTGCACACTTTTTTTTTTTTTGCTTTAATTTCTTTAAAAAATAATTACAATTAATAAATTGTATACAAAGAGTTAACATTTAGAACAGAAAGGGAATTAAAAAAAAAAAAATCAAAAATTGAAAAGACTGACACACAATCAAACAAAATCAACAGACAGATCCAAAAATTTCATCTAAAAATGTAAAAATGATGTAATCTAATCTCATTTAGTTTTAAGGTCCAGCGTGTTCAGCGTGAGCATGTTATAGGCCAGTGTTAGGACTTTCTTCCATATGAAGATGCTGCCTGAGTTTGCCATTCTCCTGAAAACACAGAAACATATTTGATATCATCCAGGAACAGCAAGTCATTAGTTTGCCATATTTTGCCAAAGCATGAACGAGTTAAGAGAGATGCTTTAACAGTTCTACAAGAAATGGAACATTTATAATACGAGTCAATAACTAGTTACATCAGCAAAAACTGCAACCAAGCACTTTCTGCAGTCTCTGACTAAATAAACGCACTTAAAGGGATGGTTCACCCCAAATGAAATGAAATTCTGTCATCAATTGTTGCTTCCAACCTGTATGCTTTTTCAGTTTCTGCCTTGCTACTCTGTTAGAAAAATGTGATCCATAGCAGTGTTGTTCTGATAGCAAATTCACGTACACCGAAACTATTCCAAACTGACAAACAACCATCAGAGCCGAATTATACAGAGCCCAAACCTTGGTGCATATAAATGAATGATTAAATATACCTCTTTAGGATCCTTTAAAGAAAACATACCTTAATCATAATTTTCAACTATATAGCAGGAATACAGCTGCCAATTTAAGTGTTATGATTTTTCCTATTTAAACATGTATGACCTTCTCAGACCAGAGACTGTATGTTCACACTGACCTCTTGTAGTTTGGTGATCTCTTTTTTCAGTTTGACCAGGTACTCAATCTTCTGCTTAGGGTTCTGATGACCCAACAGTTTTCCATTCTCCTCGGTCAGATGGTCCACCTGCTTTCTCAGAACCTCGATTTCCTGCAAGACACCACCAGGGTTAAAACGAAGGAGTTTACATTTACATGTACTTAAAGAAGGCACTGTTCCCTTCAAGTTCCCTCACTATTCAGAATTGACAGCATCTTATAAGATACTGATATGTTATAAGCTGGTATAATAGATGCAGGATAATTAAAGGAATAGTTCACCTTCAATTGGTCCCCACTGAGTTGCACAGTGATTTTTTTCCATATTATGGAAGTCAATGGTGATAAATTGAAGGTGAACTATACCTGTAAGCTGCTGTTACTTTCAAAACCTAACGCACGGAAAGACAACTCAATTCAGTACTCATGTGCAGTCTGAGAGGCGGCTTCGTGTGAACAGAAAACAGTCTATCAGAAAGCATGCGAGTACCAAATTCTTTTGCGTCTTCTTGTGCTTGAATGGTTTAAATCGCATGAATGTTTAAATTGACCCGACTGGGCTGCTTCATCAGGAAAGGTTACCATTTGCACATTTTACAATTTCCTCAACTGTGTACAGCATCTTTTACACAGTCAAACCCTGACCACGCTACATCTCATTGCTTTCTCTCTGACCTGCTGCAGTTTCTCCTGCTGATGGTCTTTCTGCCGCAGCTCCCGGAGCTCCAGGCAGCGGTTCCTAAGTTCAGTGGTCAGTTCCTGCACACACGTCTGAGACTGGACAAGAGTGACTTCATTACGCTCCAGCCTGTAACACATACACAGGGGTGTAATAGGATTAATGTGTAATTAGTGTGTAATAGGACTTTCATGGCAATTCATTCATTTAATGCACAATATGGAATAGAAAAACTTGGAATAATGGAATGAAAACGGAATAAAAACGGTTGGTTACACTTTCTTTTAAGGTATAACAAGGATACCTTAAAATAAAGTTTATAGGTTTTTAAAGGTTTTTTGTTTTTGGATGGGGGAAAATTGTGGTTAGAGAAGCTTTGCAGGTTTACAAAACAGGCTGCTCATCAACTGAAAGTGATGTGCCACTTCACGTACTTCCAGTGCAAACTGTGTAGACCTGCATGATTAAGGACTGAGGTAAAACCAGTTTTTCCAGCAAGCAAGCAGGAGAAAACGGACTGAATTCTTGTCGATAGTAAGAGAAGACTCGTTTACACTTGTCACTTCATCGGATAGCTATTCGATTTGTTAAAACGGTTACATTTACAGTTGGCCACATAAATGTGTCTCTGAGAAGCAAATATAAATTTGATCTTGAATCAGCTAAATTTGCTAATAGTGCAGCAGTTTATGTCACTGATTGCAGTGCATATCTGTGGCTTTCAAGGATCAAGAGTCATCAGCACTGGTGAAAGAATGAAGATGACTGTTGAACATGCGAAGAGACCGCAGATTGAAGATGCAAGACAAGTTTCATTTGTGGGAGTTTTGCTGAAGAGAGATGCTTGTCTCCACCAGGTCATATCTGTGCACATGCCTATTGCAGTAGCGCTGTGGGTATCTGCTATCAGGAGCCGGTAGTTATAACATGCTCTTGCACCTTTTTTTCCTTTTCTTTTGAGTTGTTTTTGTAGGAGTAAAATTTACATATGTGGCTTCAACAACCAGATGCTTTTACCTTGTCCAGTTGCATCTGGAATGCATCTCAAACCACCTCCAAGTGCAATCAGTCTCGAATGCTTTCAGAGGCCATTTACACCTAGTCGTTTTGAGATCGGTTAGACATCCGATCAAAGAAAATGCATGAAGTGGCCAAGTCCAAATAGGCCCAAAAGTAGTATTGGGTTTCAAACACAAATAAAACTATTAAAAATGTTTTCATTCAGCTTCAGATAATCTAAACAAAATGATTTCAACAAATATCAGCTCACTTACGCTGTCTGAGCGTCAGTCAACTTCATCATCAGGGAGTTCTGAGGAAAAAAAAAAAAAATATATATATAAATGTATAAAACCATTTCTAATTTGCCTGTCCCCTAAAAAGTGAAGTCATGAATAAAAGGTAATTTCACAAAAGATTATAGACAACAAATAAAACTGAAAAGCAAATCTAACAATTAATTTGTCGAAAACAGTTTCAATTTTGCTTCATTGTTGTTGCTCTAATCTCCATGTTAGAAGAGGAGGAATAAATACACTTTTTTATTTTTTTTTATTTTCTTACTCTAAGGAGATGATTTAAACTAATTTATATGGAGATTTTTTAGATCTAGCCTTGACCTACTTTTATTTTCTTCTCTTCTTGTAGTTCTCTCATGACAGAAACATGTATGGCCTCCCTCATATCTCTATAAAGACAAATAAATGGTTTAATTGCATGGACAGAACACACATGTATGAACAAGTAAATGAGCGAATTATTCTTACTCTTGTGCACAGCCGCTCTGTTTGTGCTGATTCTGGACGGTGTAAAACTTGTCCAACAGCGTCTGAATCTCCATTCGCACAATCTCTTTTTCATTCAGCTGGGCCTATATATGCACAGGCAAATGTGTATGCGTGAACCTCACAGTAACTTTTATAAAAAAAAACAAAAAACTCAAAAGTATAATATTTTGGGTGCACCGCAATGAAAACTGACACAATATACACAATATGAGTAAATAAGTATATAATAACCAATGTATGTATTTGTTACATTTATTGACTTGAGTTGTAAGAGTCACACATTATATTTGCTGTACACGAAGTGGGAACTGCATATGCATGAGCGTGACCTTTAATCTGTCGATCTCTTGGTTCTTGGCTGTGCGTTCTGCATTGAGTTCTTTCAGCAGAACTTCCATGGTGATCATGGAGGAGCGTCGGCTCTCCAGCTCTCTCTCCTGACACTCCAGCACCTGAGACAGACTCGAGCCAAAGCCACAGGGGGTCTGCGGCGTCTGAAAGCACAGACATTGAGATCAAACAGTTAAGTTACAGATGATTCCCAAGAGATTACTTTTGTGAGATTTTATCAGGTTCAGCTCACATCTGGGTACAACTTTGTCCAATAAATATGGTTCAGCAGACTTGTACACACACACACCTGTATTTTTCTTTTGGGAGTGGCAGCTTCTGGAGGATGACTGATGGACTCTCTCACTCTCAGAAGGTTAATCTGCTCATTCAGCTGTTCCACCTGTGAATGTGTACGCACAAAAATCTATGTTACACTAATAATACACTACATAACTTTTGCCCATATTTAGAGTCTGGAGTAGGGCTGGGCGATAAATCGATAACGATAATTATCGCGATATAATTTTCACTTTGGAGCAAAAATCTGGCTTTAAACTTGCGAGAAATAAAGATTTGACATTTATCGTGATAATTATCGATATCGACTGATAAAAAAAAAAAATAAATAAAAAATTATCGTGATAATTTTTTTGGCCATAGCGCCCATCCCTAATTTGGAGAAGTCGACGCAAGGTGCCGAAAGTCAGAGCCAGTCTGCAGATTTGAGTTGACATTTCATAGAAAATCGTGTAGTTTAAGATGGTCACAGACTCCGATTTTTAAGCTTCAGACTACGAGTCCATCCGTTTGTCGGTGATTAAACATGTTTGATATTTTGAGCTGATCATAGAACACGTTGTTTTCATAAGTCATGCATCTCCTAGCAAAAAGCTGCACGTTTCTGCTTGAGTTTGTGATCGGAATGACTTCAAAGTTTGGTAGTGTGTGATCCTCAGTCCTTATTTGTATGATGCCTAGTGTTTTAAAATCTGTTCAGATTTTAAAAATCATATAGTGCATTCCAGCCTTAAGTGACATGAATTTGCAGCCAAATGCTGTAGAGTCTGATTTAGACGCATGACCTTTGATGTCCAAAAGATATGGGAAGCATTTTCTCCTCCATTTTAAAAGTTGACAAATACTGTTATCATAACTATAAAATGATTTTGCATTTTTTTTATTTGCATTTCTCATTGTTTGCCTGCAGTCTACGATACATCAGAACAACACTGAGTAGGGATGCACAATATATCGGCCACCATATCTGTATCGGCCAATAAATGTTAATATTTCTGTTATCGTTATCGAACCTATAAGAAAATTTGGCCGATATATTAAAGCCGATAAATAACGCATTATTTCCTGCAGAGGCACTTCAGATGCGCACTGTTCACCATCATGGTTTTTAATAGCTTGAAATATTATTTGAATCACTTCGAAAAGGAAAATACAGTGAAGTGCAACATGTACAGGGCAAGTCTGTCATATTATAATGAGAACATTACTGTTAAATAATTAATGGAGTCTTTGTGCGACCGTGTTTTAGCGTGTTGTTACGGGAAGAGCGCATCCACAACGGAGCTACACATTCATGACTAGCACAGTTAAGTTCGCTTGTGCATTTGCAGACTTTTGTGCAATTGTAGGTTGTAATATTGTGTTTATTTTATGCGTATATATCTGATTTATCTCATAGGCCTATAGAATTCGTTTGGTTAAGCTAATAGATCGCTTCTGTGATCATCTTTAGCTCAGTGCATGCAGCTCAAACAGCAATGGACAACATTAATAATGTTTGGGACTATCATATATATAATATTATAATGAGAACATATAAAACGTGAATTATTTGGTCTAATTTGTCGTGTTTCAGCGCGTTGTTGCGAGGAGAGCGCATCCACAGAAGTTACACATTCTGGTTAGCACGTAACTTAGTTCGAGTTCACTTGTGCATTTGCATCTTTTCGTACATATATAAGATGTAATATTATGTTTATGTTGTATAAATAGCTGATTAATCTCATATATGATTAGTTTCCTTGAGTTAAATAAGCTGCCAGCAAAGCGCTTCAGTTTACCAGTGTTCATTCAGATCTTAAGTCTCAGCGCACGCAGCTCGAACAGCAATGCACAACATTAAAAACAATGATTGGGACTATCATATACAGTACTTGGAGACATTGCCACAGTTCTTCTGGATTTAGTCTGTCTCAGTTTGTTCTGTTTCTTCATGTCATTCCAGACGGACTGGATGATGATCAGATCAGATCTCTGTGGGGAGCACTGGCTGTTGTCAGACTCCTTGTGCAAACAAAAATCTCACTGGATTATTACAATTAATGGCAAAAATAATGTTTGGAAATGTAAACTGATATTTCCTACTGGCACACTACAGCAAAAGATAGAAATAACTGACTTAAAACCATATTTTTTGTTGGTGAAAATACTAGCGGCCTAAGACTTTTGCACAGTACTGTATATAATATCATAATGAGAACACTATTATAATAAAACGTTGTGAATTCTTTGGTTTAATTTGTCGTGTTTCAGCGCGTTGTTGCGGGAAGAGCCAAGAGCATGTCACATCTTATTAGCGCGTAACTTAGTTAAAGATCACTTGCACATTTGCATCTTTTTATGCATATATAAATTATAATATTATATTTGTGTTGTATAAATAATAAGCGCTTCAGTTTACCGGTGTTCATTCAGCTCTTCAGAAGCGCACACAGCTAAAACTGCATGCTGCTATTTGAAACAGTGGTATTAATTTAAGATACTACTTTTTCCAAAATCATTGATATATTAATAATAATAATAATAATAATAATAATAATAATAATAACCACCACTTTTATTTTTATCTTATTATTTTCATCAACAATATGGTTTAATCAAAATAATTTAATTGTTGGTGCAGAGGCTATTCCGTCTAATTTATCCGTGGCACATGATTTAATTTTTTTTTGTTGTTTTTTTTTTTTTTTTTTTTTTTTACATATACTGTAACGTTAAGTAATGTTGTCCAGTAACTTGTTTGCATTATTTAAGCTTTGTTTTAGTTATTTGTAAGGCTGCTTTATGTTTGATTTATGTTGAAGTGTTTAATGGCTTTTAATGATGAGACTTCTTTTGTAACCAGGCTCTCAAAAATTATATAAAAAAATTTGATTTAGATTTATCGGCCAACATATCGGTTACCGGCTTTCATTTATAAAGAATTATCTGTATCGGCCAAAATTTTCATATCAGTGCATCCCTAACTGAGACCCATTTTTGGTTTGCAACCAACCAGTTGAGAACCACTAGTTTAGAGCTCTTTATACAAAAATATTTTACAGGCTGCAGAATTTCTCTACAGATCAATCAGACCCAGGTAAAAATGAAGTGGTACTTGATTGCACTAAAAAAAAAAAAAACAAAAAAAAAAAACACTTAAATACAAGCAAGTACATTTGTAGTACATTATTATTCTTTGTGCTAAATAAAATTGTAGAAGTTATATTCTATAAATAGGTCTACACTAATTAAAAGTATATTTCTACTTCAGTAGTACTTCAGTGCAATTGCAAAAGTATACTAAATACCACTGATATTTAAATGGATTTTTAGTTTATTGAAAAAGTATACTACCACAAAAATATACAGAACTTTTATTAGTGCATTTCTTAAAAGTGTGTTTTGAATTATTAAAAAAAAAAAGTTAATTTTAAAATGAATAAATTAGTAATGTTAGTACACTTTTATACAGTTATCCTAAATTTAAATTAAATTGATTTTATTTAAAATATATTAGTAATGTAATAGTTATAAGTACATTTTCCCAACTGTGCTACTTAAGTGCACTTGATATAAATACAGTAATTAGCACTAACACTTAAATTGATTTTAAGTGCAGTCAGACGGTACCAGAAGTGTTTTATAATTGCACTGCTTAAAAGTGTGCTATGATCGATTTACATAAAAATTTTAGTGGACTTTTATTTATACTATCACTAAGTTCTATTTGGATTTTCATGAAAAATACAGTAGAAATGTATTACTTAAGTAAAACCTTAAGTAAAAAATTATTCATTCATATGTTTAGATGTGTATCAAAATTCACAATTTAACAATATTTTTAATGTGGAAAAAAGTGCTACTATGACATAGTAATAGTGTACTTGATTGTACTATTTAAAGACACCATAAACATGTAAAGTATATCATATAAAGGGAATGTTAACATAATTACACAATTATATTTGAAATTAATTATTTAATCTATAAAAATATGTGGGCAAAACATTATAAATACATTTTGTACATATTCATTACATATTAATCTCATATTTTAAATAATTAATAAGTGGATTTTCTAAGTATGATGACGAGTATATTTAAAAGTGTATGAAAGATGGTTTCAATTGTACTACAAGTTGTAACTAAATCAATTTCTTTTTCCCCCTTTTCTTTCTTTCTTTTTTTTTTTTAAACAGAGAAAGTATGTTAAAAGGCACATTTTAGTTCATATTCATGGTGTCCCAAAATAGCACAATTGAGTACACTTAGATGTTCTTATGATTATCTTAAGAAGTTCTAAAGAATAATTTTTAGTATTTTAAAAGTACAAAATTAGTGCACTTTAAGTACATTATGGACGTGTATTAAGTGTACTGAAATAAAGTGTACTTCAATAAAGTGTATGCACTTTTTTTTCACCAGGGGAATCAAGCAATCCAGAGAACATTGACAATGACTCTACATTATCTCATGTTTAAAACCTGTAGCATGAATTCAAGAGAAAGGGGAGCAGTGCCTGTTCTTTCAGGGAGTTTATATTGTTCTCTTTCTCTGCGTTCAGGGTTCGGGAACTCTCCAGTAAAGCTGCCTGCTCCTCCACCACTTTACTGAGTCTCTCCACCTCATCTGTAGCATAAGACAGATCTTCCTGTAGCAGCTCCAACTGTGATAGACACACACACTTGCTTTAGTTTAGGCTTTTGGCAAAAACTCTAAACACAAACGCAGTAGCACACATACCTCTACACGGTCAGAAGCAAGGCGTCTCTCTGAAGCTTCTCGCAGCTCCTGCAGTTCATTCTGCATGTGTGTCATGCTCTCCTTCATCTGCTCTTTCTCAGCACAAACAGTGTTGTACTTCCCCTGTGGGTACAACACTCGCAATATCAATACAAACTTCCTAAAACACTATGAGCGCATAATCAAGTCAACTTATTTCTATAGCACTTTACACTTTTTTTTTTTTATACTTTATACACTTTTTAAACTCAACTATGGAGAAAGCTGATCTAAAGCAGACCTAAAAGAAACTAGTGTCATTATTTAACTCAAGTCATTTCCGTGTTGGTTCAGTTCAGATAGGGCCGCATGAAAATTTGTATTATTCATCGTATTAATCATGATCACAATTTCTGCTACTCTTTATTTATTAAGTATAAATGTTCACGATATTTGCCTGCTAGTTATTAAAATGTTTATTTTAACCTGCCAACCATGTGCACAAGCTCTCTCTGCATTACAGAAAAAGCTGAGCTGAAAACCCAGCCAAACATGTAAGTCTGAGTTTAGTAATCCCTTTAGAGATATCTTGTTCAAATATAAGTTATATTAAAGTCTCATGTGGTGTACGGCTACAGATACTCACAGTGATGTCAGCGATCTCTCCTTGCAGCATACACACAGTCTGATCTCTTTCAGCCACCGCGCTTCGAAGATCTCTGGCCTCCTGCATAAACTCCAGTACCACATCCTACACACAGAGTGAAACACCAGCCTTCACACAGCAGGAAAAACACAACCCTACTGTACATCAGTTAAACTTAGTCATGTTTTCCATTAAAACATAGATAGAAATAAGAAACATATGTAAAATGCAATGATAGTATTCTTAGATGGACGTCAAGATAAAAATCAATTTCATCAGAAAACTTATAAGATCATAAGAAACCAATTGATTGCATGAATCATGCTATTTTCAAGAAATTTATTTAAGAATTTATTAATTTAACCTAATGGCTATCATAAGTTGCTTGTGCATATGGTTTGCCAATAACACACTTTGAAAATGCTCTTATTGCAAGAAATGTGTTGACATTAAAATGATGAATTATTGGAATGAATGAAAGACTGATTTCAGTGTAAATTCGTATGTACATTTGAATCATTAGTAATACTACAACAATGTATTATAAGCATAAACCCCACTAAAATGAATTATTTGGACACTTAACTATGGTTAACATGAACTATTAACAATACAGAATACATTAAGAAATGTTACACTGTAATATGTTTTCATCTTTACTTCTTAACCTCTAACAGCTACGTGATCAGTGCAGTGCACTCTCACTTTGTCCTGTTCGATCTTCTGATTGAGGCTGTTGATTGTCATGTTGGATGAACACACACTCTGCTGTAGAGCACTGATCTCATCGCTCTGCACACACACACACAGCAGATACATTAGCACAAAAACAAAACAAAAAAAAAAAAGTCGTGCCAACACAGTACCAGAACATTTTCATGCAAATTACAAATCACAAGACTAAAACTATGAACAGACACACATACCTGTTGTTGATTTCTGTTTGTCAGCTCAGTAATGTGTTTCTTCAGTGAGGCATTCTCTTCTAAAGACTGCAAAAGCTCCCTAAAACGCACTCAACATCAGAACTTCTCTATAGGTGCACGTGTGTTTACTAATGCAAATGACAATGCACAGTGCACAAATGACAATAAAAATATTTATCAACTTATTTTCTTTCTATCAGCACTGATTTATGTATTTCTTTTCATAACTGATTGATCTGAACATATGCACCTCAGTTTTTGAGTAAACACTGCCAGAATTATCCACAAATAATGCTTTTTTTTCTCCACTCAAAAACTGAGGTGCATAAGCTCGGATCAATGCGGCCTACGATCAATCAGTTTCAAAAATAAATACAAAACCTGTGTTAAAGAAAACAAGATGACAAATAGATTAAATCCAATATATGGTGATAATATAAAATGAGGGACTTACAAGCAAGTTTTATAAGGCCAGTCATCTGACAACACTTTCACTTTATATCTCACAGTATATCTATTGTTTAACTATTTAAAATCCATAAATAAATAAAAGTAACTCTTTAAAATAAACTCAACTTGCTTTGACATTAGTGTTTTTATATTAAACTTAAATAACCTTTAACTTAAGTGTCTAATAACTATGTAGACTTAAATCAACAAGCCCCTTTCCACACACATTTTCTCTGACTGTGATGTTGGTATTAGATATTATAAAGTGTTAAGGGACAGATGTCACTCACTTGGACACACTCTCTCCGTGTGCGGTCAGCTGGGATCTCACACTGTTGTTCTGCTCTTTCTCTTCCTGAAGAGTATGCAGCAGCTCCTACAAACAAAACCGAAGATTTACACAGTATGTGAAAACCAAAACTGCTTAAGAACGAGTGTGAGTGAGTGTGAATGAATACTGACATTAATCTTGGTTTGCATTTCTGAGCACTCTCGGCTCTTGAGCTCCATCTGCTGTGTGTGTTGATCCAGCTCGAACTGAAACTCGGCCTGCAGTGTGTCATACGTGTCCTGAAGCACACGCTGCTTCTCCAGCACCTGCTCCCACTCCAGCCTGAGACGACACACAGGACATACTGAGCATCGTTCATAGACAGACACTTGTAAATGTATTCTGTTTTGTACTCTAAGACAGACAGATAGGTTACAAAATTCTAATGAGAATCATTGTCTGTCATTTTGCATTTGAAGACGGAGTTGGTCGCATGGAAATATTTCACCTAAAAGGTGAGCTTGTGTCTAAGACACAGGCAATTTGCAAACGTTGCATGAGAGTTATGCTGGTGAAGGAGTCTCAAGCCAGAGTCAATTATTTAATACAGAAAGCAAAAAAAAAAAAAAAAAAAACCTGACCAAGATTTTGGCATCTCTAGGTGACTTAACGGCACATTAATTCTCTCAGAGACGAAATTAATCTACCTCAACACATGTAAATGTATGGTAGGCTATATCAGTGATCTTAAATTATTGGCTCACTATCTCTCTCGTGGCCCATACATTAATGACAGTGAAGAAAAAACAACAAAAAACAAAAACAGAATAATCAATATTTCTTGGTAAACAATTTTGTTTTTCATCGATGGTGCAGTGTTTGGACCTACTAAAGACTAAGTTTTTATAACCTATATTTTTAATAAGATAATTATTATTATTTTTATTATTATTATTTGTTATTAGCATTAAAATGTTTTGTTAATGTGCTATGGAAACAAAACACTGACGAACAATGGTGCCTCAAACAGCAACTGTATAGAAACAACTGTGAATCGATCACACAGTTCAGTTTTGATGTGGATCTATCTTTGTAGCTGGGTTGTAGTTTTGAAAATATTTTTTATTGAGGCGTCCACAATCCTCATACACTGCCATTCAAAAGTTTGGGATCAGTAAGATTTTTAATGTTTTTAATGGTGTCTCTTATGCTCATCAAGGCTGTATTTATTGGAAAAAAAATTTATAAATAAAATTATACACGACGCATACATCCCACGTCATCCGCCAGAACAGCTTGCACATATGACAGTGAGAAAAATGTATTTATAACATTTTAAATACAGATATTTTTCTTACAAAAATGCATTAATTCTCTGCAGGAGACCTTTATTCACCCCTTGAAGCCAAGTGAGGCACGTTTCATTATGGATGCGCCCGCTTTATTTGACTAATTTTGGACTGTTGAAAAGAAACACCCGCTTACTCCCGTTGAAACGCTTGTAAGAGCAAGGAAAAATTTTTTAAATAACTCAGATTGGATTTGTATGAAAGAAGAAAGCCATATACACCTAGGATGCTTTGAGGGGAGGTAAAACATGGGCTAATTTTCATTTTTGGATGAACTATCCCTTTAACACATCCTTGCTAATTAAAAGTATTAATTTCTTAAAAAATAAATACAAATACTGACCCCAAACTTTTAAATAGTAGTGTATATTACACAAAATTTCTATTTTGAATAAACACTGATCAAAAAAGAATCCTCCAAAATAGTATCACAGGTTCCAAAAAATATTAAACAGCAAAACTGTTTCCAACATTAATAACAAATCAGTATATTAGAATGATTTCTGAAGGATCATGTGACACTGAAGACTGAAGTAACGATGCTGAAAATTCAGCTGTTTCACATGAGTAAATTATATTTTAAAGTATATTAATATAGAAAACTGTTATTTTAAATTGTAATACTATTTCACAAAATTAGTTTTTTTCTTTATTTTTGAACAAATAAATACAGCCTTGATGAGCATAAGAGGCATTTCATTATTCATTCAATAATGAAATGCCTTTAACTGAAAATTGAGTGTTTAATCTTATTATTATACATTACTGACACTCTATTCTCCAATTTGATACTGTTAAGTGCTTTGACAATCTGTATTGTTAAAAGCGCTATATAAATAAAGGTGACTTGACTTGACAAGAGACTTCTTTTAAAAAAAAAAAAAAAAAAAAAAACATTAAAAATCTTACTGATCCTAAAATTTTGAACAGCAGTGTACCTGTCTGTAATTTTTGTTAAGTGTCTGTTATATTGTTATTTAACTACACTAACTCCAGCTGCTTTGAAGAAGCTCAAATTTGTGATGGCCCTGATTTGTTTAACTTTTTGGTTAATTTACTCCATAATTTCTCTACTTCAATTACATGCGCTTTTTTAGAGCACTAGTGGTGGCAGTGTATGTGATGTACTTGACAGTGTCCAGCTGCAGCTGTGTGCTGATCAGGCTCTTGGACAGATCTGTGGTCTCTCTCTCATGCTCTGCTTTCTGCTGCTGTAGTTCTGTCCGCGTGGCCTCCAGCTCCTTATCAGAGGACTGCAAGACGACACGCAGATCTCGCACCTCCACCCGCAGCACTGTAGAGAAGTCACAGCAAACAGGCATCAACTCACATAATCTGTCAGATCAGATTACTCACTGAACTGCAAGTTCCACATCAATGCATAATTATTTCATCTAGGTAGGTACCAGCATGAAAAAGACTCACCGTCCATCTCTCTCTGTTCATCTTCCAGCTGTTGTTCCAGCGCTCTGATTCTCTCCTGCAGACGCTCCTGTTCTTCCAGCAGCGAGTGTCGCTCAGCACCGAACATCTACAGTTAGAGAGCAACGTCAAACCCATGCACACAAGAACCAGAAAAATAAACACTACTACAAACACACCTCTTCCGTCCGACTGGACTTTTCAGTTGCATTGGTAAACTGTTCCTCCAGCTTGCTGATTTGCTGAAGCAGCTTCCTGTTCTTGGCTTCCTCCTCGTCTAACTGGCCCTGAACACGAAGAGCCTGTTCCTAAATACCCCAAACCAAAAACAAAGTTCAAACAGATTCCCCAAAACGACATCTACAGGAAATTCCATTTCAGAAGAAATGCATCAGAAAATATTCATTTCAGTAACCAATTCAAATGATCAAAATTTTATGAGAATAACAGGCACAAATTCTGGACAGTAAGACAAGGGATTTATATATTATATTACATTACATTATATACAGTTTAAAAAAAAAAAAAAAACTAAAGTTTTTTTGATGTTGTTGTATCCAGTGGCCCCAAAAGTATTTAGACATTTAATGTTATTTAATTAAAGTTCAATATTAAAATCAAATATCAAGGTGAGTTGGGTTTATTTTAAAGAGTTACTTTTAATTTTATTGTTTTTTTTTTGTTTTTTTACTTTAAATTGTTAAACGTGAAGAGCCAAAAAGAAAGTTCGAACACATTCTCCACAACAACATTAGATTGCAATATGAAGTTACACTTCAGAAGAACAACATCAGAAAATACTAATTTCAGTAATCAGTTCAAATGATCAAAATGTAATGCATTATGAAAACATTTTTTGGTTACAGTTCTTTTGGCGACCAGTTTTCACTAACTAACCAACTATGACTTTTGCCTCAATAATCTCCTAATTTGCTAGTAATTAGTTAGTAATACAGATGCTAATTAATATTGAGAATTGGTCCTTAAAATAAAGTGTTACCTATTTTTTTTTTTTTTTTTTTTTTTTTTTTTTTTAGAGAATAACATGCACAAATTCTGGACAGTAAGATGAGAGACAAAAAAAAAAAAAACCTTTCATAAAGTACTTTGATATTATGCCGTTTTGAAACTTTGCAAGTCCTTAAAACAGAAGAAAAGGCACGGTTCTTTCTGAGCACCTGCATTTGTTTGAGTTCCTCAGTGAGCGCTTCACAGGCGAGCTCGTTCATCTCAGGAGGCGGCTGTTCGCTCTGGATGTCATCAACGTCGATATTCTCAGCCTGCTCATTCAGATGGTCTGGGCTAGACAGCGGCACCAGTCGATTACGCAGGTTATAACCTTTCGTGGGCGTAGTCAAAATCTGAGGAGCAGCAGCACTCATTATAAGAGGTTTCATCTTGAAATAATTTAAAAAGTAAAGTCTGAGTTCTCTACCTTTATGGTTTCAGCATGAATCTTGTTGAGTTGAGACACTTCCTGTTTGCTGTGGGCTTTAGTGGCCTCCAGGATCTTCTCCAGATGTTTGTTGGACTTCTCGAGGTAGCGCTTCTCAGATTCCAGCTCAGCCAGCTGTTTTCTGAGGAGCATAATGTTCACATACTGCAGCCAAAGACTCAATTTGACAAGCATTTGTTATGTTATATGAACGTGACATGAACGTACTTGTTGACCTCCTTGAATTCCTCGAAGGCTTGAATTGTGGCTGTGAGCTCTGACTGTTTCTGCAGCAGCTGAACCTTCATCCGCTCCACAGAAACTGAGGACAACGTCTCCATTGTGACAGGGGTGGAGTAGATGGGCGGAGCTATTAACAAAGAGAGTAACAGCAACTGAAGTGACCTGCCTGTGCTTCACATCTTTTGTGTTGACTTTACTGTAGAGCTATTTAATTGATTCAAATATGTAATTGCAATTAAGCGCTTTTTTGCAGTCAACACATTCAAGCTGTCCATCCATTGTCTCCGACATTTGGATACGATTGCCGCATTTCTCCCCCTAGCGACAGTCGCACAGAATTCATTCACTATGGTAAAATGAATGATTTTAATGAATATAATGAATGTATGAACATATCAACAAAACAAATGACACCCAAAATAACAACATATTGGTTTTACGGGGCTAATCAACTTACATAAACATTAAATAATTATAAAATAATTATTTCTCCTATAATTATTCTAAAACACCATTTTACTGATATAGTGTTTACAGAATAACTTTAAAGTGGAAAAATACTGGTAATTCTGACCTCACGCTCAGTTTTCGGTCGGGTGGTTGCATACAGTCTAGCCGCAGAAATTCAAATATTTTAACGCATCCGAAGCTCAAATCGGATCTGAATTTTCTGCATATGCACATGATCAGAACTGTACACAGCTCCCACACTTCTCTCCATTCGAAATGAATGACTTCCGGTCTGTCGCTTGTCGGAGATAGGTGAAAGGCGACAAGGAAGGAAAACTAAATGGGCCTTTGCGTAATTTGACAATTTTTGCAGA
Source organism: Spinibarbus caldwelli (assembly GCA_039654775.1). Taxonomy (NCBI): domain Eukaryota; kingdom Metazoa; phylum Chordata; class Actinopteri; order Cypriniformes; family Cyprinidae; genus Spinibarbus; species Spinibarbus caldwelli. Next base: position 23,067,486 of record CM077265.1, on the reverse strand, counting down.
TGACGCTCATAGCAACAATTCATGCAAGAGTGGTCTTCCCCAGTTTGCAAACAGAAACAAATAGCTGTAAATGTCCAATTCAAATGACCGTTTAACTGTTAAAACCTTCACCTCCTGTGCTCTCCTCTGTTCTTTGAGCCTCCAGAAGCTGCAGGAAGGTTTTCTCCAGCACATTTAATGACTGAACCTTGGTCTCAACCGCAGATCTGACCGAATCCAGAGCACGCAGGGCTTGAATCTCCTCCCGCAGGGCGCAGTTCTCCGCCGCATACCGCATCATCCGTGGGTGGTGCTCCACCTAACAAAATACAAAAATATATACATACACATACAGTTGTAGTTAAAATCATTCAACCCCTGGAGACTGTAAGAATTTACAAATGTAAGCTTTTCTGAAAATCCAGATTTTTTTTCAGTTTAGAAGAAATTGTTCTATTACATTAGAAAGTCTATGACTACAAGTAGACACTAGAAGTTCCTAGAGTCACGGCTGGACTTTCTTGAAGGGCAACCATCCCAAAGTATACATCCAAATCTGACGCTTGGTTCAGGAATCGGCTGTTCTGGATTGACCTGTTCAGTCTTCAGATTTAAATCTCATCAAAAACATTTGTTTTAATTTGAAGAAAGCCGTGGCAACATGAAAACCAAAGATTATCAATGATGTGAAAGCTTTTTTCAGGTGAGGAATTGGCCAAGAATCCAGTACAGAGTCTCAGAAGATTGTAAGCACTTACAGGCAGTGTTTACTGGAGGTTATAAAGAATAGGATTCTCTATATTTTGTTACTTTTGGAGGATAAATAATTGTGTGCTGTAATTGTTTATTTAAACAAATTGATTTTTTTTTTTTGTTCATTTTATCAACATTATAGAAAATTTATTAATACACATTTGAGTGATTCTAAGGACATAAATCCTTAGAATCACTCAAATGCGTATTAATAAACTTTCTATAATACTTTACTAATGCCTTGGTTGCAAGGCAGTCTTGCAGGTCAAGGGGGTTGAATAATTTTGATTGCAAAAGTATGCATATACAGTTCCTAATATTTATTTTACCTTTTTTTTTTTTTTAAATGTCTGTATAGTTCTATAGCTACTACAGATATATTAGCAGGTCAACACCAAAACTGGAATAAACATACTAGCTCAGATCAAAATAATCAATATTTTTGTATTTCCTCTGGAAAAATTAAAAGTGATTTTTCTGATCCCTGAAAGAAAGAAAGAAAGAAAAAGAAAGAAAGATGATTTGGATAGAAGTACTAAAAAATAAATAAAAAATAAAAATCTGCATCCAATTCCTGCTTTTTACTAAATGAACACAAGAAACATTTAAAATTGAAAGGACCAATATAAAAACAATCTTCATACAAAAAGTTGTTGAAATATGATTGTCAGTTCAGAACTTTCCAGTGTGTAGCTAGCAGCATTAAAAATAAAACTTATTGAAATTGTGAACAGATTATAAAAGAAAGCTTTCTTTCAGTGTAAGCGCACTGAAATAAAACCCAGTATTATAAATGGTACTTCATTGATATACAAGGAAAATAAATAAAATATTCCTTTCTTTATTGTGTACAGATATTTTTGTCTTGTGTGAATATCTCAGAAATCCAATGTTTCTATTCACACTCTTCTCCACATTTGTGCCAGATATTTGCATATAGTGTGAAAAGGCCTTCAAGCCGAGTGCTTTTTTTGTAATTTAGTGTTTACCATGCATTGGTTTACTGGCCCGCCACAATATCAATGTTGCCTTTTGTCTTTAAATGTTTATTTTTCTGTGTAAAATGGTAAAATCTTACTTCAGTGTAGAGCTGAAGTTGACGTGTTGACTGGCTCACCACGTCTCTCTCACGTTACAGCGAACAAATTAAAACATGAGGGTTTTTCTCAATGTGTTCCTCTGTGTATACTGATACATGCCTAAATGTAGTACCTACTTTAATTTCACACTGAAGACCTTTATATTTTAATTTATTCTGTGGAATGGGAGCTACAACTTCAGCAGAGATTTGTTGTTTAGATTTTTTTTAATTTTCCATATCAAAAAGCTACGTCTAAAATATGTAATTTTTTCTTTAAAATAAATAAAAAAAAAATATAAAATAAAATAAAATACAAAATAAAATAAAATAAAAGGTTTGTCTCACCTGCTCTCGAAGCAGACGTATCTCTTCCTGCAGCTGCTGGTTCTGCTGATCAGTTTCTGATCTCTGGCCTGTCTGAAGTTCTCTCTTCAGCTGAGCGATATGATCATCTCTGAACTTCAGGATCATACGGTTGGACTGGATGAATTTCTCCTTCTGAGCCCAAGCAGCTTCCAGCTGAGACACTTTCCCCTGAAGAGCCTGTAAGTAAAACGGCAGCAGGTAGCAACTGTGCTTAAGACTGAGCAGAACAGGGAGAATATGCAAATATCAACTATTACTTTAAATTACATTTTTATCGTTTAAATAAAATGAATAACTTTTTTGATTCAGAATTGGCTTAATATTTTGGGGTTAGATGACTAAATGGTGGACACAGACTATCAGATCTCAATGAAATTCTTATATGTGACCCAAGGGGGGAAAGAATGGGAAAGTGTATCATTTGCTTGTGTGATGGTCCAGAGGCAAGATTAGACATGAGGTGTTCAGATTCGAAGCCTCATGACCCTATTATTAGGGGTGTCGAAATTAATCGTTGCATCGCGATGCAGACATGGACTGCATCGATGCAGTAATAGACCATAATTGATTACAGCCTATGATGTCATTCGTATACGCGCTTGTCATGCGAGTATTAAAAATGCACCCACTATTTTTAAATCGGAGCTTGGGTTTTTGCCGCATGGCACATGTGTGCTAGAGAGAATCACGGCTGGCTTCATTGCACAGAATATGCGCTGTAAGACGCACTGTAAATAACTGTGAGACGACTGTGCTTGCACTCACTGTTATTTTAGTCTTTTACTTTAGATATGCTTTCATTTCTGCCGTTTGGGATGCAGTACGTATTAGATGCAAAAAACTCACGCACTGACAGACTTTCACGTGCGCTTTGCGCTTGTTTGTCCTGAAGCTTGCGGCTGCGGTTAAATGCACTTGCATCTACTTTTATGATACGAAATTGATGCAAACACAGTCAGTTATGTTTTCAGAACAGGACAAAACATCTGATATGTGGAAATAGAAATGTGCATTAGGCTAGTGTGAACGCAGTCTATTAAAGCTGCCAGTGTCTAGGATCTCATCTAATCAAACAGCAATAATGCTGAGGAAAAAAGAAAAACCCATAACTATGATTATTTGTAAACTTTTGATTACTTAAAGCACTCCCAGATACTAAAAGTGCTTTTTGTTTATCACTTGTAATTGTCTTTTCCCCCCCTTTATTACTTCATATTTGCTTGGATGTTTTGAAGCTACATTTACTTTGAATTCTTAACAATAATGAATTAATTATATATTAATTAATTATTTTAAAAAGTAGCTTGCTTATTTAATTTAATAAAAATGTACAAAATAAATTTGATATAATCGTGATGCATTGTGATATCGAATTGAATCATTGACATGATAATCGTAATCGAATTGAATCGTGAAACCAGTGCCGATTCACACCCCTACCTATTATATTGTTAATTTTGATTTTATTGACTTAATTCAACAACAAAAACCAACTGCAAATAAAATGCACCTTCTTCTCCTCCTGTGCTTTCTTCCAGAAGCTCATGGCCTGAATGAACTGAGTCTTATAGGAAAGCTCAGGGTCAGAGAGTGCTGCAACACAAACACCAGTTTAAACACTAAGAAATTAACGAATATCAGGTCTAGACAGAGGAGTTGTCTGTGTGTGAGCTCTGTAATGGGAATGTACCTGTTTGCTGGTCTGTTGGCGTAACCTCTATAACGCGTGCTTGTGAAAGAGCATTTGCAAGCTGCTCCTTTAGTTTTCTCACTTCCGCTTGCAGTTGTCTGACATTACCCTGAGTGTCCTCATTTACCATAGCCTACAGACAGACACACAGGTTAACCTCCTAACTGCATCAACTCTTCAAGAATATTGAGAAGATAATGAATGCTTAGCTGAATAATTCTGTTGTTCAACCTTATTTTTGATGAGTTTGGCTCTCTGAGCGAACTGCAGAGTGGAGAGCGTCTCTCCGAAGCACTTGGAACCAGGATGAACGTTAGCGATGATGTACGTCTTAGCGTTTCCGCCCAGAGAGTCCTGATCGCATGAACAGCAATTAGACACGATTTACTCATCTGCATATGTACAGACACATTCGTGAAGAGCCCTCACCCTGAGCAGGAAGGTCAGTTTGGAGTCTCTATAACAAATGTGACGGTTCTTCCCATTCGACACATCCATCAGGGCCATGATCACCTGACCAAGACACATCAGTGACCGGTTTATGCTGCTCGCTTCCTAAAGCACGAGTCAAAAGGTTACAGTTTAATTTAAAGTAATAACAGTAGAGTAACACTGCTTTAAAGACACAAGAATTGCATTTAACAATTAACTAAAACGCTGAACAGGCATGTGATCAGCTAGAGACAAAAAAAGAAGGAAAATCTGACCACGCCCCAAGTTACGCCCACAAGCCACGCCCCCAGCACTTATTAAAAATATATGTTTTAGCACAGCAAAAGATATATCTTATACTGTAAGAATACATACTATTGTCCTGTAAAGAATAAAAAAGCAGCACTTAATCATGATAACAATATAATATATTATAATAAAGTACTATAATACATTAAAGTATATAGTATATAGAATTGTTATTAAAGTACCTGCCAAAAGTTTGGAAACATTACACTTAATGATTCTGAAATAAATATCTTCTGCTCATCAAGGCTGAATTTATTTGATTAGAGTAAAAAAAAAAAAAAAAAAAAAAAAAAAAAAAAAACAGCAATATTGTGAAATATTATAACAAATTTAAAAAAAAAAAAGTTTTCAATTTTAATATATTATAAAATGTAATGTTATTTCTGTGATGCAAAGCAGAATTTTCTTCATCATTACTCCAGTTTTCAGTGTCACATGATCTTTTAGAAATCATTAGAATTTATTTGACTCTCAAGAAACATTTCTGATTATCAATGTTGAAAACAATTTTGCTGCTTCATATTTTGTGGATATGAATATATCAGGATTTTTCGATAAATATAAAGTTTAATGAACAGCATTTATTTGCATTTATCAAATATATTAATTAAATTTGTTAATGCACTATTAAATAGAAATCATTTTAAATGTCTTCACTCACTCTTTTTTTTTTTTTTAATCAATTTCATCCATTAATAAAATGATTAATTTCCCTCTCTTTTTTAAATCTTATACAAATGTTTGAGTGGAATGATTGTTTCCACAAAAATATTAAGCAGCAAAACTGTTTTTAACATTGATAATAATCAGAAATGTTTCTTGAGCAGCAAATCAGCATATTAGAATGATTTCTGAAGGATTATGTGACGCTGAAACTTCTTTGTAAACAAGAACAGATTTATAAATGTTTCTAATGATGAATGTTGCATTCCTAAATGCAAATTAAAGCGGCTCAAACCAATCACAGCACAGTGCAGCTAGAACTAACAGTGAATCGAAACTAAAAACAGTATTGTAACAGCAATGTAGCGCGTCAGACTGCAGCCTGTTATATAATTACATCACAACCGTTGGGAGTTTTATGACAGCACTAGCAATCTCAAATTCTCACCACCATTCACAGAAAGTTACCGGGTCGAGTAACACGTTTCAGCGCTGATTCTACTCGCGTTTGAATCATTTGAACGCTTTTAACTGTCCTGCAGATGGCGCCACGAGCTCGTGCAGCACTCTCAGGATCATTCCGTCCATGATGTTTTAGAAAATAATCTTTTCACTGTTTATTTAGGTAATAGCTCAAGGCCATTTGCACGATTTCAATCATCATGCAGTAACCCCCCCCCCCCCCCCCAAAACAAAAAAAAACCTCGGATCTACGCAAATCACATGGGTCGTCCCTCAGAGGTCGGAAAATATGGAAATCCGTATACGGAAAAATCACATCCCTGTTTGAATTAAGGGTGTAAATTTGAATCAGCCCCACTTTTAAGATTCTAAATTTACCAAACTACGAATAACTACGAACACCGTTACATTTTAGGGCTGTCAATTATTTTTTTATTTTTTTTTTAATTTTGAATATTTGTTGAATTTTGTTAGCCTATCCAGATGAACCCACTAGATGCGGCGCTGCTGGTTGTTCATTTAATACATTGCGGAAAAAGAGAATATCAATGCGGAGATGATCTTGTTTACGGGCAAAACTGAAACCAAGCCGTTCACACAGAAAGCATATTTATCGCATGTTCTATAGCGACATTCTATAACACAAATATAACAAATACATTAAATAATAAGTTAAAATGCCCCATTGGGACAAGACCACAGGAATCAGATAAACCCTTTACACAATCTGACATGGCTGCGGTTGGAATTGAACTGCGGGTTTCGTCTGGCCAGAGGAGAACTGGCCCCCCGACTGAGCCTGGTTTCTCCCAAGGTTTTTTTTTTTTCTCCATTCTGTCACAGAGGGAGTTTTGGTTCCTTGCCGCTGTCGCCTCTGGCTTGCTCAGTTGGGGACACTTAATTTCTAGCGATTATCGTCGATTTGATTGCACAGATACTATTTAAACTAAACTGAGCTAGACAATGACATCTCTGAATTCAATAATGAAATGCCTTTAACTGAAAATTGAGTGTTTAATCTTATTATTATACATTACTGACACTCTATCCTCCGATTTGATACTGTTAAGTGCTTTGACACAATCTGTATTGTATAATACAATCTGTATTATAAATAAAGGTGACTTGACATCTATCACTCTTGCACAAGAGAGCCGCATGTTTAGAAAGCCATATAAATTATAAGTTCAACTTTTTAAAAACATGTCTCGAGATTTTATGGCGGATTTCTCCCCATCCCACTGCATCTTATGTTTTTAAATGAAAAAAAGTACTCTTTGTGATTGGTTTTCGGTCCTTTGTATTAAATTCTGCTTCTCTGTTTCTAATTGTTTAAGCAACTTGAGTAATTATAATTTGGTTTATAAATATTATTTTAAACATTATGCACTTTTTTCAAAGATAGTCTTATTTTATTGCTTTGAATAAACATGCTTAAGTAATATTTTGCTCGATGCGCCCTCTTGTGGCCTTAGGAGAGAAACCAAAAGCATTTTTCCCCTTAACTGAAATTATGCCCTTTAAATTCAAATATAGATAATAATTAAGTGCAAAAATCGAATTTAGTTTTTCAGACATTTTGACAGCTCTATTACTTTTCTTTTACAATGATGTAAAACTGTCAGCCTTGTTACTAAAACAACAAACACTGTACAAATGACAATTTAGTGACATTGACTTATGATTTAATAAATAATTCAATTGTTGGTAATTTTTTGTCAATTACAATAGGGTGGGAAAAAAATTCACAGGTCTACATTAGCTGTAATAGAGTTAGCTCTTATATGAAACAGAATCAAGGGTTACACTTCATTTTAAGGTGTCCTTTTTACAGTGTAATTATACATTTAAGTACTCAGTAATATCAATGAACTACATGTACTTACTATATGGTTAGGTTTATGATTAGGGTTTGGCTTAGGGTTACTTGCATGTAATTATGCATAATTAATTGTTATTATAATAGTAAGTACATGTAACGTGTAACAAGGACACCCTAAAATAAAGTGTTACCGAATCAAGTTGAATAATATTTTAATAAAATATGCTCTGTAATAATTATAAAACTTGTAATAATAATAATAACAACAAGTGTTCTTGTTAAACCTGAACCTCTATTTTTTGTTTTAAAACTTAACAGTTTGACGAAGGATTTTGAGAGGTATATTTTCAGCGTAAGCACCTTGAGCCGTGAACCCTCGGCATGCGTGTCCCTCTGTCTCTCTGAGCCGGCGAGATCCACCAGGTTGAGCTGAGACGTTCTGATGTTGACCACTTCCTGTCCAGTCTCCTTCGACTCCAGTGTCATGGTGAACACTGCATGTGAACGAGATGACTCGCGGTTCATTGAGGTGGACGCCACTCGCCTGTTCCTCCATCCCATCGACAACACCTGAACACAGAAATAAATCACAAAGCTCCCAACAAAAGCCAAAATCATATGAATAAATATATTTCAGCAGCTATGAGAAATATTGTTTATTATTGTTAGCATTTAAAAACATGTGTAAGACCTGATAGGCCTCTGCAGCAGAAGCTGCGTATTTCTCCACGGCTCCTTCTACAAAGACGCCCCTCTTGATGTCCTCTCGCAGGAACAGGCTGGTGGACACGCTGTCCAGTAGGTCATAAATCTGCTCATTGTAGATCTCTATGAATGAACACTTGCAGAGGAAGCTCTTCATCCCACCGGACTGCTCAGAGAGAGAAAAAAAAAAAAAAAGAATCCATTAAATTAAATGTTTAAGTGAACACTATAAACAATATGGTACAAATTTTAAACATTTTTTAGCATTGTGAGCAATGTCATGTGGACGTAATGAACTGAAGTGGGATCTACACCACAAAAGAATCTTTTGATGTTGTATGTATCAACAATGTATTGCAACCAGTATTGGGAGTAACGCATTACATGTAATGCGAGTTACACATTCAGGTTACTTTTTCCAAGTAACAAGTAAAAGTTATGCATTACTTTTAAATTTACACAAAAATATATGGGTTGCTTTTTCAAATAAGTAATTTACTTTGTTTTCACAGAGGCTTAGTCATTTCACTTTTGGTGTGAAAGGGCCTTTACAGTTGCCAAAAAACATAACTTTTGGGTTTTTTTGTTTAACAAATAAGCAAGCCCAAACCTAGGTGACAAACAAAAAGCAAAAGTAACAATGCATTACTTTCCATAAAAAAGTAACTAAGTAACGCAATTAGTTACTTTATTTATTTATTTATTTTTTAAATGGAGAAATATAATGTTGTTATTCATTACTTTTAAAAGTAACTTTCCCCAACACTGACTGTAACGATGTAATGTAACAATGTAACAAATGTTGAACTTTACTTTTTCTGAGCTTTTGTATAAGAACTGATACAAAACACGCACATGTCATGACAAAAATCAAAAGGACAGTTCACCAAAAAAAGGAAATTCTGGTCATCATGTATTCACCCTCAAGTTTTGCAAACCTGTGTGTGTTTCTAAAGAAATGAGCACTAAAGAAAATATTTAGAAGAACAACTGATGGTAGTCACTGACTTCCATAGGATTTTTTTTTTTTTTCAATACCGTGGAACTCAATGGCTTCAGTCAACTGTTTTGGTTAACAACATTCTTCAAAATATCTTCTTCTGTGTTCAACAGAAATAAGAATCCCATACAGGTTTGGAACAACTCAAGGGTGAGTAAATGATGACAGAATTCCATCTTTAAACTTGACTAATTCAGCATTTCCTTACACAGAGCAATTCCCACAGCAAGCACCATTTTACTACAGTGTAGCAGGCCTTCAGTGAACATTTTTTTTTTTTTTATTCAGTTTATTCAGTTCAAGTAATTTACAAGTTTTCAGCTGCTTCTAAATAAAAAAGTGCTTCCTGATTCCCAATCATATGAGCATACACAATTTAAACAGCATGATACCGCAATTAATGCAAAGTTAATTTATCTGAAATTTTATATTTAATGAAACCTGTCTTACCCGTTCCACCTCTCTGTTGATGAGGAAGAAGAGGTATTCAAAACTTCGAGGAATCACACCGCGCATTTCATCTGAAAAATTATCCAGCTCTGAGGGACCTGCACACACAAAATACAATCACCGTTACATGCGTGTATTTAGGCTAACTTTCATACAGCTCTTACCAGATATGAATACAGTGGTCCCAAAAAGTAATTAAGAGTTTAACTGACGATGCAATAGAAAACATACAACACCAGCTGATCAAACACGTTTTCACAACTTTACTATCCTAAGCCATTTTTGAATAATAGATGCCAGCTGTCGTGATTTTCAGTAGGAACAGTTCACCAAAAAATATATATATTTTTGGGAGCAAACTTTACTCACCCTCAGGCCATGCAGCGAATGGGTGCCGTCAGAATGAGAGTCCAAACAGCTGATAAAAACATCACAATAATCCCCAAGTAATCCAAACCAGTCCAGTCCACCAATTAACATCTTGTGATGCCAAAAGCGGCGCGTTTATAAGATTTTATTTTATTTTTATTTATTTATTTTTTTTTTACATTAAAAGGTTGCTTCTGGCCAAAACACAAGTATTTGATTAAAATTGTGTTTTCGCTTGTAAATGGTGCTTAATCTGTGCATATTTCTCTCCTGATTCAGAAAAGGAAACTGTTTCACTGGAGATTTTATGGATAAAGGTAGGGCTGCAACAACTAATCGATGAAATCGATTATTATCGATAATGAAAATCATCGACAACGATTCTCATTATCGATTAGTCGGGTCTGCTCACAGTGCACGTCCAACTTCAGCCGGTCGCGTCAAATTAACGTTACAGCACTGAATAACGCATTTCTATGGCCAAAATGCATCTAAAAATAGTGGAGGAAACAGAATGAGATGCTGCGGGAGAAGTACGTGATCCAAGCTGCACAAAATGTGAGAATTCTTTATTTTCAGATTTAAGTTAATGCATTAGTGTAATGGCTTGCCCTGTCAGGCGCTTTGACAGATGCGTGTGCATCCTCAGCGCAAACACTTTCAGTTTACGGTCATATCCTTATCTTTAAATGTCACAAATTCACGCGAGCATTTCCATTTTTGTATAAAGTTCCGTCCTGATAGTCTGTGTTAAGTTTAAATCTTTACTGAATGAGCGCGAGCACGGCGCACGCGTGAACGCGCGTCAGAGAGAGATTAATATTCAGTGCAAAAACATTCATTGTGCTGAAATATCTGTTGTTGAACGTTAAATTAAGGTTTACAAGTCAACATGGAGTGCACGTATTTTATGAGAGCAGGAACTGTAAAGGGATAACTGTGTATAGTTGTCTGAAGATAAATATCAGACGCTTCATAGCCGCCTTTTACAGGATAAAGAAATTACAGTAAACATGACTGTGATCAAAAAGTTGGTTAACACAGAGTTTGTGTTTTTATTCGTCTTTATTATCTTTATTATTATCTTAATTTTTGATGAAGAGATTTAAACTATAGGCCTATACACAGTGCTTAATTGTATTAAAACAAATTTATTTAAGGTTTATAACAAACAATGTAAGCTTTGTGCCACTGCCGCTCTAAACTAACATTATTGGTGTTTACTAAAATCATTTTTTGCTATCTGTATTGGTTAGTCCTCCAATATGCATAAGCTCTTTAGTAACAGTACGCTATTTCTAATAAAGAAGAAAAGAAAGAAAGTCGTGACGTATTGTCAAGTATGGTGACCCATACTCGAAATTGGTGCTCTGCATTTAACCCATCCAAGTGCACACACACACAGCAGTGAATAGTGAACAAACGCGCACACACACACACACACCGTGAACACACACCCGGAGCTACTGCTCCAGCGCCCGGGGAGCAATTGGGGGTTCGGTGCCTTGCTCAAGGGCACCTCAGTCGTGGTATCGAAGGCAGAGAGAGTGCTGTTCATTCACAATCCCCACCTTCAATTCCTGCCGGTGCAAGAATCGAACCGGTAACCTTCAGGTTACAAGCCCAACTCTCTAAATCTATGAAAGATTTTTTCAGATACCCAGTTACAGACAAAAAGTAGCTAAACAATGCCAGCAAGAATGCATGCTGTTATGAAAGACAGGAGGCTATTTTTTTTATTATGTGAATAAATATTTAGTTGTTTCAGTTTGTTATTTGCCCATTAAATGACAATAACATTTTTAGATTTAAACAATTCTTTGACAGATTCCTAAAATATTTGTGTTTTCTCTTTATTATGACAGGTGGTCTAATAAATTGTTAAGCACTGTATGTTTTCATTCAGTTGGCACGTTTGTTTGAAAAACATTGGGCAGAATCTGGAAGTGTTTTTGTCAATAAAAATTTTAAAAAGAAGAAAATTTAGCTTTTTTAGTCAAGTCAAGTCAAGTCAAGTTGAGCTTTATTGTCATTCCGCTATATGCGGGGGCATACAGTGGAACGAGATGTCGTGCCTCACAGGACCACGGTGCTACATAAATACAGGCATACAGCAATGAAGTAAAACAATATAAACCTATACACAAACTATCCTACTGATAGATTTTGACTATAAATATACTATCTATATAAAAAATTTTTTTTTTACCTATACATAAACTAAAAAATACAAACTATACAGACTATACGAATGCTTCCGATAAATACTGTACATGTGCAAAGAGAGACAATGTGAGTTCAAGCAGCTGGCTGGGGAACAGTGCAGGATGATTTGTAGTGCATGAGCATATAAACATACATATATTACTGATATCACTGAGTCTTTTTGTGGGATTTGTGTACTCACAGCAGTGTGTGTGAAAAGTGACTAGTGCGCATAGAGGAAGAGAGTGTGCTACTATAGGTGGTTTGTACAGGCCCACTCACCTGTAGCACCCTTCGATTGCACAAACAAAGTTCCATAAGTTCCAGATGGTCCATGTTCCAGGATGTAGGGGGTTTGTATGGGGTTTTCAGAGAGGGGCGGGGTGATTTGAGTTCAGGGCTCTCACAGCCTGGGGGAAAAAGCTGTTGAGCAGTCTGGCAGAGCGGGCTCTGATGCTCCGGTACCGTCTACCTGATGGTAGGAGCTGGAAGAGACTGTGGGAGGGGTGTGTGGAGTCCTTTACGATACTGTTGGCTTTGCTGGAGCATCGTGTGAGGAAAATGTCCAGGATGGAGGGGAGAGGGGCACCAATGATCCTTGCAGCTGTGTTCACTGTCCGCTGGAGGGTCTTGCGGTCTGCTGCAGTACAGTTCCCGTACCAGACAGTGATGCAGCTGGTCAGCACACTCTCAATGGTGCCCCTGTAGAAAGTGGTGAGGATGGGTGGAGGGAGACTTGCTCTTTTCAGCCGACGGAGAAAGTGTAGGCGCTGGTGTGCCTTCTTGGAGAGTGACATGGTGTTGGTGGTCCAGGTGAGGTCCTCTGTGATGTGCACCCCCAGGAATTTAGTGCTGCTGACTCTCTCCACAGGCGAGCTGTCGATGGTCAGTGGGGGGTGATCAGCGGAGTTTCTCCTGAAGTCCATCACAACCTCTTTTGTCTTACTCACATTGAGGGACAGGTTGTTAGCACCACACCATTCAGCCAGCTGTGCCACTTCCTCTCTGTAGTGCATTTCATCGTTGTTGCTGATGAGACCTACCACTGTTGTGTCATCAGCGAACTTGATGATGTGGTTGGAGCTGAACTTGGCAGTGCAGTCGTGGGTCAGCAGCGTGAAGAGCAGCGGGCTGAGCACACAGCCTTGTGGGGCACCTGTGCTCAGTGTGGTAGTGCTCGAGATGTTGTGGCCGACACGGACTGACTGAGGTCTTCCGGTTAGAAAGTCCAGAATCCAATTACAGAGGGAATTGTTAAGGCCCAGTAGGTTTAGTTTATTTGTGAGCTGTTGTGGGATTATTGTGTTGAATGCTGAGCTGAAGTCAATGAACAGCATTCTAACATAAGAGTCTTTATTTTCTAGGTGGGTAAGAGCCAGGTGGAGGGTGGAGGAAATTGCATCGTCTGTGGAGCGGTTTGGACGGTATGCAAACTGGAGCGGATCGAGTGTGTTGGGGAGGCTGGTTTTGATGTTGTGCATGACTAACCTCTCAAAGCACTTCATTATGATTGGAGTCAGTGCTATGGGACGGTAGTCATTTAGACAGGACACAGGTGATTTCTTTGGTACCGGTACGATTGTTGTGGATTTGAGACATGTGGGAACGACTGCCTGGCTCAGCGAGGTGTTGAAGATATCTGTTAGGACATCTGTCAGCTGTACAGCACAGTCTTTCAGTACACGGCCAGGTATGTTGTCGGGACCCGCAGCCTTGCGTGGGTTAATCCTAGATAGGGTCTTCCTTACGTTGGCTGGAGACAGACAGAGCGCCTGGTCGTTGGGAGGTGTGGGCAGTTTTTGTGCAGGTGTGTCATTCTGCATTTCAAACCGTGAATAAAAGTGGTTGAGTGTATCTGGGAGGGATGTGTCATCATCACAGGCCTGTGGCGGGGGCTTGTAGTCTGTGATGGTCTGAATGGCTTGCCACAGACTCCGTGTGTCTCTGCTGTCTGTGAAGTGATTGTTGATTTTTTGAGCATATGACCGTTTTGCATTTTTGATGCTGCGGGACAGATTGGCTCTTGCTGTTTTGAGGGCTGCTTTATCTCCTGATCTGAAAGCTTCATCTCTGGTCTTTAGCAGCCCACGAACCTCTGCTGTCATCCATGGCTTCTGATTGGCGCGTGTGGTGATGGTCTTTGTGACTGTCACATCATCTGTGCACTTTTTGATGTAAGCAGTCACAGTTTCAGTGTACTCCTGCAGGTCTGTGTGGTTGTTGTAGGTGGCTGCCTCTTTAAACATGTTCCAGTCTGTGTCCTGGAAGCAGTCCTGCAGTGCAGAGGTAGCATTGTTTGGCCATACTGTGATCTGCTTTTGAACCGGTTTGGTGAGTTTGAGAAGTGGGCTATATGCTGGGATTAGCATAACAGAGATGTGGTCCGAGTACCCGAGGTGGGGGCGGGGTTCGGCTTTGTATGCGTTCTTAACTGTTGTGTAAACAAAGTCCAGTGTGTTGTTTCCCCTTGTTGCAAAGTTCACATGTTGGTAGAACTTTGGCAAAACTGTCTTTAAGTGGTTGAAGTCACCGGCTATGATGAAAAAGCCGTCGGGGTTATTTGTTTGTTGTTCGCTGATGGCGCTGTACAGTTCACGAAGCGCGTCCTTAGCGTTTGCACACGGTGGAATGTAAACCGCGACAATAACAATGGCCGTGAACTCCCGCGGCAGATAGAACGGTCGACACTTCACAATCATAAACTCCACCAGTGATGAACAGTGTTTAGATACTACCGCAGCATTGTTACACCATTTTTTGTTGACGTAAACACACAAGCCACCCCCGCGAGTCTTACCAGACAGTGATGAATCTCTATCCGCTCGGTAGCAGGTTAGGCCGTGCAGCTGAATGGCGGAGTCCGGGATGTTGTCGTTTAGCCATGTTTCAGTGAAAACAAACACACAACAATCCCTTGCCTCATGCTGTGTAGATCGACTGAGTTGAATTAAGTCCAGTTTGTTTTCCAGAGAGCGAACGTTTGAGAGCATGAGTGTTGGAAGAGCCGGTCTTGTGGGGTTAGCCCTCAGCCTAGCTCGTATACCTCCGCGCTTACCGCGCTTCCGTCCGCTCTCACACCGCTTGCGACGCCGCCTTGTGCGGGTAGCGTCAGTAGGCGAGGCCGCGGTCTCGAGGTCCGGCTCCAGCAGTAAACAAAGGCCTCGTAGCTTTTCAGTAGCTGCCGGCGAGAGTTTGTGTTTGTATGTGTTGTTGATATCCAAAAGGCTTTGGCGATCATAGATGTATCTCGGAGTGATCTCCCGATGAATTAGCGGTAAATTGACACTATTTGGAGACGAACAGACGACATTAAAAGACATAAAAGCACCGTCTTTGGGATCTGGAGAAGCCGCTGCGTGTGACCGCGCCGCCATCTTGGATTCAATATTACATCACGGATTTATCCGATTAATCGAAAAAATAATCGGCCAACTAATCGATTATCAAAATAATAGTTAGTTGCAGCCCTAGATAAAGGATGTATTTGCGCCAGAAGACAAGATTTGAAGTTAAAAACGTCTTGATGGATTTCATACAAGCATGCAGCTGTCAGCTTCACAAGATGTTGATTGATGGACTGAAGTGGTGGGGATTATTGTGCTGTTTTTAATCAGCTGTTTGGACTCTCATTCTGACGGCACCCATTCACTGCAGAGGAACCAATAGTGAGAAAACGATGTAATGTAGCTACATTGTAATTCTCCAAATATGTTCAGATTAAGAAATACCGTATTTTCCCGAATATAAGACGATGTTTTTTTTTCTTGGAAATACATCTGAAAAAACGCGGTCGTCTTATATTCGGGGTCTAGACTTTGACATGCCAATAATACACCCACAACAATAGCTGGCGCCAAAAACGCATAAAACGAGTGTGCCATGAAATCCGTGATGTAATGTGTGTTGTAAAGATCGCGAGTGGAAACAAAAGAAAAAGAAAAGCTCACAGCGGCATGAGTCGTGACTGTCATGTTAGTCTGATAGGACCAAACTTTCTCTGAAAGTGATTTTAAAACATAAGACAGTACACAGATTTGAAGACTACAGAAAAAAAATCACTTCTACTGTTAATACAATTTTGGTAGGCTATTATGAGATGGATAGACTAAATGTTATATAATTGAGATGGGCTACCTTTTATTTTTATGGTATATCAAAAAGTGTATATTTTTAAATGTGAATGTTGGTACATTTTACCAGTATTTGCCATACTTTCAAAACAAAAATTAAAACAGGAAAAATATGCAATATGAAAATAATTTAATAAAAAAATTCTCAGTAAAACACAAGATTTGGTTTTCAAAAAGCCTTTTTCTAAAAGGTAGATCTGGAAAAAGGGGGGTCGTCTTATAATCGGGACAATACGGTACTCATTTACATCTTGGATGGCCTGAAGGTGAGACATTTTCAGAAAATTTTCATTTTTTCCACTATTCTTTGAAATTATTACCCTGAAGTCTAGAGTATCCACATAAATTCATACTGTAGTTTCTCATATTAACTAAAGGCAGACATGCTCCAGGAACACCTGACAAACTCAGCATGTGAAATATTTTGTTAGAAATGAAAGAATGTGGGTTTTAGCTAATTTTCTAAACAAATGCCTCTTGCTTTGTCTTAATATCATTGCAGTACATAAAACATCATTTTAATTTTCATCTCAAGTATCCAATTACTTTTTGAGAGCTACTGTAAGTTGTGTGCATACACAGACAAAAGATTTATCTTGCAGGAAGACCTCATCACTTACCCAACATGGTGAAGGTCTTTCCTGAGCCCGTCTGTCCACTGAAAAACAAACACACCACATCATGTATATCCCACGGCCCTAAAAAGTGTTATTACAAGCCACACAGAAACTCACTAGGCAAAAATGGTCCCGTTGTATCCATTCATGCACGACTCCACAATGTTTTTAGCCACGCTGGAGAAAACCTCCTCCTGAGAAACAATGATGAGATGGTTACTCGACTCATCTTCACCAGAGAAGACGAATCTAACCCCTGCCTCACCTGGCTTGTGTTCATGTCAGCCACATGGTCGTAGGTGAAGGTGCGAGGCTCTGGTTTGCAGTGCAGTCTGACGGTGTGCGGTGAGCTCACGGTCAAACACAGACTGTGATCGCCGTCTGTCGTTAACCCCGTGCCTTGAGTCAGCGGCCGAACCCGCACAAACACCTTGATGGCATCTCCATCACTGCAAGAGGATTTTAGAGAGATAGTTCAACAAAAAAAATGCTAATTCTGTCACCATTTACTCACCCTCAGGTTCTTCCTAACCTGTATGAATTTCTTTTTTTTTCTGTTGAACACAACATGCTGGTAACCAAATTGTTTTTGTTTTTTTTTCATACTTTAGAATTCAATGGCTACCTTTAATATTCTTCAAAATATCTTCTTTTGTGTTGAACAAATTAAAAACTCGTACAGGTTTGGAACAACTTGAGGGTGAGTAAACGATGACACAAATTTAATTTCTTGGGTCTCAGGTAGAGCATAAATTTGTTTTATAATGATTTCCACATTCGTTTAGCAAACTTACTGTGCTTAATAACCAGCGAAGATATAAGGAATAAAGTGTTATTAACTTGTTTCTGCCAGACAAGTGTCAACTTCAGCAGCTGAATCCTTAGCCATCTTCAAGAAACGGCTAAAATCCATCTTTATTTGACCCTCTAACTCTATCACTCTCTATTCTAATTCTATTTTATGTCTTCTTTTTATTTAAACACACACCCTTGACCCTCGATCAATTGCATGTTTATTCTCTTAACTGCTACTTTTTCTTTAAAAACTAACACTAGCTTTCTTTTTTCTATATGCTATCTACTTGTTTTCTTTAAACAACAACAAAAAAAACCTTGCTATGTACTGCATTAGACTAACTAAGACTTGTCATATCTCTTGCATGTTGTTGCTCTTTTGTTGGTTTTGATTGCTTGTCCTCTTTTGTAAGTCGCTTTGGATAAAAGCATCTGCTAAATAACTAAATGTAAATGTAACTGACTAGCATGATAAACTATATCGTCTATATGCTAATAAACCGATCTGTTATAAACGCTTGAAAATAGTTGAATCGATTAAAAACGAACAAACTCGATGTATATAATGGTATAAAATGTTAGCTGTAATCTCGTTTATTCTCAATCTCTTCCTGTTTTTGTTTGTTATGATCGTAGTGTGTAACGTTATTTATTTACCTGTTGGCGTTTGATTCCGTGGCTGCTGCACAGAAAACATAAACAATACAATTCATTTAAAAAACAAAACTATAGTAAACAATATGCTAATATAAACAACAACAAAAGCTTGTCAGTAAACATTTACGTGTACTACCCTCCAACAATAATAACAACTTTATTTTGTTTATCAGATGTAACGTTAATAAATAAGATAAACATTTAGGATATTTCGTATAGTATCATGCGAAGATTGCAAACAGTACATTAACTCACAGAACGAGTACAAAATCCTCACCTTTGCCTTTAAGATTCATGATTCATTACTGTGTTTCCTCTCTCTCTCACTCCGTTCATGAAGGAGAGGTACAAAATTTGGCGCCTCGGTCTTCTTCCTCTTCTTCTTTGGGTTTTAACGGCAGCCTGCAGACCGGAAGCTGCGCTACTGCCATCTTCTGGAGCTCGTTAACGCCTACATCAGGGGTGCCCAACTCGCTTTCACTGAGGGCCACTTCAACATTATGGCTGCCATCAACTGTACAAATGCCGCTACTCCTTAACATATTGTTAAATAACTGTTTCTTTATTTTATTATTACTTATTTAAGTTACAAATATTGCATATGCATTTGCATAGATGTAAAAAATATGTGGTATTGCTCTGTTATTTTAACATAAACACTTTTAATTTATCAGTTTAAGAAATCCAAATTACTTCATAAATCAAAGTAAATAAAGACAGTATCACCAAACACAGGTCATTACATTAACTTTGTTAAAAACTTTTTTTTTTATTACATTTATGGTACAACAAACAATTGTGAGCTGATAAAAACGTGTGACAGAGATGGCATTTAAAAAAAAAAATAATAAAAAAAATGAGCCCGGAAGGTGCTCATGGCACGATTTTCTGTTTCTAATCGGCATGCGTTTTGCGCGCGAAGGTTGACTTTGGCGTGCATATCATACACACGTGTTCGGTGTGGATATGATACACAATCAATGCTTGTAGTAGAAAAAAAATAAAAATAAGTGGCAGTGCTCAACCACACTCCCCCACCCAAAAAAAAAAAAAAAAAAAACAAAACAAAAAAAAACTAAAGTACTAAAAAAAGGTAATTTTTAATTTTCATAATTTGCACTGGATGTATAGACCCCTTCAATGTTTGTAAACATCGAAAGCCTAGGTTGGGTGCGAAAAATGGGGTCAGAAAAATGGCGCGGCTAATAGACCGGCATATTGTGTCAAGGTATGCACTGTCTTTGACACCACAGTACCGGGAACAGTACCATTCTAAACTTGTTTTAAGTGATGCCTCTCCTACAAAAAAGAATTGCACGCATTGATTACACAATCTACTGTTGTAGTGAAAGCGCTAATGTAAAGCTAGTCTGCTATCTGCAAAGTCTGTAGCATGCCACAGGTCACAACTAATGCCAGATATCAAACTTCACCTAACTATTAAATCAGTCTACAGTTTACAGAAAACATTTGTTTACTTACCATGGCTTAACTCTACCATTGTTGGCACAATGTTGGCGCTAGCCTGCAGCTAACTACTAGCAGCTGGCTACGTCTGTAGCATGACACAGGTCCATGACATTTACAAAACTATTAACCTGCATAGTTATAGGCTAGTGTACAGAAAACTGTTCATGCAATCCAGGCTTTCGAGTTTAAGCTTGATCGTAGCATTGTCCCAGTCTGCCTGTTTAATAGCTTTCAGTCACAGATGTCGTCTATTTTTTTTTATTTTTTATTTTAAACAGATGAGATCCTGAAGGAATCATGAAAAACTTGACTCCAGAACTGGTGTGATTTTCACAGTCCACAACGCAACAAGTAGGCATTTTTTTCTTGACCAGAAATTCTTTGGTTAACACACAATTCAATGGGATGGAATGAACTTTCTGACCCCGACATGCGAACTGCGAATTTTCCTGTGACGTGAACCGTGAAGGGGTCTATATAGTGCCACAATAAATAAAAAAATTAATTAATAATTGTTTACAATTCAATTCACATTTATTTGTATAGCACTTTTCATGATACACTGTTGCAAAACAGCTTCACAGAAAATGAAGATTATATTACATTTAGCAGTTTACAGCACTTAAAAAAATGCACAAGTCAATCTGCGATACCAAACAGGAACACAGGGGGCGCCAAAAGACCACTAAACGAGTTACCTTGACCTGACTGATCCAGATTTACTAAACCACTGACTACTGGGTAATCTAAAACACCTTCAGCCAACATCCAGTATAAAACACTCGTGCTTTTAAGCCAAATAGCTTGCTGATTTTTTTTTTCTTTTGTTTTTACTGACATCTGTACCTGAGTACTATTATCTCCGCCATCTCTGATGACATCGGCCGTACGTGTTTTCTCTAAATTAGCGCTCTTTTAAACTCACTGTTTAAATGCTTTGGCTGACTGGATCCTTAGACTTTCCAGGAGTTTACCTGTTGATCTGATCGCAACAAACCTGCTTCTTTTTATTTTCATAATTTATGTATTGAACATATACATTTATTAGGCTACTGTTATGCTACGTAAATACTGATTTACATTCGTTGGCATATGCACCAATTTATGTTTCTGCCGGTGGATGCCCACACTCCAGGTTGCGTTTATTAAACTCAGGAGAGAAGATCATTTTAAAGCGCAGACATGTACGCTAATGTCTGACCGATAGAGAGCGCGTCCGTTTTCTGTGAGAGTGAATGAATCCACCTGCGAGCAAGAGATTTGTGCACGCGCATTTGATGCGCTCTCGCATAGGCAATATAATGCGCTCTGGACATTTGTCATTAAAATAACTCTATAGAAACCGCCTCAAACGTACTATTAAAACGAGAAGAAAGTCGTGTCTGAAAGCTGCAGTCGATTTTTTTTTTAATTCGTTAAATGAATGGAGAATATCGTGTTTTTCCTAAAGCATTAGGAAGACACCAAGTAAAGTTTACTGTATGAAGCTTGAAAAAGAGAACACAATGCTTTATCAATACGAAAAAGATTATTTTACTGGTTCTGTATACAGTATATGGGTTGCTGGAAGGTCAAAATGTATTCGTTATAAGCTTATAATTAAAACAAAGGTTGCATCTTCTGCAAAAAAAAACCCTGCAAAGTCTTAACACTGATCTAGGTGGCATTTCTGTATGTGTGGGGAAAAGGAGTTAAAGAGGTGAGTGCATGTGCATGATGGAGAAAGACCTCCAAATTCCAAACCTCTCCTCAAAGACATCTCTCTCTCTCTCTCTCTCTCTCTCTCTCTCTCTCTATATATATATAATGCAATATACGATACAAAAAAAAAATAAAACTAAAACTAATAACAATTTTTTTGAAATGTTCTCATAAAAATGGGACACAAAATGAATTGTAGTTTTTGTAACTAAACCAGCCGCTGTACTTCACATCAACCCAAACTGTTCAGCTGGTGATGTATATGCTTTGTATTCACTTTTTGTTTTTCGGGTGTTACACGTGGGAAGCCCCTGTGAACACACAAGCATCTATAAAATGGCAATAGTTTTACTTATCACACGGTGTACTGTGGCGTGAATTATAATTTTCCATTAAATACACTGAGAGCGGCTTTGATCCGTTACACATTCAAAGTCTTCAAAATGTTGCTCTTTAATAGCACTTAAGTGAGTGGCTCTTAAAAGCGCCTTTTTGTTGTTTTTTGGGGAGAAACAAACACGTGTGACATCATTTACTTCTTTTTTGGTGCCGTCTTCTTGGGCTTAGTTGCCTTAGGCTTCGGCGTCTTGGGTTTGGCTGCCTTGGCCTTCTTGGGGCTCTTTGTCGCCTTCTTTGCAGCGGTGGCGGCCGGTTTCACCTTCTTGGGGGATTTCTTGGCTGCGGGCTTCTTTGCTTTCGTGGGGGTTTTCTTGGCAGGTTTTTTCTCGGGTTCAGCTTGCTTCTTGTTGAGCTTGAAGGAACCGGAGGTTTGTAACAGGATGCCATTGGTCACCAAACTCTTGATGGAGATCTTGACGCGGGAGTTGTTCTTCTCCACATCGTAGCCGCCCGCAGAAAGAGCCTTCTTCAGGGCGACGAGGGACACGCCGCTTCTCTCCTTGGAGGCGGACACAGTCTTGACGATCAGGTCCCTGACGTTCGGATCCGTTTTCTTGGGCTTAGATGCCTTCTTGGGAGCTTTAGCCGGCGGGGCAGCGGCAGCTGGAGCGGTTTCAGTCATGTCTCTGAGAGGATCTGCTCGCATACATAACGAATACAATGAAAGGCTGCTGAGCGGTACCGTTAACTTAGCTCCTGAGAGCCGTGTAGACTCAACCAGCTCCACACAGCGCCTGAGCCTCAACGAAAACATGTCTTTTCTCCATTTAAACCCATAGCAAAGAGGATCAGGTATATCACTCTAGATTAGAAACGACACGAGAGGCACAAGACTTTCTCTGGTGATCAGACGAGGTAAAAATTATTTTGACACTATGGAGTCAACATGCAGAATTACTCATTTATATGCACGAGTAAGGGAAGAAGTGCCATAGGGCTTTCCATTAGAAATGTATGTATTAGTAGCAGTAGCTTCTTTAAAATATACCTCTTGTTTTGTAGTGTTATGCATTATATAGAATCATTCAATGTACATACAGACAGACATACTTTTATTTATTTTTTACAGCCCATAGTTTTCCCCTCTCAGTTTAAGTTTTATGAACAGTACAATGTTTTATGAACAATTGCGTTGATATATTGATTGACTTAATAACAATTATAAAATACAGTATAAGATAAAAGCACACGCACAGATATATACATTTGTGTGTGTGTGTGTGTGTGTGTAAGGAAAAGGATTGGACAGACTATTAAACACATTTGAATAAAGGTAATTTATACTTCCCTGGCACTTTGCATTTTAACTTAATTGTATATTTTAAAAATGTGCAGTTGAACAAATGTGTATGATAATAATGAATCAAATAAAACTACTTTTTTCTAAGGGCCACTTCATATCATGAGGGAAACGGAGAAGAGGTTTTGTTAATTAAGTAAATGTTATTAGTGCACCTTTTCCTTTGTGATTAGCTGGGTCTCTGGGCTACTGGGATAGCGTGCATAGCTCCGCCTTGACATGTTTCAACTAGGTCCTTTAGGCGATCTTAAAGCTAGTCTTCTGTGCCTCCCCGTTTCAGAATTTCGGCTGTTGCTGAGTTTAAATTTCAGCTGTTATAACAATGTCTGGAAGAGGCAAAGGTGGTAAAGGACTCGGGAAAGGAGGCGCTAAGCGTCACCGTAAAGTTCTGCGTGATAACATCCAGGGCATCACCAAACCCGCTATTCGTCGTCTCGCTCGCCGCGGCGGAGTCAAGCGTATCTCCGGTCTGATCTACGAGGAGACCCGCGGTGTGCTGAAGGTGTTCCTGGAGAACGTGATCCGCGATGCTGTTACCTACACCGAGCACGCCAAGAGAAAGACCGTCACCGCCATGGACGTCGTGTACGCTCTGAAACGACAGGGACGCACTCTGTACGGCTTCGGAGGTTAAACGACTTTGACTGCAATAAAAACAACGGCTCTTTTAAGAGCCCCCACACTTTCATAAAAGAGGGTTTTTCCGATCTAGTTCATTTTATTTAGTTCTTGTAACTACTAAAAAGTATGTAGCGTTTAAAAAGGGAACTCTTAAAATTTGCGACAGATGGTCAGCTCACAACCAGTAAAACAGCTTTTTCATAAAGACATGAAATTGTAAGTGGATTTAGGGAGTCTATTAACTCAAAAAAGGGCGAGACCATAAAGCGAATGCCGAAAATGAATTTATTGCTATTTTCTATCTTTTTAGAGCACAAATACAATTATTTTTTTAAACACATTTTAGACATTATTTAGAAGCATTTATTCTCTCATAACTTAAACTAAATGTTCTTTGTAAAATTCAGTAGAACAATAAGTATAATGCCTATTTATGAAAATAGCCAGTGTACGATTTCATTTTTAATACGCAAATTTCTAGGGCCTATAAATTATCAATATGACCAAAACTTTGCTAAAAAACCTATTGTCCTCAATCTACTTCATGCCTTCTGGTTTTTATAAAGTAAATGTAAGATTTACTGGACTGAAGAAACTTGAGTGTACTTCATTATTCATACACCATTTTTTAAATGTTAAAAATTAAAACTTTTAACTTTTTTTTTTTTTTCTTGTTAATGTAATGCTTTTGGGGAACATTTCTTTGTCCATCTCTCAATTATCATTGCAATGATCTGCATATATGAGCCATAAAAGCCTGATGTATAAATATGATACTCAACAAAAATCACATATGCATGCATTTGTATGTGTTTTGTTATATATTATATTTCACACACACACACACACATCAATTGCAAGTCAATGGTAATTGAGAAATGGACATATTTGACATTTACAGTAACATGAATAAATGTAAGAAAAAATTAATAATGAATAAAGTAATTTTTAACATAAAAAAATGATGACTCGTGCATAAGTAAACCCAAGCTGCTTCAGTCCAGTAATTGTTAATCTTATATTTACTTTATAGAAATCATTAAATATTTATGAGCAGATTATTATCAGTATATATATACACTATCAGTATAAACTATCAGAGGACAGAAGGCATGATGTAGATTGTATACAGCAGGTTTTTCAGCAAAGTTTTGTCATATTGATAATTTATAGTACCTAGACATTTGCATATTAAATATGATACAGTATGCTAATATATTAATAAATTGGCATTATCCTTATCCTTAAGTTTACCAAATAAACCAGGCTTATTTCAGTTAGTCTGTCTTATTTTGAACCAAATCAACTGACAATAAATCAGACTAACTGAAATAATCCTGGTTTATTTGGTAAACTTGTTTTATGAAACAGGCCCCTGATTTAAATATTCACAACAAACACCTTTTCAACATGAAACCAAGAAATGAGACCTACACTTTCACTGCCTCTCAAATGTTTGTATCTCCCACCCCCAGAACATCACCATTTTAGGGTTAAGCAATGCAAATCATGTTTTAGGGCGTCAATTTGGTAGTACATATTTGATACTAATCTTCATATAGTTAATGAGTCTAATTCTTACATAAATTTCTTTAATGTGTGTAAAATGGCGTATTATTGCGAAGGTTCACCCAGAATGTAATTTTGCGCGGGAAAGTTAGACAAAGAACCTGAAACTTGTGGGGGAAGTTATTCGTGGGCGGGGCGATAGGAGGGACTAAACTGTCGAGGCATACGATTGGCTGATGTGCCCGCAAGCTGCTCGTCATTATGACCAATGAATCAAGTTTCTCGGACCAATCCAGCCCTTCTAAATTAGCATAAGCTCCAAATAAATATCCAGTGCACGTCTCTCGAAGTATTGAGTTTTGGTTGGACAACGTAGAGTAACATGCCTGAACCAGCGAAATCTGCGCCCAAGAAGGGCTCAAAGAAAGCGGTCACTAAGACCGCCGGTAAAGGAGGAAAGAAGCGCAGAAAGTCCAGGAAGGAGAGCTATGCTATCTACGTGTATAAAGTGCTGAAGCAGGTTCATCCTGATACCGGGATCTCTTCTAAGGCGATGGGTATCATGAACTCTTTCGTCAACGATATCTTCGAGCGCATCGCCGGTGAATCGTCTCGTCTCGCTCACTACAACAAGCGCTCCACCATCACATCGAGAGAGATCCAGACCGCTGTGCGTCTGCTGCTGCCCGGGGAACTGGCCAAACACGCCGTGTCTGAGGGCACCAAGGCCGTCACCAAATACACCAGCTCCAAGTGAAGCTCGATGTAAAGCTTTCAGTTACCACAACGGCTCTTTTAAGAGCCACCCATGTTCTCATCTAAAGAGCTTTCTCATGTAGTTCATCTGTCAGTCCAGTGATTGAACTGTGATCTCAGACACCGCATTAGGCAACAGTTGAGAGCGTCGCATTTGAGCATTTACCTAATTAGTTGTAATATGTTTATTTAAAAAAGAAGAAAACTTTGCAAAAGAACTTTAAGAAAAATCTCAATCTGTTAATTTTAATCAATCTCAATTTAATTTTATGTAATTTGTTTAGTGTGACTTTACATGTTCTGAGTTTTCACGTTTATAAATCTTTCACAAGTGTGTTTCTCATTTTGTAACCGCATGCACTGATGAACTCACTCGTGCACGCCAAAGGGATGTTGTGTTGTGCAGATGAAATACAGTAGTCAACATTTGAAGCAGTTCAAACAAAGCCTTTCATTAAAGTTGTCCTAAAACCAAAACAAAACACGTTCTTATCTTAAGACAACTTTGATTACTTTTTTTTTTTTTTTTGCTCGACTTCAAGTGTTGACTATATATCCATTGGGTCTATGTAAAATAATAAAGGGTACTGAATTAAGGAAGCTTTTCCTCTGATAATGGAGCTCATACTGACAACGATACGTGGAATGAAACGTAGGATTTGTTGAGTGTCCCAGATAATTATTCATTAATATGAGGCCTTGAAACACTGGGCAAACAGGAACAGTATAGGGACACAATTCTCAAATAAATTTGATCTGAAGAAACAATGATATTGCATTATTATGAAATCAAAACTTAACGTGTGCCAAGACATTTCTCCAAATTTATCAGACTAAAGAATATTGTTCATAATCGTGTATCCCAATTAAAAATAAAATATAAAAGTAATCAGAACAAAACGTTCACTTCATTTAGTTTTTCCATTTTAAACGGATATATATAAAATATTAAAGTTATCGCTGTGCTCAATAGTGAATGAAGAAACTGACAAAGGGAGGAGGGGTTTGGAATTTGGAGGGACGTGCAGTGATTGGTTTTCAGCTGTGATCGACTCTAACCAATAGACGTGGAGCACGCGCTCTTAAAAGCTGGTTGTCAAACTGCAGCACTATTATTTCTGCATTAATCTGTAGAAATAGCTATTTCGAAAACTTCAAAATGAGCGGAAGAGGTAAAACCGGCGGTAAAGCGAGAGCGAAGGCTAAGACTCGCTCATCCAGAGCAGGACTGCAGTTCCCCGTTGGTCGTGTTCACAGGCTTCTCCGCAAAGGTAACTACGCCGAGCGCGTCGGTGCTGGTGCTCCGGTTTATCTGGCCGCTGTGCTCGAGTATCTCACTGCTGAGATCCTGGAGTTGGCTGGAAACGCCGCTCGAGACAACAAGAAGACCCGTATCATCCCCCGTCACCTGCAGCTGGCGGTGCGCAACGACGAGGAGCTGAACAAACTCCTGGGCGGAGTGACCATCGCTCAGGGCGGCGTGCTGCCCAACATCCAGGCCGTGCTGCTGCCCAAGAAGACCGAGAAACCCGCTAAAGCCAAGTAAATTGAAAGCAGTTTGATCACTGAAAACTCCCAAAGGCTCTTTTAAGAGCCACTCACTTTAACTTTAAAGACGAATTTACAGGCCCGTGAAGTCACTTTTTTTTTTTTTTTTGTTTTTTTTTTTTAGAAATGTGAATTCATGTAAATAAAAATGGTGAAACGTTTACTTTTTAAGCTCCCTCTTTCACAAGAAATTCCCACTACAGCGTTTTCTCAGATCTGGTGTTCTCGCTTCTTTCTCCCTTGAGTGCATCCCTGATTTTAATAAATACATAATAATAATAGTTATTCAGCCACGTTTTCGAATGAAGGGGTCTTTTAGTAATGCATTTCAAAAAGTTGACATTGTTACAAAGCCTGTCTGCGATTTTTATTACCTAATTTTTAAACTCTATACTAAAACAATGGGTAACGATGGAAAAGGATGAACCAATCTGATACATATATGATGTTAAGAGTCGCTCTCATTTTATGCATAGAACAGTAAACTATTTTTTCCTGAATGTAGCATCTTTGAGCGGGAAAATCAGCCTGCCGTCACTCGTTTAAAAACAGGAAACTCATAGCCATTGGCCAGAAAGGTTACGTCACTCTGAGACGTGAACACAATAGCCAATCAAATGTCTCTACAACCACAAAGAGCGCAGGCCCGGCACCGTGGCTCTGAGAGAGATCCGCCGCTATCAGAAGTCCACCGAGCTGCTGATCCGCAAGCTGCCCTTCCAGCGTCTGGTGCGAGAAATCGCTCAGGACTTCAAGACTGACCTGCGCTTCCAGAGCTCCGCGGTCATGGCTCTGCAGGAGGCCAGCGAGGCTTATTTGGTCGGTCTGTTTGAGGACACCAACCTGTGCGCCATCCACGCCAAGAGAGTCACCATCATGCCCAAAGACATCCAGCTGGCCCGCCGCATTCGTGGAGAGCGCGCTTAAACCCATTATTTTACGTTGTAAAACCCAAAGGCTTTTTTAAGAGCCACTCAGGTTTTCACTTTTAAGAGCTTTAAACCTTTAAAGCCAATTTTGTAGACGATGTATTGTTGGAAAAGGGGGGTAAATATTGGCAACTAAATTTAACTTAATTGAACTTATTTCTGGCCCTTTCTTTTATTTCGTAGTTATTTTATGTCAGTCCTTTTTGGACAACGTTTAAACATTTTAGAGAATATTATGTAATGATCACCGTTTTAAATGCTCGAATAGGTCAGTCATGTCCTAATATAATAAAGTATTTCTCAGAGGTTCTCACTTCAAATGTGTTTTGTGTGTGTGAGAGAGAGAATCGCCTCACTAATTGTTGTGTAGAACTGTAAATGAGTAAAACGTTATAAAATGCTTGAATCATATTCTGATAATGAAACTGCTCAGAATGACCATCTGCTGCTATCTAGAGGCCAAACGTCAGAAAAGCCTCATTAGAACGTTTATTTAATTTTGGTTAAATCGGTGCTTTACTGTGAACGGTTACTTTAATTTATCTTTATTTTCACCAGCATGGTTTTATTTTCTGAATACTAGAAACAAGCTGTGAAACAATATAAAATCTACAAGAAAGAAATCTACAACTTAGCCCTAAATCCCTAGAAGAAGAAAAAAAAAAACCTTGCTACGTGTACTGTGTTAGACTAACCTAGGACTCATGTACAATATGTTGTTGTACTTTTGTTTTGATTGCTTCTACTGATCACATTTGTAAGTCATTTTGGATTCTCTGATTAGATATTTATATTACATTGATGTGAACCGATTCCTCAAGTAAAGACAGTAGCTGTACCCTTGAGGATTCAAACTCCCATGTATGGAAATGCAATCTTCAGGTGCACAAAATCTAAATGTGTTGGTTTATTTGTTTTAAGGAATGATGTACTCACATAAAAGGTGAGATATGTTGTATTAAATATGGCATCAAAGACTCCAATGAATATATGAATGAACCTCAACATTTGAATGCTGGGAGATATGAAATATAACTGAGAAACTAGGAACACTATGGAGATTCTACAAATCTGGCACAAAGAGGGACAACTTGCATTGAGAAAATGTATTCACAAATTCTGCTTTCTTTACACAAAATCACTGGCTGAACAACCCTGGCCACTTTTATAAATATAACTCTTTTATACCATTATTTTATGCGTTTTATAAACTATTGCACTGCTGATAAAATAAAATGTAAATGGCATATTGCTATGTAATTGTCATTGCTTCCTTTGATTTCTGATCTATTTATGTGAAAAAGGTGGTGAAATTCATTTTGAGAGGCCAAGACGTCAATTTAATTGATTTTAGTCAATTACATTTTGATAGAACAGAAACCACAGCGCTTTCATGAACTTCATACATTTTATTTTTTTTTTTTTTAAATATTACTGAATTTTATATTCAGGCCAATTATACAGTATATATACAGTGGGGCAAAAAAGTATTTAGTCAGCCACCAATTGTGCAAGTTCTCCCACTTAAAAAGATGAGAGAGGCCTGTAATTTTCATCATAGGTATACCTCAACTATGAGAGACAAAATGAGAAAAAAAAATCCAGAAAATCACATTGTAGGATTTTTAAAGAATTTATTGGTAAATTCCTCGGTAAAATAAGTATTTGGTCACCTACAAACAAGCAAGATTTCTGGCTCTCACAGACCTGTAACTACTTCTTTAAGAGGCTCCTCTGTCCTCCACTCGTTACCTGTATTAATGGCATCTGTTTGAACTCATTATCAGTATAAAAGACACCTGTCCACAACCTCAAACAGTCCAACTCCAAACTCCACCATGGCCAAGACCAAAGAGCTGTCAAAGGACACCAGAAACAAAATTGTAGACCTGCACCAGGCTGGGAAGACTGAATCTGCAATAGGTAAGCAGCTTGGTGTGAAGAAATCAACTGTGGGAGCAATTATTAGAAAAATGGAAGACATACAAGACCACTGATAATCTCCCTCGATCTGGGGCTCCACGCAAGATCTCACCCCGTGGGGTCAAAATGATCACAAGAACTGTGAGCAAAAATCCCAGAACCACACGGGGGGACCTAGTGAATGACCTGCAGAGAGCTGGGACCAAAGTAACAAAGGCTACCATCAGTAACACACTGCGCCGCCAGGGACTCAAATCCTGCAGTGCCAGACGTGTCCCCCTGCTTAAGCCAGTACATGTCCGGGCCCGACTGAAGTTTGCTAGAGAGCATTTGGATGATCCAGAAGAGGATTGGAAGAATGATGAAACCAAAATAGAACTTTTTGGTAAAAACTCAACTTGTCGTGTTTGGAGGAGAAAGAATGCTGAGTTGCATCCAAAGAACACCATACCTACTGTGAAGCATGGGGGTGGAAACATCATGCTTTGGGGCTGTTTTTCTGCAAAGGGACCAGGACGACTGATCCGTGTAAACGAAAGAATGAATGGGGCCATGTATCGTGAGATTTTGAGTGAAAACCTCCTTCCATCAGCAAGGGCATTGAAGATGAAACGTGGCTCGGTCTTTCAGCATGACAATGATCCCAAACACACCGCCCGGGCAACGAAGGAGTGGCTTCGTAAGAAGCATTTCAAGGTCCTGGAGTGGCCTAGCCAGTCTCCAGATCTCAACCCCATCGAAAATCTTTGGAGGGAGTTGAAAGTCCGTGTTGCCCAGCGACAGCCCCAAAACATTACTGCTCTAGAGGAGATCTGCATGAAGGAATGGGCCAAAATACCAGCAACAGTGTGTGAAAACCTTGTGAAGACTTACAGAAAACGTTTGACCTCTGTCATTGCCAGCAAAGGGTATATAACAAAGTATTGAGATGAAATTTTGTTATTGACCAAATACTTATTTTCCACCATAATTTGCAAATAAATTCTTTAAAAATCCTACAATGTGATTTTTCTGGAATTTTTTTTATTTTTATTTATTTATTTATTTATTTATTTTTCTCATTTTGTCTCTCATAGTTGAGGTATACCTATGATGCAAATTACAGGCCTCTCTCATCTTTTTAAGTGGGAGAACTTGCACAATTGGTGGCTGACTAAATACTTTTTTGCCCCACTGTGTATGTATATATATATAATTTGGCTACAGTTGTCGTATTCCTCTTGTTAAGCCACTCCTGAACCACAGACAACGTCAGAGGCGTCTTACCTGGGCTAAGGAGAAGAAGAACTGGACTGTTGCCCAGTGGTCCAAAGTCCTCTTTTCAGATGAGAGCAAGTTTTGTATTTCATTTGGAAACCAAGGTCCTAGAGTCTGGAGGAAGGGTGGAGAAGCTCATAGCCCAAGTTGCTTGAAGTCTAGTGTTAAGTTTCCACAGTCTGTGATGATTTGGGGTGCAATGTCATCTGCTGGTGTTGGTCCATTGTGTTTTTTGAAAAACAAAGTCACTGCACCCGTTTACCAAGAAATTTTGGAGCACTTCATCCTTCCTTCTGCTGACCAGCTTTTTAAAGATGCTGATTTCATTTTCTAACAGGATTTGGCACCTGCCCACACTGCCAAAAGCACCAAAAGTTGGTTAAATGACCATGGTGTTGGTGTGCTTGACTGGCCAGCAAACTCACCAGACCTGAACCCCATAGAGAATCTATGGGGTATTGTCAAGAGGGAAATGAGAAACAAGAGACCAAAAAATGCAGATGAGCTGAAGGCCACTGTCAAAGAAACCTGGGCTTCCATACCACCTCAGCAGTGCCAAAAACTGATCACCTCCATGCCACGCCGAATTGAGGCCGTAATTAAAGCAAAAGGAGCCCCTACCAAGTATTGAGTACATACAGTCAGGTCCATAAATATTGGGACATCGACACAATTTTAACATTTTTGGCTCTATACACCACCACAATGGATTTCAAATGAAACGAACAAGATGTGCTTTAACTGCAGACTGTCAGCTGTAATTTGAGGGTATTTACATCCAAATCAGGTGAACGGTGTAGGAATTACAACAGTTTGCATATGTGCCTCCCACTTGTTAAGGGACCAAAAGTAATGGGACAGAATAATAATCATAAATCAAACTTTCACTTTTTAATACTTGGTTGCAAATCCTTTGCAGTCAATTACAGCCTGAAGTCTGGAATGCATAGACATCACCAGACGCTGGGTTTCATCCCTGGTGATGCTCTGCCAGGCCTCTACTGCAACCGTCTTCAGTTCCTGCTTGTTCTTGGGGCTTTTTCCCTTCAGTTTTGTCTTCAGCAAGTGAAATGCATGCTCAATCGGATTCAGGTCAGGTGATTGACTTGGCCATTGCATAACAATCCACTTCTTTCCCTTTAAAAACTCTTTGGTTGCTTTTGCAGTATGCTTTGGGTCATTGTCCATCTGCACTGTGAAGCGCCGTCCAATGAGTTCTGAAGCATTTGGCTGAATATGAGCAGATAATATTGCCCGAAACACTTTAGAATTCATCCTGCTGCTTTTGTCAGCAGTCACATCATCAATAAATACAAGAGAACCAGTTTCACTGGTAGCCATACATGCCCACCACCACCATGCTTCACTGATGAGGTGGTATGCTTAGGATCATGAGCAGTTCCTTTCCTTCTCCATACTCTTCTCTTCCCATCACTCTGGTACAAGTTGATCTTGGTCTCATCTGTCCATAGGATGTTGTTCCAGAACTGTGAAGTCATTTGGCAAACTCTAATCTAGCCTTCCTGTTTTTGAGGCTCACCAATGGTTTACATCTTGTGGTGAACCCTCTGTATTCACTCTGGTGAAGTCTTCTCTTGATTGTTGACTTTGACACACATACACCTGCCTCCTGGAGAGTGTTCTTGATCTGGCCAACTGTTGTGAAGGGTGTTTTCTTCACCAGGGAAAGAATTCTTCGGTCATCCACCACAGTTGTTTTCCGTGGTCTTCCGGGTCTTTTGGTGTTGCTGAGCTCAACGGTGCGTTCCTTCTTTTTAAGAATGTTCCAAACAGTTGTTTTGGCCACGCCTAATGTTTTTGCTATCTCTCTGATGGGTTTGTTTTGTTTTTTCAGCCTAATGATGGCTTGCTTCACTGATAGTGACAGCTCTTGGATCTCATCTTGACAGTTGACAGCAACAGATTCCAAATGCAAATAGCACACTTGAAATGAACTCTGGACCTTTTATCTGCTCATTGTAATTGGGATAATGAGGGAATAACACACACCTGGCCATGGAACAGCTGAGAAGCCAATTGTCCCATTACTTTTGGTCCCTTAACAAGTGGGAGGCACATATGCAAACTGTTGTAATTCCTACACCGTTCACCTGATTTGGATGTAAATACCCTCAAATTAAAGCTGACAGTCTGCAGTTAAAGCACATCTTGTTCGTTTCATTTGAAATCCATTGTGGTGGTGTATAGAGCCAAAAATGTTAGAATTGTGTCGATGTCCCAATATTTATGGACCTGACTGTATACAGTAAATGAACATACTTTCCAGAAGGCCAACAATTCACTAAAAATGTGTGGTTTTTTATTTATTTATTTATTTATTTATTGGTCTTATGAAGTATTTTAATTTGTTGAGATAGTGAATTGGTGGGTTTTTGTTAAATGTGAGCCAAAATCATCACAATTAAAAGAACCAAAGACTTAAACTACTTCAGTCTGTGTGCACTGAATTTATTTAATACACGAGTTTCACAATTTGAGCTGAATTACTGAAATAAATGAACTTTTCCACGACATTCTAATTTATTGAGATGCACCTGTGTGTGTATATATATATATATATATATATATATATATATATATATATATATATATATATATATTATACTGTATATACATCTTAAACAAAGCAACAAATGGATTTACATGCTTAAAAATACATATATAAAAAATACTAAATTATACACAATGTGTGCAACTAACAAAGTTTACCAAAATATTCACATTTCCATATTTACACTACCTAAAGCTTGGGGCCAGTAAGATTGATTGATTTGAAATAAATTAATACTTTATTCAGCAAGGATGCATTAAATTGATCAAAAGTGACTGTAAAAACTTTGTTACATTGATACTTCACTGACACTGAAGACTGGCGTAATAATGCTGAAAATTCAGCTTGCCATCAGGAATAAAGTGCATTTTAAAATGTATTAAAATAGAAGAAACTTACAGATATCCAAAACTTTTGAACAGTAGTGTATACATCTTTATATATGATAAACAAAACTGATTTATTAAGCAGTCGTTAATCCACAAACTGTGACATGCAATATACAACAAAAAATTGACCACCTTTTAAAATGCAAAACCCTTTTTTTCTTTTTCTTTTTTAATCAAAGGTAATTAGCAACAGTCAAAATAGGCTTAGGCTTCTAGAATGAGGACCTAAAAATTGTATGCGGGAACATCTTGTTTTAGCTCATTTGTCTCACATACTATTTAGCTTATTTGCTTTTTTCTGTTTAGATGGTCTTTTTGCATTACCATTCTCATTTAGTTTAGTCAAAGTGTCCTGTTGTGCTCTTTGAGCTCTGAAAAAAAAGAAGAAAAAACTCAACATGAATATGCACACATTAAAATAACTTGTCAAAATTCATGAAATATTTACTCTATTTACATTCTTAATGCACATGTGTGGTTCTACAGTGTGTAATTCACTTGTGTATGTTATTCAAAAAAACAAAAAAGCCTCCCAATCCAATAAATTGGCTATGGGAAATATCCCGTCCTGCACTACATTTTAAAAACTGGACAACACAATAATCAATACAATAATCAGTGAAACTGTAAATAAAAGAAACAGTCTAATATCAGATGAGTGGAATTTTATTAAATGTTGTTTTATTACCGGTAACTTGTTACTGACCTCAATTCTTCCTTAAGCCTCCTGAGTTTATCATACAGTCTTTCATTTCTCACATCCAGGGGTGAGTTAGGGACGAACCAGCTAGCTACACACTTAAAGATCACCACTACATGCTGGGCAGAGAGAGAGACAGGGAGTGAGCAATAGCATTAATTATTCATTATCTTAATATAATTACTCTGTATCTTGAATCATGTTCTTATGTATGTGTCAGATTACCTCAAACAGAATGATGAAGACTAATCGCGCTGCCAGAATGACCCAAAACTGATTAGTTAAACTAAAGTCTTCATTACTTCTGTAGTCTCTGTAGCTGAAAGGAAAACAGTACAAAGTCAAAGCGTTGATTTTTTTTTTTACCAAAATATTTTTTGTCTAATTAAGTAGCATCTAAAATGTACACGAAAATGTTAATTAAACAAAGAAAAAAACAATTTAATTTTGTGTTTTTGGTCAATGTTTCAAGGTGCTGTTAAGACTGGATAAGCCAGAATATTGATAGCTTATTTTAGCTAAGAACCACCAACTTAAACAGGGTTATGTCTAATGGATAAATACGTTTTTTCTCAGTCGCTTTTGATACAATTCTCAGATCACAATTGAAATTCTCAAAAATACTTTTTCAACATCCACATCATCTAGACACTTGAGCACAAAAAACATTTTCTCATTGTTTTTATGAGCACAATTTTAAGATTATGAACATTTCTATCATGACAACCCTTGGAGGGACTGGCATGGTAATGTACATGACAATGTTAATGTGTTTGGTCTTGGTGGAACAGATCTGCTACGCTGCTGCTGATGCAGCAGAGCAAGTACAGACTTGCTACTGCCAACATATCAATAACATGCTGCTGTGAGCATGTAAGAAATACTGCTGCTGCACATATAACATGTATAATGAAATAACCCCCATATAGTATACATGAATCACCCCATTGCAAATCTACACAGGTGGAGCTGTGGCTGCTGAAACAAAAAGAACCAATCAGCTACGCCATGTGATGTCTTTATGTCAGATAGAGTTAGACCTATCAGACTGCGCCATCTAGAGTTTTATGACAGAACTTTGGATTTGTCTGCTGTTTCCTACTATCAACTTTTTATGTCATATTCATGTTGCTCAAAATATATAATACTGGCTCTCTACTGAATAGTCTTACCCCCTAAAACATCTAGGCATTAGTTAAAAACGGGCGAACAGACAGATAGATAGATAGATAGATAGATAGATAGATAGATAGATAGATAAGGGTTAATAACATTACCTGCAGTGTGTCACATTTATGCCACTGTAAGTGACCATTTGAAAACTTGTGAAATCTTCTCTGACTCTCTCATCACTTATATTAGCAATGGATAGAGTGTTGTTTATGTATCCAACCATACAACTGAGAAACACACAAAGACAATTACACAAAGACACACTTGTGCAGCTGCAAATATATTGATCATGCGGTTGTGAAATATCAAGTCCAACTCACTCAATGCCAGTAGCATTGCCGCTGGCACAAGGCCCATAGAAGTACTGGTAAACCAGTCGTGGAATGTAAT
Source organism: Spinibarbus caldwelli (assembly GCA_039654775.1). Taxonomy (NCBI): domain Eukaryota; kingdom Metazoa; phylum Chordata; class Actinopteri; order Cypriniformes; family Cyprinidae; genus Spinibarbus; species Spinibarbus caldwelli. Next base: position 23,030,364 of record CM077265.1, on the reverse strand, counting down.
CTGAGGATATGCCAATGACCAGTCCATTAGCAATGACCGCAAGCACACCAATCGCCTCAAGCACATCCGTCCAAACACCTGAAATCATAAAAGGGTCAAATATATACTTTTTTTTTTTCCATAACCATTTTCCATCCTCTCTTGATGCTTGCTGCCATCTTTCAATATCAAGTCTCTTTGCCAAGTTATATTATACTGTGACAGATTCATAAAATAATCTGCAACCTGAAAAGTGCTGTTCAAACTGATAAAACCAACTTAATATATAGCTGCAAGCAGCAATTAAGTGGCTAAGCATAAAATTGTGTACCATTCAATTCACTATGCTGCTCTGAATGTAAACAGACCAGTCTTATGATTTCTGGCCAAACCATTCAGAAGTTATAAGCAAAAAGTACCATATTTCATATCTCCTTACCACTAGGTGGCGCTGTGCTGAAACTGTGCAGGTAACCTCAGATCATAGTTGTTATAACACACACCAAGTTTAGTCTGAATACGCTAAAGCGTTGTGGAAATATAGCCTCATGTCCACTTTGGCGAGATCTTCGACAAATTCATTTGGACGTTATTCAGAAATGGTTTGACTGATCAATTTGGTTTCTTAGTCGGCATGGTCTGAAGATGATACGGTTCAATTTTTAATGTCAAATGGTCCAAGAGGAGTTAAAAAAAATGGTTTTCCAAAAAAAAAAAAAAAAAAAAGGAAAGAAAAAAATTTATGACAAAAAATGATGTCATTGGGATTTGAATGCTTTCACCTACAGTGCCTGACCCCTAATGATGAGGGATCCAGTTAAAATCAAGCTTCAGCTGCTTAAGAAGGACACTTAAGGACATTTAAGAAAAAATGTGAGCTAAACACAACCTCATTTTACTCTTATCAATGGTTCTTCTGGTCTTTAGTGATAGCAGTAACTATACAACTCCCTGACAGTGAGCTCAGAATGAGGATCTTTTCCCAGAATATTCTCTCACCAATATCATTGGCCTTCGTTGGCACTAGTCTGCGCTCAAGGCTGACCATCTTAATGGCATCCAATCGGATCTCAATGATGTTGTTTAGAAGAGCCAACAATGGAGCCAAAGGAAATGCTGCTACAAAGATAGTAGTAAAACTGAATTGGATCACTGGAGAGGGGAAAAAAGGACAATGCAAAATTCAGATATTTGTGTTTTAAAGAAAACAAAAGCTTTGTAATAAAATATTTCATGCAAATCTCTCCAACAATGCTGTGGTTGCCAAGTGGTTAGAGTGCAATTGCTAAGGTGCTTTGAGTGGATGTTAGCATGTAACTATACGTTAGTTGGAGGGGTAGTTATTGCAGGCTCACATCAAAAGAACCCACCTCCAAGTCCAAAACTATTACAATTGTATCTTTAAGTATATTTTCAAGATCTGTACCCATTTCCAAGAACTCATTAAAGAGGCTGAAGCGATCCGTTTTGATCAGGCTGTAGTTTCTGTGGATTTCTTCAAGTTTGCAGTTCTCACAGAGTTCGGATCCTTCCTTGGCATTCATACACTCCTTCTTATAGCATTTGAAACACCTTCTCCTAAACTTCTGTTTTTTTTTTCTCTTCAACCACCGACTAAACCAGCTGCAGAAAGAGGGTACAAATAGGTGTTTCTTATCTGTTACACATTTACTGAACTTTATACAAAGTTCATAAAGGGAATTTGCATGATTCTGATTCAGGTTACTTAACTACTATTTATTACAATAAAACAAATCACTTTTATTTTTCTTGGTTCCACTAGTAAATGTACATTCTTTTGTGTTGTCTATGTTGGCCTTAAATGTGAGAAAAAAACAAACAAACAAAAAAACTGTATAACCAGTGTAGTCAAAAGTGACACTGTTAAAACAGCTGTTAAAAATAAATTGGTCAAATAATAATAATAATAATAATAAAAATAAAATAAAAAAAAAGCAGTTGGAGCAGTTTGCAACTTGCTCAAAATTAACCCATTACTGTTTTATGCATACTTAAGACTTGTGAGGCTTAAATCAGTTTAACTAGCTGTTCATATAACAATGTGTAGTTAAAGATAACCATTTGGAACATAGTTTTCAGTATTTTGCAAAATATGACTTCAGTTTTGAATAAGTTATTGTTTCCCAGCCTCTGTGTTAAATAATGAAAAGCAAATAAAAAAGTTCCACTTACGGACCAGAATATTCAAAGATATTATTGAAGGTCTGTTTAAGTACCATGATAACAGACATCTGAATGAACAAATCTGTGAGACAGCCACTTGGGTGACACTGAATTGAAAAAGATATAAAATTGCAAGAAAAAAAAAAAAAAACATTAGCATGAAACAGTGAAACACAGAACATAGTAGTGCATTTGTATGCTTGTCACTGTAGAGAAAACGATAACGGTCACACCTCCTCCAGTCTCCATATGCCAGATATCCTCACATATCCTCCAGGATGACCATTAATCCTAAAACACAAATTATATTTTTGCCTTTGTACTGTATCTGGTTAAGACTGATAATAGAATAGAATAGAATAGAATAGAATTTTTAATTGTCCAGGCTACCTTCCCAGAAAGAACGCTGTGTATATGAGAGAGGAGAACATTGTAAAGAACTGGAATATGAACATCTTGACTGTGAAACTCCTTTCAATGGCAGCATGGGAGTGCTTATTCTCTGTAAGCAGGAAAAAAGCAGTATATGTTTTATATGACAAACAAATACAGTTTACAGTAAAAATGTCTGATAATTAAAGCCACAAACCCCGTTCCACTGACCTATTTCACTCAGTTTCATAGCTACTGTACAATTGACCTGCATAAAATAATTGTACATGGTTACAACTATTGTCATCAAAAGTGAAAAGAAACAAATGTTCCAAATATTCCAAAATCATGGTTCTGTCCAAACTTGTTTCAATAGGAAATAACATCAACGTAAGACTTTATTAAGACAACCATCTGTTCTCTGACAGATAGTGGGAGGTTGGTAGAGCTTTTACCCGAGTCATGACGGTGATGGTGATGTAGTGAAGCACGGCTCCGAGCATCACGGCAACTGTTTGCGAATTCTCAGTAATAACCTGCCAAGGACTGTTTTCGGCCAGCAGCACAGTAGCGATCACTCGACACACAACCAGGACATGGGTCAAACCAATGATGATCAGCAACTGATGACACAGCACCACACAAGCCAGTTAAACCATGCATATATGAATTATATTGTTTTATGAGAGTAAAGTCACACGTCTTCACTTTCTTACCATGAGAGTGACTAAAACCAATACTATAGTGGAACGCAGATAAGAGTGCCTGTGTATCTTGGGTTCGCAGTGTGCATTATTTACAATCTCCAGAATCAACTCCTCCTGCGTGATACAAGCACATACACAATCACATGTTATAAAACCACACTAAACTTTTTATATTTGAAGTTTCCTGAGAAGGGAACGAGATGCTGCATCATCAAATCGACGCAGCATTGGAGTTTCCTTGAAGGGGAACTTCATTACTTTCAGTTGTTTGTCTTATGTATCAGATCAAGACACATTTAACTCTTTGCATGCATTTAAATATAAATTTTTAAAAATTATTTTTATATATTTATTAGGGGTGTCTAAATTAATCATTTCTAAGGTGCATCGCGATGCAGACGAGGACGATTCGGTATTGATTCAGTAATAGACCATGACCGATTATAACGTACTGATGCTTTTCTGATGTCATTTGTCGCATACGTGCTTTGTCGTGGTAGCATACAATGGTGGAGTGAGGCGAGACGCGAGTGCGAGTAATTAAGAATGCTCCAACTATTTCAAAAGCTGACATCTGGGCACATTTCGGCTTTTATGAACAACCTGGTAAGCATGACCTGGAGAAAGACACACGCTGTGTGTAAATCGTGTCACGCACCAATAAAATATGCAGGGGGTAATACCATAGATATGTGTAGATGCCTTATTCCAGGGGTCTCCAAATTTTTTTACATCACGGACCAGTTACATTTGGAAAAAATTCTCGCGGACCGGCTGGACAGGGGGTGGGTTTGCAGATAGATATATACTGTATATAAATAAATAAATATAAATATATATATATATATATATATATATATATATATATATATATATATATATATATATATATATTATGCTATTATATAAAGTCACAGATCGGATTATTTTTTTTCGAATAAGCAAGAAAAATTAATCAAAAAAATTCATCAAATTGGCAAATTCATCTGCAAATCACATGTGTGCTGAACGGTAGGGTCTCGTCCGTACGTAGCTATCACGGATCAACTGCAATCCATTTTAATCCCTATTATGTGACAGATCAGACCAATCTTTCATTTACTTATTTAACATGAAATCGTCAAATTGCTACTCCATATCAATCGCAAACAACGAAAATATAGAATAATTAGAACAATCATAAACGCGCAGTACAGAGTGTCAAATCTATACACATTTTCCCCAGAATGTTCTTGCGACTCGGTATAAATTCTTCCACGGCCCGGTAGTGGGTCACGACCCGGTGGTTGGGGACCTCTGCCCTATTCGACCTCTGCCCTATTCGATACGTTGACGCGTCCGTCATCTCGGAATGGTCAACTTGACGTCATTCACCATAAAAATCAATGAATATTCAAAGATATACAAGTTTATGACTTGCTGTTGTAGACGCACACAGTCAATGAGCTCAACGGTTCACAGACCGTTCCAAAAATGACGGATGGCTTACGTATCGCGGCCCATAGAAACTCTATGTCTCTAATGAGGCATCTACGTATATCTATGTCTATGGGTAATACCATTAACTTGAGAAACCACGTCAGCCGTTTTCACCCTGAGCTGTTAACCATGTCAGTGCAGGGCAAGATGGCGGCGATGTAGGTGGTTGTGTGTTTGCGCTTCAGGGAAATAAAGGTGAAGTGGTGATATAGCCAACTGCTTTGACTGGTGATAACGCGGACATAATAAGTGAAAAAGTCATATAATTCCCTTTTGACATCTTTATGGATGGGAAAAAGAGGAAAGAAAAAAGTTAAACAAGCTTGGCTTGACAACATGGCTTCCAACGCATCTGATACGGTTGATCAGTTTGAGGATTCAGCATCGGCTTCTAGTAGCACTGAACTGAAGTTTCAGCGAGATACGGAATCACAATGGTTTGACACATGTCCAGACTTTGATAATGAGGTTATTGTCGCTGCCCTTTCTGATACTCCTCAGAAGCCAGCTGCGAAAAATTGAAATGCGCTGAATCTAACATTAGTGGAAATACTAATGAGGATGTCTTGGCTGCAATACGCGAACTGACTTTAAAGTACGACAAGACTTTTCAAAAGATTTCTGCGATCGAAACTACCATCGAAGCAACCTCGAAACAAATCAAAAGTCTGACAGCGACGGTGGTCATTTCCAAAGACCAAAAAGTTATATCAGATTTTGTTGCTAAATTCTATAGCAATCTTTATACCTCTAATTTCAACTGTAATATTTCTGAAAAATTTATTGATTTAGTTAAACACCATATTAAAGTTATTGATCTAGAGTATAGTCAAATTTGTGATTCTCCTTTATCGATTGATGAAATCAAGCAAGCTCTTCATAAAATGAAAAAAGTAAATCCCCTGGGATCGATGGGCTTTCAGTTGAATTTTATCTTCATTTTTGGGAGTTTATTAAATTGCCTTTATTTCATATGTATAACGAATGTATCAGTCAGGGAGATATGACCGCTACCATGAAACAGGGAGTCATCACTCTTATACCTAAGCCTGAAAAGGATCCTTTAGTAATCGATAATTGGCAACCTATTTCTTTCTTAACATTCTATTATAAAATATTAGCCTCTGTATATGCTAATAGATTAAGGTATGGTTTAGACGATATTATTTCAGAATCTCAATCTGGTTTCATGAAAGGCCGTCACATTTCTAATAACATAAGATTAGTACTGGACTTGCTGGATTATTCAGATCTAATTTATTCAGATGTTCTCATACTCTTTCTTGACTTTCATAAAGCTTTCGACTCCATAGAACACAAATTTATTTTCGTCCTCTAGAATTATTTGGATTTGGTAAAGCATTTATAGAGACTGTAACCATGTTTTATACAGGTATTAACAGCTCAGTGATTGTGAACTTTGACCCTTCTAAGAGGTTTAACATATATCGTGGAGACAGACAGGGCTGTCCAATCTCCCCATTTTTATTTCTTTTAGCCACAGAGTTACTCTGTCTAAGAATTAACCAAGATGATAATTTGAAAGGAATTTCAGTATTTGACAGGGAGATCAAAATTGTGCAGCTAGCAAACGATACTACGCTGTTTTTGGAGGACAAAAATCAGTTACCAAAAGCTTTGGAATTGGTTGAACAATTTTCATGTGCCTCAGGTCTAAAACTTAATTATTGAAATTAGGTCTAAAACTTAATTATTGAAATTATGTCAATTCATGATATAGATAATATATATTCTTAGGAGGTATCCCAGTTTAAAAAAAAAAGTGTAAAATATTTAGGAATTCATATCACTAAAAATTCAATCAGTAGACATCATTTAAACTTTTCTGATAAAATGATAAAAACAAAACAGATCTTTAACATCTGGCTTCAGAGAGATCTTTCTTTATACGGTCGAGTTCTTTTATCTAAAGTTGAAGGGCTCTCTCACTTTGTATATTCTGCTCTTTCTTTGTTTGTCAACGATAAATCTATAAAGGAAATTAATAAGATATTTTTGGATTTTATCTGGAAAAATAGACCTTACAAATTAAAAAGAGAAGTGCTTGCTAATTCCAGAAGCGAAGGTGGCCTTGATTTTTTGGACTTCGCAGATACTGTAAACACCTTTAAAGTAAATCGGTTGAGAAGATGCCTTATGAATCCAATGTCACTGTGTATTTTTTTTTTTATTTTTTTGTTTTTTTTTTCCAAATAAGATATCTGACCAGCTTGGTGGCCTGTCTTTCTTACTAAAGTGTAATTTCTTGCCTGGCAAGCTACCTATTTCCTTATCTAACTTCCATCAGCAATGTCTTCTTTTGTGGAAATTGTGTTTTGTCCATGGTTTCTCCCCCCACAAAGTTCTCCTTTGGAATAATGCTGATATAACTGTTAGAAATAAGGCACTTTTTTTCCCTAGATGGTTTAAGAATAACTTGAATTGTATTTTATCTGTGTTTGATGATTTTGGTAATATTTTAACTTATGAACAATGTATGAATCTCCATAATTTTCCAGTCCCACCAAAAGAATATAATACTTTGATGAGAGCCATCCCAGTAGGCTTAACCCAGTTAATTAAAAATCAGCTTAAATTCAGTAAAGGTAACAGTGTTTATCCGGCTTTACGTTTGGGTGGTATTGATATTTTAGATCGGAAATGCAATAACAGACATATTCGCAAAATATTTCAGACAAAGAGAAAGATTACTCCAAGAGGGAAATTCTACTGGGGTTCCTTTATAACAAATATAAATTGGAGAAAGGCCTGGCTTTTGCCAAGTAAATTTTGTATATCTAACAAAGTTAAGGAGATTCATTATAAAATCCTTCATAAAATGTATCCCGTTAATTTGTCTATTTCTAAATATTCTGATGTTGATGAGTCTTGCTCGTTTTGTTGAGGAAACAGCTGTCAATCTGTTTTTTGATTGTAGTATTACCAACAAACTATGGGTTGACTTAAGCACCTATGTTTCTAACCTTACAAATGTGACCCATACCTTCGTCCTCAAAGATGATATTTTTATTATGAAAATCCAATGCTATTATCTGCTGAATATATTGTTAATTTTCTTATACTTAATGCAATATTCTTCATTCATAAGCAAAAATGGCTTAAATCTCCTTTGTCTTTCCCCCTTTTTCTTTCTGAATTTGATTCTCTTGTTTCATCTCTTAGACTTACAAATAACAAAAAGAGTTACAAATTTTTGATGCACTATGACAACTTTTCTAGAATGATGTAATTTTATTTTTTTCTGTATAGATGATACCATGGTTTGATGTACGCAAATCCAGAATTATTTTCTGTCCTTGTTTTTATTATTGTTCTTTGTGGGAATGTATTAATTTCTCGTTTCCCTGTTCTTGTATGTTTCTGCAGGTTTTGCAATAATAATAAAAAAAAATTAAAAAAACATGTCAGTGCCAAGTATTTAGTATTTACTTTTGTGTATTTGTTCTAAATGCTCCTGTTGTCTTCTGTGCCCAGACTTGAGTTTTGTTTGATGTTTGATACATTCAAGAAGCGTGTTTTCTTTGAGCAGGTAAAATTAAAGGTTCAGTTCATATATCTGACTGCTTGTATTTATTGACAAAACTGTATGCATGTGAAGTAAAATTGAAAATTGAGGATGCAGTGCATCGTGATATCGAATTGAACCAACTCAATGACATGATAATCGTAATCGAACCGAACCATGAGACCAGTGTAGGTTCACACCCCTAATATTTATAATTTCATAGATATATTTGAGCACCTAACCAACCCTCTCCTAAACCTAATCATTTCTAAATAATACAGAATATGCAATGTGCCATATTTCAGGTCTTTTTAAGCCATGCAATAAAGGTTTTGATGGCTGAAAATGATCCTGCTCCATTAACGAAGGCAATGTTGCACTAACTTTAATAGTTGCTATTGCCCTCTTAAAAAGCTTCAGTGTAATGTTGGTTGTTATAGAGACTGTTACTTGTTCATACCTCTTCCTCGCACCAGTCAAAGACCTTCCACACACACACGTAAGATGATCTGTGGCGCTTCCAGAACTCCAGAAACACAGTGGCTGCGCAGAAGACATTAACATCTGATATAGCACTGACTCATTTAATCTCGAATACGGTTAGAGCTGTTAAACTTACCCCACACTGCCATGAACATGGCGAATGCCACTGTTCCCTCATTATCAAACAGTAGGCTCACCTGCAAATGTGACCCAAAAGACAGTCAGCACATATTACAATAGTTTAACCTTTATTTTGAAAAGGGCCCATGCAGCTTACTAGAAACTTTCTTGCAAGATTCTCTCAAAGTTTCGAACAAACGTTCTTTCAGTAATTTCAAAGTAATCTGTTCTAAAAATATTAGCACAAAAAACATTTGTCGAACATTTTTAAAACATTACTATTTACTACTAGTTTCAAAGCTTGTGCTAATATACATTCATAATTCACACAGTGCAGCCGATTGATTCTTTTTGTATCAGCAGCCAATGAGCTTGCTGCTCAACATTCAAATACTTGGCTAGTGCTTGCTGTAGCAGTTGCAGCGTGCTCAGAATCCCTCCACCTCCCCAGCTCCACCTGTATAGATCTGCTAAGGGGTCATGTCATGTATGCTATATATGCGGGGTTATTTCATATATGTTATATATGCAGCAGCAGTATTTCCTACATGCTCACAGCAGCATATTGTGGATGTATTGGCACTTGCTCTGTCACAGCAGCGTAGCAGATCTATTCCATCAAGACCAAACACATTAACATTGCCATGTATATTACCATGCTAAACTTTTTGAGAGCTGTCATGACAAATGTTGTAGTACCACCAAAAAACCATGATCTTAACTTTATCTCCATAGCAATATCTCAGTTGGCCAGACAGTGAATCATCTGGTCAGTGAACTTGAAGAGGCGCTATAAATGAATGCTCATAAATGGCTGTTGAGATTTTGTCACTTTAAACGGAAAGCCTTAGACCTGGAAACAGTGTTCTATGCATCACAACTTATTGCAACACATGGTGCTTGGATTATTAAGCAATGTGTTGAAGCCCTGATGTGAATCATGTGAAGAGGCCTTTGGTGCTTCCTATAAGTTGGTGATTTGATTGCATATGTGTGGATATGTAAATATGTAAGTGTATCAGTGCACAGTAAACTGAATAAAAAGGACAATACCTTTGCATACATGCAGGTGTCAGAAAGCTCCCACACTCTGCATGTTTTATCGCACAGAGGGCACATAATTACGTTTGACTGGCACACCTCCTTTCTGCATACACACACACACCAGCTGGTTTTACTTCAGGACACGTATTTTACATTAGATTTTGTTCAATAGACACATTTTGTCTATTGAACAAAAGACAACAAAGATGCCCTTAACATCAAATACTGAAGTTTATTAATATTAGGTTACTCACATGAGAGGACTTGTGTTGTAGAAGGCCACGCCGTACAGGAACACTATGATACCAATTACAGAAGCAGGAATCAAGAGAAATGTGTACCAGCCCAGCCATAGGAAATACAGAGCCACCTTCTCGCCAAGGTAGTTTCTGACAACACACACAATAAATTCATCAAGAAAACTTCGAATATACTTTCAGTTTATACCAGTGTGGGAGTAAGTCTATAACAAATAGAGAGATGAGTAAAATCAGAGAACCTGACGTTAGTTATAGGTTGCCCTTTGAAACAAGCAGACCATCGAGCCCAGCTCTGCTTCAGTTCTTTCTGCTCCCTTTTCTAGAAATTAAAGGGCACAAATGAATGTTATTTTTTGAAAACAAAAGGATACAGAATCAACAGTGAAACAGCATAACCCTCAAGAAATTATTCAGAGTATTCAGAATGTAAGAACTGGTTTCTGCTCATGTGTAATTCTGCTTCTTGTATGTTTGCGATCAGATATCCTTTGTGTCCAGCAGTGTTGGGTAAGTTCCTCAAAAAAAGTAATCCACTACAAATTACTAATTACTTATTTAAAATTGCAATTTGATTACTGATTACTGCATTACTGATTACTGCATTTAAAAAGTACTCAAATTACTAATTACTTTACTATTAGAAAGTTCCCTTTTAAGTTTACTTTTAAGTTCCCTTCAAGTTTACTTTACTTTTCAAGTTATCAAACCTAAAAAATAAACTACAAAGTGAAACTCACAGTTCTTTCAGTAATTTAATATTGACTGAAAAATTACATAGGTATCAAAACAGCAACTTAAACGATCACTTGCATTTTTTTCCTTATAATAGCGAAAAGTTCATACTCTTATCTGTACGATTATTTTTGATTGAACAGATAAGAGTAATACAACTTTTGAAACTGTAAAGGGTTTACTTTTATTTGTATACACTCGCAATATCAACAAAACATTGTGCTTTTGTAAAATTAAGAAAACAAACAGGGTCTCCAAATTTCTTTCTGAAATGCGCCACAAAAATAAACGAAAACTCAGTGAATACTTGATACACAGACATGAGAAATATATCTAAAGAAAGATTGAAGTGTCTATTTTTAAATCAAGTATATCATATCAAAAACAAATATTCTCTGATAAAGTAATCCGTATGAAACCAACACGACATCCAGTCTTTCCTGTCTGAGCTTGTTACTGTGTAACGCGTTATACCCAACTCTGGTGAGCAGATATTTTTCCTCTAGTGCTTTGAGTATAAAATGTTGATACATGTGTAATTATCACCATGGGATATAGTTCAATACATTTGCATATAATGAATCTGGCATGTGGACTCTGTATGACAGGTGTACAAAATTCTGTGAGCAAGAGGATATAAAATAAAATCAAACCTCATGTAAACAAAAGTGAGTCTCAAAAACATTTTTTTTCATGAGATCTGGCAGATATTCTGAAACACCTAAGAGAAAGGTAAAGCAAGAGAAGGCATTATGAATTGACACTTTTGGATGAATCATATAAAGTCTAACATAATACAGTGATGCAATATAATGTAATATGCAATCAAACTGTTACTCACCTTCTGATTCAATGCATGTGTGATGCAGAATAAAATCAACAATACGAATCCTGAAACACAGCCACAGTACAGATCAAAGCCCTACTGTTGCAAAGCCTCTTCTTTATTTGTGTACACATAAACAGAGGATGAGGCATTGCTGTGCTGTTGCTAGAGTGTTTTGGATGATTGCTAACTTGACTTGCTTATACGGTCCATCCAGCAAGTTTAAGTGATTTTTTTACTAGTTTAATTGTCCACCAAGCTAAAATTATATATCACTTAGAATTATAATCACACATCTCCTCCACAGGATGAGTTACACACCTAGTGAAGTGAAGTAGCATTTTTGTTTGCTAGCTGTTTGTCTTGACTTGGATAGAGAATCTCTTTTTATAATTAATATTAATGTTTAGTTTTAGTGCTTCCATGTTCCTGTGTTTGATTTGAACTACTTTTGTTCCTATTTTCCCACCACTAGTCTGTTTCCTATGTTACTCATTGGTTAACTGATTATGTTCACCTATCCTTGTTTGTTTGTTCCTTGACTTAGCCCTCAGTTTGAGTTCTTCTTTGTCTGTCCTCGTCTGTGTTTAGTTGGTTGTGTTTCACCTGTGCTCTTGCATTGTTGTTAATTTAGCTGATTGTTAATAAAATTGGTTTCTGCATATTGATCCTGCCTTAACTACTCTGATTTAAAGTATTAACTGTTGGCCAGGAATCTGTCCGTTAGTTGATACAAATCACAAATAAAAACTTCAACTCTATAATTTTGTTCAAACACAGTCAGAGAGCTGTTTATGTGATGTCCTGGATGTGTTTTGAGAGTGCGCTGGTGTAAATGCATTACCTGGTTGACTGAGGTATAGTACCCTGCTGCTCACAACTCCAGTTACAGGCGTCAGACACTTTCAAGAGATACCGGTAAGTCTTGAAAATATGTTCTGGTGCTCGGATGCAATAAAACACCTTATCATCTTCATCTCTAAATTTCTAAAAAATAATAATAATAATAATAATAACAAACAAACAAATAAATAAACAAACAAATGCAAAGAGGATAGCATACATATTTGACAATAGTTCTAGAGTTTAATTATTAGAACCATAAACAATATAATAAAGCAGTGCCATTATATAGTTTTGGACTATAATTGTCCTAATAATGTTAATAATTCTAGTAGTATATTTGTGATAAGCACTGCCAGGTCTTGATAACTGAACTTCAAACTGTATCAATGAAACAAAGACAAGACCAATGTTTGAGCAATGGAACTGTGTGAAAGAGAACTGCAGTTTACACTTAATTGTCGTGTCAGCAATTATGCAACTTTTTTCTACCCTTTTATAGAGAAACAACAATTACTAACACTTTCATATCTTAAACAGTGGAATTTTTTCTTATGTCAAGCTATTACATATTTATTACATTTCAAATATGAAAAAACTCACTTACATATACATTTAATTTCTTCTTCTTTAAAGTTTCAATGAAAGCTTTCTGTTTTTTGAAGATGTGGTTGTTCTCATCTTCTGAGATTTTTGCCACAAGAACATAATCAAAGGTCAGAGGAGGTTGCTGACGTCCAGAAGAAAAAAACAGTGTTAATAAATTATTATATTAGTATATAAATCTTTACACTTACACATATCAGTTATATAAATGTGTACTATGTAACATCACATCATTGTAGTGAGTTTCCTTTGTGTGTATAAGCTATAAACAATTTAATCATGTACAGTGGGGTAAAAAAGTGAGACCACATTGAAAATTTTCAAAGACTGTATTTTGTGGCTCATTACAAAGAAAGGGAAGTCTGACCTACAATTTTTTATTTATTTTTTTTTTTATTATTTATTTATTTTTACTTTTAGAAGGATTTTAAATTATACAGATGAAAAAAAAGTATTATTTACAATTACAAAAAAAAAAAAAAAAAAAACTATTTGTAGGTCAGATTTCCCTTTCTTTGTAATGAGCCACAAAATACAGTCTTTGAAAAACTTTCAAATCACGCTGAAAAACCTGGCTCATCCGATTTTATGTCAGACCAAACGCCATATATTTTCCCATTTTTTGTTCCACTCAAACTGTTACACTGACAATATATAAAAATGTATTCAATTAAAACAAAATGCACTTTCACTAGTGTGGTGTGCTATAGGCCTTACCACTGGTGGCATAGATGGGATTTCAATGCCATTCTCATTTACAACTCCAATGGTTTCTAAAAGTTCAATGCTCCCCTGCAACAGCACAATATATACAGTTCAGAACAATAAACTCATTTACAAGAAGAGAAGAAGGTGGAAATGTAATCATGTTCTTAACAAAGTAACTGTGAGTGTAAAAAAGAATATTGTGCAATAAGAAAAATAATGTATACAGTAATGTAAGATAAGAGATCTCAGACAAGGCATTTCAGCTATTTTTGGCACAGAAATGCCCTTTAGATCAGTATCAAACTCGTCCATTTACATTTCAACCAGGTTTGACGTTGCATTCTTACTCTAATGAAATAAAGCATGAAAATGACACAGATGCAGCTCCATGCATATTATACCTACTGAAAACTGAAAGAAAAAAAAAAGAGAAAAGAAAACATTTTGGAAATTTCTGAAAAGCAATGGCCAACCACCAAGTTCTACTTTCATTCTCTTGACTAATCTTAAAGTTGGATGTGAAACCAGGACTGGCCAAGTAACCTTTCTTATAATTCTGAGAGTACGCCTGCGAATGCCAGAAATACCTTCATGCTGACTAAAGTTTACCAAGTCATGAGGGTTTACGTTGTTTCTGCTTTTTAATAGCTGCTGTAGTTCACATACCAAGATACAATCTGATTCTAGACAGCCACTGTCAATGCTAGTTTTCTTAAAGCAACCCTTAAAATAGTCAGAAGAGCTCAGAGCTACGTAAACGTCCCACAGCAACACAAGCAGAGGTGCTGAACAATAGCAAATGTTTTGATTGGAAATGGAAGACGACAGAACGTTTTGTGTTACTTGGCGTGACCTAAACACAGGCTGTTTCGCAGATACCGAGTCTATAGATAACTGCTTCTCCATAACAGCTGAACCTGAATTAAACTGACAGTTTCATGCTGTCAATCAAAGCATTGTCTTTGTGATCTTCAATCTTTTCATGGGTTAGTGGAAGTCTCTCTGGGTTTGGTTTTGCATTACTTCCCTTACATTCACAACACACTAGGTCCTCAATCAGTGCACAATGTGCTTAATCTATAATACAATTTTATCTGCTGGTGTTCCTCTAAAACACCACAATGAGCGAAAACCATTGTATGCAACACAAGCTTAATATTGCCTTGCTCACACTGATTTGTGTCCAAAACATTTCTGTAATCATTTCATCCTTGTCACAAAGAAACAGAAAACTTGAGGTCATTCTTTAGTCTAGTGAATCACTAGAGGAGGTTAAAACTATATATAAAAGTCATTTGGCAGGCACATTAAATAGGTATATTTAGGTATTTTGGTCAGACTTCATTCCTGGTCTTTAATTCCTGCAGGTACTTCATCTCTTAACAGACAGTCTGATGGCTCTCAGTGTTCATGCTTTTAGTGAAGCACTAAGTAACATTTAACCGTAACTGAGGCAAGAACTAATCAGTGACACTGATGTAAGGCAAGGCGGCTGAAGCTCATCTCACCTGCCTCCGGTGGCCCATTTTTCGGTTCATCTTCTTCAGAGCTCCAGGTGTGTGACAGCTGCGCTGGTTTCACGTTAAATCACAGCCACTTGTCAGTTCAGATGAATCCTTCGCCATAACAAACCAAAGAGTTCACACAAAAGACTCATGCGAAACTGAGCCAGACTTCCGTGCTGCGAGGAACTTCACAGCTATTGTTGGCGTCGCTGACACCGAAGCCGCGGAATGTCGCCCGATTACTCTCGGTCGTGACGTCACCAAACGTGCACTTTTACGTCCGATAACGAAACTGATCGTCATACGAGCGCAATGACCCAAACAGCAAGGGCGTAGGTTTGCTTTTGACATTGCTGTGGACATAAACCCAAGCCTTTGTCTTTCTATCCGTATGCTTTATATAGAGAGCTAATAATAGCCATAGATTGCGCTTTCTCTTTCCGTTTGCTCTGTTTTGTCAAACACTGTACTTCAAACTCATCGATGCACCTTTGTTATTCCTGAAGTGAGCTGTTGTGGACTGCTGTGTTGAACTGGGTGAGATACCTGCGGCTGCGCGTCTCCTTCGGTGTGCGTTTCTCCGCCAATCTATTAAATATGCGTTCTTGAAAGCGCGCAGTTTTCTAAAGTATTTACTTTAACTTCTTAGGTAATATCAATGGTATGACGTTTCGAATGTGTCCGAAATTGCAAAAAAAAAGTCCCTGGCATCCCCCCTAATTCTACGCCCTGCCAAACAGATACGTCTAGTTCCCTTTTATCTTTTATACTAAAACAACAACTACAGACATTCTGCAAGTCACTAAAGAAAAACACATAAATAAAATTATATCTGAAATGCATATATATATATATATATATATATATATATATACTAGGAATATAATAGCAATATATGTATGTATGTTATTCATTTGAAATATTATATACTCACTTTGTATAGGATACTGTGACCATAACTGCCAGATTTATCAGTTTATTGTAAATCAATATCATAAGTGTGAGTAACCCAAGTCTCATTCTGAATCTTTGTGCACTGAGAAGTTTTGCCAATAGGGGGAAGCACGAGCTCTATAAAAAGGTTGTGCAGCCACTGCAGGAGCTGTGCAGGAAACTTGAGCCTGGAGTTTATACAAAAAAGTGTGTGTGTGTCTGTGTGCGTGTGTGTGTGTGTGTGTGTGTGTGTGTGTGTGTGTGTGTGGGGGGTGGGGGGGTCATTCATTCATTCATTCATTCATTCATTCATTCATTTGTTTTGTTTTGTTTGCTTGTTTGTTACCTATTGAAACTTTACAAAAGCATTTTACATCACTATAACAGAAACCACCCATGATGAATTATGTTCAGTTTTCATGAATATTATTGCATTTATTTATTTATTTGTTTGGTTGGTTTTGTTTGGTTTTGTTTGTTTGCTATCTATCTATCTATCTATCTATCTATCTATCTATCTATCTATCTATCTATCTATCTATCTATCTATCTATCTATCTATCTATCTATCTATCTATCTATCAATCCATCTATCTATCTATCATGAAAGACCAAGGATATACACATACACAGTTATTTATATCCTTACATTCCTTACACCATCTCTATACTCAAAAATAAATAAATAAATAAACACATAAATAGATAAATAAATAAATAAATATATATATATATATATATATATATATATATATATATATTTTTTTTTTTTTTTTTTTTTTTTTTTTTTTAATTAAAATGAGCTAAAGTAACAGGATTTTTTTAACATTTTGTACCAGCTTAATTTTATTGTGTACAGTCTACTTAGTATATTTAAAACTGAAGTTTACTGAAGTCTGTTAAACCTACACGAATAAGTTTTGTTGACATATAACTTCCTGGGCAGTGGATCTGTAGTTCCCATCATGCTTTGGAAGGGACAGCATTAGGAGAGTAAATTTAGGAATTAAGTGTTATTTTTAAGTGTTTTTCACTAAATGAAAATACATATTAAATTCAGTTAGCCTATGTTGTACATTTAGAAGAGTTTCTGTAATGTTTTGGAATTGCGTGGTTAGCTGTCAGTACTTACACTGGTGTTTTATTTTTGTTGTTTTTTCATTATACGCAATGTGTATAATGATTAACAGAACATAAGAAAACAAACATTTAAACATAAGAAAATTAATTAAACTTTAGTAAATTAATAATAATAATAATAATAAAGATTTCATCCTGCAGAAGATGATTAAAAATTTAACACACAAGAATGAATTAATTTGATCTAAACTAACTAAATTGATTTATTTTAATGAATTTTTGAGTGTTTTTTTATCATTATTATTTTTGCAGAAGGGTGGCCTAATCTTGTTACTTCTTGATATAAACGTTTTATAACTTACAAGTTACTGGTTTGACGTTTTACTGGCTATCTAATTATGTGAGCTCAAATGACATATATCACAATTTCCTCTGCAATCTGATGATTAAACATAATCCACTCTTGTCCTATTACTTTGGTCCCACCCCTAAAGAACGTATAGGCCTCAGAAAGGTGGCTCCCACCTCATGCGTCTGCCACCTTCACATACGGCTGAGGAATGATGAATCCCAGACTGTAGAAGTTAAAGTTTGGGAAATAGGCAGCTATGTTTCTGTCGCACTGCCACACCCAGACAGAAGTGCATGTGTAATTGCTAGAGTGAAGGGCTGTGGTAACCACTTGAAGGGTGGCCCAGGCCAGAAGAGTCTATATTGGGCTACATGGGCTCCTTTAGTTACACTCCTGGTGGGGCTGGAACAAGCCAACAGATGTGAAGAATTCCTAGCAAGCTGCTTCAGTAACACCATTTTCTCTCTCTATATATATATATGTTTTTTTCTCTCTGTCTGTTTTAATATGGAGAAACTACTCGTGTGTGAGTTAAAAAGACTTCAGATGATTAACCGATATGTTAGCAGTCATTGTGCAACAGTTAGGATCAGCCAACAACAAAACCTACTTGGCTGATAAATAAAAGTCATAGAGGCTAGTATGTGTCCAAAATCCACTGACAACTTTGTTTTATGAACCCTTCACATTTTCTGATTTTCATAAATAAATATTGTAAATGCATTGTGTAATGTCAGAGACTATCAACACAATTTTATTTTTCCATCCTTGAAAGGGCAGGAAGGCAACGGTTATCATCGGCTCATCTCAGTCAACTTAATTCCTTCATAAAGAACCTCCCACACTGTTTTTAGTGAAGAGAATATGCACTGGTAACTGCAAGAAACTTTTCTGCTTATGACAACATGATCCTCACGATTCATTTAAGATGTTACTGAGATTTAATCTGCTTTAAACTAAAAAATAAAAATAATGCATATTACATATGTTTGTGTCTACTGAATACCACACAAAGAGACTGCACACAAGTGAATAAAAAGTCAATCCTATCAGCTATAAACATGGATTTTACTGCTGTCTTATCAAGGCAACATAACATTTAGATAAAATTCAATGTGAACATTTGAGACAATAAAGTCTTGCTCCCTTCTCATCTTTGTCCACTGGAGTGTATATATATATATATATATATATATATATATATATATATATATATAACCTAGTATATTCACCTACTATATTAACCTAGTATACACACACGTGTGGTTTACTATCCTTGTGGGGACTCTCCATAGGCGTAATGCTTTTTCTACTGTAAAAACCATATATTCAACCCTACACCTAAACCTACCCCTCACAGAATACTTTCAGCATTTTTACACTCTCAAAAAAAAAAAAAAAAAAAAAAAAAAATCTCATTCTGTATATGATTTATAAGCTTGTTTCCCCATTGGGAACTCAATTTAGGTCCTCACAGTGACACGAGTCCCCATGAGTCGATATGTTTTCAGGTTTAAGTCCCCACCGGGACAGAAAAACATGTACACAAACACACACCTATTAGCCATGTACTACCAAATAGTACTGCTTCTCACACACAGTAAAAAATGAATAGTTGACTCAACTTAAAATTTCAAGGTAACTTGCTGCACAGCTTTTTTGAGTTTACTCAACTCAAGTCACTGAGTAAAGTCACATGTCTCTTTTTGTTCAGCTAACTCATTTTTGTTAGTTAACAAAACTGAGCCATTAAAAGCCACAAAAAAAAAAAAAAAAAGTCAGCCACACCTTTAGACAACTAAGCTTCTGTAATTCACACTTCTTTAGATTGTGAGAGAAAGACTTTCTGGCTCAGCTGGGACTCAAACCAGAGATTGCCTTGCTGTGAAGAGACATCATTTCCCACTGAGCCACTCACACTGTGCTTAACCATAGACATTAAATATAGACACTTTTGCAATAATAATAGATAAAAAATGGCAAAACTTTTTTTTTTATGATTGCATGTATAAAAAATAAAACAATAATAATAATAATAATAATAATAAAACATTTACAGGTACTAAACTCTGTTTGTATAGATGTTGAAATTGTAGTGGACAGCACATTCCAGGGCCCAAGTTTATGGCGGGGCCCCTCTCTGACCACAATAGTGGACAAAGGTTTGCTACATTTTGATTGGATCTTGGTGGACTAACATTAGCAAACTGTCCAACGCCATCAGATAAAGACGCCAGGACAACAGCCAGACACCTCTTAGAGGGCAAGAAGAAGACATTTGGTACAAAGCCCGGGAAGAGCAGGACTTCCTATTGGTCAAAATGCAGTTTTTGCTCTTCACCCACCAACAGACTGGTTCCTCAGGTTTTGGCCTGTGACTGCCATAAAAAATTCCTTAGGATTTCTGGACACAGCAGCAGTGGGTGAAACAAACAAGGATCACAGAGTTCCATCCAAATCCATTCATAACTATGTTCTCAAACCTTAAACTGATGCAAACTACAACACACACATCTTATACTTACTCAGAGAAATAAGTATTCTCAGTGACAGCGATGTGTAGTGCAACATCTTACACAAACTCAGTTGTTAATGGACAAATGAATGTATGCATGAGAGTTCAATCTTCTTCCATCATGTTTGGACGTAATGTGTTCGTAACAGTGCCAAAGGTATTCTGGTTGTGGTTTGGTAAGTGAATGATGCATTGGTAAAACTTTAGTGACACTTTTCTACATGTATGTTTGGACTATGCAAATAAGTTCCACAGGAGTACACCGTGTCCCCCCTCTCTGATGGAAATAGCCAATCACAGCCTGGAAACGGAGAAGTGCCAGATTGCAATCTCCTCCTCATCGGAAAGGGATAAAGGTACCTTCCCAAAAGACACTCCTCGTTCTGAGTCTGAGTTTCGAAAGGGAGAGACACTGACAGAAACACCGAAGTTCTGAGTCTCCGGCACGTAAGGGAAGGGACAATAACAGACACATTCGTTCTGAGTCTGAGTACTGCAATGGAAAAGACGTTAACAGATACACTGTTCTGAGTCTGAGTCTCCGGCCTGTTACAGGGAAGGTAGCAACAGAAACAACCCGTTCTGAGTCTCCCATCCAGAGAGACAGATAAACCAGATCTGAGTCTCCGGCTTGCTAATGTGAGACATTAACAGATACACAGTTCCTGAGTCTCCAGCTTTGAGGCACCAACAGATACGACCACGTTCTGAGCCTCCAGCCTGCAAGGAAAGAGATAATATACGTTCAGACTTCATTCAGAGTCTTCTTCCAGCGAGACAACAACAGATGCAGCACGTCCTGAGTCTCCATCCTAGAGAGACAAAGCGGATCGACCAAATTCTGAGTCTCTAGCCCAGAGAGGCAGAAGACACACAGACATTTGCAACAAGGTTAAGCTCCGGCGAGCAAACCTTCACTCCAAGGTACCTTTGCTTGTGTGTTCCAGGCTAAGGACCTTCTGCACCTACTTCAGGGTCACATCTGCATGTTCCAGATTTTAGGACCTTTTGGTGCTCCAGGAGATCAGCATCCTCCAGCGCTTCGTGTTCAAGGCTATCAAAACGGATTCCTGCTCCTTTCCCCGCTGCATTGTTACCAGCACAACCAGTGGATGAAGTCACTGCCACCGGACTGCTCACTCAACCACAGAGAACGTAACTATCACCTATCCAAACCTCTTCCAGAGACCTTGGTATTGTTGTGTATTATCAGTATATGATTTTTCTAACTGACATTAGATGTTATATAGCTGACTGCAGTTGATAACAAATAATCTTTCAGGTATTTGTTTGATGCATAATAAGGTTCTTCACCTTACTTGTTTCAGAGTAGTGACAGTTTATCTTTCCGGTTAACGTAGCTCTGATATAGCAACATCCAACATAATCACTTGCATTTTATGCATCTTATGCACTTTATTCCTTTTTCATTCATGGTATTCATTTAGTAGCTGTTGATTACTCTTGTCTATCTTTTGTTAATAAAATTAATTTTATTATACTTGTGTCTTCCTTGTGTTGATAATTCAGTAAAGTTCTACAAGTTAGGTATCTCACCAATCTTTCTAATGTGATGTACTCCTAACCACACCTTAAGTGACACGTGATCCAAAAATCATAACGTCACCTGTGACGTGAGTACCCATCACTACACTATTTCACCCCCTTAGGTTGGCGAAAGCAAAATTCACTACAAAATGTACAACATACACAGCAAAATCGTCAATGAACACTGCACACAATGTTAAAAGAAACCAGAGGTGGAATGTCCAGGGGTCAGAAAGTCCTGCCATATGTTTATTCCACCCATGAACTCAGCAGCTGATTTCACCAGAGGAGGAACCAAGTCATTCCATTCAAGTCACAAGCAAGTCTCAAGTCAAATCCCAACTCCTCAGAGTTAAAGTTAATGAGATAATTAAGTGACTAATTAAATGATGATTGTGCATTAGTGATGAACACCTGCTGTTATTGAGAATTACAGAGGATCAGACGTTGATGTTTTATTGGTTAAAATGATGCCACCATCTTGGAGAACAGTGTTTGCTTTAGTTGGGCTCTTGACCCTTGACTTTTTGTGTTTGATATCTTTCTGTAACACTGCATGTGCTGTTGTGAAGCAGAGAGATCAGTGCTGAGCAGCAATTAGTTGTTTTTATTTGGTGAGGTAGTCATCAGGCGCTGGCCTGATTACATCCAAAGTGACTTCTTTCTCTTTCATTTGTGTTTAAATTTTGAACAATCAACTCTGTGAGACTTCAGCATGCAAGGAAAGTGTTGCACTAATAGTTATGTGTTAATTTTAAATCTACTTTATGAGATTCATGTAAATATTTTAACTCCAGTACTACTTAGACACACACAGACATCAAGAACCAGCAACAATGAGTGACAATCAACAAAATTCTTCATGCTGCAATGCATGCTGGGTAGCACCATAGTAAAAACTCCCATCATGCACTGCAGTATGAATAATTATTGTCACCACTGTTGAGGATCGTATGATAAGTGTTCATGTCTAAAAGCCTGAGCTGTTACAGTTCCTTTCCACCCCCATATATTTAAGCATTACAGTGGCATTTAACAGGACTTTTTTCACAGTTGAGTAGTGGGTGAATGTCAGTCAATAAACAGAAGACAGACCACTTTTTTTTTCAAAAGCAGAAAATGTAAGCCAATCTGCTATCTAAAGCTTTCAATTCAGCAGTGCAATGTTTTATATAAAACAACATTGCAATTGCTTAAAAGCAAATTACTTTGAATTAACAAAAAAGGGTCAAGAGCTCAACTAAAGTCCTCCACGTCTGCTGCGTTCTCAAAACTCTGGCCATTTGATAATACCTAGAATATCAAACTGCGGGCGGCAGATCCTTTTCCTATTTAGCGCCCAAACTCTGGAACAATCTACCTAACACTGTTCGGGAGGCAGACACACTCTGTCAGTTTAAATCTAGATTAAAGACACATTTCTTTAACCTGGCTTACACATAACACACTAATACACTTCTATTATTCAAATCCGTTAAAGGATTGTTAGGCTGCATTAATTAGATCAACCGGAACGGGAACACTCCTCATAACACACGATGTACTCGTTACATCATAAGAAGAATGGCATCTACGCTAATATTTGTCTGTTTCTTTATTATTCTGTTTCTCAGTCCGTGTCCGGATCAGATGGCGCCGGGAGATGATGTCTGCGACCCTGATCGTCAGCGGAGGCCGGACACCTGGATGAGCCCCGGGGACATATCCCCAGTGAAGACCTCGACTTAAATACAATACAACTTAAAATTAAACAAAATAACTATAAATATAATAAAATACCTAACTACATAATACTATTATTGTTAGAAATTGCAACAATATAAAAATAGAAATAAAATACATTTATACATTTAAAATTTAATTAAAACAATAAGTAAAAAAAAAAAATAATAATAATATCCTGGCCAGAGGAGAACTGGCCCCCGACTGAGCCTGGTTTCTCCCAAGGTTTTTTTCTCCATTCTGTCACAGAGGGAGTTTTGGTTCCTTGCCGCTGTCGCCTCTGGCTTGCTCAGTTGGGGACACTTAATTTCTAACGATTATCGTCAATTTGATTTCATAGATACTATTTAAACTAAACTGAGCTAGAAAATGACATCTCTGAATTCAATAATGAAATGCCTTTAACTGAAAATTGAGTGTTTAATCTTATTATTATACATTACTGACACTCTATCCTCTAATTTGATTACTGTTAAGTGCTTTGACACAATCTGTATTGTTAAAAGCGCTATATAAATAAAGGTGACTTGACTTGACTTAAAGCAAACACTGTTCTCCATGATGGTGGCATCGTTTTAACCAATAAAACATCAACGTCTGATCCTCTGTAATTCTCAATAACAGCAGGTGTTCATCACTAATGCACAATCATCATTTAATTAGTCACTTAATTATCTCATTAACTTTAACTCTTTGAGGACTTGTGTTTTGACTTGAGACTTGCTTGTGACTTGAAAGGAATGACTTGGTTCCTCCTCTGGTGAAATCAGCTGCTGAGTTCATAGGTGGAATAAACATATGGCAGGACTTTTACTTTCTGACCCCTGGACTTTCCACCTCTGGTTTCTTTTAACATTGTGTGCAGTGTTCATTGATGATTTTGCTGTGTATGTTGCACATTTCAACATCTATACAAAGAGAGTTTTGTACCTGTAATTGTTTTATTATTATTATTATTATTATTATTATTATTATTATTATTATTATTTTATTTTATATAAATGCAATCATAAAAAAAAAAGCTTTGCCATTTTTTATTTATTATTATTGCACAAGTGTCTGTATTTAATGTCTGAGGCTAAACACAGCATGAGTGGCTGAGTGGGAAATGTTGTCTCCTCACAGCAAGAAGATCTCTGGTTCGAGTCCCAGCTGAGCTAGAAAGTGTTTCCCTCACAATCTAAAGATGTGTGAGTTACAGAAGCTTAGTTGTCTAAAGGTGTGGCTGACTTTGGTTTTTTATTTTATTATTATTTTATTTTTTTTTTTGTGACTTTACTCAGTGACTTGAGTTGAGTGAACAACTTGGTCCAAAGTTGAGTAAACTCAAAAAAGCTGTGCAGCAAGTTGCCTTGAAATTTTAAGTTGAGTCAACTATTCATTTTTACAGTGTACCTTACTTTTATGGACCTTTAGTAAGTGTAGACAGCAAATTTAATTTAATGCCAATTAAAACATAGATTTACAGTACAGATTAGTGAAATTAGCATCTAATAAATCCATTACAGTGTGAATTTAAAAAAAAAAAAACAAAACAAAAAAAAAAGTATGGACCTTAGTTAAGATTAACCTTAAACCAAATATGTTCAGATAAAATGGTTTTAATAAATAAATAAATAAATGTGACCCTGGACCACAAAACCAGTCTTAAGTCGCTGGGGTATATTTGTAGCAATAGTCAAAAATACATTGTATGGGTCAAAATGATCGATTTTTCTTTTATGCCATAAGTTATTAGGATATTAAGTAAAGATCATGTTTCATGAAGATATTTTGTAAATGTCCTACCGTAAATAAATCAAAACTTAATTTTTTAATTACTATTATGAGTTGCTAAGTACTTCATTTGGACAACTTTAAAGGCGATTTTCTCAATAGGGGCCTATTTAGATTTATTTGCACCCTCAGATTCCAGATTTTCAAATTGTATCTCAGCCAAATATTTCCCTATCCTAACAAACCATACATCAATGGAAAGCTTATTTATTTAACATTTCAGCTGATGTATAAATCTCAGTTTCAAAATATTGACCCTTAAGACTGGTTTTGTGGCCCAGGGTCACAAATAAATAAATAAATAAATATTCTGATTCTGAGCTACACAACACCTTATCATATTGTTACAATGTCCGCTTTTAAGACTGAACACATGTATTCTAATATTCCACTGATTTTTTTTAAAGGTAGACCATAAACTTATAAAACAATACAAAAGCTAAAGCAGTTATTTATATTAAGCTGTTCTTCAAGTTTAAGTGAAATTAAGCGAAGGTTAAAAATGACGGGCATCTCTTTGTAGTGTGCCGACAAAATTGCGGTCATGTTATATCACTCCCCTTTAAAGCGAGAGCGAGTTTACGAATCCAACTACGCGGAAGGTTTGGCTCATGAATTTTAAATAGACCCCGATGACATTTCTTTGCAGCCTTCCAATGCAAAAGATCAGCTCTTTAATATTAATATAATCTCTGCTGACGTTGTTAGTTAACCGTGCAATAGCGAAGCCATTGCTCCTACATATTAATAAGGAGCTATCCTCACAGTCATAGTAGAGATCGTAATTTCTCAGACCCAAGACAAACGCGAGTGGGCAAATCTGATCCAGAGCGGTCATTCCTCGCAGGGCAGAGATCAGATCACGGGGCGTGGGCTCCCACTGAGCCCCGGCGGAAAGAGCTGTGATTCTACAAATATAACAAATTCGCATTTAAGATATAACAGGACACTTGATTAAAATGAATCGTGGGACGGGGAAGTCGAGTGATGAGACTCTTATAGAAATGGACCGAACTGCTTGGTCCGGCGGCGGTAAGTGTCTGTAACACGCCTTTACACGCTTTTTTTTCACATGGGTAGCCTATTGTTTAAAAATACTCACTAATGCTGAGTTTTGTGTTTCATTCAGAAGTGAGCACCACTTTAGTTTGTCATTTCTCTTATTCAAATTGTCTTTCAAGAGTTAATGGCCTGAAGAGTATTTGACAAATGCGCACATCCGCTCCTCAAAACTGTACAGGCGAGTTACATTGTGACAATTTTTTTGACGTTAGAGAGTTTAATAGTTTTTAATGAACAAGTTTTAAACCAGGGATTTCAGTATTTATTAGCCTACTATATAGTGCGTGCTCCTTAAGTTTACATTGCATTACAGTCAGTGAAGTTCAGTGGACAAACAACTTTAAAATATGTTTCTAGCTCTGTTCTTCTTGTAAACAGAAGGAAATCATACAAATTGATATAAAAGTTACACTGAAACATAGTTTGAAGATAAAAATATAGGCTATTATATTCTGTTTATCTAAAAATTCTGTTTTAAATATGTGTTGTTTGGGTGGACACTAATGTACAGAGATAAACTCTCATAAACTCCAACACAGCTGTATCTCTGTGCTGTCAAACAAAAGACTGAACAACTTCCCCTTTAAAATCCTTGATTTTGAGTTTCGCCTTAAAATGGTCATGTACTTTTCCTTCACTCTGTCATGATCTCTGTGCATGCCAACAGCCAAAACAGTTTTTTATTTAACTCATTGCAGTGTTAGGGAAGATTTTGGCTACAGCACTAACACTAGACACACTGAACAGCTCAAATCTACTGGTCTGTGGACATTTACAGTACACTATGTTTAAAAACATTGGTGTAAAATAGATTCTAAACAGTATGGCTTGAAAATGGCTTTGAACAGTTCCAATGTGTGTAAAAAAATAAATAAATAAAAATTAAAATCATAGTAAGATTGATAGTGAATCCAAATATAACTTGTCACATTTACTAATGCGACTAGAGATATGAATGAATGTCACAGTCTTTGTCAGACCTGTCTGAATGTTGCTGACTTCAGTTTGTCTTCTCTTGTCCCAGCATGATGTGCGCAGCATTAAAGGAGTTCCCTGATAAGCTGATAAAGGCCTCTTTTATCTATTCTGTTACTTTTATGCTTTCCACGTTAGTTAACATGCATCCATAAAAGCTTTCTTCTCAAAAGAACTTTGTAACTAATGTAAATACCATTTTGAAATTGTAGGTTTATTTTCATCTATGCTTCTTTTTTTGTGCTTTATGTGTATAATGACTAACTACAAAATATGTTGCATGTGCTTCGTGTTCATTGTTTCCTGTGTCAGCATGCATTCTTACTTCCAGTTTCCTCCGTACCTAAAATTGTCTTTAGATGACTTGTTTTGTTGCAGCGGTGAAGAAAAAAGACCTTGTGTAGATCTCTAGAAATTTAGGATGATGGATGTCTAGAAACAGTATGTACGATTTCTGTAGCTCCAACAATAGAGCATGATGCCAGCAACAAAGGTCATGGGTTCAGTTCACACAGAAAATAAAATACTATACCTTCAAAGCAATGTAAGTCACTTTGAGTAGATGTAATATAATTCTGAATGTCAATCAAAAGTAGGTAATCTTTTTTTTGCCATGCAAATAAATATTAATCTGCAGCTTCATTTTAAATGAATCCTGGCTTGTCTGAAAGACCACTGTCACATTGGCTGTAGCTACACACTATTGCAAACAGTTACCTGAAAGTGTATTAATCATTGGTTTGATAACACACGTTATTACATGATTTTATGAGTTCAGTCAAAGCTGTGATTAGCTGCCCTTCTTCTGTATGAGAGACAGAAACAGTGTCTGTTTAATGTGGACAGGAGATACACCAAAAATAACTCTTGCATCATTCACTGAATCACATCTTTTGTGTTTGAGATTAATTTGAGAAGTGAGGGGTGAAGTTTAAAATGAAACCTGCTGTATGATATATCAAATTAGGCCTAAAATGATAAATTATCAATATGATTAAAGCTTCTACACGCTTTTGGTTATCTGATTAACAGTTTATACTTTTTTAGCAAGTAATTGGTCAAACCTCTCTTCAGGTCATGGTATATGTCTATTGCTGTGAAATCTTTAATGATATTTATAAAGTAACATTATGTATTATGTATTACAAAGAACTTGTGTTGTTAGTCATATTTCAGGATAAACACTTACTGGTCAGCAGCAAATTATGTTTACTTTATCCATACATTTTTTTTTTTTTTTTGAAAAAAACTTAAATGGTTAAAAAGTATAATGCATTATAATTATTCATAATAAGTTGTAATACATCTTGTTGTAAGTAATTATAACCAAATTTAAAATGCATAGCGTAACAATGAATCGATAAGTATTATAATGTATGTTAACTGTGGTTAAAATTATTAATGTGATTGTACAATGCATTATAAGGTGCATTACTAGGCATAATTAATGCATTAAAACTACTTTTATAATGCACTATACATACAGGCTTTAAGTAAAGTGTCACCAAAAAATGTTTAAATGTATCAAATATAATCCATCAGGCTTTTGAGGAACATTAATTTGTACATATCTTAATTATCATTGTATTGCACTGCATTATGTTGTGATCATCAAACTAAGCATTTAAATATCATATAACTAAGACACATTATTGTGTGATATAGAGTGACATCTGATATTTATATGCATTTTATTTACATAGCTTGTAATGGCTGAGATCTTTATAACAGTACAGCAGACTATCACAATTTCATTTGGCCCTATAAATATGTAAATATAAATATCAGCGGATGCAAGAAATTGCATATTCTGCTCAGTTTGTGCCTCTGAATAAAACTGACACATTTTTGTCCTCCAAGTATGAACTATATCATAATAAATGAGCTATAAAAGCCTCATGTATCATTATTTTGTCTAAAGGTTCAATAAACTGTTCCATTTCAAGAAATACTGAAGAATGTTCATGTAGGTTTTGTATATACGAAAAGAAAAGAAAATATGCTGCTCAAATATCTACTCAGATGTCTGTGTTTAGAAAGTGCAGCGTGTTATTAGCTCTGGAGCAGTTCTTCTCTGGTGTTCAAGACTGTAGGGAGTTCACCGTGGTTTACAGGAAACCCAACTTATACATGAGCTGGGCCTGCAGTAAATTTAGCCGGCTCTGATGAGAATCCTTCCAGTATTCCAACTGTATTTAGAGCTGTTTTCAGACTGTGTGGCTACGTACAGTCAGTGTTTGGGATTGACAGCTGTATTTACTATAAGTTGTGACATTTAAGTTGACAATACAACAACTGACATTAGTACACCTTTTTTTTTTCTTCGTGGACACATAACCAAAGTATCAAGATTTGCATTGCATCTTCAAGGATTGGCTTTTGTTATTCCAAACATTTCAAACATTAACAATCCTCTTATGGTCTTAAACTCTTATGATACGGTATAAAACGATATAATAATCTATGATAACAACAATAATAATAAAATATTCAAATGGGAATGTGTTGGTCATTATGGAAATGATCTGGCTGTATCTGTGTTTTTTAATTTGCTCATTGTCAGTAGATCAGCCGCAAAACTTTCCACTCCCATCGGCGCTTTTATGGGATGGTCTTCTCGCACTAATTTGCCCTTTTTTGTAAATCTGGCTCCTTATGTGTTAATTTGATGATAATATTTTTGGTTTAGTGTGAAGAGCAGCTAAACAAGGGTTTGTTGTATGAGATAAGTCAGCATGTCTGTTTGGACAATCAAGACCTTCACCTGATTTTTTTATCCCCAAAAGTGTGACAAAATGACAAATCGTTGCGAAACAGTTCATTTTGTCTCAGTTTTATCAGAAGGAATTTACACAGATTTCAAAACAGCTCATTTTTTGAAGAAACAACCACAAAAGGGAAGAATTTTTGCTGAAGTCATGTGAATATCTATTAACATCCCTTATTTTTTCATTTTTCTGTTCCAGAAGAAAACAATGGCTTCCATGCCAGTTCGGATAAGGAGACTTTTCAACTTGAAAATGCAGAGGTAAAAACTCTTACACATTCAAACTCCAGTTTAAGTCCTCTTGTGAATAATTGGATAGTAGGCCTACTAAATACAGTCTCAACCCCGCTGAAAAGACCAGTATGAATTTCCATGCTGATTTATGCAGGTTAGTGGTGGTTTCGTGCTGGTCTAGCTTGTGGTTGCTATTTACCACCAAATAATCTGGTCAACCAGCCTGGTCTTTATGGTCTTAACTTGAATCAGCAAGGAGCCTGCTGGGAATACCAGCTTAAAAACACAACATGACCAGCAATGCTGCTCAGTGTAACCATGTCATTAAGAGGTGAAAAAATTCCATAGACTTACATTAAAGTTATAGCACATCCTCGTAACAGCATAGCAACAAACTCAGAAAACCACAGCAAAGCAATGCCCAGGGCAACCACTCACAACACGCTAGCATTGTTTATAATCTAATCGTTTTTGCATTCGTTGTACATCCCGATCAATAGAAATCAGATGCAGGTGTCATATAGCAGGTCATGTGTTTATTACACAAGTTGTGCGTTATTAAAAATAAATAAATAAATAAAAAAGCATAGATGAATAGATAAATAGACATGCTGCGACTCAATAAAGTGGGTTTCAAAGAAATGAACAAAGTGTGTATTACCAAAGGACAATGCATTAATAAAGAGCTGTTTATGTTCATTATAAGCACATGACACAGGGAGACAGACAGAGCATGGAAACTCATAAATATCCACATACACTTTATTAGCTCATATTGATGCTCAATGGTCAGATTGTATTTGTCAAGACAGGTGCTCTACCATCATGACACATTCATTCAAATCAGCTCACCTTTCCCCAAACATGCCCATTCATTTGCATATGAAAAATAAGGTGTACCTGTTTCCAAAGAACTTCCATTGTCTGCAGTTTTGTTAATCATTGTTTTGGTTTACAGTTTTACAGATTCAGTTCGCTAAAAGTTTGCTTTCAGAAACTTTCTTTCAGATTTTCAGATTTGGTTTAGTTCATCCAAAAATGAGCATTTGCTTGCTCATCCACGTGCTGTGAAACTTCACAGAACCATATGAAGTGTCACACAGTGTTCATGCTGCTGTTTTGCATAGAGTGATGGTGATTGGGGATTGTGGCTCTGAAAAGGACAAAACGGCAACATAAAGTATCTTAAAGTCCATATGACTGATGTCATACAAAGGATTTGTGCCCCCTCTTCCATTGCTCTCAAATCTCATTCATACTTTTGCATATTCAGACTTGGCATGACATGATACCAATCACGACTGGTCTCATATGTCTCGTAACTGATCGTGACATGTTGAGTTTGAATGTATGCGTGCTTGAAGGAGATTTTAAAGTTGCGGCAGAGCAGAGAATTTTCATAGTAACATGAGTAAATATTTAAATTTTGATCAGTTGCTTGCAAAGTTATCTTAGAAGACTTGGAATTTGAGTCAGATTGACTAATTTCATGATACTTTTATGGTGCTTTTTTGCCATTTTTGGAGCTTAATAAACCACCATTCATTTTTATTAATTCACTTTCATTGTATGGAAATGAGCAGAGTGAACATTCTTCAAAATTTCTCCATTTGTGTTTCACGGAAGAAATAAGATAATACAGGATTTGAACAATATTAAGGTGCAGAAATAATTATTTTTGGCTGAACTGTTCTGTTAACGGTTCCCTCTTCTCAAATTTTAGGGCCCTATGAAATCCGTTTTGTTTTTTCCCAAATTTCGTTTTATTTTTTTCCAAATTCCTTTTTTTTTCTGGTTAAATTTTTCTGGATTGCGTTTTTTTCCCGTTTTATTTTTTTCTAGACTCTGTTTTAATGATTAAATTAAATAATATTAATCAAAAAGCATGTCTAATTAATTAAATCATGAAACTTACACAATTTAACACCAATTTATTAAACACAAATTACATTTTTAAGGCCCTATGAAATACATTTTATTAGTTTTTTCAAATTTTAATAATCAATAGCATGCTTTTATAAAGATTAATTATGATTTTATAAAGAATTCATTTATTATAATATTTCCTTTTTTTTTTCTTTTTTTCAGAAATACTAGAGGTCAACCGATAATGGATTTTACGATACAGATAGCTAGGTTGGACCACACTGGCGATACAGATTAATTAACCAATAGATTTTAAAATAGATACTGAAAAAAACAAAACAAACAAACAAACAAACAAAAAAACCCTTCTGAACCATTCTTTGTAAATGAATAAAAATATTAATATTAGTTATTATATTTTATCAAATTTAATCAACTAATGTTAACAGAAGAAACTTTACCATTTAAAAATGCATCAGTAATAATAAATGTTGAAATTAACACACTCTATCAAGAAACAATATTTCTACAGATTGCATTAATCCTAATGTTACAAATGGACTCTTATTCCTCTCAGCCTCCTCTGATGAAATAGTTTGAGCTTTGCTGATGTCATCAAGAAAGACTGAAATTCACTTGAGATTCCCTGTTATATGTCCACCACCCTTCTCAACCCTTTTCTTGGCCTTTATGTTTTTTTTATTTATTTTTTTTATTTTTTTTATGGTTTTAACCTTCTTAGACTTTTAATTACATCAAAACAGACTGAATCAAGATAAGCGCACTCCGGTGCTCATCTGTGACTGTCACCCTTTCTCTGCTCTCTATCTCTGGACTGTCTCTTCCTGTCTGTGTAGTCCATGCTGAGTGTTGTGTCTGAATGCACAAGCGCTGTGTCTGTTTGCTCAAGTCATTCTTCAGTGGTTGTGTGTGAGCAGTGTGAGAGAGAACACACTGAACCACAGCAGCACCTCACCAGCTTTAAAGGGGTAAGAAAGGAGTGTGTTTGTGTTGAGTGTCAGTTTGAAGTGTGTCGTAAAGGGGCCATAGCATGATGTTTTTTTATCACATATATGTATATATAGCATGCTGTCAATTAATCACAATGGAATGAAAGAGCAGATTGTGAGTTGCAGTTATAAAATTGTGAACTGTAGGCCAGTGATTATTCAGTGATATGAAGATAAACATTGGCTGCGTCCAAAATCACATACTCTTTGAGTGAGTTTTAAATAAGTAGTACCTTTGTACTACCTATGAATGTAATCCGGATTTACTTCATTTGTCATGTTGTCGTTGTCATGTGACCTAAAAGGCCAGTTATGTCGCTTCACTTCCATTCACAAATCCTCTCTCGTGGCCTCATGGGATAATAAAGTGTTCAATATGCACTTTGTTTAATGTATATTCAACACATCACACACACTAAAGTAACGTATAAATAATGTATCGATGAAGCAATTATCCTCAGTGTGGGGCTTTTCTTAGCAAGTATTGAGAAATGCAAAAAATTAATCAGAATATCATGCAATTAATTTGACTTAATTTTAATTGATTTACAGTCTTAATATTTAAATAAAAATGTTTTTATCATACATTTTTACTATATACTGTATATGTCATTTACATACAGAAGTCTTAAGAATAGTTCACCCAAAACTAAAATCATCTATCTATCTATCTATCTATCTATCTATCTATCTATCTATCTATCTATCTATCTATCTATCTATCTATCTATCTATCTGTCTGTCTATCTATCTATCTATCTATCTATCTATCTATCTGGAAGAAACTTTTAGTAATATTTTATGTGGACTTAAGCGATAATTGTACAATATGGCCCCTTTTAAAAACCCATGTCCATAACAAGGAGAGGCAATTAAACCTCTTGCATATTTTGCAATGATTAACGTGTTTTTCTCTACTCACATGACCAGAGTGTTTGCATGTCCTGTTACTTTTGAAGTGATGGGCGTTCACTCGCTGCTGCTTTTGTTGATGACTTGTGAAACCAAAGGTGTCATGCAAATAAGAGGATTTGTGTCCTTGAAACTTAATGCATGAAATTGTATTATTATCATTATATTGCTGCTGATAACATGCTTATCAGATTTTTTATATAAATAGAGTTCATCTGGCTTCATTATTACAGTAAAGCATTCTGAAATAAATTAGTAACAGATGAATATCAAATGGACTTTCTCCCGGATTGTTTATTATTGTGTAGTGTGAGCCATAGACCTGCCGTTGACAGTTGTGTGCTTTGTGTGTGTATATATCAGTGTTTTTATCCTCACAACATGCTCAATTCATCCACAGATCTGGAGAAAGAGAGCTTTATTTCTGAAGTACCGCTCCAGGGTACGCCACGGTAAAGAGGGCTGAAGTGTGTCCGTGTGTGCTTGCATTGAGTGAGCAGCTTGCATATGATCATATTAGATTTTATTATGCTGTTGTGTTGTATTGGGCAACATGAAACGCATGGCAACATGATATGTTTCTGTGACTTAAGAGTGTGTAAATCTGAATAGTATGTGGGAAGTAATGTAGAATAAATGAATAAAGGTGACTAGGGTGGGACCTAATTTTATCCATCTGTATGTATTGGGTCGGTCGCGTTTGCTAAGTGTTGTTTACTATTGCTATTGCTAATACTTAGGATTAAAGTCTTGTTTAAATAACTAACCATAAGTATTAAACTTCAGGTTGTAACTCATCCTGCACCATTTGTGCTACAGGCATGAATAAATGAAGTCATTTTGAAGGCTTTTTGAGGAGAAGTGGGCTATGACTATGACTTGAGGAAGAAGTGTGCTATAATTTTAGTAAAATGAGACCATTTTAAGGAAATATTTAGACAATTTCTATAAAAACACCCACAATTTCATCCCAAAGTTTGTTTAGGCTAACCTAATAGAGTTGTCTGAATAAACAGTTTCATATTGAAGAATATTATTATATGCTTTCCCATTATTGAAAATAGCTGAGAGCTTACATTGGTTTATTTTACCTTGATTTTTTGAAACTTCCTTAACATTGAAGATTAGTGGCCACATGAGAAACATGAGTTTCTAAATAAAGACTATGTTTCTTTCCCTGTATGGACATAAAAGCATCATCATGTTCATTAGCTGTGTTTTTTATAGAGTTTGAGTCTCTAATTGTGTCATGTTACATAATTATATATCTGTGATGGAGATACAGTTTTTTTGTGGCTGAAGGCTGTTCAGCTCACTCGGTCCCAGCCCATAAACCGCACATATACTTACTCTATATGTCAGCACAGGAGTGTATGGCTATTATTGCCTGCTTTTTTCTAACATATGTTCATGTGTGTCATCTCCAGCTTGTAATTACAGGAAATGAAAGAGGTAGAGACCTGTAGTGAAAGAACAACAGCTGCTCTGCCAGGTCAAACAGACTCCTGCTCACATCTAATTTAGAAGATGTTTGCGCAGAAGAGTATTTCTATGTGTGCCAATGAGATTTGTTTACAAAGAGATCAGGCTACGTCGCTTTTAAAGGGACAGTTCACTCAAAAAATACATTTCAGTTATCATTCATTTCACCACGGCAGGAAGAAATGAGTACAGATTGTGAACAACATGATGTGATAATGCCAGCAACTGGACAAAAAGGCACTGGAAAAGTACAAGACAGATGTGAGGAAGGCAGAGTGAATTAGATTCAGGCCTTATCATTTACATACTGCTGTGACTCTCTGATGCTGAGGTTTAGTGCTTTTGAAAATGTCACAATCTGTAAATGGGTTTTACGTTTGACATGCAAATGGCAGTAGACATAGCATTACTGTGGAAAATTGTATTGCTCAGCTCATTGCTTTCATAGCTCAGCTTAATAGGTTTGTTCATTAGATTTGACTGTTCTGTCCGTTTTATTGATTTATTTAATCTATCATGTAAATTTGAAAAAGAAAGAATGAATCCCCCAGATTTACATTTGGTATATCGTAGCCTTGAAAGTGGGCTCTTTAGGCCAACATCATAGTATCCACAAAACAATGCATTACATTGCTCAAAACACCTTAGCAAATGCATAGCAATGCCCTAACAACCACCTATGCATCCTCACAGGAGGCCGGGCATGTGTATTGATATAGCACATTTCCTACACAATAGTAATTCAAAGTGCTTTAACTGCCCCCCCCCCCCTTTTTGGAGAATTAAGTGGTTGTAATTCATGAACGATTTGAAATACAGAAGATACAAATCTTTTTAAAGAAGACAATCAAAGAATGATTGCTGAAGTGAAGGCATTTCAGTAAGTTTAAGCTTACTGTTAAGAAAATTTTAGTTTACTGTAATGAAATGTTTTATTTTATATAAAATAAATATTTTACAATAAATTTTGGAATCTAAAATTGCTATAAAAGCAAAGCCATGTGTCTAAATAAATTGTGTTCCAAATTTGAAGTTGATATCACAAACATTGAGATTTTGTTTAGGCGCTATACCAAAAACAGCCACTGGGCGACTTTTTAAATGCGTTTTTCTGTCACACATTTATAGATTTTTCTCGCAGTATTACTTTATGGAACCTTGATGCTTAGACTGATGTGTTTTGTCAAGAAAAAAAAAATATTGTAGTAAATATATGACGCTTGACACCGCCCTCTAGGGGGAGGAGCACACTAAAAGGATTTAAAGGTGTCATGTACTAAGAAATCAAAATTCCCTTGATCTTTTGACATATAAGAAGTCATTGTGCTATAAAAACATCCTTTAAGTTTCAGAACTCAAAACTTTCTCGTTAGTCTAAAAACAGCTTATATTGAAGGCAGTCTGCCAAAACGACTGCTTGTGGAAATGTTTACTCTATGATGTAATAGTGTGAATAAGCACCGCCTCCACAGAAGATGATCAACTCCTGCTTCTACGTCACTGCCTGTTTAGCTCCGCCCACCGATTCTACATCACTGCCTGTTTAGCCCCACCCACCGATTCTACATCACTGCCTGTTTAGCCCCACCCACCGATTATATGTCACTGCCTCTTTAGCCCTGCCCACCGATCTAAGTCACTGCCTGTTTAGCCCCACCCACCGATTCTACGTAATTGCCTGTTTAACCCTGACCACCGATTCTACGTCACTGCCTGTTTAAACCCACCCACCAATTCTACATCACTGCCTGTTTAGCCCCGCCCACCGATTCAACGTCATTACCTGTTTAGCCCTGCCCACCGATTCACGACTAGTAGGTAAATGACAAGAGCGGCAAACGCAGGTCTACACAGAAACCAAATGATAAACTTTATTTGATGAAATTAGCAGTCCTTTGTTCACTTTTTTACCCTGGATTTGTTTACAAACAAGGCACAACTCGACGCAGGATTTTCAAAAAGATTGAAACTAAAAGACGATGCTGTGCCGACTAGTAATGTCGCAATACAAGTGTGAGTAACTGTTTTCATTACATGATCAGTATTGCTTTGTCTGTTATTACAGATCGTTTGATATATACTGAGTATTTATGTGTCCAGCTATGAAGGATGTAGGCTGTCAAACATAGACAACTATTAGCCAATCATAGCAGTGGGCGTTTACTTCCGATTGTACAATCCGCCACGCCTATTCAAACAGAGCGTTCTGATGAGGGGGTCATAAACAGGACAGAAAATAACCTATTACTTCTAAATTGTCTTTTTTTTTGATGCAAAAAAATCATTATAAGTGGACCTCAGAGAACAGTACAAAATAAAAACAAAAACAAAGGCAGTTAATGACCCCTTTAAAGTACCATTTCCATTTTAATGCAGTGTCAGATTTCAAAGTGGTTTCCACAGAATGAATTTTGATTCTCTAAGCTTTCAAATGATGTCCAATTAGGATGATTTCTAAAATATGTCATGGGGAAAAAGGCAATAAAACGAGTTAACTGGATGCTGACAGTTAACAGGTTAAAGAAAAAAATAAGAACATAAAATCAGCAATCAGCAAATACGGTGTAACCAAATAATACCCTAGCAACTTCATAGCAACAGGCTAAAAAATCTCAAAAAATCCCAGCATCAGCACAGCAATAGCAACCCATAACACTCCAGCACCGCCCCTGTTTCTTCAGAACATGTTCAAATCTAGTTTGTTGTTGTGATTACATTAGCAGGACGGTGTCCACCCTGCTGGCACGATGATGATGTCATCTCTGTGAGCCCCTTGCTCTCTGTCTCTCTCCATCCGCTCTGTTAAGGACTGGGCGTGTGTGTGTGTGTCTTAAAGGAGGGCCGCTCTACAGAGTGTGTGTGTGTGTGTGTGTGTGTTTGCGTATTATGTGTCTGATTAGCTGGGCTGCTGTAGGAAGGGAGGTGGTCTGTGCCTCTGGAGACTCCCAGAATCGTGAATGATGCAGCACTTGATAGACGGATTGGAGGTAAATTCTTTCTCTTTTTTCCATTTCTCTCTTTTCCTTCCATCTCCCATCTGCTGATGTGGACTAACAGAGGATGATCTCTGGGGAATTTGATACTCAGGGGGTCCTGACATGACTATGGATTTACTAATGGATGTTGGTGTGTATTGCTTTAGTAGGGAAGCGTCAGCCGTAGACTGCTGGTAATCACGTGGAGGTTTTGTTTGTAGGAGCGGCCTAAGAAAATCAGCGGTGTTTGCCGGTTAAACCTCAGAGCGGTGTTGTTTGGCTTGGTCACATCTCTGGAAATGGCCGTGAGAGAATGTAGAGGTTTTTTACGCCCTGGGCTGGCTTTGTGGCCACCGGCTTCATTTGTTTGTGTTATGCATTGTATGTAAGTTATTTTTAGCTGCTGGAGAACAGCTGCAGACTGACAGGCCTGCTGTTCCTGCCGAGGTATTTTCCTGGCTCTGAGTGAAGCCTGCAGTTGTTTAGCTTTGGCCAATATCATTGCTAGCCTCTCGCAGGGCTGATCTGAGGTCAGTGCTGCCATGCACCTAATAGACTGTAGACTGTGATTAACAATAAGACTCTTGCATGGTGTTAAAGACGTGTATCTCTGCAGAGGCCGTCCTGAGTGTTTATGTTTGTTTTGATTGATAGACAGTCAGACGGTCCTGAACACTAGGTGGCAGCAAACACACTGCTGTATAATTCACTACTTTGAACTGTAGGAGAGGAAGAGAGTTAGGCGTTGAGGGCTGCGCCATTTCATGCTAATTCAACCTAATATTTCAGCATCACATTAAAGGATATATTTTTGCCACAGTATAATGGAGACTAAACAGGAAGCTAAGTGGGAGAGAAAGAGGGGGATGGGATTGGAAAGGACCAACAGCTGGGATTCGAACTCGGGTTGTGTCGAGGTTTAGTGAAAGTGTGTAGTTTATGGACAACTTCTAT
Organism: Spinibarbus caldwelli; assembly: GCA_039654775.1. Lineage (NCBI taxonomy): Eukaryota > Metazoa > Chordata > Actinopteri > Cypriniformes > Cyprinidae > Spinibarbus > Spinibarbus caldwelli. Next base: position 22,990,827 of record CM077265.1, on the reverse strand, counting down.
AACTTCAATAGATAAATAATGAAGTAATAAATGTTGTGTTTTTAATCAGAGTTTGGGTAAGTGTTAAAGGATTAGTTCACTCCTGAATGAACATTTCCTGATAATTTACTCAACCCCATATCATCAAAGATGTTCATGTCTTTCTTTCTTTAGTCGAAAAGAAATTAAGATTTTTGAGGAAAACATTGCAGGATATTTCTCCATTTAGTGGAGTTCAGTGGGAGCCAACGGGTTGAAGGTCCAAATTGCAGTTTCACTGCAGCTTTAAAGGGCTCTACATAATCCCAGCCGAGGAATAAGGGTCCTATCTAGCGAAACGGTTGGTCATTTTATTAAAACAATAAAAAATGATATACTTTTTAACCACAAATGCAGAGAAGAAGATATACACAAAAGAAGATATTTTGAAAAATGTGGGTAAACCAAACAGTTTCTGGTACACATTGACTTCCAATGTATTTCCAGTGTCAATGGGACCAGAGGCTGTTTGGCTGCCCACAATCTTCAAAATATCTTTTTTTTTTTTTAATGTTGAAGAAAGAAATCGCTGATAAAAACATTGACAGCCAATTAGAATCGACCTGACTTTATAAAGCTTGACATTTAAAGCGATAGACGCCATAACTGCTGCTCAAAACAGAATGTTATTGTCAGTGGATGACACTAATACAGTTATTGTTATATATAATCATATATTATAATTCTTGGAGTGAACAGGCTTTTGGTCCATAGTAAATGCATGACCACTATTAGACCTTGAAAGTTCTTCAGACACAAATGCTTCATCATTTGAGTAAAGGTGCGGTCACATTAGTGGAATTTGACAGGTAAAAAATGTCTATGCATGAAGCACAGCTCATACAGAAGTCACACGAAATTACCTGACCAACTTAAACCTGTTGCAAAAGCTGCAAATCTTTCCACGCAAAATTCCCTTTTGCATACAATTCAATTGAAATGATTGGATTTCGCCCACAAAAATTTGCTGAACATCTGTAAATGTGACCGCACCAAATCTGGCCTTTTTTAACATGCAGCTTGTGCTGATTTATTTGTTCAGGTTTTATACAAGCATGAAGCCTGTGTTGGTCCCACTTTATATTAGGTGGCCTTAACTACTATGTACTTACATCAAAAAATAAGTACAATGTAGTTATTATGGTCATATTGTATTGCAAAACACTTCTGCTGCTATTGAGGTGGGATATGGGTAAGGTTAGGGACAGGTTTGATGGTATGGGTAGGTTTAAGGTGTAAGGGATGGGTCAACAGTGTAATTATCAATGTAATTACAGAAATTAATTACTGATGTAACTACATACAGGTATTTTTAAAATATATAAGTACAAAGTAAAAACATGTATGTACGCAATAAGTGCATTGTATCAAATGATTAATTTAAATGTAAGTACATAGTGGTTAAGGCCACCTAATATAAAGTGGGACACGTGTTTGTGTGTGTGTGTGTGTGTGTGTGGCAGGATGCTTGTATTGTTTTTGTGGGAGTTAGATAACAGACTGTTATGAACTGGTTTGAAATGTTGAAACTGCGTTAAGACTGTCATGTTAATACTGAATAAGCCCTCATTACATAGACAAGATCACAGTGTCTGAACATGCACCCAGCTGTTTCTATGCATCCATTAAGGTGATGATATTTTATATGGTATCTTAATATTAGGTGTGGATTAGCTTTGCCTGTTTAAAGAGTTAGAAAACAATATGAAGCCTTGCTATTTTAATATAAAAGCTTGACTTTGTTCAAATAAATGTTTGTGTGTGCAGGTGGATAAGCAGCAGCAGAGTAAGGACTCTGTGTACTTCAGAGATGGCGTACGGAGGATAGATTTCGTTCTGTCTTACATCGACGACAAGGACGGAGAAAAGAAGCAGGTGTGTCATCCATTCAGTTACGTTTTGTAGTTTTATATTCATATGATAACAATTTCTGTTTTACAGGTTTATATTCATAAGATAACTTTTGTCATTCTTCTGTGAGTCGTGAGATAATTAGGAAAAAAATAATAATTTGCCTAAACAAATTGCTAACTCATAAACTAATAGCCATCCTACAAAACATTTTTTTCCTGACCCTTAGAAATGGTAATTAGCATTGAGTCAGAGGCACTTATGTAAGAACTTGTTAACAAATGTAACTTATCACAGGTCAAATGAGTTGCTGTGTGGTTTAATCTCTCTGTAGATCTGTGAAAGGTTTATCTTGATTGTGCATCCCTTCACACTGCTGATAACACTAGCTGTCGTAAAATTTCATGCATTGTAGATAAATTTATCTTCCAATGGTAAATTTTCCACAAAGGTAGTAGTTGTTGTTGCATGAGTTAGTTTTAGTCTATTAAAACTTGTATGTCATATATTCAAATGTATTTACATATATTCAAATGTATTTACACATTATAATTAATGATGGAGTTGCAATTTAGCACATTTAAAATATATTAACGTTAAATTTGATATCAAATAACAAATTGCAGGTAAAATTGCAATCAAAAATTTCCCCCCCATGTGATTTAGTATGTTAGCTAACACATCAAAAGAAGTGCACTTTTTAAAAGTTTTTAAAAGTACTTCTTTAAATCATGACAAAAGATTTAAATGTACTTTAAAGTAAAACGTATTAATTCGACATTACTACAAAGTGCACTTTTTAAAAGTACTTAAGATGAAACACGAATGTCACTTTCACACATAGGGCCTAGGGGTGTAAAGGCCCCGATATACTTCAAACGAAGTTCGTTTTCATTCTTCGTTTGGGGGCAAAAAGAAGTTAAAAAAGACTGAGCGACAGTATACTGTTTCCGAACATTCCAACACCCCCGCGCTGCTGGAGGCGGGGTGTAGATTAAAGTAAACGTGTCGCGATGCTCGCCCGAATGCCCGAAACACAACAACGATGCAATGATGGTGTATCTAGGTCTTTTATTAAACTGGATAAATTACACGTTTTTATATTTTATGTGGTGTCACGATTTGATTAAAAACAAAGGTTTATTATTGTATGTTCTTTTGGCATTTCATTTATTGTTTACCTTTTAAATACGCTTATTGAAAGAACAACAATTATGCATTTATGCAGCAGTAGCAGTATGGTGTAACATGTATTTTAAGCACATGTATTTGGTACTTGCTACCTTATATCTTTACTCTTTCCTTTCATTCTTTTCATGGCTTTGGAAAACTTGCATCTGATGTTTCTCTACGTCACTTTTTGCATAACTCCGGGTCGTTGACACCAAGCTTCGTTGCAGTTTCTTTCTAGGAATTAAATGCTTTCTTTGAATCTTTAAAGTCTCTCCACGAGTGTTCGTACAGGCGCGGATATATTTGTGGCAGTTCAGTTATTCAACACAGTGTACTTATGTTACTAGTGACTTGGAGATGTTGTTCCCCTGCCTGACCTTTGTTGAATGAGAAACGAACCGGGGAAAAAGAAATTGAGCATCAAAGAAGGTGGAGCTCCAGAACACACCCACCGATTGCGTAATCACCACGGACCAATGGTAGCTCAAAGGTGTTTAGGAGCCAAAACGAACTCCCCCAGAAAGTTCACTTTGGTGAGCTGTATCGAACTGCCAAAACGAACTCAAAACGAACTTCGTTTCGGCCTGATTTTGTTCGAAATGACGTCATATTGGTTCATTCTTCGATTTCGTTTGAAGTATATCGGGGCCTTAACGGTTCACAAAATTCACGGTTCGGTTTCACGGCACATTTTAGATACAGCAAAAAGAAAGAAATGCCAGAGAAATTTCCTTGATTTTCACAATTTTTTATGATGATTTGTTACGGTGATTTGTTTTGCCCTGTTTGAATCAGTTGGAAATGCCTGCCTAAATGCTGCGGGGATAGTTTGTAGAGTGTGTGTATTTCCTTGTTTTCGTCTAGTTCCATAATTCCAATATCGATAGGAACAATATTTAAAAAAGCCTCAGAAAAACTGCCAAGAAACTGCAAAATCTATGAAACCTCCTCCTATAAAACTATATAATATTAAAAAAACAAAAAAAAAAAAAAAAAACTGCACAAATAAATTAATGTTCACCTTTAATTTGTATTTAGCCTTCATACAAACAAAAAATGTGAAATCACTGTCAAATAAATGTAAGACTCAGCCAGATAAAGAATATGAAAAGTGCTCAGACTTGCTGCAGAAAACAAAAACAAAGAGTGAGCAACAACAAAAACATGTTTCTGGAGACAGGCTCATTCTCTGCCAGCAGGAGGCGCTTCTGGAGCAGCAGAGGCAGTGATTTCCTCGCTAACGGCTGCAGAGCTCCACTCATGAACGCTGCTTTATCAGACAAAATGAAAATGCCATCGAAACTTTTCTGAAGACAGTTGGTTCCCTTCAAAGATACATTAATAAACACCTGCGCTGCGTTTTGATTTTGAAACATGCAGTGCTCATGTTTATTCAACAAAGTCAAACGCCACAAATAAATCAATGTATGGGAAACACTGGTAATGTATTTTGAAATATCGAAAATGAGTTTAAAAATCATATCACCGTTACTGAAAAAAAATATATTGCCATATACATTGATACTGAATTATTGTCCAGCTCTAGTTACTAGCCATATTGCAACGAACGAGCTAGTCCAGCCAAAGTCCCTTTTATATAAAGTCTTTGGTCCAGCCTATGCCTGACTGGAGTAGTGTGTTTTTCTTTGGGGGCTGTTACGTCGTTTGGGCTGCCTTGTTGAGTGCAATGGCACTGAGAACATTATATTTCACACACTTTAAGCTCTTTTATTTTACAATTGTATAGGATTAGTCCAACAAATTGTTCGGTTTGTAATGCGTACTGAACCGAAACCCTCGTGCAGAATGGTTCAATACGAATACGCGTATTGTTACACCCCTAATAGGCCCTATTTTTCCGATCTAAGCACATGGTCTGAAGCGCATGGCGCCGGTGCACTTAGGGCGTGTCCAAATCCACTTTTGCTAGTTTAATGACGGAAAAAAAGGTCAGCACCCCAGGCGCACGGTCCAAAAAGTTGTACAAAAGTTGTACCTATTCTCTTAATGAATCATGGGTGTGTTTTGGGCGTAACATCTCCCATTCCCTCTAAAAGCCAGTTCCGCTTGCACCATGGTGGATTCACTATTTATATGGCGGAATTTGCAAGAGCAAAGACTGAACGCTTCTCCAGAGAGTAAACGGATCTGCTCATGCGTGATAATCTTGTACATTGTAATCCTTTCATTTTTAATATTTGACATGTTTGTGTGCTGATGCGTGTCCCTGTGTGTGTAATAAGCAGAGTGTATGCACGTTGTGCACCCATCTGTAGGTGCATATTACTAATGTGCCCTTTTATATAAATAAAAAAAAAACTGCGCCATTGACTTTAGACCTGGTTTTAGTTGTTCAATGACGCAATCGTTTTCAGTTGCCTCAAAATAGCAACGCACCAACAATGTGCCTGAACACACCTCGTCTTCAGACCAGCATGCCCAAGGGTGAACAGATGGGCGCAAGTGCATTTCTTTAAACAATGTGGCGCTGGACGTGAAAATGATAACTGCGTCAGGATGAAACTAGAAAAAAAAAAACCAAACACTTGCGTCGTGCCTGGCGTCGCATTGCGCCAGGTGTATGATAGGGCCCATAATGTAATGCACATTTAATGCACACAGAATTCACAGTTGTGGAAAATTTTGTGTCACAAATTTCAAAATTTGTAGCGAAACAGCAAATGAACAGCAAAAGTGTTAGACAATGAGTGCAAATAACAGTAGACTTAGTACAGCATGATAACACACCTTTGACTCTGGCCACTAGACATGTACTGTCCCCCTGTACAGCCCTCAATCTCTGCCTATGCTGACTTTAGCAAGTCTCTCACTGCTGTGTGTGTGTGTGTGTGTGTCAGAGGTGAGAGTCTGTATGTACTTCTACATTCCTGTTACTCCTAAATTATGTGCTTTACCAGGCCCGGGCAGGAACTCACACACACTTCACACACATGCAGCTCTGCAGACACAAATATTGATCTCCAAAAGCTTTACAGTCTGTCTGTCTATCATAAACAGTTACCAGAAACCCTTCTTGTCCTGTGCACAGTATGTACTGCAGCAGAACCACAAATCGGAGATTGTCAAATGTGCTATTGAACTTTCTTACAGGACCGAAGGAAAGAGTTTGAGTCTAACTTACAGAAAGCTGGACTTGAGCTGGAGACAGAGGACAAATCTGTGAGTGAAACATCTGAAATCACATATGACACCAAAAAACCAGGACATTGATATATATGATCATTCATATTTAGATATAATGTTATATATTTAAGAGAAACTGCATTAGAAAGAGCATTAGTAACTCCAGTCACACACGGTTGTCTTTCCAGGAGTCTGAAGATGGGAGGACGTACTTCCTGAAGATCCACGTTCCATGGGAAGTGCTGGCAACATATGCAGACGTTCTGAAAATCAAAGTGCCTTTTAAAATCAACGATATTCCAGATAAAACAGACGTGCCCATGAGCTGGCTCTGTACGCCCTACCGTCTGCCCGAGCATGTGATGCAACCTGAGCCCGACTACTTCACCGCCACCTTTGACAAGAGCAAGACTGACTTCTTCCTCATCGAGGATAAAGAAACCTTCTTTCCTCCATCCACACGGAACAGGATTGTAAGGAAACCAGGCGAAATGCCAAGAGTACACAACAATATTACAAGATATTACATTATAGTAACCTCCACTGCAGCATGGTCATATTAAGCTTTTACTGAACAAAGGCTTGGTTTATTTTCTTCTCCATATAGGTATATTACATCCTTTCCCGATGTCCGTACAGTAAAGAAGACAAGGATAAGAAGGGCATTAAGAGGCTGCTGAACAATGGGACCTACGCCGCTGCCTTCCCTCTGCATGACGTAAGTCTTTAACAGAGGAAGATGTGCATTCAGTGGCACAACCCTATCGACTAGTAGATGCTTCTCTAGAGACTTATGATTCAGAAGGTTTAATGATGTTAATAACAATAACGTTAATGTGTGTTTTTGTAGTCTAGGTACTGGACCAGGTCTCGTGATGCTAACTGTGAGAGCGAACGCTTTTCCTTATATAAACACTGGGCTCGTTTCAGCCGCTTTTACAAGGAGCAGCCACTCAACCTTATACGGTAAGGCCTGCAAACACCTTGGTTTAAATTTAAATTCCTTTATACAAAAACGCGCGCGCACACACACACACACACACACACACACACACACACACACAAAATTACATTGACATTTTGGTATCACTTTATTTTAAGGTGTCCTTGTTACACATGTTACATGTACTTACTATTACAATAGCAATAAATTATGCATAATTGCATGCAAGTAACCCTAACCCTAACCATATAGTAAGTACATGTAGTTAATTAATATTACTCAGTACTTAAATGTATAATTACACTGCAACAAAGACACCATAAAATAAAGTGTAACCGACATTTTCAGTCTTTAGAAAATATTCTTTTTCTTAATAATTATGTATTTGCTGTAAAATGTCTTAAAAATGTGTGTGTGTGTGTATATATATATATATATATACACACACACGCATATATGTATATATATATATATATATATATATATATACATATACATATATATATGTGTATATATACTGTATACATAAACAGCCGTTCTTTACTTTACTTTACTTTACTTTACTTTACTTTTAGTCATTTAGCAGACACTTTTATCCAAAGCGACTTACAAATGAGGACAACAGAAATGATCAATTGTAGTATTAAAACAACTAAAACTGATCCAATACTAAAAGCTAAAACTTTAAAAATAGTATATATACACACATTAAAAAATTTAATTAAATAAAAATGAGAAATGCATGACAAAATTTCTAAACTTAACATTTAAATGAAAACAAAATAAAGCTACAAACAATTCAAAATATTAAGAGAACAAAAGGTATAAGTGTAATAATGATTCTAACATAAAACTGTCAAACACCAAAAACAACTACGTGTATGTACACACACACACACAGACATATCCATAAATTCAGTATTATTTCATTTCCATGTAGTTTGTTGAAGTACTAAAATAACTCAAATTAAATAAAACTAAAACTTAATAAATAACTTATACAGACATAATGGAAAAAACTAATAAAATGACAAACATTACTACAACTGTAACTAAAATTTAAATAGATAACATATACAAATCAAACTACATCATTTTATCAGTAATCCTAAAATAACAACTGTGCCAAACATACAAGTAAGAAACGGTTATAAAAACTGAAAGAGAAGTGAAACAAGTAATAGGAAAGAGAATAAATGAAAAGCGATACTTATACCTTGCCGGTGTCCCTGTCCGGTAGAGTCAATGGTCTTTACACAATTCGGTCTTAACACGAAGAGGGCTTCACACGAGGGCTGCCGCGACCGCGACCACTGCCACGGTATAATAACCTTTTTTATACCCGTCTAACAAATCACTAATTGAATTCAGCTGGACACACGTTCCTGTTAATCACAATAAATGCAGACACTATCAAGGTACGCCATACAGTACGAGACCAAACGCGATTTCAGCACGTCTCCACTCAGTAAACAAAACAAGCCTTTCCTAGCAACGGCAACTGCGCTAAACACTAATGAGACAAGTAAATACACTTACGAGCTACTTTTAACTTCTGCTGATAGACTACTTCTCTCAAAGAATATTTCTTACACTGTCTTCTGCTGGCGCTTGAACACACTTTCCTGGTAATCACAATAAATGCAGACACTATCAAGGTACGCGATACAGTACGAGACCAAACGCGATTTCAGCACGTCTCCACTCAGTGGAGTTCTAAGCAATTAGATTCCAAATTTTCAGAAAACTGAATTTTACAGGTGGGGGCAGTGTTCATTAAAGCTGTTTTTGCAGTGATAATAGGTTGCAGAAATGTATGCAATGCAACAAAATCTAGTTTAAATATTTTTTTGTACACATTTTTTCCCTAAAAGAGCACCAGAAAGAATGATATTTAATCATTTTCATTGATATGCACCAATATAACAATACGAATGAATAAACATCAATATATAGCTACGTGTATGTACTAAAACTAGCGCGAGTCGTTACACTGTGCTCGTAGCGCGAACTCTTCAATTGCACGCACAAATATGGCTGCACGCGCTGTAGCCTGTATCATTTCATATTAAAGCGCGAATGAAACTATGAGCATGCGTGTCAGATCCACGTCACATTCAGCAGCGGCAGCTCTTAAAGTAATAGCAGCCAAATGACCTAATAACCAGCTGCTGTGACGTCTGTTAATCAAAGAACAAAAGAAAGGAAATCAATAACTTTTGTCTATTAATCGTGATTAATTAAAAAAAGTGATATTAATTAGTTTTTTTTCTTTTTTTTAACTGATTGACAGCACTAACTAAAACATCTACATTAAAACATGTAAAATGGCAATACAACATTTTCGAGCGATGCTGCATATAATTAATTGAATCAGAATTATGAATTGATTAATTGAAACAAAGTAACGTTGTTTTTATTGCTGAAGTTTACTAACACTATTAAGTCTTTCTTAACAGTCTCATACTCGCGAGCCATGGAAGAATCACACATATTGTCTAATGATGTATAGTGACCTTAATAGCATATTGAAAGTTTTTGTTGAAGAAATTAACTCAATGTTCCTTTTTTAATAAATGATTACTAAATAGATGACATTTAGTGAATCTGAGGTGTTGAGCAAGTGGATGGACGTTTCCTTGAATATTGTGTTTCCTGCACCACAGGAAGTACTACGGAGAGAAGATCGGCATCTACTTTGCTTGGCTGGGTTTCTACACAGAGATGCTGTCCTATGCTGCAGTTGTTGGTCTGCTCTGTTTCATCTATGGTGTGGCCACCTTCGATGAAAACGTCTGGAGGTGAGGACTAGAAAACTAAAAACAGAAAACTGACCAGAAAAGAAGACCATTAATTTTAATGCCTGCTATAGTGCCCCTTGTGGCAGCGCTAAGAATTCAACAATTGTAATGTATTATGAATTGCTCTCTGACATTTCGGAAACACAGCGGCATGTGACATAAAGCTTGAGTTAAGTATAATAATTTTGAGTCTGGGTTCACAGAAACAATTTTTGAGACCACTTTGTTGTCTTCTACAGTAAAGAGATCTGTAATGAGACCATTGGTGGGCAGATTGTCATGTGTCCTCTCTGTGATAAGAAATGTGGCTACTGGAAGCTCAGCACAACCTGTAGCTCCTCATGGGTGAGTGAAAAAATAACTGTCCTTGATGTAACCATTTTTAAATCTTTTATTTATTTACTTACTTATGGAGTATGTTTTTGTGCATTTATTAATGTAAAGTTATACCTTCATCTGATTGCCTTTTAGCAATCGTATCTGTTTGACAACACAGCGACGGTGTTCTTTGCGATATTCATGGGAATATGGGGTGAGTTTAGCCTCTTTTAATTCTTGTAACTGTTGTATTGGTTCTAGAATTGTATCTGTTACCTGTGTCTATATTTGTTACATCAAACTACTGCCTACGTCTTTACTTATCTTGTGCAGTTTGATGTCAGTTGATCAGCCAATGAAAATAAGGATGAGCCGTAATTTAAGAGAATGGTTTAATGTTTGGGTGTAGTTTTAATTGTTATGATCATGATGAAAATGAGCATCATGATCATAAAGTAAATACTGAATATTCTCTTTTACTCTGACACCCCCTAATGATAAAAGATGGTACTTGTTCTAGAAAAATACTCATGTTGTCAGACGACCTCAGTAGTCTCATTTAGCCACTGCCATTTTCAAGACAAGTGAAAGCTTTAAAAAAAAATAAAAAAATGGTATTACTAATGTATTTTATGTTTTAGAATAAACATGAAAATGTCTTGAGCTTGTGTTAAACACAGACCTTATTTCAGCCATTTAACTAAAAACCCATTTAAAAAACATTGACTTCAGGCCGATGAGACCAGAATTGCTGAAATGCTGACTCTGGGTTCTGGATTTTGGCCTACAAAAATGCACCATCCTTGCAGCACTCCATGTGTCCAGGAAACAGACACAGGCCCGGTTTCACAGACAAGGCTTAGACTAAGCCAGGATTAGGCCATAGTTCAATTAGGAAATTTAAGTAAACGTGCTTAGAAAAAAAAAAAAACATTACTGGTGTGCTTTTTGAGACAAAACAAATGCACTGATATATTTTAAGATCAGTCAGTGCAAGTTTTTTTCAGTTGAAACAGCTCAGACGTACATTTAAGTCTAGGACTAGGCTTAAGCCTTGTCTGTGAAACCGAGGGACAATGTATGAGTTTTAAGTTGTAATCTTTGTCCGGTGTCAGTGACTCTGTTCCTGGAGTTCTGGAAGCGGCGTCAGGCTCGACTGGAGTATGAGTGGGATCTGGTGGACATGGAGGAAGAGCAGCAACAGCTGCAGCTCAGACCTGAATACGAGACCAAGTGCACCCATCGCCGACTCAACCGCGTCACACAAGTATGCATATCTAATGACCTTTTGACTCAGTGTGTAGTTTCACCAGGAATAACTATATTAAAGCAAATAATAGTTTTGATCATATAGAGCTAGGTTCTTCATTCCTGGTCTTGGAAAGACTTTTCTGCATAGTTTAGTTCCAGATGTGCTAAAGTACACCTGGCCATAATTTTTAGACTGGTCTGAGGTGTGTTTAGAGTCGGAACTAATGCTGCCTTCACATGCTATTGAAAATTTCCTACTTCCCATTTGGGAAGTTGTAATTATGAGTTTGTTGCTTTGTTGTCGCAAAGAACAGGAATCATGGTGGACGGCCCATTCATGAGTTCATCCTTACCTGTTTCTTGTGAAAATCTTATTAAAGCCAAACGGTATAGAAGATATTGAGTCAATATCAAACAGGTTTTGAATGTGGCGTCCTATTCAGTGCTAACCATATATACATTCACTACCCTAACTAAATATTCAGCTGCCTGACGATTGTGAAATTTCAGTCAAATAACTGCTATTTTCGCTTTGTTTGTTAAAATATGCATCAAATGGTTATTTATATGTGTATATATACATGATTGTAACAACAAGAGAAAGTAATGTAGATGTTGTGGGAAAAACAAATAAAAGTTTAAAGTTTATGGCCCACCCAACTCAGAAACTCGGGTATCAAAACTAGGTATTAGTTTCCCAGTTGTAAATACGACTTGAGATGCTGCTCATGTCCAATTTCTGACTAGAAAACTCGTATTTGCGATACTTACGATAGCACGTGAAGGCAGCATACACTCTGAATGAAAATGGCTCTCAGGATCGCGAATGAGGAACCCTGATATAAAGGATGAGTAATTATAGATATCATTATTCTATTATTATTATTCTACAGATAATTGTCAATTTATTGTTTACTTATAAATGTTCATTGCAAAATGTTCTTGAATGTCACGCTTTGTTCTGAATTTAATTGTTTGTTAAACTTATATTGCAGCCGATCATCGCTAATTTTTAACTGTTCCTTCAGCAGATATTGTATTAGCTTTAAAATATTTTTTCATCTCAGTTTTCTACTAGACAGTATTTCAACAAGTGAGGCAAGTTAAAGATTACTAGACCAGTCAGACAGAGAGATGGCTGAGTGGTGATGTGGCTCATATTATACCTATTAGTCAGTTTAGAAGGCATATTTAATTTGACAAAATGAAAATGAGGCTGTGATGGATGGACATACGGTATGTACAAAATATTATAACAAGTTCTTGATACACAGCTCTTATTTCATAAAGCTTTTCATCCTCAAGAAAGTGTCTGGAAAGACGTTATTTCAGTGTTTATTAGCTGAACATAGTGAATGCCACATGTTCATTAAATGGGGACAACCATTGTGAGCTTTGTTGTTTACAGTAGCAAATTGCCATTGCAACATTTTATTTGACAGCAACATGGCAGAAGAGGCATTCTGCACTGCGCTTTTTTAAAAACTGTTCCTGTGTCTCGCGTTTTTAGACGCAAAGATACATTCTGTGTGAATGGCCCCTAAGTGACAAATCTGTACACTCCAAAAACGATTTTCTTACTTAGTATTTTTGTCTTGTTTTCTAGTATAAATATCTAAAAATACTTGAATCAAGATGCATTTACTTGACAAGTAAAATGAGTTAAGATATTGTCTTGTTTTCTGAAGAAATTACCAAACTTGTGTTAAAACAAGCAAAAATAAGATTTATTAAGATTTTTTTCCACCTAAAACCTTTATTTTATTTTTTGCTTGTTTTAAGCAAAAACACAATTTTGGTAATTTCTTCAGAAAACAAGACATAATATCTTAAGTCATTTTACTTGTCAAGTAAATGCATCTTGATTCAAGTAAATAATTTTTGCAGAGTAGAACCTATTGTTTATTTCCAAAAGTCATATTCAATCAGATTTCAGACTATAATATGAGTGTATTAGGTTCATAAGACTCTCAAGTCCTAATGATATATTAATTTGACAGACAATGAGCAGAATATGAAGTTACAGAGTCACTTTAGGTTAGGGCTGGGCGATATGGCCAAAATAATTATCACGATAATTTTTTTTTCATATCAGTCGATATCGATAATTATCACGATAAATGTGAAATCTTTATTTATTTCAAATTTAAAGCCAGAATTTTGCTCCAAAGTGAAAGTTGTAGAAACCAGACCATTCATTTTTCTTAACAAAATAAATATCTAACTAGAAAAATAAATTTCTTATTCTTCATGTTCTAATGAGTGATATTGTTTCAAATCAAGAAGTTGAGTCAAATCAAGTTTGAGCTGCCTGATAATATTAATAATAATATCACTTTTTTTTTCTCTCTCTTAGAAATTCACATTTGATAGTAGCTTGAGTTAGGATTCAGGTAAATTTTTGTTCATTTTTAAAATCTGTAACATATGTAAAAATTGTAGCATGGTTAAATTTATTCTGACCAAGTTTTTTTTTTTTTTTTTTTTTTTTTTTTTTTACATTGGTCTCCCATAGTAGCATACATTTAAATCATGATAAACACAGTTAAAACCACACATATAACACCTCAGTACCATGGTAAAAATATAACTATATGGTTTTCAGGTAGCCTGGAAAAACAGTAGTCTAAAAACATTCAGTATAAATGCACACATGCTATAGCTTAATCAGAAATACATGCACTATAATTATACCATTACTCCTGTAATAAAATTCAATGTGAATATCCCACATTTCTGCCACAATACCATGGTGCAGTGAGTGTTACTACAGTAAATCCATGGTAAATGACTGTCTTGTTGCACACAGTGTTTCTCCTGTTTGGCTTTAAACTAGTTTAAATCACCAAGTCATTTGTGTTGCTCGCTGAATGCAAGCGCTTCACACTGGATCTCACAGCGCTGTTTTTTTCTGTTTTTTCGCTTGACCGTCTCATCAGCGAGTAAACACATCTGCTCTAGTGAGCCCGCGCCACGCAGCAGTTTGACTTTGATCCGAGCGAATAAACTGTCCGTGTGGTGCACTTCAAATGAGTCATGCCGTTTCGTTCCGGTTTTGGTGCATAAACATTATATCGAACATTTATCGAACTCTTCATATCATTTTATCGAGGAAAATTATATCGCGATAATTATCGTTATCGAATTATTGCCCAGCCCTACTTTAGGTGTTGTCATTTCACAAACAGAAGGTGAGTTGTTAGTTAAGGTTAGTTTATCCACCAGCCAACTGAGAAACTAGATGATTTGCGTGTTTGTTTGGCCTTGTTTGTATTGTGTAGGAACTGGAGTGGGTTCTAGACCAGACCCCAGCTGATAAAGCAGGCAGGTTTATCCTGTGCTGGGCCACAGTTGTCTTGTGGGTAAGGCAGGCACAGGACGACGATACTGTAGATCGGATTGCTGTGTGTGTGAGAGTGTGTAGCATTAGCAGCCTGCTTGCAGTGTGATCGCAGCTTTGAAAGACTGTAGTCATAGAGTTAATCTGTACTGTAGAGATGGCAGGTGACTCATTAGAAACAGGAAGAGTCCTCGCAGACAACCGTGTGGACAGTGCTAGATTAGGCCTCCTGTGCCAGGTATGTGATGCTAGTTGCTCATGATCCCTGCTTTGCTTGCTTGCTGTGTAGGAGATGGAGCCTTATTTACCTCTAACAAGCAAGTGTGCTCGTTCAATGCTGTCCGGGGCCACCGTCCTCTTCTGGGTGAGCATCAACACCGTCTGCTACTTTTTTGTGTGTATATATATATATATATATATATATATATACACACACACATTGAAAAACTGCAGCTTTCCTTAATAATCCAATAAAACAATTTGTTTAATGATCTTTGGAACTTTGAAGCGAATCATGCTGGATAACTTGATAACTTGAATTTTCGAATCATGCTGGATAACTTGATGTTTTGTTTAGCTTGAGTCATTAAAGCAAATGGGAGACACACCAAATATTAGAAATTCTGATTTTTTATTTTTTTTTTAGATTACAGTAGATTAGTAGAAGCATTTTCACCAGTGGTCTCAGAACCCCAATGAATATATTAGCTCTGTTCCAATGCCTACATATGACAGTTTTAGGTATCATATATGAGTGTTATTTAATACCAAAATATATCCAGAAAATTATGTAGCAATAGACTGTTTACTCAATATTTGCACTTGCTATGTACTTTCATGCTTATTAGAGTTGTTAGCTTAGCAACATGCTAATACCAAATACATTTGAAATCAGACGTGAATCAAATCTCCTGTAAATTTTGTGTGAGGAGCGCTTTTTGTGTAATGTTGGGTATTAAATTACATTTATTTATTGTCTGCCTTTGTACAGTGGTCCAAATTAGGAACTTAAGAGGTTACACTATAGTTAGGATGCTGACTATATTGGTAGATTACAGTAATAATTGTGTCCCAAATTACACAATATGCACTATGTACTCCACCATCTAGTGTCTGAATTATATAAGGTTATTTTGTCAACCTTTATGTAATATAAGCTGCGACAGTTGAGTTCATGAAGTATCCAAATGTACACACTTTGTTGTTTGGTTATTTAAGCGTATATTCCAGGCTTTCTTTTTGAGAATTTAATGTAAACACACTATTCATACTAAAAAAACCGGCATAGAATAGTGCATAAGTATGCGAATTGTAACACCTGTAGTTTTGGAACAGAGCTAATATATACAAATTTACTGTATAGCAGCTAGGTTATTGCATGATCTGGCTAAGGCTCAGTATTGAATGTGAATAAGTCGCTGGACTGTATGGACACAGAATCACATCAGTAAGTAAGTTAAACCAGTAAATCTGATGTTTGCTGTAGAACATTTTGCCTGAGGATGCATGTTTTTACCAGCATGTAGCATTTAACTGTTTTGACGTGTCTTAGTAAGCACTGCATGTTCATATTTTTGTATTTCTTTTTGTAACAATATTTTTGTATGGATAATTGAGCAGTAATAGTAACTGCAGCGAGTAAGTTTTTTTTTGTTTTTTTTTTTGTTACGTGTACCTCTCTGACTCCCAAACCCAGATCTCTCTGATTATCGCCTGTATAATCGGTGTGATTGCGTACCGTCTGGCGGTCTTTGCGGCGTTTGCCAGCATCATGAAGGACAGCCCCACCAGTAAGCTGGATGTGGTTGGAAACCTTATCACGCCCCAGTTCGCCACATCCGTAACGGCTTCCTGCATCAACTTTGTCATCATCATGATTCTGAACTTCCTGTATGAGCGTGTAGCCATAAAGATCACTGATATGGGTGAGTCTCTAGCAAGTGTATGGGACTCCCAGCCTCTTTTTTCCACCTAAAACCTTTAAAACATTTAAAATGTAACATTTCAATAAATACAACAACTAAAAAAACTATGTAAGATTATTATTGTTGTTGTTGTTTTTATTTTAAAACTGTTCTTTTATTTAATTTATTGCATTTATTTGACCTTGGCACGTTCTAATTTCCGATTTGTGAACGAATCATTCTGATTTGTTCCAGTCTATTCATTTTGTGTACTAAATGTCGTAATAAACAATAAGATAAACAATCGTGTATTGTTCGATTAATAAAGTATTTCCATAATGTAAATATTTTTGTCTACTGATTTTTTTTCGCCTATTCTTCTGTCCGCAGAGGTTCCCAAAACCCATGTGGAGTACGAAAACAAGCTAACAGTGAAGATGTTCCTTTTCCAGTTTGTCAACTACTATTCCTCTTGCTTCTACGTTGCCTTTTTCAAGGGCAAATTTGTGGGTTACCCTGGGGGCTATGCCTACATGTTCGGCAAGTGGAGAAATGAAGAGGTAGCCCTGAGATGCCATGAGCCTCTTTATAGTTTTATAGGGTTTTTTTTTTATTATTATTTTTTTCCCCATGCCATTATTTTACTTTTTAAACCATTGTTATGCATTTGTTATTGCCAATGGATCTCTATATTAATCAAGTATAGAGTTTAATGATAATAGTAAATAAATTAAAGAAAATGTATATTATCATTTAATATTATACTTATTAGTAGATCAGTTTTAAGTAATTCTTTGTTTATGATCATCATAATTGTGTTTTCAGTGCGAGCCAGGTGGTTGTTTGATTGAGTTAACCACTCAGCTAGTGATCGTGATGGTGGGTAAACAGGTTTGGGGAAACATACAGGAAGCTCTCGTCCCGTAAGTCCACATGACATAATCACACAAGATCACATTCATAACTCTCATTATCTGTTGCATGACCATGGTATATACTGAATGTAGTGTCTATTTTGATTATAATAAACTGAGAATATTAATGATTCAGATTCACTTAATATGTGTTTGTGTATTTATTTATTGTCAGTGAGTGGTGTTTTATCTATTTCGGTCTCGATGTCTGTGTTTAGCTGGTTGCGTAACTGGTGGGTAAGCAGAAGTGCGCGGAATCATCCGGAGAGTCTGTACAGCCGCTGGGAGCAGGATCATGACCTGCAGAGCTTCAGTCAGCTCGGCCTCTTCTACGAATACCTGGAGATGGGTGAGTGTACAGAAGCTACATTACATCAGTGTTGAAAAATGTTTAACTACATTATCATATAACAAACAATATACAACAATTCTAACTCATCTTTTCAAAGTGTTTCGAAGTTTCAAAGTGTTTGAAACTTCGAGCCCTGCTGTAACAGCTATTTTTAACATTTCTCTATCAAATGGAGTTGTACCTGCTAGTTTTAAACAATGCCGTGGTTCACCCTCTGCTAAATAAACCTCATTTTGACCCATCTATCTAAAGTAATTTTAGACCTATCTCCAAATTGCCCTTTTATTTCAAAGCTAATAGAGAGAGTTGTGTATTGTGAGCTATACTCCTATATACGTATGTCCAATAATTCAGACGCTTTTCAGTCTGGTTTTAAATCAGTGCTCAGTATGGAAACTTCACTGTTGAAAGTCAGTAATGACCTGTTGCAAGCTCTAGATTGTGTTGCGCATGTTGTGCTTTTCTTATTGGATTTAAGTGCCTGGTTTGATACAGTCAATTACAGTATTCTGTTAAATTGTCTGGAAAAGGTGGTGGGTATTCAAGGTGTCGCCCTGCAATGGTTGGCCTCTTATCTTAAAGACAGTACCTTCTCAGTGACCACTGGGTATTTTTCTTCTTCGTCAGCTCCCCTATTATGCGGTGTGCCCCAGGGGTCTATTTTAGGTCCTCTTCTTTTTCACTTTATATTCTCCCCTTGGGTGCCATTTTTAAGAAATATAGGATATCCCACCACTGCTATGCTGACAATACTCAGTTTTATCTACAAGCAAATTTTTTGCAATTAAATTAAAGTAAATGTGAACTTTTGGTTTTAGGTTCTTCGACTGATTTTAATTTGTCACTTAACTTTGAGAAACAAATCAGTTCTGTGGTAAAGGGCTTCTATCATCTGGGGATCATTGGCAAAATTAAAACAGGGTGGCCGCGGGTCCTTAAAAAGTCATAAAATGTCTTAAATTCAGGTTCGATGGGTCTTAAATATTTTCGGTCCCAATTCCGCAAAAATTTCTCCAGTCTGACGGACCTGTGACTGTTTACAATCATTGGACAGACAGATTTTTCCCCCGCTGTAGTTACTGCATGCTACAGTTAGCTGACCAGCTTCCTAGATAGTTTAAAATGGGTTAAATGAAGTTTACTGAAAAATGGATTGAGAATTTTACTTGCCCGACCGGACAAATAGCCTAAGTGACAAAAAATTAACCAGTAAAGCATCGAAACGTAAGAATGATTCTTCTGATTTTATTACATTCAACGTAAACATTGATAATGGAGTGTATTTCTGGTATCAAGGTCGCGCTGTTTAGGCTCGCGCTGCCTGTTTCTTTGTAAGAGACTTTTATGGAGAAATCAAATCAAATGACTGTATGAAATGAGCAAAAGAGCTGAACGGGACACATAAAGAAACTCACAGAAGAAAGTAGGTAAAAATTCATAATGTTGAGTTTTTTATTATAACATGATAGCAACATACCATGACAAGGGAGCTACTTGCCAAATATTCTCACGATTGCAAATGTTAGATTGATTTTAGTTAAATAAACAAGTAGTTAAGTAGTCACATAATTAAGTTACTTACATTTTAGACACAATATTGACTGTTTTGTTCTGTTTCACCAATTAAAATAGTTCCAAACAAAGATCACAGCAGAAGTATTGCGCAATCTCCAAGCATCACACAGCAGTGTTTTTTACTGAATGATTCAGTGAACGGTTGAATGAATGACTCAATGACTCACTCATTAAGTGACTTACCGCCACCTACTGGTGGGGTTAGTATGTTTAAAAGTATGTTGTTTGTATGAATTTGTATGTAAAAGTATGTATTTTCTATGTTATGTGTTGCTATGTTGTTACTATGTGTCTTTGCCGTATCATGATATGCAACTGCATTCATCTTGTTTCATTTTGTTTTTGGACTGGGCAAATGTCTACTGTCCAACTTAATTGATTATTTGTGCTGACTGTTTGTGACTACATGAAATGACTGTCCATTGTGCTCCTGCTTTGGTAAAGCATCCTTGAGCCTGGGAAAGGCGCTATATAAATTAAACATTATTATTATTATTATTATTATTATTATTATTATTATTATTATTATTATTATGTATCCCCCCCCCAACATTTCTTATTTGTATATTCAAAATTGCATTTAAAACATTTATCTCATAGCATTATTTACTGCAGTTGTAATTGTGCAATGTAAATTAATTTGTTTGATAACAGCCTAGTGTAAATTGAATCTATTGATCAATTGTAAGAATTTGACATGAAATATAATGCATAAATTTAATAAGGTTTAAAAAATGGCCCAAATAACATCCTGAGGTTAATGTAAAAAATATGCAGATAAATGTAAAAGCCAACAGAACACAGATAAAATATTGCTTCAGAATAAATTGTTTACATTACTAGAAATCTCGGTCTTGCAGTGCTTTTGTGGGGATATTTTGTACGGGATATTGTCTGCTGATGTGAAAAGTTTGCTGTATATCGTAATAATAAATAGCATTTTTGACAGCTATACATATATATATATATATATATATATATTAATTACATTTAAAAAATTAAATATTACATTATACGTATGTAAAATAATGTGATTTGCATCAGAGGTTTGGTCTTAAATTTCATATAAGGTGGCATTAAAAAGGTCTTAAAAAGTCTTAAATTTAACTTGTTTATATCTGTAGACACCCTGTAAAACAGGTTCTGTCCTCGAAAGATTTGGAGACTGCATAACACGCTTTCAGGTCATGTAGTCAGCTTCTCTTAACTGTCCCGCGTTGTCGTTGTAAATCTAAGGGCGGTCGGGCCTTCTCTGTTGCAGCACCCAAACTTTGGAATTATTACACCCAATTATTTGTTCTCTCAGGCTTTTGATTAAAATTGGCTTAATGTTTTTTGAAGTTTAATCATGTAAGTTTTCTGATTGTATTCTATTTAATGTGTTTGTATTTTTTATATACTTAATGTGTTTTCTGTATAGCACTTTGGTGCAACTCTGTTGCTTTTTGTTGTGCTATAGAAATAAGTTTTGACTTGACTTTGAAATCAATATTTCATGGCCACGTATTTATTTATTTCATACATTGCTGTGTAATGAGCCAGCTTTGCGCTGGGGTCCTGATCACCCTCTCAGGGCTTATTATTTTGCAATAAAAAATGGCAAACCCTTTACATCGCTTTATTTAAGGGCTTTTTTCAGCAAATACTGTGCAATTAAAAATTAAAATTTTAATACATTTTTTTAATGAATTGAAAGCCCTGGTTAAAATTTTAATCTGTCACCCTAACTGAGATCCTTGTTGTTTTGATTTTGAAGTAAGTTATGATCTGCTCTAGACTCAGGTCAGGCTAGACGCCATAGAAAAAAAACAAAGGCTGAGGTATTAACTTACTTTCTTTGCAGTGGCATGCATTAGTTTTATAGACTTTTTGTCTTTTGAACATTTTTTAGAAAAACGTCAGCTGATCAATTGGTATGTTGTTAAACAACGACAAACATTAAATATGGTGCGACCCTAACTAACGTCTATAAATGTTAGAAATATTTCCTTTTTTCTTGTTTTAAACTGTTGTTATGCATTTGTGGATCAGTGGATCTCTAATTTATATTAATTGAGTGTAGAGTTTAAGGATAATAGTAAATACATACAAGAAAATATATATTATCATTTATCGTTTATATTATCATTCATTATTTGAACTGAACTGAGCTGGACTGAATCAACGATGAACTGACTTTAACTGGGAAATTGAGTGTGTACTATTGTCCTCTTGCACTGTCGACACACTATTTCCCTGTTTAATACTGTAAAGCTGCTTTGACACAATCTGTATTGTATAAAGCGCTATAGAAATAAAGGTGGCTTGAGTTGACGACTTGTTAGTCTTGTAAAACTTTTAGTATTGCTAAGTACTTTATAAAAAAAGTATCTTTTAATGTAGCTTAACTACTTTAAATCCTAAATAGCTTGTAACTTCACTACAGTTTCAACGTAGCTTCACTAACACTGATTTACTTTAACTTACCAGTACGAAGCCCCAGACATGACATGCAGAAAAAAAAGAAAAAAAAAAAAATATATATATATATATATATATACACACACATACATATATACACACACATACATATATACACACATACATATATATACATATATGTATATGTATATATGTATATATATATATATATATATATATACATATATGTATATGTATATATATATATATATATATATACACACACATATATACATATACATATATATATATATATATATATATACACACACACATATATACATATATATATATATATATATATATATATATATATATATATATATATGTGTGTATGTGTGTGTGTGTGTGTGTGTGTATATATATATATATATATATATATATATATATAGATAGATAGATAGATAGATAGATAGATAGATAGATATGTATATATGTATGTATGTACTAATTTGTTACCTTGGTTTAAGTACGAATTAGTAAAACGTGTGCATGATTTGCTTAAAATGAGGGAATGAATTAGTAAATCGTGTTGCTGTATCAGTAAGTTATAGGAATGAATTGTTAATTGGTGGCCACGATATCAATATTTTTTCTCCCGCATGTCATGTCTTGGGCTCCATACACCAGCAACTTCTATATGAGCAAGCTTTCAGCCTGCAGTAACACAGTTTTACTGATAGATGGCGCTGTAGTACATCTTTATGTGGAGAAACATTTCATCTCGTCTTTGTTTGCAGTTATCCAGTTTGGCTTCATCACTCTGTTTGTGGCCTCTTTCCCGCTGGCTCCTCTGCTGGCTCTGATGAATAATATCTTGGAAGTGCGAGTGGACGCCTGGAAATTCACCACTCAGTTCCGCCGGCCTGTTGCAGCCAAAGCACACAGCATCGGCGCATGGGAGGAGATCCTCAACATGATTGCTGTTTTCTCAGTGGTCACCAATGTGAGTCTGTAGTAATAATGAGTCAGGATCCACTTCGGCTACATTAGAGTTGGTTGAACAATTCAAAATGATAGTTCAGTGAGTCTTTTGGACTGATTCATTAACAACAAACAGCTTCTAAGAATCGTTAGTACACCTACACTACCAGTCAAAAGTTTTTGAACAGTAAGATTTTTAATGTTTTTTAAAGAAGTCTCTTCTGCTCACCAAGCCTGCATTTATTTGATCCAAAGTACAGCAAAAACAGAAAAAAAAATAAATAAATATTTTTACTATTTAAAATAATTGTTTTGTATTTGAATATATTTTAAAATGTAATTTATTCCTGCGATTTCAAAGCTGAAATTTTAGCATCATTACTCCAGTCACACGGTCCTTCAGAAATCATTCTAATATTCTGATTTGCTGCTCAAAAAACATTTATTATTATTATTATGTTGAAAACAGCTGAGTAGATTTTTTTCAGGTTTCTTTGATGAATGGAAAGTTCAGAAGAACAGCATTTACCTGAAATAGAAATCTTTTGTAACATTATAAATGTCTTTATCATCACTTTTTATCAATTTAAAGCATCCTTGCTAAATAAAAGTATTAATTTCTATAATTTCTTTCACAAAAAAAAACTGCTTTTGACTCCAAGCTTTTGAATGGTGTAGTGTATAAAGTTACAAAAGCTTTTTATTTCAGATAAATGCTGATCTTTGAATCTTTCTATTCATCAAAGAATCCTGAAAAAAAATGTACTCAACTGTTTAAAATATTGATGACAATAATAATAATAATAATAATAATAATAATAATAATAATAATAAATGTTTCTTGAACAGCAAATCAACATATTAGAATGATTTCTGAAGGATCATGTGACACTGAAGACCGGAGTAGCCTAATGATGCTGAAAATTCAGCTCTGATTACTTGAATAAATTACATTTTAAAATATATTCAAATAATAAAAACATTTCAAAATTTTACTGTTTTGCTGCACTTTGGATCAAATAAATGCAGGCTTGGTGAGCAGAAGAGACTTATTTAAAAAAATAAATAAATAAATAAAAAATAAAAATCTTACTGTCCAAAAACTTTTGACTGGTAGTGTACATCTTCAGTGTATTATTTTCAGTAATTGTATTGCCATTAATTTGCTTATAAACTGGTAATGAAGCATATCCTGAACAGAAATATCAAAGTAGATCATGTAACAGCATTAAATGTCATTTATTTGTCCTTCAGGCTTTCATTGTCTCATTCACATCTGACATGATCCCTCGGCTGGTGTATAAGTATGCGTATCACCTGGGGACTGAGAGCACGATGGAAGGATACATCAACAACAGCCTTTCAGTCTTCAACATCTCAGAGTTCCAACCAGATAACCGTCCAGACGACGGTGAAAACCCTGATTGGTTCTACGGCTCCAACATCACCACCTGCAGGTACGGTTGTCTATGTTTGTGCTGTATCTTTTAATTGACAGATTTATGGTGGAAATGTGTAATAAACATGAATGCTGCGTGGATGCTGTAGGTACCGTGACTACCGCTACCCTCCAGGACACGAGAAACAGTACACTCATACCATGCAGTTCTGGCACGTCCTCGCTGCCAAATTAGCCTTTATCATCATTATGGAGGTATGAGCTCTTAAATTCTCTTCATTCCTTTGTCAAAAATAACTACACTATACCATACGATAAAAAAGAGTACTTGTGAAAATAAAATATTAATCTTAAAATTTAAAGTTTACATGTGCTTTAGTATATTAGTTAACAATGCAAAATTAGTTTACTTTAAAGCATGATAAAATATTGTTAAAATATCAATGTTTTGAGCTACAGGCGTCCTGAGTTCGAATCCTGGCTCGAGGACCTTTCCTGATTCCGCCCCCCTCTCTCTCTCCGACTTGACTTCCTGCATTTGTCCTACAATAATAATGCGGGGAAAAAAAAAAAATCATTAAAACATTGATTTAACAGTAAAACATTTAGTTTGACATTATTACAATGTGATCTTTTTAAAATTGTGCCAACATAGAAGCAGTCACAGTTAAGTACACTTAAGTGGTCTTTTATTTCATTAACATTATATTATCTTCAAGTAGTTGTTGTAAAAATTTGCTTTTAAGATTTTAAATACACTACAAGTGCACATTCAATATATTTGCACTTGCACACTTACAATGTGCGCTTCTTTTTCACAAGGGTGATATAGCAGAGAATAGCAGATCCAGCTCTGGAAAGTTTAAATATGCTAATTGTAACATTGTTAAAAGGGGAAAAAAAAAAAAAATTAAAAAATGAAAATTCTGTCATTAATTACTCACCCTCATGTCGTTCCAAACCCGTAAGACCTTCGTTCATCTTCGGAACACAAATTAAAATATTTTTGATGAAATCTGAGAGCTTTCTTAACCTCCATAAACAGCAACGCAGCTACCACGTTCAAGAACCAGAAAGCTAGTAAGAACATCAATAAAATAGTCATCAGTGACATTAGTGGTTCAACCATAATTTTACGAAGCTATGAGAATACTTTTCTGTGTGCAAAGAAAACAAAAATAACTTTATTCAACAGTTTTTCTCCCGCGAGGTACCGTCTTCCGCCATTATATCACGACACATGCACGTGCTTTTCCTTCATGTAAACAATGCATGTGTGTAATGCTGCTGACGTAGAAAATGTCATGATACTCTCCAAAATGCTCTCGAAGATGGTAACGCGTGGAACAAGAATTGTTGAATAAAGTCATTATTTTTGGGGGTTTTTTGCGCACAATAAGTAATTCTCGTAGCTTCGTAAAATTACAGTTGAGCCACTGATGTCACATGGACTGTTTTAACGATGTCCTTACTACGTTTCTGGACCTTGATCATTGTAGTACCCTTGCTGTCTATGGAGGGTCAAAGAGCTCTCGGATTTCATCAAAAATATCTTCATTTGTGTTCCAAAGATGAACGGAGGTCTTACAGGTTTGGAACGACATGAGGGTAATTAATGCCAGAATTTTCATTTTTGGGTGAACTATTAAGTGTAATGATAAAATCAGGTAACTATTGGTTAAGGTCCGTTTGCACCATGATGGATCAAAACAACATATATCACAGACAAATATCCACACTTTGAGCAACACTGTTTTTTTTATAGAGAAACGTTTGCACTAGAAATATGAAATACGCTCCTGCCATTCATTAGTAGACTGCAACTGTTATTAAAAAATATCTACCTACATAATGCAAAAATGCTTCTTGATTGCACAGCCAATTTTCTCACTCATTATGAAAGGGTCCACTGAGATTTTGGTTGTTTGGTTTCTGATTCTGTCACAGCAACAATGCTTGGTCTCATTAGGCAGTTACCTGCTGTCAAATTAATAGCAATTTAGTGTAATTATTTAGAGAAATTACACCCTGATGCATTGCTTCATTAATTCTGTAAATTTATCAGCTTATAATAATTTGATTATTGAATGACATGGCTAATACATGAATGTCTGAAATAAGTACTAAACTTGTCCTGCATTAATACTCTTCTTCTCTCCAGCATGTGGTGTTTGTGGTGAAGTTCTTCGTGGCGTGGTTGATCCCCGATGTGCCGTCAGACGTGAAAGCCCGTATAAAGCGTGAGCGTTACCTCATCCAGGAGTACCTGCACAACTACGAGCTGGAAAAACTCAAATTCCAGCTCAGCCAGAACGGCCAGAACGGCCCGAACATCGAGCAGTGCACATGTCCCGCCACAGCCGCCACGCCAGTCAAGCTGGAGGTGCTATCAGACTGTCTGACCTAACACAGGCCGGCCTGACCGCTAGCACCTGAAAGCCAGCTAGAGAGGCTTTCAATCAACCCATGTCTCAAACCAGACCTCTCTATTTCAACACAAAATCACATGCCACTGGTTCCTAATATCTCACGGGTTATGTTGGATAATCTTTTAACACCACATTCATTGTTTTGGGGTATTTCTCATTCTCATCCCTCATTTTCAGTCGTAATCTCTAAGAAATGCCTACGTAAAGGAAAGGTTTGTATAATAGAATAAGACATATGAAGTATAATAACTTTTAAATGTATTTAGACATACCTAAAGCCACATGAGCTATAACTCAGTTTATGTCTATGCAGAATGACACTTGCACTCTTCAAGAACAATTGTTAATTCACGCTTCCCACATTATTTTTTTCTGTTGATGTTGACACTACAAACATACAGTCCAGACTGTTTATGATCTGTATGACACACTGTGTGAAAGTCAGGCAGCTGAAATGTCAGTCAAAACATCAAGGTTAGATTTCAGCCCAAAACTGGCTGAAATATAACCTGGACGTTTCAGGTTTTGTGTGATTCACTCTGAATTACAGCGTAGATGAGTGTCTCCTTCACAAGTACTCAACAACAAACTTTATTGTTTAGAATGCCTTTAAGCTACCAAAGATAAAAGCCTTAACATCATTGACATATGCATGGATCCTTTACGTTATTTAAAATGAGACATAAATGTTAAAAACGTCTATTTACTGTATGTTCAGAATTCATGTGTAAACAAATTCTAAAAAGGGTTTTCAGGAAAAAATAAATAAAATAAATATAAATATATATATATATATATATATATATATATATATATATATATATATATATATATATATAGCTTTTTAGTAGATTTAGTGTATTTTCTTTTATGATCAAAATTGTACAATATTTAAGGCACTCAAATTATTTTGCAGTATTATTTCATAGCTTGATGCAGCACCCATGCTGATTTTTAAAGCATCCTATAATACTAGTTTTATTTTATTTGCTTGAAATTGTATGCAAAAAGAGGTTCTATGCCAAAAATGAGTAGATACGTGTATAAATATGCACACTACACTCTTGCTGTGATCAGTAGCTGTGCTGTTCGGGCGATGGAGGCGTTGAATCTTCACTCACACTATATCACTATGTGTTCATAGCTAAAGATAATCTGCACTTTAAAGATTTACGTTGATGGACATGAAACAAAATCTTCTCAAAGCCGAAGTTGCTCTGCTGATTTGAATGCAAAGCTAGTGTATGTGCCTTTATCTAAATACCTTTATCTAAACTCCATTCTGAGTTTGTTTGTGCTTCCTTTCCGTTGATTTACTGTGTTGTCCTGGCCAGAAAGACAGCGTCACTGAGTTTATGTTTTGCACAAAGCACTTAAAGAGGAGTAATTTATCTCAGTGTATCATTCAATCGTATCATTCATTTGGCATTGGACTACTTCAAATCAAAAAGTTATAATGAGGACCATGAACAGCTGGCAGTTTGACGTGTATATGCTAATGAAAATGGGTAAATCTTAGCATATGTGTTTTGCTGTTATTTGTGACTTGAATATTTAAATTGGAAATCATGATATTTTTGTGTAAATGTTTTCAGTTTCTGGTTCAAAAATGAAGAATTTAGTCACTGTTTCTCATAATAAAAACTGTTATTCATAAAAAAATGTATGCTGTTGGAATATTTCACTGTTGGTTTATGTAGCTGACAATCTGCAACCTGTGCTATGAGGTGAAAAGCCATTTATCAGTAAAACATTATCTGACCTTTTTGACATTTTAGTTCTAGAGCTGTTCTGGGTGATCAAATGATCAGCGATTATGCCTTAACCTTCATCTGTGTTTTTCTTTATGATTACTGTTTTAAGTTGATTTTATGCCTGTTTTTATGCATGGTTATTTTGGATGTGGATATGAATCCGAGGTTTTTTTTATTTATTTTTTTTCTGAACTGCTAGTGTACCAGAAATGTACTCAGCTTTTCATACTTTAGCAAACTGTCACCCAAATAAACTATTGAATCCACCAGAGACACTGGAGTCTTTATTGTTGTGGATGCTGATTATGTCACTCTTTCAAGATTTTGAGAGATGGTAGGATAATTATATTTCATAGTTGCTCCATAAGACTGATGGGTCAGTACTTTCTACACTGGTCAGCCACGACATTAACACCACCTTCCTAATATTGTGTAGGCTCTGATTCATTGAGGCTCTGAACATGTCCTGTGGTCTCTTGACACCCAAGACGTTAACAGCAGATCCTGTAAGTCCTGCAAGCTGAGACGGGCCTCCATGGATCAGATTTGTTGGTCCAGCAGAACATTTTTCCTGCTTCCAACACATGAAATTCAAGAACTGACTGTTGATGCCTAATATCCCACTACCTGATCGGTGTTATTGTAACGATATAATCAGTGTGATTCACTTCACCTTTTTAACATAATGTGGCTGATCAGTGTATAAGAATAAAGTGGTGATTCCTGAGCAACTTCATAAAAAAAATAATAAAGAAACTTGACTGTAACACACTGCCACTGACTTTGATTTGTTGAGAAAATCTATCCACAAATAATACTTATCCAAAAATAACACTCCCCACAGAAAAAAATTACAAAAATAAATAAATACAATTAAATAAAAAAAACACAATTTTGTCGTTTTACATCAGTGTTGGTGACTGTTGATGTGTATAAAACTGGCTATGTGCACTTTAAAAAAAAACAAAAAAAAACATTACGGCGTTAAATGAACATTCATGTCTGTACTTGTAATATTTAAACTAAATTAAACATTGATTAACAACATGTTCTGAAAAATTGCGAAACTTCCCTTTAAAGCTAATTTAGTTTTTGTTTATTGTGACATGAAATTATTAAAAGCCAAAAAATTTATGGGCCATTCTACAGAATTGGTCCAAACTGCTGTCCCACAACCAAAAAAACATTTAAAAACCATTTAATTATTCAAATCTTAGATGCTTACTAAGATCCTTCAAAAGAAACCCACAATAATATTTAAAATATCAATTAGCTTAATATATATAAAATCATCATTTATTGGGGAACTTTCAATTGGGAGGTGGCTGTCCCGAACCCTAGCCCCTAAATTTCAACTTATGAAAATGACATTGACATAATTATTTATTTATTTATTTATTTATTTATTTCCATTGTTGTTTTTAAAAGTATCTTTTTGATTATTTTAAAAAGTGAAGTTCAAAAAAATATATATTTATTTGAAATTTTCTTTGTAAATTATGAAACTTTATCTAAAAAAAAAAAAAAAAAAAGTGACATTTTTTATATCACTACCGAAACAGTGTAGTCCATTGGCTGAGACTGATGTAAACTACACCCCTACATTTATGATCAGGAAATATTCCTTTGTCCCTCTCTCTCATTGCTACAAGGTGTGAGTATATAGATCCCATCATTTTGAGGTAAATGTGTTCAAAAGTCTGAAAGATCTGTGTGTAACTTTAAGGAACGTCACTACCGAACACCTTTTTTTCTGCAATTAAGCCCACTTTTTTGGGAGGTATTCCATAACACTTAGTTTTTATATGTGTACAACTGTTCAGAACGGTGCTAGCTAACCATGTGCTGATTAGCATCTTTGAGCTAGGTTCAAAAGTATCTAAAATTGTCACTGACGAAACAGTCACTACCGAAATATTTGGTGGAGTTTCGGTGGTCACATCTTTGTTTCTTTGGGTGTTATCCCATAAAATTGTCACTACCGAAACATCACTGTTTTGGTAGTGACAAAATGGAACACAAAATAATTTATTTGGGGGAAATAAACAAAATACAGTTATACACTAAATTTGTATTTTAGTATGTTTTAGTAGTGTTTTAGTATGCGAGTTAAAATTCTGTAATGTTATGTGGTCGCTACCAAGGCATCACTGTCACTACCGAAAATGTGGACTGTTTTGTCAAGAATAAAGAATACTGAATTATCAACTAAGATGTTATGATAGTTTTTGGTTCAATGTATATTCAAACTAATGAATCCTTAAGTTTGAAATCAGTATGATCAACTTTTTACCTTTTACAAAGAAAAATTGGATTCAAAATACAACAAATCGAATAAATTACACAAATTATTGTTAAAAATGTAATTCTTATTGATTTACCTCTGAAAAAAAATCAAATAAAATAAAATAGCAAACATATATATGTACAATTTAGATGTAAGCAATTAAATTATTATTACTTTGTTTTGGTAGTGACAAATTTGGGGAGAGGACAAATATTCCAAAACTTTCTGAAAATACAATATGAGAATTAACTGCACAGTTACTAGAAATGTGTACCTTGGATATTATACAATTTTCATACATACAATTTTTATTTATTTATTTTTTTATTTTTATTTTTTTATTTATTTTTTTTTTTTTTTTATTTTTGGAAAAATACATTTTTTTCCAAGACGTTTCCAACTCTGACTTTGGACCAATTCTGTAGAATGGCTCATATATTCTATTGATCTACATTAAAGAACATTTTGGCTTGTGTCTAAAAAAAGGTATTGATTAAATTTGGTACATGGTCCTTATAATAATCTTTTTTTCTTTGTGAATGTTTGTGTCTACAAGATTATATATATATATATATATATATATATATATATATATATATATATATATATTATATTATATTATTAATAATAATAATAATATAATATATAATAATAATAATAATAATATATATATATATATATATATATATATATATATATATATATATATATATATATATATATATATATATATATTATTATTATTATTATTAATAATAATAATTAATAGTAAACTAAAATTTAAGGTTTGACCCAAACTAATAAATTTGGCTGCAACAAATCAGTATCCAAAATATCTTTTTATCCAGTGTACATTATTTATACATTAAGCATTTAAGACCACAGACATTTATATTATATTATATTATATTATATTATATTATATTATATTATATTATATTATATTATTATAATGCAATTAATTGCCCCACAATTCATCAAAATTAATTTACATAAGAAACTGAGATAGAAAAGCATGCCAATTTCACACAAAGACATTTTGCATGAACTGCATTGTTTATATATTTATGAATAATTTAACAAATCCGGGAAAGCATTGACTCCAGCATGTGCTGACCGCTTGTGGTCATTATTAGTATTACATATCACAAGAGTCTTTTTTTTTTTTTCATGCCCTACCCTAAATTATTAAACCAAATGGATTTGGTGTGATGTTCTACGACGAATTTTCCTGAATAAATGAAACGAAAAAATAAATATCTGACCCAACCAATATCCCATTCTATTGTCTCATTAATAATGCCATTGAAAACTGATTAGGACTTGAAGGTGTGTATGTTTGAAAGCCCATCTGATAAAACCACTCAGTGCATCTAAGACTAATATAACATGACTCAGACATATGTTTGCCAATGGCTCTTTGTTAATAGCTCGATGTCAGTACGCGCTTTTCTAGCAGTTCATGAGTGAAAGAGGGGAGCGCGCAGCTCAGTCGCTGTCTGCGGGTTCACGGAACAGCTGGACGGACGCGCGCCTTCTCTGTCCGCGGTCCTGAACGAGCTCCCGCGCCAGGGATCTTTTCGCGCTCTTTCTTCGCGATTTTTCGAAGGTGAATTCTGATGGAATATTCTCGTTTATAGTTGAAAATATGTCGGCAAAATGGAAATCCGAAGAATTACAGAAGTCGAAGGAAAGGGAGTTTCAAAGGACATTTCAGTGACTGTGAATCAAGCTTTTAATTGATCGATTATCTTGGTGTTTTATAGGTCGTCAACGAGGAATAAAAACGCGTTTTTATTTATTTATTTATTTATTTTTACTGGGTCAAAAAATACTGCTCAGGTTTCCACACTCAAGGAATATGCTGAAATATCTTACAGCCAATTCAAATTAAATTTTCTTATTAATATCGAGTGGAATATTATCTTTGGAGATGGATACGATGAAGGAACGAGTTTTGGCCCCTGGTAAGGAAAGACTGAAGAACCTGGCCGGGAAAACCCTGGGACACATGCACAGGTAGCCTATCAAACCCCTTTCATTCAGAAAATAAGACCAACAAAAATCCGTAATGGATTTACAAAAATGTTATTCGTTTATTATCTCGATGTCCAAGTACAATTTACGTGTCTACTGAAATTCAAATTATTTTTTTCCTCCTTCGATAACCACATAAGGATGGCTATATATCACATAATTCATAACGATCCATTAATCTGTGATGTAGGATGTTCTTTTCGACATTTTTCGTTTCGAGAAAATCCGACAGAATTGGCCATAGGCGTTAAAGATCGTGATGTGATCGTGTATAGATCTAGAGATGAAAGAATTCCTCGGAGGATGGTTCCTCTGCCCACAGCTCCTGACTCAATTAATAATTCATGACAAGAAAGTCGTGACGTGAAGAGCTAAGAATTAGTCCCTTTAATTAAATTATTATTATTGATATTGGTATATTTTTGTGTTTATTTGTGAACAATAAAAAATAAAAAAAAAAACTGTAATGATTTAGCTCACAATCCGATTTCAGATCTGAGAATAATAATCGTTTTTTTTTTTTTTTCGTTTTACCTTGTCAAAATCGACTGAATTCTTTGTTTTTTATGACAATAGTTAATTTTTCAGAGCTTTTGTGTATTTTTGTATATTGTATTACGCCAGAGACTATGAAGTCAGAATGGAACAGTGAATGGTTAACATCAGAAAAAAAAAAAAAAAAAAAAAAAAAAAACTTCATTTTGATCCGAGACACAGCGGTTAATAATACGCCACAACGTTTTATAAAATTCTATTTCATATATTTCGTTTTGTGTACTATACTATTTAGATATTTTAATTTTATTCCGTATATTTATCTCTTGAAGCAGCCACAAAAATGTGTCATCAACGAAAAAAAAAAACATATTTAACCTGTACTAAACTACCAAGAGACGGTCACGTCTGCTTTTATAAGCTATAGGAATGCATTTCGATAAAAATACTGCAATGCGGTTCAAATAACTCAGTTTGCCAAGTCGTGACCAAATACAACAGAATTCTGCCTTTTCTGAATGACTGATGAATTTACCCTAATTATTAAATAAAATAAAACATCTTTGATAACATCCTCCTCGCAGACTGAGAAAAAAAAAATAAAAACAAAGGGATGTATTTTTGTATCTATGTATCTATTAGCAAACAGAACGTTTTCCGTTTTTTTTTTTTTTTTAAATTCAACATTCTACGATTTACTTCAACGTTCTAATTTAATTCAGCGTTCTAAGAACTTTCTATATATAGGCTAGTTTTCGTCAACGTTGCAGGGACGCTTTTTTGGATGATGATCGAGTAGTCAAATGTTCTTAATTAAACTAAACTCTAAACTAACGCTATAAGAACGCTCCAGAAAAAAAAAGCAAAGAAAGAAAAGAAATGCTGCTCCTGAGACATTGTTTCAGAAGTGATGAGCGCTGTGTCCTCGCAGGGTGATGGAGAAGAAGCAGAAAGCGGGTGAGGTGATCGAGCTGACCGAGGACGGGCGGCCCGCGCCGCTGCAGCAGAAGAAGGCGCCCCTGTGCGACTGCACGTGTTTCGGGCTCCCGCGCCGCTACATCATCGCCATCATGAGCGGCCTCGGCTTCTGCATCTCGTTCGGGATCCGCTGCAACCTCGGAGTCGCGATCGTCGGCATGGTCAACAACAGCACCATTCACCGCGGCGGCAAGATCATCATCAAAGAGGTGAGAGTGAGGGCCAGACGACCCAGAGCCCGACGCTCCTCCCTAAACCTCCTGTCAGTCAGAGCATCTTCAACATTCACTGTTACACTAAACAAAAATAAAATAAGAAATACTAAATAAAGAATGTTTCTTCAAACGTTTAACGTGAAAGATTTATGTATTTATTTTATTTTTACATGTTTATGAATACACTCTTAAAAATAAAGGCTCCAAAAGGGTGTTTTTGCAGTGATGCCATAGAAGAACTATTTTTGGTTCCCCAAAGAACCTTTCAGTGAACTGTTCTTAAATGAACCATTTTGAAGAACATTTTAAAAGTCTAAAGAACCTTTTCTGCATTTGAAAGGTTCTATGGACGTTTTAAGGTTCTTCATTGATGCCGATAAAGAACCTTTATTTGTAAGAGTGTAGATGAATTAACCGTGCACCTTTTTTCCCCATAAGAAAGCGAAGTTTAACTGGGATCCGGAGACAGTGGGAATGATCCACGGCTCGTTTTTCTGGGGCTATATAGTAACACAGATTCCAGGAGGATATATATCCTCACGACTCGCTGCCAACAGGTAATTCACAATGCACATTTGTCTCCATATTAAAAATTGTTTAATAGGCTACATTTAATTTCTTACTAAACATGACAAATATTTACGTGTTTTGTTTTATTTCACATGGTTGTTTATATCGGGCAACAGTATAAATGCTTGTTTAAAGGCCAGATCATGTCGTTTGTGTGCTTTATTTGGTTGCCATGAACCCTGAATGCAGAAGAGCAGACACGCTTTCCTCTGGAGAGCTCATTAACCAGCAGACAGACTCACGTGGCTCTCTCTGTTCACTGTGAGACACGTCCTGATTCAACAAAACTCCCTTTGACTGAAATAGACTGAAATATTTTTAGATACCTAGTATGTCATTATTCATTCACACCTAACATGTAATATATATATATATATATATATATATATATATATGCACCATAAATCAAATTATGTAAATTGCATTCTTAAATATTGTAAATGGTGAATTATTGCAAAAATTGCCATGGTATGTAGCCTGTTAAGTCACCTTTATTTATATAGGGCTTTATACAATACAGATTGTTTGAAAGCAGCTTCACAGTAATAAACAGGAAAATAACAGAATCAGACAAATCCAAAGATCACATGAAATCACATTTGGGGTTTTCTAGGTGTTAGTCCATGTCTGTTAGATAATAGATTTAGGGACATTTTGAAAGAAATTAAGGATGTACTAATTTGATCAAACATTATAGTAATGACATTTATAATGCTGTTCATTTGAACTTTTTAATTATCAAATTAGACCTGAAAAAAAAAATGTATCACAGTTTCCATAAAAATATTGGGCAGCACAACTGTTTTCAACATTGATAATAATCAGAAATGTTTCTTGAGCAGCAAATCAGCATATTAGAATGATTTCTGAAGGATCATGTGACACTGAAGACTGGAGTAATGATGCTGAAAATTCAGCTTTGATCACAGAAATAAATTACATTTTACAATATATTCACATAGAAAACAGTTACTTTAAATTATAATAATATTTCACAATTTTTACTGTATTATATATATATATATATATATATATATATATATATATATATATATATATATATATACAGTATATACTGTATGTGTGTGTGTGTGTAATTTACCATAAATATTAATATTTGATCAATTAATGGCTCATAAATCACATGCACAAAATTGTCATGAGATGTAGTCTAAGTCACCTTTATTTATATAGGCCTAGTGCTTTATATACAGATTGTTTGAAAGCAGCTTCACAGTAATAAACAGGAAAATAACAGAATCAGTGATGCAGACTTCTTCAAATATGAGATAAATTCAAATTCTGCTGTAAAGCAGCTCTACAGAAGAGAGAATAATATCATTTTACAATACAGTTAAATACAAATACAATAGTAAAAACATTAGACTGAAGGATCAAGTCTGAATGAGCGCCTGTTAAATGCAGTTTTTACATTTAGTTGTTCTTCCATCTTGGCTTTGACAATGTTTTTTGAGCATCTCCATTTCACTTACATGAATTTGATTTCACACATTAAAACAGATGGCTGCAGCCTATGTAAATTAGATCTCACACACAATAAATAAAATATGTGTTTTCCTGTGCCTTTGAGCAGTCTTACAATGATTTCTCTACTAGACACTGATGCCTTCGGCTACTATTATCTGCACAGTTAATGTTATT
This sequence comes from Spinibarbus caldwelli, assembly GCA_039654775.1. Taxonomy (NCBI): domain Eukaryota; kingdom Metazoa; phylum Chordata; class Actinopteri; order Cypriniformes; family Cyprinidae; genus Spinibarbus; species Spinibarbus caldwelli. The sequence goes on along the minus strand of CM077265.1, from coordinate 22,954,033 downwards.
TACTATCAGTCTCGGCGTTTATTTCTTGCTTTTTTTTTTTGCATATACTCCACCTTCGATCAGTGTAAGGTTGCTGCCGATTGGATACAGGTTAACTGCACAATCTATGATTTCAAAGCACTAGAAACTCTAGTCAATTCTTTCTCTGCACACTTTGATCTGCAGGGTGTTTGGTGCTGCTATCCTGCTCACGTCAACTCTCAATATGTTCATCCCCTCTGCTGCACGTGTGCACTACGGCTGTGTCATCTTCGTCAGGATACTGCAGGGCCTCGTCGAAGTGAGACTCTCTCCTCTTTTGTGTTTATTCATTTATTTGCTGATTAGTAATTTAACAGATGCTTTACACTAAACATAGTACATGTTCAGCCCCATCAGAGCAGCCAGATGTTGGAATACTATTATGGGTTCAAGTTAGTTTGACAGTATTTGTAGCATAACATCAGTTAGCTTAAGCAGTAATTTCAACTCATCTCTTAGTTTAAAATGAACAAGAATTGTGTTCATGATAATTACCTTATAATGAAAGTCTATGGGAGAAGACATTATGAAAGGATTAATGCTGAAACACACAATTTAAGTATAAGGTATAAAGTATAGCCGTCAGATTTAAACATGAGGCATGCTAACATGAGTAAAATCCTATATTAATGACACTTTACAGTAAGGTTTACAATAAGGTAACAACATCCCTGTGTGACGACTAGCCCTGCTCTGTCATTACAACAAGTGTAACTTCTTGATCCCTCTCCTCTAATGCAAAAACAAACAAAAACAGGTAACAGGACGTCACATCAAATTCAGGTGTATTATCCTGCTGACTATACATCAGTACTGACACACTGAAAGCACAGGAGTGACGGATTAGATAAGAACAAACAAATCATGGAAAAGAAACGCTTGAAAAGGAGAGAACAGGCTTGTGATGTCATCGCTTATTCAAACAAAAGTCACTGAAAAATGAAGACTGAAAGAGTTTTAGCAGCTGCTTGCTGCTTTTGTGTGCTGGTCGTCTTTACTATTGTTCACAATGAGTGTCGACTGAATTAAAAGCCATTTGAGGTTTTATTGTAAGCACAGTAGCTTGTGTGTATTGACATTAGCTCTGTGGATGCGCTCTCTGCTGGCCGCAGCAATTTGTGTCTATCAGTGACTGATTGTGTGACACTTAGCTGCTAATGAAGATTTAATGGGCAGCATTAGTGTGTTTGTGGTGAATGAGATCTGATCAGACTGCATTTGTGCAAGTCTGCATGGATCATTAATCCTTATTTCAACTGCAGTTGTACGTGTTAGTGTTCATTTGTTAATGGTTAGACTGCTTTCTATTTTATGATCCATGTAAGGTATTCCATGTAAGATTTTCAATATTTTATTACATAATAAATGTAAATCCATAGTATATATACAAATATATTAGCTCATTTATATAATTCTGCCCTGCATCTTAAAAAAAAATCAGCAGATTTGCAAAAAGAGACCTAATATTATCTGATCTGATGCAGAGCTGATATATCAGTAAACATTTTCCATACAATTTACGTACAGTTTTTTTCACAAAATAATAATGAAGATTATATATATAGTTTTAAAATGTCAAAGGTTGACAAATGCAAATGAGTGTAAATGTGACTGTAAAAAGTGGAAAGCAGGATTAGGCATAAAATAATGTCTTCAGAATTATTCATGTGAAAATTGTCTGAAAATTGGACAAATGCTGATTTTAAGGAAAAAACAAAACAACTAGGCAATATATATTTTTTTTAAATCAGCACAGCAAAATTTGTAAAAAAAAAAAAAAAAAGAGAAATAAGCATTTGATTTATGTCAGCAAATTTGATCCAGGGCGGTGTAATTAAAAATATACAAATAAAATAAAATAAAAAAGACAATTATTTGACACTATTTTGATCGATTAAGCTGTTGGTTTGACATGTTTCTGTGTGTCCAGGGTGTGACCTACCCAGCATGCCATGGGATTTGGAGCAAGTGGGCTCCGCCCCTCGAGAGAAGTCGTTTAGCCACCACCTCTTTTTGTGGTAAATAAAATTTCCCTTTTTAAAAGCCCACATAACAGAATTCCCAAAATAAAAGCTGTGAAAACACCCTGTTTCAGGTTCTTACGCGGGTGCTGTGGTGGCCATGCCATTGGCTGGAATATTAGTGCAGTACTCAGGCTGGTCTTCTGTCTTCTATATATATGGTAGGTTTATAATCTTGAAATGATTATAATCTTGAACAGACTTTTCTTTTTTGGTTGTTTGATTCCTTGACTCTTCTTGTTGTCTCTCCATTGGGTTGCAGGCAGTTTTGGGATTGTCTGGTACATGTTTTGGATTCTGGTTTCATATGAGAGCCCAGCAGATCATCCCACCATTACAGATGAAGAGAGGACTTACATCGAGGAGAGTATTGGAGAAAGTGCCAATCTAATGGGGGCGACTGAGGTACGTTCCCTAGTGTGGACAAATCTGAAGATCCCATGAAATCACATTTGGGGCTTTCTGGGTGTTAGTCCACGTCTGTTAGCTTTAGGGCCATTTTGAAAGAAATTAACATGCTCAGCAAGGATGCATATATAAAGATATTTATAATGCTTTTCATTTGAGCTTTTTATTTATTAAATAGACCCGGAAAATTTGAACATGGTTTCCGCAAAAATATGAAGCAGCACAACTGTTTTCAACATTGATAATAATCAGAAATGTTTCTTGAGCAGCAAATCAGCATATTAGAGTTATTTCTGAAGAATCATGTGACTGGATTAATGATGCTGAAAATTCAGCTTTGATCACAGGAATAAATAACATTTTGTAAATATATTCACACAGAAAACAGTTATTTTAAGTTATAATAATATTTCACAATTTTTATTGTTTTTACTTTATTTTTATCAAATAAATGCAGCCTTGCTGAACATAAAAGTCTTCATTAAAAAAAAATAAAAATAAAAAGTAAATAAATAAATATAGCTGTAAACAGTGGTTACTGGGGCTCAAGCGCTTTAAGACATTTAAGTATATATGAAAAAAGACATTACTTAGCAAGTTTTTGTTTAGGCTTTATAGGCTTTTGGGTATATTTGGACCCCAAGACCTAGAGAGTCCAGAGAAATGTACGGCAGTATTTTTTTTCCCAACTGAGCGAAAAACCTATGACAAGTTTGCAAAAGTAGGTTTTTTTTACATCTTCTCAATCATTTAAACAAACGGTTAGATTGACAGTAGTGGATCTAGAGGCAAAGTTGTTCGGAATGAGGAGGCCTATCGTATGATATGAATATTGTGTGCATGTGTGAAAAAGCGCGCAACATACAATCATTTACACCCTTGAAAAATGTGATATGCCTCTTATAGCACCACCAAGTGGCCAAGCTCTGTGATTTTTTTTATGTGACCTCAGATTCAGCTCTTACATAAGTGTTGTGAGTTTGGCGAAGATATCACATTCCATTCGAAAGTTATAGCTACTTTAGTAAAAGCGATCCTGCCCCTTTAGAATGTTTTGGCGTGCCTTTGCGACGGAGAGTTGAAAGTTCAACTTTTTTTTGGATAATTATTGATATTCACTCTCCAGAGAATCTTTCTGCACTGGTTTGGTTCAGATCGGGCGAAAAACCTAGGACAAAAAGTAAAAAGTAAGTTTTAAAAAAAATCCAAAATACCCAAAAATGTTGCCGCGTGTTAGGAGTTACGAGCAATTTCATGCTTTTGCTCGCTTTAGCGCCCCTGTCAGGCCGATTGGGGTGAGCCTCAGTCACGTTGTAGGTGGTGTGAGTACTACCATCCCTCCAAGTTTCAAGTCTCTACGACTTATGGTTTGGTCTGCCCGGTCAGTTTTGCTTGGAGTTGCTGATCCTTGGCCACTCAAACAATTACAATAAGGTTTCAGCACTATACGCTTGAACCCCTAATAAAATCAGCCCCTAACTAGTGTGAAATTAACAACATCAATTTTTAGCAGAAAAATATTAGCAATAGCAATTTGCAAATCATGTTTTTTCTTAAGTTGCCTGAGTTCTAAGAGCTTTTGCCCTGGAGAGAGATTGAGAATCTTTTACGATGCTGTTTCATCTCAATGGCAGTGGCTCAGCTTCGGAACAGAAATCCATTACATCATTTTACACGCAAGTAAATAAATAAATACATTTTTAAAAAATCAGCAACTGGTAACACCTCTCTCTTTCTAACTATCTATTTGTTTGTTCCAAAACATGTTTCTTCAACAAAATTCATGCAGCTTTTGAATGTCCATTAATGTTGAGGCTGTAGAAAGGTGTAGGTACAAAACCGTTTGACGCAGTCTTTAAGCACCCTGTGAAATAGTTGCTAAAGATCTCCCTGCTAGATGTGTCCTATAGAGTTTCCCATCTCGATTTTTAACCTGATTTTTTTTCTACAGAAATTCAAGACACCCTGGAGGAAGTTCTTCACCTCCATGCCGGTCTATGCAATCATTGTGGCCAACTTCTGCAGGAGCTGGACCTTCTATCTGCTGCTCATCAGTCAGCCAGCGTACTTTGAAGAAGTGTTTGGCTTTGAAATCAGTAAGGTGAGAGAAGCAGCTGAACTGATTTAAGGGAGACATATTTCTACTTTAATCAAATCTCAGGCATGTCATTGTGTGTTTGCATTTGCTGTATGAATTGGTCTCATATGCGATTCTTTCTCAGGCCTCATTTGAAACGTTACCCTCATTCACTGCTGTCATGCATTGAGTCGCCCGTATTGGATTGTATTTGAGATGTTGGCCATTCAGAAATGTGTGTCCACAGTGGCGTACATAAATAAAGCCAGACATTGTTATTGATCTTCGACTCCTGAGCTGAAAGAGTGACATAAATCCTGCAGGCCTGACAGGTGTAATTGAACCACTGCTTTGATTCGGCGGGTCAGAACTGCCTCATTGGTGCAGTATGGGAGATTGGACTTGTTTTGTGGTTTCAGTCAGGGCTTGTTTAGGATTTCAGTATAGTGATTTAGTATTAGCAGTGTTGGGGAGTAACTAGTTACATGTAATGAAATTATGTAATTTAATTACAAAATAAATGTAATCAGTTACAGTTGCTGAGAAAAAATGTGTAATTAAAATTACAGTTACTTATGAAAATGTTAACGATTACAAAGGTGGTTACATCTGAATATTTTCACACACATATAGATTTAATTGATTTCTTTCCCAAATTGCATTGACTGCCCTAAAATATGAGACACCAATGTTTCAGGAGTTTAGGACACAGAATAGAACACATGCTTATTTTATAACTGTTTTATTTCCTATTTGGGTTTATGTATATCAGGGTTCCCGCGGGTCCTTATAAAGTCTTAAATTAAAATTTAAGGTCATAAAAAGTCTTCAATTGTACAAGAAAGTCTTAATTATGTTTCAGGAGGTCTTAAATTTGGGTACGGACCAGAATTGCATTACAGCTTAATGTGACGATTAAACTTCAAAAGGCTATGTATGATTTTATTAAATAAACATGAGCGCTGCATGTCTGGTGCTGCGCTGCTTTGTGTTCTGCCTTTACCGGCCAAACAGTTCGAAAGCGCCTTCTGCTGGCAGAGAACGAATCTGTATTTTCAATAAGGCTGTTGTTGTGAGCAGGGTATTACTGCTATAGGGGAGAGTGGGGTAAGATGAGCCAGTGGGTAAGTTGACCCACCCCCTGTATCTTGCCAACTGTACACTTTTACTGTCATGTGACCATATATTTTGAAGCCACCCATAATTTCTGCCAGACTGTAAAAAAGAAGAAAAACACAGGAGGAGTGGAAGGCACCCAATTACTGTTTTTGGCTTGTCAAGGTAAAGTTTTAGCACAACAGATATAATGGGTGTTATGTCAAAGTAAATTTATCCAGGTCTAAAAATATTTATGATGCATATAGGTGATTTAGCAACATATAAAACCATGCAAATCATTTAGCTAAATATTAGCCTGAATTGGTAAGCAAGCTATTTTTTTTCCCAAAATGGCAGCTATGGGGTAAAGTGAGCCAAATGCTGTTGGGTAAATTGAGCCAGCATTTTATCTTACCCTACCATAAGGCACTGAAGTTAAGTTAAATCTCTGAAGCACAAACTGGCATTTTAATGTGATATTACACAACTGATTTAATTTATCATATATATACATATTATTTTTAGTTTATTTGATAGGGACAGTGTACAAGTGCACCAAATCCATTTCTGATAAGAACCAGAAGATGCTTTTCATCACATTATAATCAGATATATCTTTCCACCTGTAGTCCCTAATGGCCTGTTCGACATTGCAGAAAAGCTACCATGCCAAGAATCTTTTGACTAAAATGTTCATTAGTGACATTTATTCCTTTATTCTAATTCAGTTTTTTATTCAATTTTACTCAACAAACTCTCTATTTAGTCTGTTTTTGGGAAGATTACAACATTGGGGTTCAAAATATTGTTTCAGAAATTCAAACAATTAAAGATTGAAATTTAAACTTCATTTGGTTGGTTTCATGTTGTTTGTGCTAGCTTTAAGAAAAGAAATAAGACTGTTTGAAAAAGGAAATTTGATTATTAAATTTGTTTTAAAAGAGGTAAATTTTAAATCTTTAAAATTTAAAATGAGTTTGAATCAGATTCAGTCAGATGGTTAGATTACACCCAGATGGTTCATCTTACCCACTGACTCGGGTCAACTTGAGCCACAGGAACACTTTTTATAAGAAGCCATATTTTTAGAACCCTTTGTCATAGATACATTCGGATAATTTAAAATGATAGGAAACAACCTGAAATTACTTTAGATACTTTGATTACACTCCTGCGTCATTTTCTCTTATCTTGAGGACCACATAAGTAAAAAGTGGCTCATCTTACCCCACTCTCCCCTACTGGAGGCTGTAGTTTCAGGACCGCTTTTCTAGGACCCTATAGTTTTTTTTAATTAATTTTTTTTTTTTTTTTTTTTTTTGTACTATGTATTAGCGGCTCATACTATTTTATAGAACTTGCTATTCTATTGAATTCTGATTATTATTATTTTTAAGGAATTAAATAGTTGTTTAATTGTATACACTTAATTATTGACCTAACCAACTCCTAACCCTAAACATACTCATTGGTAACCCTCTTGAAATATTTAACCTAATTTATTTCAATATATATATATATATATATATATATATATATATATATATATATATATGTATATATTATTCTGGTTTTAAATTCAGTTTTCTTGGAAAGAAAGACTTGTGTCTGTGCAAGACTTCAGTTCATTAACCGCAGCACAGCTTTATGTCTGATGTGTGACCCACTTAAAGTACAGTAAACAGTAAAACAATTGTGTTACAAATTAGTGTGTTTATTAGTACTTTAATAAATGTAAAATAATTTGAATACAAATGCTAATTTACAACATCCAGCAGCACAATGAACTGTTTTGCACAGCTAAATAGGCTAAATGGAGATGGCTGACACCCCCTCAAACACTCAAGTTCACGCTAGCTCTTACATTAAAAATAAGAAAAAAATAATAGTTTCCATGGATCTAGTCTTTGCATCTGTTTGTTTGAAGTTTGAATCAGGTCTCCTCTGTTGGAATAGAATTGGCTAGATGGTGCTGTCCCAAAAAATAGGGTCCTAGAAATGCAGTCCTAGAACTGCAGCCTCCGATATTGCAGGAACATTGGGTTGTTTTTGTTCAGACCAATGCGAAAATCATGTTCTTACCCTGCAAACACGCAGAGCTCAATAAGAAGATAATTCATTATACAAATCTAAACAGTAAAATGTGTTTGTATGCTGTTTAATTAATGTAATAATTTATTGATGATAATTGTTTAAATTAATATAATAATTAATACTTCTGACTCATCCATTTTCTTAAAAAATGGTTTAAAGGCTGAAATGTGAAGTGTATCATTTTATAAAACTTCCTGTTTTTGTGAAAAGGTATCTGAACTGTAAATCATGTGTTTTACAGTCATTTTACAGTTTAATAGTTTACCATAGACATTGCCCTACCCCGCTCATATGGTATTAATTTTATTTGTGCAGGTCTTAAAAAAGGTCTAAAAAAGTCTTAAATTTGAGTTTAAAAATCGTGCAGCAACCCTGTATATGCTTTATTTTTTAAGATTAACTGTTTTTTGTTTTTTTTCCCAAAGCATTGTTAGATGCCAATGTTTCCTGTCACAGCTGTGCAAAGATTTGACTGCCTGCTTTAAATGTTTGAAAATGATTAACAGTTGAAAACATTCATTCAAAATGTATAAAAGTAATCAAAAAGTAATCAAATGTAATTAGTTACATTACTTTAATAAAGTAATTGAAATAGTTACACTACTTATTACATTTTAAATAGGGTAACTTGTAATCTGTAACCTTTTACATTATCAATGTTTCCCAATACTGAGAATTAGTATATAGTATTTTTGAGCTATTTTATTTCAGAGTCACACATTTTGTTTAATTTGATGACAGAAAATGACAGGTTTTTACATCCAAACCTGTATGACTTTAGTTCAAAAAAAGAAGAAAAAAAATAGCATAATGTCTGAACTGCTTTTATCTGTGCAAGACAGAAAGTGATTTTTACTGCCAAAAGACACAAGAAAAGCATGTATCATACTGTAAGTATTGTACAAGAAGTCCATATGACTTGTGCAGTACATTTCAAATCTTATGAAGCTATACAGTAAATCTGAGTGAGGAATATGTGCAAACAAGCTCTTAAACTTAGCATCCTTCTATTGGTCATGAGAAATGCATTATTTTTAATGTTTGAAAGTTTAGACAAAAATACTATGGAAGTCAATGGGCACCAGAAACTGTTCGGTTACCAACATTATTCATAATATCTTTTGTGTTCAGCAGTTCAATCCATACATGTTTAGAACAAGTGGAGGATGAGTATAAGATGGCAGAATTTTCATTTTTGAGTGCACTATCTCTTTAAGAGTGATTTTTTTTTACCTACTTTAGTAGGATGTAAGTATTTCTATATATAGATCATTTAATAATTGCTTAAATTGTCTTTGAAAAATGACTAAATGTACTGAAGAATGTACTAACATGCATTTATTGTAAACCAAAATATGCTTCAATGTCATTAAAGTCAACACATCAAAATTAATAAAGATTATTAAAACATATTGATTTAAAGTAAAATTTTTGATTTGACAGTATTACAAAGGGCACTTTTTAAAAGTGGACTTAAGTGTGTTAAGAAACAGTCATGAAAATGTCACTCTTTAAGTACACTTAAGGGTTTTTATATGTACTTTTAAGATCTGAAGTACACTACAAGTGTTCATTCAATACAATTAAGCACACTGCTTTTCTTAGAAGTCCATAAAGTCGCCATTAAATTTCATTGTATTGAAAGGATTCTTCATTTATTCGTTTTTAATGAAAGAACAGAAGTCATACGGGTCTAAATTTGTAATCATTTTGTGTGTTTTTTTCAGGTCGGTATGCTCTCTGCTCTACCCCACCTGGTCATGACCATCATAGTGCCAATCGGCGGTCAACTGGCTGACTTCCTGCGCAGCAAAAACATCTTATCCACCACCACCGTCAGGAAAATCATGAACTGTGGCGGTGAGTTCAACCACATTATATTAGATTAAGTGTATCTTGTATAGAATTAATAATAATATTTGGTGGTGTGACCTTTGACCCACACATCATTTGGTTGTAGGGTTTGGAATGGAGGCCACTCTGCTGTTAGTGGTTGGTTTCTCTCACAGTAAAGGTGTGGCCATCTCGTTTCTGGTGCTAGCTGTTGGTTTTAGCGGCTTTGCTATATCAGGTGAGACATGTTTCTAGTTTAAAATCCTATTTTGATTTACCTGCATTCAGAAAATATATAAAGTGTCTCCTAATAATTCTGATTTCTTCTTTTATCCTGTTCCTCTTCTAGGTTTTAATGTCAACCACTTGGACATCGCGCCAAGGTACGCCAGCATACTGATGGGTATTTCTAACGGAGTGGGCACTCTCTCTGGTATGGTCTGCCCTCTCATTGTAGGTGCGATGACCAAAAACAAGGTGAGAAATCCTGAAATTAGCCCTACTTTCATTATGACGTGTGCTGATTGTTACCTTAACTTACAGTAAATCTGACATGAAACAATAGTTAGAGCAATGTAACAATTTTTAAATGGAACAGTTTATTAGACAATGTATCCAAACTATATCTATATATCAGAAACGTTTACATATGTGTTTTGTATCATATTTGATAAATGGCATCAGTGGAATCTCTATTGCAGTATAGCAGAGTATATCATCAAATTATATAAATATTAGTTGCCACTCTATATCTCATAATAATATGTCTTAATAAAACATATTTAAAATCTTAGTTTTATGATCAAAGCTAAATTGTGGGGATCAAAATATATAATGCTTCCATCGCTTCAGTCCAGTAAGTGTTTATCTTGAAATACCCTAGTAAAATACATCTATTTCATACTAAGTATTTATTGACATATCACTTAAACTATAATTAAACTATAATTAAACTTTATTTGGAGTATTTCTTTATTTCACAATGGACATTTCTTAATATTAAGCCTAAAATGTGTTTTAATGTCACTATTGATGAGGATTGTATGATCTTTGAATAATATCAGTCTTTAAAGGTGCAGTAGGAGATCTTGGAAAATGCTAACTTTAGCCTGATAGCACTGAAAGCAAACGTCCCGCCCTCTCTGCAATCGCCGTCTAAACCCACACCCCCTGAACGCACATCCACTCACAGACCAGAATACCAGAGAAAACATTACTACAATAGACTACATCAGCGGTTCCCAATTCCAGTTCTCGTGCCCCCGCTCTGCACATTTCATATGTATCTCTTGTCACGTGCGATGTTTGTTCTGTTCGACCGTAAGTCATATGATGTGAACGCGCCGATGACGTATCCTGTCTGCGTGAACCGGGTGCGCAGAGGTATGCTAATACATATATTGACAGGCAGATAGGAAAGCCAATTAAAATGCTCGGACCGAGCGTTTTGATTGGACGGACATTTCTTGGTCCTATGCCTTCCACAGAATATATAAATACATATAAATACATTTAGACTACTTAACTTAATGATTGCTGATGTGAAGAGACTTTAAGTCAGCATAACAAAAAATGTTTCTGAAGACAATCACCTATTGCACTTTTAAATGCAAGATATTTAAAGTGAATCTGAAGTATACTTGCAGTAGTTCCACTTTAGCACAATCAAATATACTTCAGTATATCTTTAGATGGACTTCAGCACTACTTCTGCACAATTAAAGTGCATTAAGCAACAAATTAGTTGTTCCAATTTAGCAGACTTATACCAGTTTAGTATACCAAAAGTACAACTGCAGGGTATTTTTATTAAGAGTGTAAATATGTAAATCTATTTGTAGTTTACTTAGCACGAAATAAATGTATTTCAAATACATTTTAGGATATTTTTTTTCACTAGGGTATTGCTAATAATAAAACTTATTTGTATGTTTACTTCATAAAAATCAGTAAAGATTTCACAGCAAAAGGACACGTGTACCACCACCTGAAGGTAGAAGTTTTTAGAATTATACTAAAAGGCCTTTTACTTGCTAAAAAAGTATAAAATATCAATTAGACAGTAGAAGACATGTAGTAGATTGCGTACAGTATGTTTTTAGCTCATATTGACAATTTAGAAGCCTTAGAAATTTGTGTATCAAATATAATGAAATAGCATGAAATGCATTTGAAATGCATTTCATTCTAAACATAGCCACTAAGTATTACATAATAAAAAGTCAAAGACTGCATTGCTGAGTTTCTCTTTTCTTGTGTCTGTCAGACTCGTGAGGAATGGCAGAATGTGTTCTTGATCGCCTCGCTGGTGCATTACGGCGGCGTGGTCTTCTACGGGATTTTTGCGTCCGGCGAGAAGCAGCCGTGGGCCGATCCGGAGGAGACCAGTGAGGAGAAGTGCGGCTTTATCGACGAAGACGAGTTAGCGGAGGAGACGGGTGACATCATGCTGAGCCACGCTCCTTTCGGGGGCCAGGCCGCTCATGGGGGCCCCGCCAAATCATACGGGGCCACGACGCAGCTGAACGGCGGATGGGCCAAAGGCTGGGAGAAAACCGAGGAATACATCCAGGAGGACGCCGAGCAGACGTATACGGGAGACGGGTACTCCTAGATCTTTATTCGCAATGAGTCAAAGCAAATCTTAAAAAAATAAATTCTAAGCAAAAAGAGATATGAGTGATTATAGACACTGTACTTAAAAAGCATAGCTATAGGAGTCAGAGACATCTTTGAAAAGAGTCTTTATCCAATCTGAGAAGATATTTATGAGGGGATAATGTATTCAGAGATATTGATTAGAATATACTGATAATTATATGAAACAGTAAGAATATATATGGCTATGTAAATGTTTAATTTAAAAATACAGATATGTTCAGTTATTACTGTGGTTTATGACATTTAATCAACTGACAATATTTCATAGCACAGATATCTGTAATCAAAGCACAGGTCTTGGCTGTTTTTTGCAGGTTTAGACTAGTTTTGTTTTAGTTTTGTGTCTTCTACTGTAACTTTAGCAGATGAATAGTTTAGTTTAATCGGTCAGAGTAGGATAGTTTAGATCAATGTAGTTTTGTTAAAAAGAAACAAGTGTTTCACTCTGGTTTACAGAGCTCTTGCCATTGACCTTACAGAAAATATGCAAAATTTGGGTTGTTTAACTATATTATATATCTTAAAACTTACAAAGAATGCTGTTTATCATTATGTACGTGTACTATATTACACATTATGAACTAGTCCCTTTATTTGGGACATAAACCTAGAAGGTAGAGCAAAATAGACATTTACTGTTTGATGCAGAAAGAATCTAAAATAGCACAAATTTGCAAAATATACCTGCTATATCTGAATGATGATGTGTACTAAAATAAGTGTGAAATATATTGATAAACCTTTAAATGTTGAAACGTCCTAAAGTACACTTGAGAACTTTTTTAAAGTGCAATCTTGTTTAAGTTTTGTTCAGCTATAGTTACATCAACAATACATTCAAATGTGTGCTTGGCAATTCAGTCCTGTATTATAAGTGGTATTAAGCTGGTCTTCATTTGAAATGTTCTGTTTTAACCGACATACAATGACAAACAGGTCATTTTCTAAGATACTTTGAATGCACTGACATGTTATTTGGGAAAACAAGTAATTTCTATCTTAAGTATGTGTTTTGACATGGATTTACTGTTTCTGTGAGACTGTTGTGAATCTGGGTCAGTGATATCTGTGCTTACTGTTCTTATTGGGCCATATTTATCATAGAAACTGTCATTAAAAAGTGAGGCAGTCCATTCGGGATGTATATTGTGATGGCATTGAGATCATTCCATATGTATGGTCAAATCCTGATCATCTGATGTATTTAAGTGTTGCCATGCGAAGCTGATGTAATATGTTGAGTGAATTTCACAAAAACTGTCAGGATGTGCAGGTTCTGTCTCACCTAAAAATCAAATTTTATATTGCATTAATTAAGCCTGCTTTTAGGACCATTGATTTTTTTTTTTTTTTTTTTTAATACATTTATTACAATTAATGTATTTAAAATACTATTAGTATAATGCAAAATAAATAAATAAATAAACAAAAAATACTATTAATGCTGTCAATGTAATAATGATGATAATTATAATTATAATTATAATGGTCCAAAAGCTTGGTTTTCTTTGAAAATTGCGCATGCTTTCGTGAGATTCACTCTTAATTCTTCATTCATGACACAAACCAGCGTGTTGTGTTTAGTCAACCAGCAGTAATCTAAGATGATGTGTCAAAGTCTTAAACAACAAAAATAAAAATAAATATAAATAAATAAATAAATAAAAATAAAAAACACCTATTAAGAACACGTACTGCAATAATTTACTGATGACATCAGCAATCTTGTTATATTCAACATCTAACTCATTCAAGAAATCTGAATTGTGTCCAGTTTATGGAGTCATTCGAAAGTCTTACTGAAGCATCAGAATCAGCTTATGTTTTTTCTGGTCAGAAAATTCAAGGCCATTTTCAGAGGTTGGAATCTGAGCCATGCTTTAATTTGTTCTGAAACTCAGCTAGATGTTTTCTAGATTTGTGTATTTTGTGATGAATTTATCACAAACCTAAAGCTCTTTTCATGGCCTCTTGCCTGAGACTGAAGTGCACAAGTGATTGTTATATTCTATTGTTGTGTCAAATAGAGCGATTTGTTGATGTCAAAAAGTGTTAAACTGTATGAATTGCTCACTAAGTGTGATTTTATATACAATTATTTAAATCAAGACATCATTATTATATCTTTCCTTTCATTTTTGCGACTGGTGGACCAAAATTTAAAGGCGATGTTCTGGTTTTGAAAAGATAAGAGTTGATGTTCTTTATAGAGTGTGATGATTATTTTTGCATGATATAGTTATTAAAATCATCCTGGGCATTGATTTGAAATTGTTGTGTCTCTCTTTGTGAAGATCTAAGTTCTAACAGACATTTTTGTCCTTGCAACAAGTGAGTTTCTCTTTTACAAATATCAGCTTGATAAAGTTCAGTGGACCCTTCATTTTATTAATATTGTTTCATTGTTCTCCTTGTTAAAGTGCTTTAGTTTGTCAAGCCAGTTTACTGCAAATCTACTGAATTCAATGATTATGGTGCATTGTAACCCTTGTGAAAAAAGAAGTGTGTTGAATTGTATTGAATGTGCATTCGTAGTGCACTTTAAAACTTATATACTTATATACTTACATAAGTGGGTAAAAAATGCACTGCAGAGTTCAGCTAATTGCATTAAATATAAATGTAAACTATAATACATTTTTATTCAACTGCAATTGCCATACAATTACGCATCCAAAAAAAAATCCATTCCATTCACACTTAAGTTTATTCTTTTAAATTGTATTACTTCCATAATAATAACTCTATTAAAAAGTTTTTTCAAGAAAGAATATACACAATGGTTTATAAAAGTGAAACTCCATCATGCATTCTATAACATACAACCACAAAACTTATTTAATATCCATCAAACAGATTCAGAATTTCTACAGTGTGTAAACCTTATATATAGTCAGAGTCGATAGATTTGACTCATTACACCAGTGGATCTGATTAAGGTGAATGGACAAATTACCACCAGCAAATTAGATGGGAACAAATCACTAATCAATACCATTTAAAACCCCCAACAGACTGCTGAGCGTGTTGGTCATTTATTTGTTATTCAGCATGAGAGTATAGAACAAAATTAAAGATCATACCCTCCAACACCCAAACCAACACCACACCACCTGAAATCAGACTACTACCAGGCCCTCAAAGACTAAAGCCTAGACCAATTTTAGACCCCCAAAAATCCAGATCAATACGCCAAAGACTAAAGTCTATATCAGACCCTCAAAGACTAAAATCTAGATCAATACCAAACCCCAAATACTACAATCTAGACCAATACTGGACCCCCAAAGACCAAAGCCTAGACCAATACCAGTCCCCAGAAGAATAAAGCCTAGACCAATATCAGACCCTCAAAGACTAAAATCTAGATTAGTACCAGACCCCAAAGACTAAAATCTAGACCAATACTAAACCCCCAAAGCCTAAAGCCTAGACCAAATGCAGACCCCCAAAAATCTAGACCAATACCAAACCCCAAAAGACTAAAGCCTAGACCAATATCAGACCCCCCCAAAGACTAAAGCCTAAACCAGTACCGGATTCCCCAAAGACTAAAGCCTAGACCAACAGCAGGCCCCCAAAGACTGAAAACTAGACCAATACCGGACCCTCAAAGACTAAAGCCTAGACCAATAGCAGGCCCCCAAAAATCTAGACCAATACCAGACCACCAAAAATTAAAGCTTAGACAAAATAGCAGACCCCCAAAGACTAAAACCTAGACCAATACTACACCCTCAAAGACTAAAATCTAGACCAGTAACAGAATCCACAAAACCTAGAACAATAAAAGACCCTCAAAATCTTAATATCTCAATCAATAAAGGAAGTCTCATTATTTTAAATGGAAACCAGGGAAGTATACGTTTTTTTTAAATTTTTTTTATAGTAGTCAGTTAAACAGTCAACATACAGGTAAAAAATATCTTCAGAATTATCCCTTTACCTTTCATCCCAGCTGTCTTGACTGGGCAACAGTAAGTAGCCAAGCTGTGTTGAAAATAAAGGATGGGCCGTCTCACTTTAATGACCTGGGCTGGCTTCCTCTGTGGCGTGTGCTAATGTGACAGGACACACATTGATGTCACCAGCCGACCGGAACGTGTTTTCCCACAGCCCACCGATGACACGCGTCACGCCAATTGCCTCCGTGGCAAATCCACCCACATGACACCGATCAGCTTAAAACCCCCAAAATGCAGTGCATGCAGTATGAATCTATTTGTGATTGTGTATACTGATAGAAATAGGTTCAGCTTAGGATATTGGCCATTTCTGTTTTTGACCAAACAAAGAGTAATAGATGGATGGTTGTGTGTGTGTGTGTGTGTGTGTGTAATAAATGAGTTTGGTCCAGTGCTGTGCTCGGGGCAGCAGGTGTTGAAGGGTATCCCAGCATCTCTTGGGGCCGTGGGGCTCTAATCAGCATCCAGAATGAGTATGTAATGACCAAACCTCTGCAGGGCTCATGGGACACCAGGATCCAAACACAATTATTTCTGTGAACCCCTCCCAACACGACTTAACTCTCCCTAAGCAGTTATTGCAAAGGGGGTTCATCAGATGTACTCCGTCATGCAGAGAGGCAGAAGTAAGGTTTGCTCAAGCAGTCTGTGCACTAATATGATGTTCTCAACTAAACCTGCAGTCACGAATGACTAATCCGGAATGAGTCAATGGTCACTGAGTCACACTGGGCTCTTATGTTCTATCCTTCTGCTTCATATAATTGTTTTTTCTCACTTTTTAGTGTTCTTTATTAAAACAAGCATCATTATTAATATTAATACTTTGAGTTATTTGAACAAACCCCTAACTCTAAATATTAAACAACTCATCCCGGATCATTACTTATGGTGCGGGTCACCCGCCTCAAAGAATTCGAGACAATGAGACAATGGAAGAATCAGAAAGACAGACAAAATCAAGGTGAAAATATCTGATGATGGAGAAAGTAGGTCTATGGTGTTTGTAAAGTATATGTTTTTTAGGGATGCTCATATTGACCATTTAACCGTATAAATAGTACGCCAAATAAAATGAAAACTTGTGGTTTTGATACACAAAAATGGACTTTGGTGTATATATGATATGAATGTGTTTGGCGTGCATATAATACGCAGTTTTCGCATATATGATACGCATCTACCCCACAACCCTAACCCTACCCATCGCGTAGCATATACACGCCAAAGTCCATTTTTGCGTATCAATAACCATGAGTTTTCATTTTTATTTGGCGTACTATTTCTATGCACTTTCATGAGATCAGGTTGAACAGTAAGAATTTTAACAGATTAAAAACGCGCTGTGAATAGAAACATATGACCCATGGATGAAAAGTCCTGAACCGCAAATTGACGGGATTTTTGTAATGGTGTTTTTGCCGCGGGTCTAACAGTTAACAGGCAGTGCTCCAGTCTGTCCATACAGCATGTCCACATGTTACTTAAGGGAAAAAAACAAAAAAAAAAACAAAAAAAAAAAAACTAGACAGACAGTACACTGAGGTAGGCCTGCTATATAGAACAAGACTGGTACTGTTCTTCAGAGCGCATTGAAGGATTCAGTGTGTGTTTTAGTTTTGTCATCTTAATTAGATAATTAATTAATTTATAGGCTATATATTTAGTGTAGGCCTATTTATTTTATTCTTTTTTTATATATTATTTTATTCTGATTTTATCTGTTCTCAGAAGCGCTGCTGGTGTGTGATCATTTGAAGATGTGTGAATCCAATTTTTGTTGTTGCTCTGTATGCTGCTGTTTGCACCTTAACATATTTGTTTGTATTTTTTATGTATCATCACAGATACTTGTCCATTCTATTTTTATTTAATACTAATTTATTATTCTAATTTGATCAGTTAACGGTTAATGTTCGATTAACGAGCAGCGGTTGTCGGTCAGGAAAATTAACCAAAATGAGCATTCCTAATGTTTTTATAGGTATCAATATATAGCCATACATGGTCGATGAATGTACAGCAGTATAATGAAAAATATAAGCACTATTTTCCCATATGTGGAAATGTATTATTTAATAAATTGCATTATAGTTTCCATTATATTTCCATGTATTTTCTAAGGGTACTGAATGCTCCTTTAGATGAACCCCACACTAGCAGCCACCTACCAGTTTCTAACAACCACCCAGAACACTGTAGAACCATCTAGTAATTCTCCAGCAACTCCACAGAACACTTTAGAAACTGCATATAAGTGTGCTAGCAACCCCAATAACATCCTAGCAACTCCATAAAAGTCACATCAGTGACTCAGAATTACCTAACCATCATCTAGCAATGTTTGAGTGAACTTAACAAGCATCTATGCAACCGGTTCTGTTCAGCTAAGCGACAGTCGGTGTGAGAAGTGGACACGCTAACAAGGATGTCTAGCATCACTCGTTAGCACGCCTCTTGAGGGCAGAAAAGTGAGGTTTAACTGCACAGCACTGACTAGGTGACCGGGTCACGGCACCAATACAGTCGGGTCCGCACAATCCATTCCGATGGAAGATGGGGACGTGCACAATAAGGACATTAAAGGCCACAGCCTATAGCGTCAATTGTTAGTGCGTTTCTTGAGAGCAAGGAGTGAAGTTTACCCGCACCACACTTGCTAGCTGTTACATTAGCAACACACCGACTACCATTTTGAACACATTCTCAATTGCATAGCAATGCTGTTGAACCATAGATATGTATACATAGATGTCTTATTAATAGTTATCTCTATGGGCCACTTTACGTAAGTTGTCAGCCATATTGGCGTGGTCAAAGCAAGTCTGTGAACACTCAAAAGCAAGTTAACTGTATATCTGCAACCATAGTTTTATGCATACTTCATCAGATGATTTTACAAAACTAACGCAATACAACAAGATGAAGCCGTTAGCTAATATGACGTTAAAAAGTTACCATAATTTAAAAACCTGCAATATTGAGTTAATACATATTAAAAACACAAACCAACACATTCTCACCTGTGAAATTTTATGCCGTTTTACGCAATGACTGTTACAAGATGGTGTATGTGTCAAGGTGCCTGGAGAGATCGAATGTGATATCAACCAATACATATCCAGAGCTGGGTAGATTACTTACAAATACTGTAGTCTGTTGATTACAGATTACATGATGAAAACTGTAGTTAGTAATTTAATCTAGGTTACTCAATTTAGGTAATGTAATCTGACTACTTTTTAGATTACTCTTTTTTATCAAAGTTGTTTTAAACTTGCCATTAAATGTACCATTTTGATATTTAAAAAAAAAAAAGAAAAGAAAGAAAATATTCAATTGTTTGATATCAACATCATAAAATGCATTAAACATTACTGAGCTTAATGTAAGAATCAACAGTTACTACAGATCATTGGATATGATGATGACGTAGTGTTTCACAGCTATACATCACCAGTGTTTAGTAATTTTGCATAATTATTTGTTTCATACATGGTATAATTGCTTGAGAGTTTTTTTTTTTTTTTTTTTTTTTTTTTTTTTTCACCCAAATTGAGAAGCATGGTTTGCAAATTTATTTACACAACATTTGTGAATATAGTCAAAGCTATATGATATGACAGAGTAGGATTTTTAGAAAGGAAAAGTTATAAGAAAAGAAGAATTAGGGAGAATAAAAAAAAAAAAAAGAATAGTTTACTAATCATGTAATCTTGTAATCCATGTACTGTAATCTGATTATGAGCATTCTGAAATGTAATATACTGTAATTACAAGTACTTAATTTTTGGAATCTGGTTACATAATCCAGATTACATGTAATCAGTTACTACCCAGCACTGTAGATATCTATGCTTACAACCACCTATAAAACCCTAAAAAAAAAAAACCACATTTAGAAATGCACTGCCAACCACCCACTACAACAACCTAGCAAATAACCCCAAAATCCTAGCAACAGCATAAAAAAAGAGTTAAAAACTCAGAACACTATAGAAATTTTAACTCTAATATTAACCAACTAGAACATCCTAGCAACCATATAGCCATGTTTTAACGACTACTTGTAACACCCAAGTATTAAGGTGCACTGACATATAACGTTAAAAATGTCGGTAAAGTTTTCAGAATTATTCTAATACTATATGAATAGATTATTGTTTACATTCTATGTGAACAATCCATAGTCAGCACAACTATAACCATAATGACACAGAGAAATTATATAATTGGAAATGCTATCAGAACAAATCTTTCCATCTTATAAACTATAAAAACACTGACAGCCAATCAGAATCCATCCTGCTTTAATGAGCTTGAGCATTTAAAGCAGCGGATGATATAACAGAATGTTATTGTGTTAGAAATAATATAATTCTTATTACATATAGTTACAATTCTTGTTGTTAACAGGATTTTATATTTATTTATTTCCATAAAAAAATAATAAGATTTGTACAGTGTAACTGATTAATATATGTTGTGCTAAATTACAAAGGTTCCTAGGAAATATGAGACCGCTTTCTCATCTTATGAATGTGCTGGCCAGTTGCGCCTCTCGGTCATGTTTATGAACTATTGATGCCCTGAGGCATTTATTCATGTAATCAGGTTTTAAATTTCTCTCCCCGCACACAGGCTGAAGAACTTCAGTTTATCTGCTGCACAAATTTCACAAATGCTGGCTGACGTCCCTGTGTTTGAAACCTGACAGGTTAGAAGGTGAAATGAGTCCAAAAAAGCCTGGTGCCTGGTAGTACGGCACAACCGCACACATATAGGCATGAAACTAAATGAATATTTCATCACTTATCAACACTTTTCCTGTGTTTGAGAATCATCCCCTCCCCCTTCCACCGCCCTGTTCTTCACACCATCTTAAAATAGTTCGATCCTGCTGATGCCGTGGGATCTGACAGTATTTTTTTTTCCCCTTGAAAAAGCATCTCTGCATCGGCTCAGGTTGCCAGATCTGCTCTATGGAGACCAGCAGTGGATTATTTAGCATTCGTCCTCCTTCCTGGAGAAAAATAAGATGGAGGGACCTACTAGAAATGCACAGTTAAGGTAACTGACTGTATCTGTGCCACTGTGAAATTAAAATAAACCCTGTTTACCTTCTAAATATAAATTACTGGTCTTATTGTGCACATGCACACACAATGCCCAAAAATGCTGCCTGCAAAAGCTCAGTTCTAGAACCTTGTTGAAACATAATACATGGGAGACTGGCGTCTTTTTCTCAGGAGAACAATCTGAGAAGCAGAAGACATCAGAAAAAGTCTATTGCTCTTAATCTAATTTTATTCCTGTCTAGAAGAAACAACTGAGATTTTGACGAGATCTCCTTTGTGATATTCGTCCTCTGGGTTTGGGACTCAGGTGTGACTCAAGGCCTCTCACCTCTCGCTTTGACAGTGATTAAGGGGAGAGAGAGAGCGACTTTCAGGGAAAGACGGGAGAGGGAGACAGACAGAGAGCGAAAGAGCAGGAGCCAAATCTGCTTAAGCACACTCCGAGAAGGGCCAACACGTCCCCAGGGGCCGACTCTCCTATTCAGAGCTGACCCTCAGCAGATGGGATCTGTGCATGTATGTGCATGACAGGCTTAGATTTTAATGAATGCTACAGCTCTCTCTCTCTCACACATGCAGCCTTTGATTAAAATGTAACTTAGATGAGACCAGGGAGAAAAAAATTTAAAGCGATGAAAAGGCAGGGGACTGAATCGAAATGAAAAAAAAAAATGCTAAAGAAGTAACTGTGCATTGCTTGCTTTCGTCTTGCATAGCATCTAGGATGGATGTTTTGCTTTACATTTTTAATCTGTCTCAGCTGATGGACACACAGCTGAAGTCACCAGTTTGCCAAGACCTAGTGAACTATACAGCATTTCAAGGCATCATGGGCAAGCTTTAGACACAAAGGCTGTTCAACAAGGATGCCAAAGATCACAAATGAAGTTCCAAACGTCAGTTCAGGAGGAGCCTATTCATTTAGTCCTGTCAGTCATCATTATTGTGTATATAAACAGCAGCCACTGAACCGTTCCAGTGACAATTGTTCTGGCATTCTTCCACCTCCCCATCTCCTCCACTACTCCATTCTTTGAGTTTCTATACAATACCTTTAAGGGGGGGTTAACTCTGAGCTCGAGCCGAGCCTCAGGATTGATTATCCTTCGAGGACAGCAAGCCAAGTTCATTTACCATTAAGACTGAATGGGTGGGCGAACTTGTGAACTTTTACAAGACAAAATTACGCTTTTAACCACGCCTCTGCTCAAGATTTGTTCACTTGCATCTATTCTTTTCTAGAACTCATTTACACATAGTCTTTACTGATAAATTACCGGTAAATTACCGTTAAGAGATCATGTGTGAACAATAAAGGAAGTTGTAACATTACCAGTAAATTATCAGTATTATGCAGTGTGTGAACGCAGAATGAAGACTAACAGTATGAGCATGTACAAGTTCAGAACGTGCTGATGTAGGACGTCTACTCTAGGCCAATCATAACATTTTGATGCAGATGATGCATTTAAAACGCATTGTGTAGTTCATTTTGAAGTTGTCTAATATGATGTCTCTCGGCCAAAAGTGCAGCATGAATGTGAACGTTTGACACAAAAATGAAACACTGGCTATGTATAATCCTCCATGTTTACAAACACAAAACTGAGCGGTGCAGTCATTTAGAGGTCATTTCTGGTTAACGGTGTCACAGAATTTACCAGTATTTTGAAACGGATGTGTGAATGGTGCTTTACCGAAAATGATGTAACGTCATTGCCTGTGTGAACAGCGCATTTTTGAATTTACTGGTAAAGTTGTTCTGGTAATTTTACAGCAATTTACTGGTATTACTGTGTGAAAGGAGCTATTGCTTCTAAGTTAGTACGTCACTAGATTTCTTTTGTCAAGTATATCCTTATCCATGTTATCACTGCGTCAACCGTTCTGAGTTTGGGAGTGACTGTTGTATTTCATACACACGAGTTTGCACTTACATATAATCAGATTGAGCGAGTAGTATGCATATTTGGCATGCTGCCCAAAAGGACGGCTCCGAGTTCGGAATTTTGCCCGAACCCAGAGAACTCTCCCATATCCCAAACAAGGATAGGAATAGTTAGATGTGAGAAGTTGGGGTTGAAGAGGGATGCCGGAAAACTGTTGTGGGTCAGAGGTAAGTTGGCAGTGTTGCCAACTGCTTTCAATTGAAAGTAGCTAAATCTGGTAGTTAAATGTCACTAGATGACATCAAAATGGCAAATTCACTGATCTATATAAAGATGAATATAGATCAGTACTTGAAAAAAGTCTCAAAAGGGGCGGGGAAGTCGCTAAATCTAGCTACAAAATTGCTAAATTGGCAACACTGTAAGTTGGCTGTATAGATATTTACCATTGGGCTAATTAAGTTGATTATCTAAACATGCTGCACCTGCGCTAATTTGGTTGACTATCTGAACATGCTCCTCCTGAACTTTGTTAATAAATCAGCGTTTAGAGAAGGAGTGCCTAATCCTGTTCCTGTAGATTTACCTTCCTGCAGAGTTCAGTGCTGCTCCAACAAACCTGTCTCTTATTATCAAGTGTTCCTGAAGATCTTAATTAGCTGGTTCATGTGTGTTTGATTAGGGTTGGAGCTTAACTTTGCAGGAAAGTAGATCTCCAGGAACAGGATTGGATTTAGAGGATTTAGAGGTTTAAATGTGTTTGTCACTTCCAAGTGTCTCAGTGTCTACTTGACTTTATTGTACTACAACAGGGGTGTCCAATCTTACTCCTGGAGGGCAATTATACTGCAGAGTAGTGATGTTCGGTTCTTGAACGAATCGTTCTTTTGAGCCGGTTCTCAGCAAGTAACCGGTCGAGCTGGTTCACAAATTGAACTGAACTGAACTTTAGTTCCGGGCTGACACACAGCCGAAGTAGCACGTTTGACTCAAAAAGAACTGAATGAGCCGGTTCGACCAACTGTCGAAGTTTGCCGAGAGTTACCGAGGACTCAAAAAGAACCGAAGGAGCCGTGGCGAAGTTTGCCGAGGATTACCGAAGATTCTGATGAGCAAGTTGACGATACTGTGCAAGCCTGAGGCGCGTACTGGAAATATGCTTATGACTGTTATTAATTTACATTTTATTTAAACCTGCAAAAACCTTTCTGTCGAGTCATCTACATTCTACTATAGTTTATTGTGCATGCATGCATATTATATTTAAAGTTGCTTAAGTGAAATCAAGGAGTTTATAAGACTGGTTTATTCTTTCTTTATACTTTAGACATGTAGAACATATCCACGTATGTGCACCATTGTCTGTAATGTGTGCTGTAGGTGCGAAACTTTTAGGAATCTTATCCAAGTTGTAGGCTAGTCAATATTGATCAGTCAGCTGAAACTGTGACCACAAACACCATTAACTTAAGTGAATTATATGGCAATAATCAGCAATATGCATTCATACAAGTAAGTTTATTTTTTGAATGTTTCAATATGTGTTGACACAAATTACTTATTTGAATTTTTAATTGATACAACATGGCACTGAGTTTTTAGAAAGAAAAGAAATGCATAGAGACGTAATGCTTGATGACGTCAAGAACCGATGAATCGGCTTTTTGAACCAGTTCAATGATCCGAACTGTCCGAAAAGAACCGGTTCGTGGAAATGAATCGGACTTTGTATCACTACTGTGGAGTTTGGCTCCAATTCTAAATAAACACACGTGAACCAGTTAATCAAGGTCTTCAGAATTACTAGAAGCTTCCAGGCAAGTGTGTTGGAGCAAAATTCTGCAGAAAATTGTCCCTCCAGGAGCAGGATTGGTTACCCTGGAACGCCTATGCTAGGGATCCTCAAATCTGGCTCGCAAGATCCACTTTCTTGCAGAGTTTAGCTCTAACCCTAATCAAACACACCTGAGCGTGCTAATTAATGTGTTCAGGATCATCAGAAAATCACAAGTAGATGAGTTTGATCAGGGTTGGAGCTAAACTCTTCAGGAAAGTGGATCTTGTGAGCCAGATTTGAGGATCCCTGGCCTATAACTATGATTTTTGAAGTGTAAAATAGTGATTGGAGAAGCCAGAAACTACATCAGGTTTCGTCAAACTTGACCCTGTAGAGTTTAGCTCCAACCTTAGACTTGCTAATCAAGCCAATCAAGGTCTTCAGAGTTACTAGAAATTTACATATAGGTGAGTTTGATCAGGCTTTGAGCTAAACTCTGCAAGACATTGGTCCTCAGGGATGGATTTGAGGAACCCTAAGCTACAGAGTTCATCCAGCCCTGACATTTAACCATTACGCTACCACTACACTACATGTATTGCAGAACCTGACCCACTTCCTGGATTCATTACCCCAGACTGTGTGGCAAATACTCCTAGCAAACCTCACACGTTCTCACTGACAGCAGCTGCTGTGAACACACACTCTGGTCCATGTGGAAATCTATTTATATAGTTATCTATCAGCAGAGCTGTCGAGAGTGCTGTTCGGCATCAAGCCTGCTGATGAAACCAGGCAATATAAAGAAAGACTGGGAGCTGTACTGAACTAACACAAGAGGAGAGCAAATGATGTCTACACCAAGAAACAATGCATCCTGTATGCTTTAAGACACAGACATGTTCAAACCACGGCATGAAAGTGGGTCTATAGCCCTATTCAGACAGTAATTATTTTTCAGGGGGACGTAAGTGATTTTCACCATTTACAGGGGGTAGTTGGTGATTTTAATGCCATCCGAATCCAGGATGTCTGTGTTTTTCTCTCACCACCCCTGTAAAAATCCCCGGTTGAATTTCCTACTGTTTTTTGACAAATACCAAGGTTGTGTGGTAATTTAATTGCCGTCCGAATCCACATCTCTGAGTTTACGAGAAAAAATCGTTTCAAAATTCAGTGTTTGAACTCTTTTTGAGCACTCCCGAACACCATAAGGTAATGTTGTACTTCGGTGTAATTTGCATACATATTTATTTCTGAAATGCTGGAAAGTGTTTAAAAGAACAATACTTCATAACTGCTCCACCACAGCAAGTGAGAGCAGAAAGAGAAGAAAAGCACAGAAACATTTGAAATGGGTGCTTATTATAGCAGCAGCAGGTATGCAATACAATTTTAAAATGTGTATTATAAACAGATATATAATGCATATAATTATATACAAGTATAGCACGTCTCTTTTCCTATTTTTAAACAGGAGATTTAAATAATCAAATAAATAGGATTATATATTATAAAATATGCTTGGAATAATAAGAATACATTTTACATCAGTATTTTTAAATACATTTTACACAATAATAAGAATAAATTTGTAAATAAAATTTATTTTATTTACAGCAGACAATCATGTGACTGGCCACGTGAGCAGCGTGTTCCCGGGTTCGTAGGATCACAGAACTCACTCCTCCACTGTGAATAAATCGCCATCCGAATCCATGAGTTTTATCACTGAGGTGATATGTACATTTATTTTTACAGACGTCCATATGAGAAACAATTACCGTCCGAATCGGGCTTATGACACATTGCTGTCACACATTAGGCTCTGTGTTCTCAAATACTGAGTATGAGTCAAACGTCAACCTCTGTTTGACAGCCACTGCCCTTTGTTTCATGTTCTCTTTCCTCTTCAACTCTTCCCTTTCCATTTCCCCTTCCTTTCTCTTTCCCCTTTGTTTTGGGGTTCACATTCAGTTTCTCCTTCCTTTCTGGTTTCTCTTCACTCTTCTTCCTTTGTGGTTCCCCTTCTCTTTCAGTATTCCACTTCTTCCCATTCCCATTCTTCTTCAGCTTTCTATTCTGTTTCTCTTCACCTTCCCTTTTCCTTTCCCATTTTGTTCCTCCTTCCTTTCCCATTTCCCTCCATTTCTGGTTCCCCTTCTACTGCACAATTCTGATTGTTCTTCCAATTCTGATTCTTGTTCATCTTGCCATTCTGTTTTCTCTTCAGCTTTCTTTCTTTCTTTCTTTCTTTCTTTCTTTATCTTATCAATTACCCCAGTAATTTTAGGCTGGGATGAGTCTCAGAACAAGCTAAATAATAATCTCACTTTCATTTTTTTTCACTTCATCTCTGTGCTTCTGTGCAGAACTGAGAACACATGAGTGATGGAGGTGTGAACAACTGATCAGCAGATATTACAGACAGAGCAAGTGCTAATTAAACCGAAGGCAGTTTGTCTGGAACCTCTGAGTAATTCTGCTATTACTCACAAAACAAATGCTACGTAAGTTATAACTTAAGTGACCTCTGCAAGTCAGATGAAGAAGCATTTCTGATCTACAGTTTGTGTTTTTTTCCATGTGTAAGAGATTAGGGAGATGTTTGAGTATACGATTTGCTGATCTAAACATGTCGGTCCAAATGATGTGACTCATTCAATGCCTTTTATAAAAATATAAGCCATCTTATATTAATTTCTGTATCTGTCAGATGTTTTAATAAGAAAAAAAAAAAAAAAAAAGATTGAATATACCCTTGTTTGAACATTACAAAATATAAAACACATTTTGAGCTCAGTTTAAGACATTAAAGGTGTACAATGGGAACAAGTGACAAAGGAATATCAATGCTTGTCCTTCAGTATTCATCTGCTCTGCTTCTTTCTAAAAAGCAGTACCCTTCATCTATCTGCAGTCTCTCCAAGCTGTGCTTTTCATCACATGTTTAACAAACCATGTCCTCATTGGTGCTGTCAACACCCCGCCCCCAACACACACTCACACCAGCTCACCATGTCTACAGGGACTACGGATAATAAAGGTGTGTCTTTATATGTGCAAAACATGTGCTTTTCTTTAACCTCTGTGTTACATTAATTAAGCAATTTACTTGGTTATTTAGAAGCCGTTTAATACATGTCTTTGAGTGTGCAGATTATGGTGCTGGTGTGGGAATCAATACTACTGCATTAATTTAGCAGTCAAAATGGTAAATCTAACAAAAATACAGATCACATGACCTTAGATAAGCCAATCAACTGACAGAGTCCGTGTTATAATATCAAAATGAAGGTTTTGTGGTACATCTGTTGAAGAAATCTATATGCGGGTGTACTCCTAAAAGGTAGCTTTTGCAGATGCACACATTTCAAATTTACAGTCTTTCTCACAAATCATGATGACATCATCTTGCATCAGCGTTCATGGTTGTGACATAAAGTCAAAAACGATTTGCCCTTCTATACGCCCAATGCAAAATGTCAGTTTTAATAGGAAATATGATAACATAGCAAACATTTCGTAATGTTTATGAATTTAAATTTAAATTTAATTTAATATTAAAAACAAATGAATTGTGTGCATGTTTGATTTCAATTAAGAAGGTGAATAAAATAACCCTGTGTGTACGAGTAATTAATTCACATTGAATACTTCAAAGGCATTCCAGCATTCCTGCATAACGCCTCCACAAACAAGAGATGGGAAAATATCTGTATTATGGCGGAATAATGACATCAAGATTTCCCCCCCTCCTATTTCAAAAAGAAGTCCATAATGAATTGCTGCGTTAGGGAGGAAATCTCAGCCTCTGATTATTCACGGTTGTGTTTTCTCAGCATTGCCCTGCTGCTTTCTCAGTGCATATTTGAGCTGAGAAAACACATTTTCTTTGTTTCCAAGGAGACAGGGACGAGAAAAAAATGAAGAACTATTTGTCTGCTGTCAGAGAAAGCACAGCATCTCTAGAACATCAGAACAGAGAGAAACTACTTTGAAGTGTCTGCAGTTTCTGTCCATGAAGGAGAGGGCAGTGATAATTGCAACACTTTTTGGGTTTTGCTCACTCATTAAAAAATGTTTAGACTAATCTTTGAAATCTATTCAAAATGCCATTTACATATTAGCTGCCATCAGAGCTGGGTAGAGTACTTACAAACTGTAATGTGTTACTGATTCCAAATTACATGACAAAAATTGTAGTAATCCATTACATTACACATAGATAATATAATCAGACTACTTTTAGATTACTTTTGAGCTATCTCATTTTTCACATTGATTTAAATAGGATAATCATGTACCATGTTGATATGAAAATAATAATTAAAAAAAAAAAGAGTAAGAAAATATATTCCATTTGTTGTAAATAATAACATGAAGTGCACTAAACATTAAACATCAGGGTTTCCCAAACTGGGTTTATGAAGGAACTGCATGGGTTTTATGAGTTTAATGAAAAGCTATCATAAAATCATAACAATTTTAAATTAAAACAAATAATTTTAAAATGAATCAAACACTTACTGAAAAAATGAAATATTTTATTTGTTTACCTGCACGTCATGTGATCATAACCAACAGAGTACCGTGAACATGCAAATGTGGTACTTCATTATCAAAATATTTATTTCAAAATCTTAGGGGTACTTCAAATAAAAATAAATTAGGCAAAAGAGGATCAGATGACAAAAAAGTTAATGAATTTGTGCATTTTAATTAGTTTGAAAGACAAAAGCCTTCAAAAGTAATGAATGGTAAAATAACCAAGTGATAATTCAATTAAAAATGAATGTGTTCATCAGTAGTTTATGCAATGTTGAAACACCTGAAATAATTTTTGTCTGAATAATGACTGATCTCTGTGTGAATGTCCACAAAACTGCCTTTCTGAGTGTATATAAGCAGTAGGCTATTTAAGAAATGTAAATTTAAAAGATGAAAAAGAGGAATTAGGGAGAATCAATAAATTATGAATAAATTCTTGCTATTGTGTAAATAATATGTAATCATGTAATCAATAAAAAAATAACTGTAGTCTGAGTATTTTCAATTACAAGTACTTAATTTTTGGAATCTGATTATGTAATTCAGATTACATGTAATCAGTTACTATCCAGCAATGACTGCCATAACTTGTGTATTTTAGGTGTTCATTTTAATGTTAGTCAAAACATTATTAGTCAATATAGGCAATACAGATTTATATGAATATTAGAACCAATTCAGTCCCCAAAACAACCCTAAAACTTGTAGTATGAATTCGTCATAAAGACTCTGCTTGTCACTGGATGTAAAATCCATTCAGAGATTAGATTAGACGGACTGATTCTGTATTTAGTAAGAGAACACGACCTGCTTGAAAAGGACATGAGGTCCTCTTTTGAAGCATCACCAAACAGCACGATGCTATTGAGATTTCAGATGAAGTCATAAGCGATGAGGCTTCATTGCGGGTTTCGACAACCTCAAGTGACCTCATAAATCACTGAATGTGGAGTGACCCCAGCCCATGCAGATTCCTGATCTCTTCCTTCTCCTCCTTAATGTGACAGACATATGAAACCCAGCCCATGATGCACACGTCTGCGTGTCCCCGGGGACCAATTTAAGAGGCACACGCGTTCGTTTGCTGCCTGGCCTCTTCCTCTATTTCAAATGAAATCCTGTGCTTAATGCCAACGGTTTCCAAGGTGACAGTGATGCCACCATCTGTCACGCAGCCTATTCACTGCAGCCAGCAGCATTGCTCTTTAATGAAGGAGTGTATTTTTTTAATTATGCAATGCAGATGAAATACAGAATAAGCCTACTGTGCAATGTATTGGACAACTGCTGTTTTTTTTTTTTTTTTTTTTTAAATCCATTAGAAAGTATCCTGTTTAACTAAATCTTTTTTTTTCTGTGCAAAAAAAATAAAAAATAAAATAAATAAATAAAAATAAAAATAAATAAAAAATAAGTATCATACATTTTTTTTTTACCATGATTTACAGAAAACAGACATTTACATGTCATTCAGTGTAACAATCTTGTCAGGCAAATTTACCACAAGAATCAGTTTATGACATATTAAAAGACTAGTTAGTTTTACCCCAAATAATGCTTACTTGTAATTTAACATTTTTAAACTTTGCCACTATCACATTTTGACCATTTGTCAACAAGAATTGTTTTACTCATTTAAAATGCAATACAATTTAGTATGCTCACTTATTCTTTTATATATTTATATATTTTAATATGTACAGGTCAGAATAAGTATGTTTAGTTATTTTTACATACATATAAGTGTTATACTGAATGACAATGGAACATTATTTCACCCACATTTTATTCTCCTTAAACTTATTCATACTATATATACTTCCTGCTTACAAAGAACATTTTAGCTTAAGATATATATATATATATATACATACATACACTTTGAATTATATTTTAGGCTTCCTGTTACTGTGAGGAGTCTGGAGAATGCATCTCAAGAACAATTTAATGAGGCAGAAACTTCAAACATGATAACAATGGTAACAGATATTGTTTAAGAGCTTAATTATTTTTTTCAGCTGTAAATAAAATACAACCCAGGAACCCAGTCCTCAGATAAAGCACACGACTGATGCTGTAAAGAGCACTGTCGCCCTCTGTCTGCTGGGAGACTCAGGCAGAGTTTTGTTGTTTATTTTCTGTATGTGTGTATGTATATGTGTAATATATATATATATATATATATATATATTTTTTTTTTTTTTTTTTTTTCTCAATGCTGAGGAACAAAATCATGTTCAGAAATTATAAAAACCCATAAAATATATGGAGGAATAAAACTGATATTATGATGGCTCTTATAACAAAACATAGTAATATTAATACTAACTTAAAATGGTTACAAAAAACAAAAACAAAAAAAAACAAAAAAAAAAACATGGATATAAAAAAAAGATAATTACTGTCTTTCAATAATGAGGAAAAACCAATGTTAAAATATAAAAACATGACAAACCTTTTAATAATTATAAAACGTGAAAAAAAAGCACACGCTTCTATCTTCAAATATAACATTTTCATTAGTTCAATTGACATCAAATGTTAAGTAATTAATAGCCTTTGCTTAACTTCCAATCTGATGTATTTCCAGCTTCAGCTGAATGATCAGATCAGTCCATACACTAACGCCTTTGACATTAAAGTCTCCAGCTTCCCGTCTGAGTGTTTTGAGTTCAGTTTCTGTCTCCTCTTGTAACGCTGGTCCTGAATGTAATAAATCTTTGACTCGATCAGTCAGTGCATTAAAGGTGACCTGCTCATCTGAAGTCAGCACCCACTGACTCTCCAAGACGTCAAACTCCAAGCAGGACCCCCAGTGTTTCAGAACCCCCCAGTACACCTGTCTAAACTCGGAAGACTCTCGGGACAGGGCAGCACAGACCCCCGGAGAGAGAGACTGGCAGAGTTTACTCAGACGTGCATCGCGCTCTCGCAGCCAGCCGAGGACACAGCGCCGAGTGACGTCATCGGCGCGCAGGAGCGCAGCCGCTATGACGTCATAAAGGCTTTCCAGTTTTCCCGCGCTGTCGCGAAGAACGGAATCCAGCAGTGTTCTCGCGCCCTCCTCGTCACCGGACCGACTGCACGCGGAGCTCAAGAGCTTCCCGAGGAGTCCGCCTCTCACCACCGCCTCAGCCCGCAACCCAGCGTCGCTCGTGCTGTCCAGCGTGCGGCATAACAGATCAAACGCTGATTTACACCTCACGAGGCTGTGCTGGTCAAACAGGGGCTCCTGCGCGGCGGTTTGGGGGTCTGTGAAGAGCATCTGGGTGACTGAGCTCGGCGCGGAAGGGTTTCTGAGTAAATGAACGAGCAGCGTGTGCTGACACTGAGCCAGTTCAGAGAACACGACCGGAGACAGCGACGGCAGGGTGTCCCGCAGGCGCCGGTTGGTGTCGCTCAGACCGGCCTCCAGCGCGGAGCGGCCCGCGGGGTTGGACTGGAAGCGGGAGTGCAGCTGCTCGCAGTACTCAGCCCAGCGAAGCGCCCGCAGCGCGGTGTGACGGTCCCACTCACTGACGCGCTCCGTCTGAGACACGGCCAGCAGCTCCAGGACGTCGCGCAGGTGTCTCAGCACAGCCTCCATGAGACTCTCTCTGACACGTGTTTCACTAAACATCAACAAATCAACGCGCGCGCTGAACGAACTTCTAATTCAGTCAGCGTGATTCGCTCCTGATTCGCTATTGGCTGAGAGCGCAGGACGTCACTTTTTTTCGCGGTACTAAACTTCCCTGGCAGTATTTCAAAATAAAAGTTTTATAAATTTGCGTTTAGCTCAAACATTTACGCAACTCAGTTTTAGTTACATTATTATTATTATTATTACTATTATTATTTTTTTTTATTTTATTTTTTTTACGTGAAACGAGCTGTAGTAAAACAATACTTGATCAAAATAGCTTATTCAACGCATGTTGAAACGTATAAATAGATACGTTTTACAAATGAAAGTGTTTTTTATTGAAATCAAGTTTTGTAGCCCGTTTTATTTTACGTTTTATCTGTACTATATATATATATATATATATATATATATATATATATATATATATATATATATATATATATAAAATTACCATTTTATTTTCCCGGTCAGATAAGATTTTTTTATTTATTTTTATTTTTTTATTACGGGTCTCGTTTTATATTGTTGTGCAGCTCAGCGGGTTAAGGCTAGAAGGGATACGTATGGCGCTACTGGGCATGCGCACATTAATACCGCGTAATTTTTGTCACACTGTACAACAATAATTACTATTTTTTCATTATTGTAATGGGTAGGTTTAGGGTTGGGGTATGTGTAGACATTAATAAAACACAATCTAATAGGTAGAAAATTAAATTTCATCGTTCGTTTCCGGTCGGAGCTGTATCCCCTCTAGCCACAACCAGCTCAGCGGCTTCCAGTCGCGCAGATAAAGACGCGTCGCGTCGCGTCTCTCAGGGAGGCGGTGAGATCGCGCGATGTGTCCATCTATCGCAGGAGCGCACTTTGAACTGAGACCCGCAATGACAGACGGGTCTTTGAGGCTCAGTGTCACAGTGAACTGCGTGAGAAAAGCATGAATTCATTGGAAACGACCTTCTGCTGTTGAAGAACCGACTGCAGGCAGTGCATTCTGGAGGGTAAGTGTATATTTTTGGGAAAAACAAATGTTTTTTTTTTTTTTTTTTCATAGATAGAAAGATATCTTAATGAAATAAAATAGGCATAAGATAGATATTCTTAATAAAATAAAACGTAATAACTTCATAAAAATGTTCCTTCAAGTTGGCAAAATACTTATTTTTGCTGGAATGCATTTTATATTGTAGACTCATCTGTACAATGCAGTCTGTTTTTGTGGTTTCTCATTGTGTCAAAAATAGCTCATGAAGCGCCAGCGGCTTTGAAATAGTAATACAGTCATAAAATGTCAAGCATGCCCACTTGAAAACAGAAAATAAAAGTTTTTCTCCTCAGACTGCCGAAGGTATTTGAGTTTTTCTCTCATATGAGCTGCCTCAGTAAAATGGGTTATTGTGCATTAAAAACTAACATTTAAAGTGTGTAATACTGTAAACATAATTAAAGCCTGGGTGATGCATGAAAAATGAAGTAACTGGATTGTGCAGGCAACTAATCTTTGCTTAACTGGGAAAGGAATATACTTTGAACTGAACTTGCATACAAAAGGCATACATTTAGTTTCCATTTAGATAATGTGAGATGTGCAGTAAGACTTACAGTAGTCCTGTGTGTGTACGTGATTACCCTTCACAGTCCTTTAAGGACAGAATACAATGTGTGTCCTGTGCTTGTTGAACATGACGCAGCATTGAGGCTCAAATAACTGCAACAGAATCAGATGCTGAAGTATTATCAGTTATAATTTCTGCATTAGTCAAGGTCAACGTTTATGGATGGGAAATGCACACAACATATGGAGAACACGACTGCCTTTATATCACTCCTCTGTCGCTACTGTTTGCTAGAAAACATATTGACTGTGAATGAATATTACGTTGTTTAATATAATAGTCCCAGCTAAAGGTTTCAGTGTGTCACACTGTACACTGACCTTTGATTTCAACCATATGTGCCCAATATGTGTGTTCATATGAGTGGTGTTGAATGCACTGTAAATGTCCTCTCCATCTGTGAACTCTGCGGGTTAGTTTTTGCCGAGCATCAGTTTCCAGGTGGTGATCATGCTGTTTGTGTAGAAATGTTCAGCACTCTTAGAGAAATGACTGAGATTTTAGTAAATGCATGTCTGTTTTTTTAATTTTTATTTATTGTTTTAAGAGTCACTTGGAAGAAAATCTGAGTGGTACTTGTCCATAAAACCAGATGCAACAGTATCAGTACAGTGTTCTGACTGGCTACTTAATGATCAGTGGCAAATAGGAGAGATCATGATTAAGAAAAGGAAGCATCTTTTAAAAATCCCGTTTAAAACACGCATGCTAAGTTCTTAGACATGTATTCTTTGCATGTTTGTTGGATATGATTTTAATAAAAAATAAAAATAAATGTAAATAAAAATAAATATTTTTAACCCAACTATTATTTAAGCTGCTTATCTTCTGCATCTAGTATTTTTAATTTATATTTTCAAGGTAATTTTTTATTTTACAAGTAAATATTTTTCATAGTTAATTATTAATTCTTAAATATTACATTTTAAGGAGACATTTTACTAACTGCCTTATCATAAAAAAAAAATATTCAAATATTTCATTCTATATATATATATATATGTATTATACACACACAGTGCCACTTGAAAGTTTGTGAACCCCTTGCAGAATCTGTGAAAATGTGAGTAATTTTAACAAAATAAGAGAGATCATACAAAATGCATGTTATTTTTTAATTAGTACTGTCCTGAGTAAGATATTTTACATAAAAGATGTTTACATTTAGTCCACAAGACAAAAAAATAGCTGAAATTATTAAAATAACCCCATGCAAAAGTTTGTGAACCATTGGTTCTTAATACTGTGTGTGGTTACCTGGATGATCCACGACAGTTAAACTGAACACTGTTCTTCAGGAAAATCCTCTGTGTCCTGCGCAATCTTCAGGTTTCCAGCATCTTTTGCATATTTGAACCCTTTCCAGCAGTGACTGTATGATTTTGAGATCCATATTTTCACACTGAGGACAATTGAGGGACTCAAACACAACTATTAAAAAAAGGTTCAAACATTCACTGATGGTCCTGAAGGAAACACGATGCATTAAGAGCCAGGGGGTGAAAACTTTTGAACAGGATGAAGATGTACAAATTTATCTTTGTTTTGTAGGAATATAATTTTTTTTTCCATTTAGTACTGCCCTTCGGAAGCAACAGAAGATACTTGCATGTTTCCCGGAAAACAAATTAAGTACAATTTACCAGGGACACATCGGTCAAGGGTAATTTCAAAGTACCCTTGTCCGATGTGGTTGCTAAAGGAGGTTCAAAAGGTACATCTCTGTACCTTATTTTCCCCTAAAGGTCGCATATTAATACCTTAAAGGTGCATATAAGTACCTTTTCTATAAGGTACCACCCCAGAAACAACTTTCATACGTTTTTATTTATTTATTTATTTGTCTGAGCATGCAGGATGTTTTCTAGGGCTGGAGTGTTCTGTAGGTTTTGTTTCAGGGTTCTAGGAGGTTTCCTGGTGGTTGTTCACTAATTTAAGTCAAAATAGCCCACTCTTAATTCTCTGTGATATTCAGGTCTCTAGATGTTTCTTGGCTCCCTCCTTTGATGTTACTGTACTGAATTTATCTCATCTGTTTTATTGTCTGCCAGATCTGAATGCTTAGAAATATAATAAAGATGCAGACACCACTAATAAGGTCATTCTCACATTCTCTCGTATCAGTTTTCTCACTCAACCCCTGATGAACACTGAATCTGTCTGGGAAATATTAAGAGCAGACAGACAGCTCTGATATTATTAGTGGACTACTGTTCACCTTACCTTTGTCCAGATGGGACAGTGTGTCCTCTTTTTATTGTTTAGAGAGCCAGTAACACCTCTTTCATTTCTCTGGCTTCTTTTTCTCTCAATCTTTTCCAGCACAGGAGCTCTTTCAGAAAGAGAAAGAAAGAGGAGATTTGGCTTTATCTGATAGGCGTTTGGCACGTAAAGTGAACTCTGGGGTACTATTTTGTGGAACAAGGAAAATATACAGATTGACTTTCAGTTCGCCTTCGCCTGCCAGGCATTCAGAGCCCGCCGCAACAATGTGACGATTGTTGGACCCGAGTCCTCATTCCCAGGTTGCTTAGTGGGATACAGGAGAGCAGAACTTAGGAAGAGGTCCCGTTCTGCATCACTGAAGATACTTACAGAACTTCTCTCTAGTTCCTCACATGAATTATGAGTAAGGGGAAATCCCTCGCAATGCTGGGTGGTATCACATATTATCACCACTTTTTTGCATTTGTAAAACACCAATCCACTACATTTAATGCATCCTAATGCATCCTAATCCTAATGATATGAAGTAACAAATTTTCTGAGAGATGATATATTCAAAAGAACCAGATTAACTCGTTTGATCAGCAGGATTCACTAGAATTACAAGAGAATGCACCGCCTTTGTCAGGCTTTATGTATATCACTGATACATATTCAGCTGAATTCGTACGCATTCCTCTGCAAATAGTATCAGGTTGTTACAGATAAACAAAACTGCCTTAGACAAACAAGGAAATGCTCCTTTAACTACAAGAGCTGTAATAATAAAGAGACACATTTGTGGATATGTTGAACTGGACAGCCTGATAACCATATTAAACATTGTGTATGATTCGCTTGTACTGACTAAGGATGGGGGTATAGCATAGATGAGGTGATGATCATGACACTTTTTTTTTCACATTTTAGCATTAGTGTCTGTGATTAAAAGTTCTAGCAGTTGCAGTTTTTTTTTTTTAATGAACGTTGGCTTTGTGAAGTTCTCTGTTTTTTTGGAAATAGGGTCAAATTTGAGGTTTGCTGTCACTTTTGCAGTAGTTGTGTGTTGTTTGGACACAATCCTTCTTAGTGTTCGACGGTCCCTATCATTCACTTTCAGTTTTCACCTACTATTCTTCTTCTTCTTCGCAAATGAAGTCCTGCCAAGGCGAGTCACAATTTTAAAGACTGCTGTTTTTTTTTTTTTTTTTTTGTTAACAACTGTTTATTGAATTTTCTTCTGGGAACAAGAGTATAAAACAAAAAGCAGCTGTGCAAATTTAGAACCCATCCCACAACCTGGTAGACTTCAAAATATAAATAAAATAAAATAAATAAAAATAATAAAAATAAATTAATATTAATAGATAAATAAATATAAAATAATTTTTACAAATATTTTAGAAAAGATGACACAACATTAAAAGCTGAATGCCATAAATTTACAGTTTTCACATTAGATCCATGCATATGAGAAGTTGAGAGTTCCATATCCAACAAATACACAGTCCAGGTTCGTCTGTCCATTGTGTGAGGAGGATTCCAACAGTTGACTAGCAATTTTTTTGCTGCTGTGAGAGCAGCTAACAGTAAACCTCTTTGTTGGACGGACAAGGTGAACTCCCAAAAGTCATTCATGAAAAAATGGCGCGGAGTCAAATATATCTCAGTACCCAACAAATATGAAAGGTCCTGTGAGAGCTGAGTCCAAAAAGGTGAGAGAGAGGGGCACTCCCCAAAAAAATGCAAAAACGTGCCTAAAGATCCTTGCGAACAGAGATTACACTTAGGAGAAGACGACAGATTAATATAAAAACGTTTCACTGGAGTCAAGTAAACCCATATGCAGCAATTTCCAATGAATCATTTGGTGATTAGGGTTTTTAGAAGACAATTTAAACATACCCCATACCTCATCCGAAAATAAAACATGCACATCCTCATTAAGATCATTAAGACTGCTGTTTTTAGTAAAACACCAAACATGACAATTCTGATATATATATATATATATATATGTCAGGCCATATGCCAGTAAAAACAAATTTTCCTGTCCTGTCAGCTGTTATATTGTGTTGTGCTAGTTAGCGTGCTCTTCAAATGCATGCATAAATACGGCAGCTCGCACTGTAGCCTGTATCATTTCATATTAAAGCGCAAATGAAACTACGAGCATGCGTGTCAGATCCACGTCACATTCAGCAGCGGCAGCTCTTAAAGTAATAGCAGCCAGATATCCTAATAACCAGCTGCTGTGATGTCTGTTAATCAAAGAACAAAAGAAAAAAGAGCAAATCAATAACTTTTGTAGCTTTAAGGATTCATCTATATTTAATTTAGAATTTAGTGTTTGATAACTTTATTAAATTTTTGTGTATTTGTGTATTGCTGAAGGGCACAGGTAAATGTGACATTTATTATAATGGGTTTATGTGAAGATTGTTTTAAGTTCATTTAAATTAGAAGTATTTATTTTTTTAAAGTCTAATAAATGTTAAAATTGATAGCTCACAATTATACTGTAATGTTGAATGGCTGTAGTCAATGGTTAAATATTAGGGAAAAAAGAGCAATTTCCTAGAGACATCAGTAATATTGGTATCAGCGATGCCAGTGATCACATGCCATTAAACAAATATTAAAAATAAACTGTCTTTGTTGTTTCTACATTAATTTGGAGATCGAATGTGAAATCATTGCAATATAAAAGTAAATTTAAAAACTTTAATGTTAGGTGGGATTAATCACAACTAATTTCAGAAAAAAAATGTGCGATTAATCAGTTTTATTTTAAATCGATTGACAGCACTAATAATAATAATAATAATAATAATAATAATAATAATAATAATAATAATAGTTATATATATATATATATATATATATATATATATATATATATATATATATATATATATATATATTGCACGTAATTCTGATGGGAAGAGCATGCTCATTTGCGTAAAGAGCCTTTGGGTTAGAAAAGAATCACACTATAGGGCAGGACTGGAGAGAAGCCACACAGTGTGTGTCTGTTCTGTCTTAAAAACAACGAGTGAATATGATATCACAGGACAGAGAAGATAGAGCCCGGAGCTGGACAGTGATGAGAAGATCGGTATAGAGGATAAGAGTCTACTGTGAAACAACAGAAAGGGCTTGAATGACCAGATGACATTTGTGCTCTGTGGGAAAGTGAAACAATTCATTTGAGGGATTTTATCAAAGCCAATGACTGAATTAATGTTATTTAGTTGTACTGATGTAGATGTTCCTCTCTCATTCTCTGTTTTCTGAAGCATGTTCAGTCCTCTGAGCGGTAAGCAGCAGCCGGCTGGTCCGGGCCTCACAGATCTGCAGCAGTACAGTCAGTGGCTGGCCAGCAGACATGAGGCCAGTTTGCTGCCCATGAAGGAAGATCTGGCGCTCTGGCTCTCTAGCATGCTGGGTAAGTCAAGCTGTTCCTGCCTCAATGCCTAGCAGTTCCTGTATCTTTCATATCAGTTATTCTCTGTTAAATTGCTACAAGAAATGATATGTTCTGAGTTAAGATTGAAAAAAAAAAAAAACATGCATATAACAGTAATGCAGATATGCATATCAACGTTTAAAAGGAACAGGAAGATGCTTCAAATGGCTTTCGTTTCTGATGTCAATGGCTGTTGATCAAATTAAACCATATTTTTGCCAAATTCATCTGTCACTTAGTAATATGGCTAATGCTAATACCATATACCTTGGTAATATTACTGTACTTCTGCTGAAGTGAACTAGTGTGTGCTATGCTGTTTTATTGGTAGCACTTTCTTTTACAGTCCTGTTCCGCATGTGCATACTATGTACTTATTATTACAAAAAAACTTCTTATTACAATTATTACAACAATTACAATAACAGGGTATAACCTTAACCCATATAGTTACCTTAAACCATCCAGTTCTTTATTGGGAAAGTACACTGTAACTACACATACTATAAAATAAATTGTAGCCATTGTATTCATTAAATTGAAATGAAAAGAAAGCAAGGTAAAAGAAAATAAGAATGATATTTAAACACTGATTACATCCAAAACCATGCTTGTCAGGTAACCTAAAGTCATTTACTTTATGTGGTAATATCTAAATTAACTGGTTTTATTCACATCAAAAATATTATTTATTATGACTGAAATAACTTGACAAGTTAGGTTAACTCAGCAAAAGTTATTTTAATAGGGAGAAATAGGTCCTTAAAGTACATTAACATCTGAACATTGTTTTCTTACTATTTTCAGTGTGTCCAGTTGTGATTTTCAGTTGCAAAGGCTCTAGATTTTAGTAGAAATTCAATTAATAATGCAAACTGTGGATTTTCATGCATACATTTTCATAAGTTTGACTAATGCATGAGGTGTGCAGCAAGGCTATGTGCTGAGGCCTTCTTCACTCTGCTGGTGTATTCTGTTTATGGTAGAGAGGAAATGTTTAAATTCATGTTTCATTATTTGAATAGGTTGCTTAGGGCATGTCCATCTTTGCTTTGTTTATCTTTGTATATTATCATTTCTTTTGTTTAATTTAAGCTAGTATTGATAAGTTTAAGTCCTTAAAAACGTGTAGTCCTTAATGGGCCATACATTTCTTTAATGTTTTTATTTTAAGTCATTTTAAGTCTTTAAGTTATTTTAAGTTTCCTTTGATGAATTTAATTGATTTATGTGCATGCACAGGCATGATTGCATGTGTCCATGTTTTCTTTTCCTACATTTCCCAGCATTAATCAGATTCTGAATGCCACTCACCATTTTAACTATGAGACAAATTATGAAGAGAGAAGAATGGTAGTGTGTCATGGCCCTGGCTTCGGTTCTGTGTGTGTGTGTGGATGGAGGGGGATGTCTGTGGAATTTCTGGCAGCACTCAGGCCATGAACAGCCAGCTGAAACCAGGGCTTTGTCTTTGGTCTGCCTGGAGCAAAAGGAAGCCAGGAGCCGCAGTGGGCCGCATAGGGGCTTCATATTTAACCACACACCAACCACTATCCCACTATTCCCTATCCAGATTGTCCACACTCTTTAGTGGCTTACGCTTGTCTCTGTGTTGTTTTTTTAGTCAAATAGCTGCTCAGATCTCTGAAACTGATCTGTGTTACAGGAATACAACTTGACCATTTGCTGGTCTTACCAGAAGCCACTTGTATACATGAAACATACACTGGCTTTTTGTGGCTTTCTATTATTGTTATGTTTTACTAATTTGTGTCTTGAATAATTGTTGTTGCACTTTGTATTTACTAGTGGTGTTTGGAGCTAAAGAACAGTTTATTATACCATTGTTGTCAGATATTATTGATGTTAATGAAATGTAACCTTGAAACAGTTTAGGGAATTTAGTTCTAAGCAGATAGGACTTGAATGACTTGTCAAACTAATAATCTTTCAGTACCATTCACCATAATAAATCAAATTTTCCTTGATCTTTTGACATATAAGAGGTCTTTGTACCATTACATCACCCTACAAGCTTAATACATCTTTCTCATTACAAATAAATAAATAAATAAATAAAATAAAATACATTTGTAATAAATTCGTAACCAAGCTCCAAAAATGAGCTTTTTTGGATTTCACAGATAGATTCTGATGTCACAGGCAAATATATTTGCATATGACTGCCATATGAGCAAGACATAGACAAACAGTTTCACATCATCACACCATAGGCCCCGCCCACTGGCGTTTACTCGCTTAGCGGCTGATACAGGTCTACACCAGATGCGAGTGTTGCGTCATGTCACGTCAAATTCAAATAGAACCCATTATAATCACTGACACTCTCTACACTAGATATACAGTTGCTTTTTGAGCTTGAGCTACTCCCGACAACAGGACAAATGGAAGAGTAAAGCAAAAAACATTTGTTGAAAGAGCCCTCTTTCAACAAATTGGAATTGGATCCAATAGCAGCTTCATTGCAAACCATAAATAAACGGTGTCATAGCCTGTTGTCTATAAATGAGAGCTTTATATACATAATGTTTTCAAAATACTCATATGCAATATGATGATGTGTTAGCCAATCAAAAAAAAGTGTCAGTTTACTGACAAATACGGTGGCCAAGAGAGCTCAATGCGCTGTAAATGAAAAAGAAAAAACACCTGCAAATTAAGAAAACATCTTCATCAATTTGACAACACACGTGTTGCAAATGCTCACAACACAACCAAATAAAGAAACACGCTGCAAATAGTCACGACACAAACAAAAACAAACGCGCTGCAAATAGGCACAGACCACATCGGAAATGTTTAAGGGAACAGCAAAGTGACGAACATGGCTGAGATATAGGCTATTTATCAATGTTTGCTCTGAAAGGTGAGATTTTTGTTTATTTTAACATCCTGATATGATTCCTTTTTTGATATTATTAACCTAAATAATAAGTTGACAAAATATACAATTACTGTAACTGTGAAAGGTAAGTGGGCTAACTTTTACAACTTCCTTTACAAAAATTAACCATAGACTATATGGGATTAAAATTAATTAATTAATAAATACTATTTATGATGTTAAAAATGAATTAAAACAAAAAAATGGTTACTATAGCTAAACCATGGTAACCATGCAGAAATTAACCAAGGATTTACTATACTAACCATAGTTTAACCATGGTACAACTGGTACAAATGGTAATCAATACCATCAATAAAAAAAAAAAAAAAAAAAAAAAACTGGTTTGCAATGCGTTTCTTTATATGTTTGTGTTGGGAGTGCTGTCAAACTGATGAAGATGTTTTTTTTTTTATTTTATTTTATTTATTTATTTTTTTTAATTTTCTGGTGCTTTTTCTATTTGCATGTGTTTTCTGAAGTTGCAGTGCGTTGAGCTCTCTCGGCCATGACAAACCTTTAACGAGCTGTCTCCTCAAAATTGATGATTTTGGACAGAGAGTCAGAATGAGGGTCGAAAATAATAATTTTTGCAAATATATGACTTTTTTTTTGTGCAAAAAAAAAAAAAAAAAGTTAACATTTTAGGTAAACCTCAAGGAACATATTAAAATAATTATTTAAAAAAAAAT
Source organism: Spinibarbus caldwelli (assembly GCA_039654775.1). NCBI lineage: Eukaryota > Metazoa > Chordata > Actinopteri > Cypriniformes > Cyprinidae > Spinibarbus > Spinibarbus caldwelli. The sequence goes on along the minus strand of CM077265.1, from coordinate 22,910,045 downwards.
TATTTTATGGCCCCTTTGATATTACTCGGTGGTTCTGGCAAAATTAAAGTAATCTGTTCACTCTCAATATGTAGTACTTAAATTACTTGGATTCTGAATATGGGTGTAGGTTCTGGTTCTATGAAGGGGAGCAAGGGTAAGATATTGTTTGCGAGGGAATAAAGGAGGCACGTTCAGAAAGAATTTCACAAGCTCCCCGTCTCCTCTCCACTGGGCTCAATTACCACATTTGGAACTCATTAAAACATCTGAACCCCCTCGACCACTGACGCCCCCTCTCTATGAAAAAAAAATAAGTATAGTGGATGAGAAAATATGCTCTTTCCACAGACACCCCAACCCCCTGCCACCACCTCCTGTTTCACAGTGACATCATGCAGAAAGAATGATCGTCTGGAAGTCAGTAAAATGCAGCCGCCACATGTTGATCTGTGTAGAATTGAGTCTCTCTGTGTGTGTCTCATCTGGAATACTGTTGCAAAATAAATCAGCTGCTTCCTTCCAAAGCACTTGTCTGCTTTTGGGACTCAAATGTGTTTATCTGTGAATCATAGCTGCAACAAATGTCTGGATTTGACACATGGTTGTGCATCATTAAGAGTGTGAATTGAGAATGTCTTTAAAATCTGATATGAATATGAATTGAATTTAGATTTGCAGATGCTCAAATTTTAATTCAAACATAAATTAAGATTAAATTAAATACAAATAAATTGTATTTCTCTTTATTTCTTAGAATGTTATTTCTTAGTTTTTTTTTATTTCTAAATTATATTTCACTCAGTTTAAATCACTCTGAAAATAATATTGCTGAATACTGATACTGAATGAATTTTATGAATTAGATCATTCCTAAATTCTAAATTTGCCCAACCCTGATTTGATATACAGATTTATTCTCAGATGCTGAAAAGCTCATTTCTGACTCGTATGCTGTAATTCAGTAATGCACCGAAAGGAGTTATAAAAATAAGCTAAGTACAATGAAGCACAATCAAACCGAAGTCTTTTGTGGGATATTCATCTCTTTCTCTCATCTTTTCCATCAGGTGTGGAAATCACAGCCGAGAGCTTCATGGACAGGTTAGATAACGGTTTCCTGTTGTGTCAGCTGGCTGAGACTCTGCAGGAGAAGTTCAGGCAAAATGACCCCGATGTGAATTCACCAGGAAAGGTACTAATTTACTGTTATTTTTAATAAAAAAGTAACATTGTGCTTGCAATCATCTTAATTTGCTTTTGCTACAAAGATATTGGATATTGTCATTGGACTAGATTCATGATTTTTCATTTTGTTTCACGACTCACAAGTATGAGAGCCTGAAATGTGTAATTTACCCACCATTATTTTACTACCACACAGTATTGTAAAAAGTAATGCCTTTGGCCAGTTCAATTGACATGTTTATATGTGATTTATTTTATCTGAACTGGGCTTACAATCCATTTAATTGGTATCCTGTAAACACAGTGTCCCTGTACTATATAATGGTGCTCAACAAAGAAGGCATAAAGAATGTGTCCAAGCTTATCTTATAGTCTTATAAAACCATTTTAAATATCTACCTTTGAATGTTAACTGAAATAAAATTTATAGACATATTTAAAAATAAATAAATAAATAAACTTTTATTTCAACTAGTTGCCACGGCTACATAATAAATATTCACATTTTTATTTGGTTTAACTTGATGTACTAAAATGACAAAAACCGACATACAAATAATAAATCTGTATACAAATATAAAAATAGTATTGATATCAATGATATTTAGTAACACTGATCGGGTGCAAATCCTCTTCATTTTCAGTGCAAGTGGAATATAAAATAAAACATCAGTCTGCTGGAAACATGACCTCAATCGTGCTGTAATTATTATTTTTTTTATTTTTATTTTATCATTTGAATGCAAAGCCCATTACTTACAGCAGACAATTAGATTTCTGACAATAGTTGTCCTAATTTATTTATTATTGAAGGCAGTGAATTTGTACAAAAAGCTCTGCTTTGAAGACTGTAACAGTGCTACTGTTCATGATATGAATTTAAACTTCTCAGAGATGATTATACCATGATACTGGCTGGCAGTCAGGTTAATCTCAATTGTTAGCTAAAAATAAAAGAAAGAAAGTCTAGATAAATAGTCAACCTCATTATAAGGCTAGTAATTTTAGGACTAGTTGGCCATCCTGGCCCAGTGATATTTTGAAAACTGCTCGATTTCTCTTTATATTAGTCTAGTTTTCTCAAACTGTGAAGTTTTGCTGTAGCTCCCATTTCAGAAGTAACTCAAGTGATCTGATTTTATGAATGGCACTATAGATATGCTAAGCTTTATAAGATATGCAATGTTTCATATATATCGTAGCATTGTGACTAAATTAGCCATATCATCAATTCAGTTGCGCTTGACAGAGTCATCTGTAGGGTGGTTGCATGTGAACTGAACATTAGCACATTAGCATAACATTAGCACTCTTTCATTATTTTCTTCATTCAGCACGTTGCATGCATTTCCACAGCAGTAACATGAATTAATTCAGCATGGCTGCCAAAACCTGTACGTGTTTTCAAACTAAGGTTACAGAATACTGCAGTGTATTGGTTTCAGGTGCTGGTATTGAATGCATTTTTAGTCTCTCTCTCACACAAAGACTTTTGTCTGGAGTCAGACCCGCTTGCCATTCCCTGCCAAACCTCGGCATTGTGGGACAGTGAACTTTGGAAAATCACTGAGCTTTCTCATTTTAACAGAGCAGTCTAATGAAAGCTGTGACTTGTTAAGTGTTCAAAAACTCCTCCAGCTGGGAAAACCATTAAGATCAGGAGATTTTTTCGATGGTAAATTAAGAAAATATTTCTGCTTGTCTTGGCCAAGAACCACCTCTTACAGATACTCAGAATGGGGCTTTCTGTTAGTTATGACTCGCTCCCATTCTAATAGAGTCCCTGAAGGAATTACACAGTAGAATTCATGGCCTGTAGTTTTCGCAATTGGCATATCAAAGCAATCGTGATATGTAGACCTGCATAGTACTGTAGCACTGAAAATTGGTTAGAGGAGAGTAGGGTAAGATGAGTCGGTGCATGTGCATTTAATGTGACCATGTGTCTGGACAGTGTAGTATAAACATGCCTGTAATTGAGATGTGTACATTAATAATAATAAAAATTGTTTTATCCGTATATGTATTTTGCTTGTCAAAATAAATTTTCAAAATGGCAGGTAAATTTTTCTGTCAGAGCAAATAGTCTAAATATAAAATTATATTTATGTGGCCTTGTGTTCTTTAGTGTTTTCAAGATACTATTATAGTGTAATGTTGAGGTGGCTAACCTCTGCTGCATGGTGCAGGACAATCAGGGGTGCATTTCCCAAAAGCATTGTTAGCTAACTATGGTCGCAAGTTCCATTGAACTCTATTGGTAACGACGGAACTTGCGACCATAGTTGCTTTTGGGAAACACACCCCTGGATGTCTCTTGTGCAAGGAGGTAAGTAGTTTGGGGTTGAGGATGTCATTTCTGGGAACCCAGGATCTTTCCTCTGGGCCATGTTTTTCCCAGTCCACCAAATACTCCAGAAGATCACCTCGGCGCCAGGCGTCCATAATGTTCCTCAGTTGGTGGCAGAAGGGGGTTCATCAACGGTATTAGGCTCTGTGGAGGAAGAAGAAACAGGTGAGAGATAGGGTTTTAGATAGGAGATGTGGAAGTCAGGATGAATTCTGTAGTGCTGGGGCAACTTCAACTTAAAGGTGACGGGGTTAATCTGACTCTCGATCTCAAAGGGGCAGATGAATTGGGGCCGATGAATTGGGGACTCAGCTTCTTGAAGGGAAGATGTAAACGGATGTCCTTTGTTGAGAGCCATACCTTCTGCCCGGGTTGGTAGGATGGTTTTGAGGTCTGCCAGACATCAGCATGACCCTTCTGACAGTGAATGGCTCCCTGTGGATGGTGATGAGTCCCAGACCCTCTAGCTTTCCTGAAACCAGTAGTCCAAAGATGGTACCTTGGATGGTTCCCCCAGACCATGGGAACAGCAGTGGTTGCTAACCAAGTACGCACTGATATGGGGTCAGACCAGTGCTCTGTTGACGTAGGGTATTCTGTGCATACTCTGCCCAGGCAATGAACTAACTCCAGGTGTTCTGTTGGAGATGACAGAAGGTTCAGAGGTAGCAACCGATCTCTTGGACCTTTCATTCCATCTGCCAATTCAACTGTGATAACCTGATAAACTCACAGTGACATTGAGGAGCTTGGAGAAACCCTTCCAAACTCTGGAAATTAATTGTGGACTACGGTCAGAGACAATGTCTTCTGAAAGGCCAAAGTAACGGAAGACATGGTTGAATAACAGCTCTGTTGTCTCCATTGCTGTGGGCAGACACTTTAGAGGAATCAGACGACAGGATTTGGAGAAACGGTCCACAACTATTAGGATGCAGGTATTACCATCTGAGATGGAAAGGTCAGTAATAAAATCAGTGCCTAGATGAGACCAAGAGCAGTTTGGAATGGACAGAAGATGGAGCTTGCCTGATGGCAGGTGGCGAGGAGTCTTCGAGATGGCACAATCCTTACATCCTCTCACAAACCTTCTGATGTCTCTTGCCATGTTCGCCCACCAGAAACAATCTCATAATAGAGAGAGGTTTTGATTGGCCCCAGGGTGACCAGTGCCCACTGAAGAATGTGAAGCTTGGATTAGACTGAAACGTTGGGATCTGCGAACATACTGAAGACCATGAGGGCAGCCCGGTGGAAGATTTTCTGAGACACTGAGACTCGGGTTCATCTTCTTTCCATTGGATTGGGCTCCCAATCAAACTCAAGGAGGATAGTGTCAGGATATTCAGGAGAGTCATCAGTAGAGTGGAGTCTTGACAGGGCATCTGCCTTTGCATTCTTGGGGCCTGGACGATTTGGAAATCAAATCGAGTAAAGAATAGCACACAGTGGGCCTGGCAAGGATTGAGACGTTTGGCTTCTCTGAGGTATTGCAGATTCTTATGATCAGTTAACGCAGTAAAAGGGTGACGAGCCCCCTCCAGCCAGGGCCTCCTTTCCTCAAGGGCAGGCTTGATGGCTAGTAGCTCTCGATTCCCGATATCATAATTTCTCTCCACCAGCCTCAACTTTCGGGAGAAGAAAATGCATGGATGGAGTTTTTGCAGCATCCCCTGCTGCTGGTAGAGCTAACCAGCTCTGACACCTATGGTGGATGAATCCACTTCAACAGTGAAGGGTTTGTCAGAGTCAGGATGGACTAGGAGCAGTGCTGTGCAAAAGGCCTGCTTCAGCTCATCAAAAGCCTCTGTGGCTGCAGGAGACCAGGACAGAGACTTGAGCTCACCATGGAGCAAGGAGGTTAGTGGACTGGTGATGGAACTGAAGTTGAAGATGAAGCGATGGAAGAAGTTAGCAAATCCGAGGAAGCGTTGGAGTTTTTTCACTGTGGTGGAGGTTGACCAGTTGCGGAAAGCGTCCATCTTTCTCTTGTTCATGAAAATGCCATGTTGACTGATGTTGTATCCAAGAAATTGGATTTCAGACTGATGAATCTGACATTTCTCCACTTTGAGGTACAGATGGAATTCTCTTAATCTTTGGAGGACCTCCGCGACGTGGTGGCAATATTTGGCCATGCTCCGGGAGTACACTAGGATATCATTAATGTAGACAATGATGAAACGATTAAGGTACTACCTGAGTACCTCGTGCATAAAGTCCTGGAAAACTGAGAGCGCATTCACAAGGCCATAAGGCATGACACAGTACTCAAAATGGCCACAAAAGCGGTCTTCCATTCATCCCCTTCACAAATTCTGATGAGATTGTAGGTGCTGCAGAGGTCCAACTAGGTGAAGTCTCTTGCACTGTGGAGTTGCCCTAGGGCTACAGGGACAAGAGAAAGGGGATATTGGAACTTGATGGTGATTTTGTTGAGAACATGGTAATTGATGCAGGGCCTCCGTCCCTTTGACCACAAAAAAGAAGCTTGTATCAGCAGTGGAGGTGGGTGGTTGGATGTAACCTTGCTCAAGGGTTTACTGTATATACTTCTCCATGGTCTTCTGTTCTGGGATGGGCAGTGAGTAGATCTTTCATCTGGACACTGGTTCACCCAGTATGAGATTGATTGCACAGTCCCATGGCCGGTGCTGAGGCAGTTGGGTAGCCTTCTGAGTCCACAACACATCACTGATGTGGGAGCAGCATTCAGACAATTCTGACTTGTGATGCAGCCTGGAATTTCACCACGCCATGCTGGTTTCATATGGAGGAATATATATATATATATATATATATATATACTATTAATGGCTTGTTTTAGTTATACAACTATCTATAATAATCCTGATTTTATTACAGATGCTTTCGAGTTAATAGATATCAGACATACTGAAATATGCTGAGGACAACTTAAAAAGTGGCATTGCTTACTCAATTCTTTCCTATGTGAAACAGAATGCAGTATGCCACAATAAACATCTGAAACAGTAATACAACTTCATTGCATTGCATGTTTAATTCAATGAATATCTTTTTGATTCTAATTTCATGTAAAAATGTCTTAACATTGCACAAAATTTGCAGGCCACCCTGTGATAATATACTATTTCAAACTGTGTGTGTATAAGCATGTCTGCTGTAAATGGCTACATATGTTGGCTGACGTACTCCACTGAGGAGGTTGCTTTATGTCATGGCTTGTTTCATGCTAATCCAGGGTTCCTGTCACAGAGTTTGCTTCTGGGAAACATAACCAGTTGGTCTCATAGGAAAGAGATTGAATTTCAAGACTGTTTCATTTCAGTCAATACTTTATAATTATTCAAGCACAGATCCATTCAAAATACTAATTTTGTAAATCATCAGTGTGTTTGACTAAAGCAAAACCTCATCATTACTATTTCTTATGATATTTATAAATCCCTTAAAAAGGAGAGACTATATATATATATATATAGAGAGAGAGAGAGAGAGAGAGAGAAAGAGAGAGAGAGCGAGAGCTTATTATCTGTTAGTGTTGGGAGATCCAGTTCTTTTGAACAAAATGTTTGTGTTTATTTTACCAAATTAATGCAAAACCGATTCACTGAATCTTTTTAGTCATTACTCAAAAAAGTTTCCCAGAATAATTATCCATATTTCCTATTTTTTATAGTTAAATAGTAGGTTAAATATTACTGTTATTACTATTTTTAGTTATGTAAATTAGACTGTTGTCTGCTAACTTTCATGTATATGTCTAATCAAAGTTACATTTGTTGTCTAAGGGTTAACTGTATAGTGTGAAAACATGATTACATTAATCAAGGGTTTAGCTGACACTGGTTCACAATGTCAAGTGTGAGAGGCTTTTTTTAGGTTTGTATGTATCTATATAAATCAAAAGAATATATGATTATTAACATTATATTGAAGTTATGTATTATACTGTAAGATAATAAAGGGTGCAACTATTTTTATATGTTTAAAGGCATCAGAGTGCATGCTGTATGCTGGTTTGGCTGATCGCTATATGTGTTTGTGTGAAAACAGCACAGATGTGAGGAATATTTGAGGTTGTTACTCCTCAGGGATAGAAAGAGTGAGAGACTTACAGCAGTTTATTGATCACACAGTCCAGAGGCTACAGAGATGCAAGATCAAACACATCCACACAACCTCTGAGAGAAAGACAGAGGGTTTGTAAGTGTGTGTATTAAAGGGATAGTACACCAAAAAATGAAAATTCTGTCATCATTTACTCACCCCGAGCCATCCTTGATGTATGACTTTCTTTCTTCAGATGAACTCAGATTAAAAAAAAAAACAAAAAGAACAAAAAAAAAACCAATCATGTCAGTCCATATGTTAGTCTATATACAATGCAAGTGAATGGGTGCCCAAATGTTGGCACTCCAAAAAGTGCATACAGCCATCATAATAGTAATCCATACAACCACAGTGGATGAATCAGTGTCTTCTGAAGCTAAATAAGTGTGTAAGCATGTTGTGAAGCTTGTGTAAGAAATGACAGGTCTCCGAGCATTTTCATGTTGCCATTCACAATATGCTTGCATTTACGTCAAACATAAACTCGGCCTTCTCCTGAACATACATACGACAGTTGGCCAGAAGTGATGGTTTATAGTTAAAAAAGTTTCAAATATGAAAATATAATATTACTTAATAATATAAAACTATATCAGATATTATCATAAAACTTTTTGGGTTGAGTATCCCTGGAGTGTTGCCTTAGCTAAACACATCGCTCTTCACGTTGCTGTTTACAACATGCCATTATGTCAAACATAAACTCAACCTTCTCATGAACATGCATACGACAGTTAACCAGAAGTGTTTTTTTTTTTTTTTTAAATATTATAACTTTTTTTCTTTTGCCTATTTCTTCACTTTAAAGACATTAAGTCTCGTATGGATTATCTACTCGTATGGATTAATGTCATGATGGCTGTATGTGCTTTTTGGACTATCAACATTCGGGCACCCATTTACAATTTTTTATTTATTTATTTATTTTTTTTAATAAAAATATTTGTCTTTTGTTTTTCTGAAGGAAGAAAGTCATACATCTGGGATGGCATGAGAGTGAGTAAATGATGAGAACTGTAATTTTTGGGTTTAGTATCTCTGAAAGGCTGGGAATCTTCTCACAATTCAATTTGGATCCCACAATTTCAAAATGACTGGCAGTTTTTCAGCAACAGAATAGCTGTTATAACCATTATACACCATTTATCAAGAAATTAAATGGGGTCATTTATGGTGTTATGCTAGATTTAAAAATGAGCTTTTTAGCATTTTTAGCTTAATTCTAAATTTTTCAAACATGGGACACATCTAGAAAGGCTTTTTATATTATAATAACTGCTTTTGTTTTTGTTGTAGTTCCTCTCGTCATTCCAATGATCAAACTTTACTTCACAGGAGGAACTAATACTTTGATAACTGGTCATTGGGGAAGCTTGAGAATGTTCTGGAAAGAGCGAGCGAAAACAATCCATTCCAGCAACTACTACGTTCCTCCAGCATGACCTCATCTAACCTTTCTCCGTGTCCTGTATGAAAATATACACTGGTTAAAACACACATGTGATGTGTTAAATATATACTGGTTAAAACACACATGTGATAATAGAAACTTGGAAAGTGATCCGGACCCCTGTGAGGGAAGGAGTGAGACAGTAAGAGAAAGACTGACAGAAAACATACTTCTCAGGCTAGTGGGTGAAGAGAGACTGTGGCAGGAAAGAAAAACTGAGTGAGAAAGGAAATGGAGGGGGAGAGATGTAGAAGGGGAATTCTAAAACTTCTCTAAAAGCCCCAAATCCATGGCCAGTAACATTCTGTCCTGATTTATTTGGTCAGTTTCAATCAAAAAACAAAACAAAAAAAAAAAACCTTTACCCTCATACATACAACATGGTTTTGTCTTGACATGTGAACAGCTTTGCTGGACTGGAGCTCTGCTTTGAGACCTAGACAGCATTTCAAAGAAATAGTTTGCTGAAAAGAGAAGCAGCTTGGAGAATGGATGGAAGGAATATCAAAAATAATATGGGCATACGAGATTTGAACAACATGATTAGAACATAATGGCTGATTATTTGACAGCAGTTATGAATTGTCAGTTGTGGCCAGTTTTACCAGAACTGATTGCCAGTAGTAGCAAATTGTACATTGTTACCAAAAAATGTTTTCTTATGCATATTAACTTAGTGACTCATTAGCTTAGCAACATGCTAATGGCAAACTTTATTGGAATCACTTGCGAATCGTCAGTAGCTAGTGCGCCTCATGAGATCAGGGAAGTGAGGTTAGCCTTTACAGCACTTACTCGCATTTGGTTGGCTTCTAGCAATACAAGATTGACTTAACGTATCATTGCATTGCAGAATGTGTTGGCACGCAATTTATAACCAAGCACAAGTATGTGCTACATTTGCATCCTTGCATTAAATGGTTAGTTCACCCAAATATTTTATCATGATTCACTCACCCTCATGTCGTTCCAATCCCATAAGACTTCTGTTTATCTTTGGAACCAGAATGAAGATTTTTAATATTCGCTCATCATTTATGCCCATTCATTCAAAATCCACACAACCACAATTTGTACTCTTCAAAAAGTAAATTAATCCATATGAATCAAGCTGTTTAATCCAAGTCTTATAGATACCCAATCACTTTATATGATGAATGGATTTCATTTATGCTTGTATTCACATATAAACATTGATCAACACATGCAAGCTTGTCAAATATGGTAAACATGGAAGCTCGAACATGCTTGCTTCATTTGTTTTCCAAAGATGAACAGAAGTCTTACGGTATTGGAATGACATGAGGGTGAGTAAAAGATGACCAAATTTTCATTTTTGGGTGAACTATTCCTTTGTTTGGAGTGTTTAGAATTTGCCACCTTTCTCTTCAGGGGCATTCCTCTTGCATGTGAGACATTTTAAATGGAAATGGAATTGAGTAACACAGGCAAATTCTCTCTTTCAGTCGATCCCCAGTCGCAGGATTCCCTGCCGAGCCAGTGCCGCATCCGGTTCCTTTTTCGCCAGAGACAACACAGCCAACTTCCTGTCATGGTGTCGAGAGGTGGGCGTGGATGACACCTGCCTGTTTGAGTCAGATGGGCTTGGTGAGTCTTTTAAACAAATCCAGCACTGACAACAAAGGCAGCTGACAACTGGCAACAGAGAGTTATGAGTGAATAGTCATTGTCTTTTATTCACATGAAATCATCCATTGCTCTTTGAGAGGACTTAAAGCCTGATTTATTGCAACAACTGCATCTTTGAATGCAGTGAGAGAGCTGTTGGACCTGCACCAATATTCAGACACAAAACCACAACAGATTTTATATTTTAAAATTAAATTAATTTAGTCCCTTTAGGAGAGACTGCATCCAAATCAGCTTGAAAAGTTAAACTATGATACAGTTCATGTGGATTTGAACAGATGTGATTTTTAGTCAAATGTAAATCATTCACTTGTTTTCTCAATACATCGCTTACAAATCATGCCGATGCATATGCATTGATCTTGAAACATGGATTTTTGAATTGTGAATTGCGTGTTTTGATCAAGAATCGATTTACAAATGCTAAAAACTTTGAATGAATTGCAATTTGGCAATGTATTATTCAATATTTTAAAATGTATAAACATTAAATTGTTTGCATGTGCAAATTATTGGAGACATGGGGCCAGGTTTACTAAACAGGGCAAATTAGCGTTAGAGCATAATTCCATAAAAGCGCCGATGGGAGGGGAAAATTCTGCGTGTGATTTACTGACAATGCACACATTAAAGAACACAGACACAGCCAGATCATTTCCATAATGACCAGCGCAATCTACCAAGAGCAGCGCAGATTACCTCCTGCTTTAAGACTGTTTTTTTTTTGGGGTGTTAAATAATGGTGCAAATACCAGTAATTTGACAAGCGCATATGTTAGTAAATGTGCGTGACTCCTAGTTGAGGGTTCAAAGTCGTCTTTTATTTCCTGAAGCAAATAAAAAATAACATGGCTTGGCAAACAATATTTTCGTGTTCTTCTTGCATTCCAAATAAATGAATACATGTGGAAAAAATCCTCTTCTTTCTACCACGCGCTCTCTGTTCTCTGCAGTGCCTCTTCTAGCAACAATAATTGCAGCCATTTCAAGCGCAAAATAGTTTAAGACATGCTTTTTTGGGGTGTTAAATAATGGTGCAAATACCAGTAATTTGACAAGCGCAAATGTTAGTAAATCATGTTGCGTGATTCATTTTAGTACTCTCTTCCCATAAATTTTGCATCTGAAAGAGAAACTCCTACAAATGCATATTCAATAAGGTCAAGTGCAAAAATAACTTTGTCCACACCTTTTCAGAGCTAATTCTTCACTGCGTGTCTTTAGTAAATCCTGACAGTACTATTTTAACACCAAAAGATGGTTTACACTGGCGCAAATTGTTTATAAATCTGGCCCATAGTGTGATTATTTACATAATCCTATTAATGCACTTAAAAAATACAGAATTTAATCATTAATCAAAATTGAATGAAATGTCATTTTGAGTCTATGTCAGGATTCTGGACTATCTGTGTCGTGTTTTGCCCGTTTCTGTTCCTTTTTGTCCTTATTTGGTCATGTTCCTGTCCACGTCTAGTCTAAGTAGTTTATTCCCCGCACCTGTCTGTTCCTCGTTATCCTGTGTTTAAAAGCCCCAGTCTGTTCAGTTAGTGTTTGTCGGGTCTACCAATAATGTTCGTGTGTCATTCCTCGTTCCTAGTGTGGATTTACCCTGTGTGTTGGACTGAATTAAAGACTGTTTCGTTTATCCACGGCTCCTTCGTTCCTTCCAGCAGCGAAACGTGACAGAAGACCCGACCAATAAAGTAACCTCCGTGTTTTCCCCTCTGTTTGTTTTCTCGTTTTATTCAGTGTTTTTTTTTTTTTTTTTTTTCCGTTGTGTTCCCTGTATGGATCCCTTCACCCACCCGGAATTCCTCCTCCTCCTGCTGGAGCAGGGGGACAGATCTCTTGAGGACCATACATGAGTGTTCCTGTTGTTAGCTAACACCACCAGCTACCCGGACAACGCGCTCTGTGCATTCTATGAAGCCAGTTTAAACATCGTGTGCAGAGCGCCGTCGTCCGAAGATAGTCCTCGAGAGGATTTCGCCACCTTCGCGGAGTGGACACTAGCGAGAAATGGATCCCCGTTCACCGTCAGTTCTGAGGAGGATCTCGCCAGTTCCACTCCGGACTCAGTGCCCGTGCCCAGCCCACCATCTCCCCGCCGCACGGAGCGCATGCCCGAGCCCACCGCTGACGGAGAGCCAGAGCCTAGCGCGACCGACAAGCCATCGCCACACGGAGCGACAGAGCCACAGATCGCTGTGGAGCTGCTAGTGACGTCAGTCCAGGTGCGTGAGCTGGCAGCCACGAGGACTGGAGCTCCGCCCCCTGCACCACGGCTGAGGGTGAGCTTATGATGGACCTGGATAGAGGAGAAGCAGAAAAGGACTTAACTGACTGGGAGGCTGACCTGCTCCCTCTACTCCCTCCTTCTTCGGAGCCCTCTGGTTACCCCTGTTCCCACATCCAGCCCTGAGTGGGCTGCAGTTTCCATGTCCTGCCCAGAGGGGGCTCCCGTTCTTGAGTTAAGCCTAGAGAAGGCTCCTGTTCCTGAGTTCAGCCTAGAGAGGGCTCCTGTTTGCATCCCTGAAAGCCCGGAGGCTCACAAATACCCGCCATCCCACCCGCTCCTGCCTACTCCTCCGCCGCTGTCGTCTGGCAGCCCCTCTGCTTGCCCTCAGCCCACCATCTATACAGTGCAAGCTCCGCGGGACTGCCATCCTCCAGCATCGCCGTGGCTGGAGTATCCCTTGACTCCGCCTCCAGCTTCCGAGGCCCGGACTCCGCCTCGGCCCGTCGACTCCACCATGGCTCCTAGCTCCCTCCTCTCCACTGGCTCCACCGGGCTCCCTCGTCCCTTCGGCTCCGCCTTGGTCTGGCGTCGACCATCCTGCTCCTCGTCCCTCCGTTCCTTCGGCTCCATCAGGCTCCTTCATCCCTTCGGCTCCTCCTCAGTCTTCTGTCGCTCTGGCTCCACCGCAGCCCTCTGGATCCCCGCCTCTGCCTCGGTCGCCGGCACCATCTGCTCCGTCTTGGCCCTCCGGATCCTCCCCGTCGCCCTTGCTCATCAGCTCTCAGTCTCCGCCTCGGGCTCCTGGAGTCGGCCGCAATTCCTCCTCCTCCATGGCTCCTCCCTCCGTCGGCTCCACCGTGGGTCGCCAGTATGGCTGTGGCCTGGGTCCTACTCGGCTCCTCCTGCTCTGGGCCCCACCTGTCCCCTCCCTGGCTCCTCCCTCCTTCGCCACCTCCCTGGTCTCCGTCTGCCGGCCCCCTCCCGAAAACCAATAAATCATGAAATGAATCAATTTGCTGTCTACCCAAAGATTCAAACCCTTAGTAAAATGTGGGCTCATGAAGTGGTAAAAATTAATATTCCATTTTTCCCTAATAAAGTGTTATCAAAAGTTAGTGCACTATGATAGCAACAAATCAATATGGAAAGTGACAAGCACGCATAGGCTGAAATATGAGACATGAAAAGAAAAAAGAAAAAAAAAAAGGTAAATATTTCTTGTGAACAGATTTTTTCCTGTCATTTCAAGTTAAACTTTTTTTGTTTTATCAAAAAAAAAAAAAAAATTTATATATATATATATATATATATATATATATATATATATATAATATTTAATTGTGTGCATGTAAGATTCACAAAATGATGCTTTGACATTGTCTGGCTTTTTTCAAATTGTTTAAAATGTTTGAGATCAGAAATTTGGTGGAATTGACATTATGGTGGAAATATTCTTAATGTTTCAGAAAAAAAATAAAATAAAAATAAGAACATAAGGTAGACAATTAAAAAAGTGAGTTTATAAATTTTCTAAAATTCCATGTGGCCGAAAACACAAATACACTTGAAGGACATTTCTGGAAAGTCACATGACAGTGCTTCTAATATGTTTGGATGATGATTAATTTGTTCCACTGTACATAAAACTCCATTATGCAGAAATATAATGAAACTTGAGAGGATGATTGACTGAAATTGGAAAGGGTCAGTTACAAATGGAGAAGTGTGTCTCTGGCTGGAACAAATCAACGTTCTCAGAATTGTGGTATTCTAGACACAAACTATGCTGGTGAAAGAAAGTCCTCTTCTTCTCCTGTGTAAAGCTGAAAACAGCTTTATGATGTGTATGAGACATCTCTCTGTCATGTGTCAGATCCAGACATACAAACGTCGAAGGCTCCAGGTAGATTGTTGCGCAGCTTCTGTTTCTTTATGCTTTGCTTTCAACACATGTCCAAGCCAGCTGGAGAGAATAACAAGTCTGCTGAAGCTACAGAAAGAATGAGAGAGAAAGACAGGACCGGGTCATCTAGGGAGTACAGCAGGGCAGCGCAACTGAGTTTCCTGAATGCAGAAAGAATTGTTTCTCTCCCACTGGAGAGTTTTCACACAATAGAAGCTGTTTAGAGTGTGTTTGTGGTGAAATGTGCTGTATGTAGATGTATTTGTGAGAAACTAAAGCCAGAAAAGCTGTCCTAACATCACTTTCATTTGAATATTCAGAAAAATCTGCTTGGATACCCATGAGATTTGAAATGCAAACCAGTGCAAGAAGGGATTTATTAAGTATGTGGTGTGTTGTGCTGTAAATCTGTTCTATACACCAAAAAACTGGTTTATAATCAAATTAGCACATCTGTATGGTGTGTATGTGTAAGGGTGTATGATGTGGTTAAATATGTGTTGTTCAATCAAATTTCAATTGAAAAAAAAAAAAAAAAAAACTAAATTATTCATTTTTTCTTCCTTTTCCCTCTTTAGAAATAGCTAAATGAAAACATGGATGCGTTATGTTCAGGTGGGATGTTCTGTTTGATGTGGAGATGACAGATTTTATGCATTTTGTGTTGTGTTGCCATCACTCAACTCCACTGGATCACGGGAAATGTAGTTTGTGTGCTCCATAATGCCATAAAGCATGTGTTGTTCAATCACTGTTTGCTGAAAACATGCTGAACATTAGCTGTTTCATCATCTCTGTGTCATTCTGCGGTATCTTGGTTTCATCATTCAACCACATTGATGTTTTTCAGTAGTTCTTTGATTGGTACAGTATGTCAGCACAAGATGCAGTAGCTGTGTTATGTCTAATGGGTTTATATTTATGTTTTTCTAGTTTTACACAAACAGCCAAGAGAAGTTTGTCTATGTCTGCTGGAGCTGGGAAGAATAGCATCCAGGTGAATTTTATTCAATTCAGTTTTATTTGTATAGCGCTTTTCACAATACACATTGTTGTAAAGAATATACCTTGTTTCAAAGTTCTTTTTTTCTTTTATCAGACAGAGATGAGAATGTGCAAATGTCAGGTTATATAAAATAATGTAAACTATAAAATAAAATATAGCCTATGTACTTTATATGCATCATATAGTTTTATGTCTCTGGCATCCAATTTCTTTCACACTAAAATGCTTAAATGAATATTTCATGTCCATATATGTATGTATGTATGTATGTATTTACAGAATATAAAATAGCATAGGGATCTAAAATATGGTCATGAATAAGGCATTAATATGTGGTAGTAATTTAGTGACAGCTGTATATATATGTAGTGTAATGGCAGATTAATTTGCAAAAAAAACATTCAGAAAGTGACAAATCTGCATAGATTTTTGCATGATAATTTCAAAATTGAATGTGGTTAACTTGCTTGCTTGTTTATAATGATAAATTTGTGTTTATTTTAAAAACAATGTTATGTTGTACATATAAAGTATAAAGTGTGAATGGTCACTGTTGTGTCAGGTATAAGGTCGAGCCACCTGGACTTATAAAGCTGGAGAAAGAGATCGAACAGGAAGAGAAGACACCTGAACCTCCACTCTCACCTGTACCTCCCACTTCCAATTCTCAATCTCCATCTGTTTCTCCATCCGTCTCTCCATCCATCTCTCCATTCAACAAGACCAACTCCAGCAAAAAAAGCACCGGCAAGCTACTGGATGAGGCTGTGCGTAACACTTCCTTTCTCACATATCACTCTTGTTATCGGTAACACTGTAACTTTTAGACTGACAGATGTTTATTTCCTCTATAATGAGAATTTAACATTTTCTGTTATTTATATACAGTATGGTAAATTGTTTGTTGTATTCCTCAATTGTATGTTGCTTTGGATAAAAGTGTCTGCCAAATGAATAAATGTAAATGTACATTTAACATGTAACGTGTGTTCCAGGTGAAGCACATTTCCGAAGATCCACCCTGTAAGTGTCCAAATAAGTTTTGCATAGAGCGACAATCACAAGGCCATTACCGTGTTGGAGAGAAAATGCTTTTCATCCGAGTGAGTATAAAACACACAACAAACTGTAGTCAAACCGGTAGATGCCATATTTACAAACCAGGCTCATTGGAAATACATAACTCTACCTACATGTCTAAAGAAAAGGTTCCTATACATACATTTTATATCTTTTCTGACATAGTAAACTTGCTCAGTAGCTCACCTGATACAGCATTGCCCTTGTGATGTGGAGCAGCTAAATTTTCTATTTTATATTATATTTTTGGCCACACTTTATTTTAAGGTCCAATTCTCGCTATTAACAAACCATTAACTACGACTTTTGCCTCAATAAACTCCTAATTTGCTGCTTATTAATAGTTAGTAAGGTAGTTGTTAAGTTTAGGTATTGGGTAGGATTAGGGATGTAGAATATGGTCATGCAGAATATGTGCTAATAAACAACCAAGGGCAAGTTTTACTAAACAGGGCAAATTAGTGCAAGAGCGCAATACCAAAGCAGCGCCGATGGGCATTGAAATTTCTGCGGGTGATTTACTAACAAGCCCAAATAAAAGAACACAGACGCAACATCTTATTTACATATCGACCAACGCAGTATACCAAGTGCAGTGCAAATTAGCGTAGTCGCAAATAAAGAATAACGAAATAAAGAAGCCACAGTGCATTGAAAAGTATCAGAGGCCAAAAAATGAAGGGCTGCAAGAAGTTTTGATAGACTTAGTATTGCATGACTCCTAGTTGAGGGTTCCAAGTCCTCTTTTATTTCCTGAAGCAAATTAAAAATAACATGACTTGGCAAACGATATTTTCGTGTTCTTCTTGCGTTTCAAATTAATACGTGTGAAAAAAATCCTCTCCCTTCTACCACGCGCTCTCTGTTCTCTGCGGTGCCTCCTCCTAGCAACAATAATTGCAGCCATTTCAAGTACAAAATAGTTTAAGACATGCTTTTTTGGGGTGTTAAATAATGGCACAAAAAAACAGTAATTTGACAAGCGTAAACGTTAGTAAATCTCGTTCCGTGATTAATCAGAATACTATCCTCCCATAAATTTTGCGTCTGAAAGGGAAACTCCTACAAATGCATATTCAATAAGGTCAGGTGCAAAAATAACTTTGTCCACACCTTTTCAGCGCTAATTCGTCACTGCGCGTCTAGTAAAACTTGACAGTACTATTTTAACGCCAAAAGACAGTTTGCACTGGCGCAAGCTGTTAGTAAAACTGGCCCCAATATGTTAATAGTAGGCAAGCTGATAAGCAACAATAATAGTGAGAATCGGTCCCTATACTAAAGTGTTAGCATATTTTCTATTATATCATATACTGTATATGGTAAAACTTTAAGGACTCATAAGGAAGCTAAAATGCAATGGTTGCTTTTTCTCACACTATCGGTTAGGTTTAGGGTAGAGTTCAGTAGGTGGTAAACCTATGCAATAGAGAGTTACCCTTTTAGTGCCACTTATTTCATTTCCGATCTACCATGATACATACAACAACCAATGTAATAAAACTGTGTTTAACTGTATAACTGTTTTGGAGAAAACACAGTATTTAGCACCAGTCACTGGACCTTTTTCCACTTTTAAACTGCCATGAAACTACAAGCAACGCAATATCATTGTGTAACCATTTGTACCCACAGACACATTTTTTTCATGACACTGCATGGGCTGTTTAATAAACCTGCATCTGCAATGGAGGAAAAAGAAATATTGCTTTTAGTGCTTCTTGTAGATGTGTCATCTTAAAAGTGCAGTTAAATGTACCCAGAGCAACATATTTCAGGTTTTGCAGTAATGTAGGCAGTCATGTATTTCCAGTGAGTCTGGGTTGCATATTTATGTAGCATGTTAGCAAGTTGCTAAGTTAACAGACGTAACCAACACTTTAAAAATAAAAAGTTTAAAAATGGACTATGTCTTAAAAAGAACCACAGTGCTGCTTACTTTGTGTCAGAAAGCACCTGTGATCCCTTGATCACTTTATTACCTACTGCTGTGTGATCACTTTCATGATTGTGTTAAACACGCACACAAACATAGCAGTAGGGCGTTCCATAACAGCACAGACTCCACTAACTGACACAGACTGACTAGTGAGATGGGTCTGGTCACCATGGAAACCTGTTACTTGGCAACACAGGACTAAAAGATGCTTTAGATCTGAGTTATCCTCATCTAGTATCTGCGTTCAGTTGTGTTTTATTACCCTGAGCTGTGCAGTAATACACTGATAATGGCTCTCTTGAGTGATCACATCACTCCCATCATTCATAGCTCATTAGAAACAGGGTTTAATGAGAGTTCTCACTCAATAAAAAAGAGATGAAGACTGGATTTGTGGCTGGGTCTTAGAAACACCTAGTTGGCTGGTAAATCTTTAATGAAGTGATTCTTTTCTTTTCTTTCTTTCTTTCTTTCTTTCTTTCTTTCTTTTAATTGAAAGTATATATATATATATATATATTAGGGGTGTCAACGTTAACGCGTTAACGCATGCGATTAATCAAAAAAATTTAACGCGTTAATATTTTTTTAACGCAAATTAATCATCTGATAATGTTTGACCCCAACTTCCCGTCATCGCAGCGCGGAAGGTTATCTATCAGTGTGTGATGAGGTCACAGTGAACCAGTGTTGCCAGGGTAACGGCACAATTGGCCGTGTGCTATTTTGAAAATACAGTCGCGGGAAATATTACAGAGCCGCGGGTTTTTGGGCTAACGTTACTTTTATAATGTACAGCGGCCGCCCAAAGTGTATATAGACAAATAAAAATGAAAATAGATCCTTTTACGAATGTCGGAATGTATCCTTGGCCACTTAAGAACGGAGAGGCGGCTGTAAACATCACAAACAACGTGAGTTTCAGCAGAGCACATGTTAAGGGTTTTACACAGCAGAAATAAACATGACAACAGTCACTATAGATTATACAAGATATAAAACACACGATTACGATAGGATATGGTTTGTATGTGATTTTCTTGAGATGAATGTGTACATCTGAAATGCTAATTTGTGCAGCGATATAAAAGGCTATAAAGAGCATATTTTAACAACAGTAAACGACCAAATTCCACATGTGATCGCAAAAGAAAGTTATTACAAACACTCGATGCTGGTTTAAAGTGAGTTCTGAGTAAAAGTGTACTATTAATCTCATAAATTGTCTAATGAAGCATGATGCTAATGTTAGCGCTAATGCACCTGCAGAACAGGTCCAATTCTTCTTCATAATGCATTTTGTCATAATACTTCACGTAAGGTCGCAAGAAAATGTTGTAATATTTATTTGGAAATACTTTTGATAATAGTTGGGTAAATGTATACTGGGATTGAAGCGATGTGGCTTGGTAAATGTTTTATTGTCAGTATAAAGGCTGATAATGGCTAAATAAAAAAATGAATAATGATAAAAGAATAATAAGGATTATGTCTCATACCTGGCGGAGGAGTGAAAGGTTCTGTTTCCTTAAACTAATCTGTCATGCATTTCATTTCAACACATTTACAGGTAAATCCAGGTAAATTACAGATAAATTACAGGTATTTTAAATTTGCGATTAATCATGATTAATCACAGTCCAGGACTGTGATTAACGCGATTAAATTTTTTAATCGATTGACAGCACTAATATATATATATATATATATATATATATATATATATATATATATATATATATGAAGAGTTCATTTGCAAAAACCGATAACTTTTATTTATTTTTTTCAGAAATCACGTTTTTTTTTATTTATTTTTTTTTTTTATTGCGCATTCCCAGTAATATCAATCAAACTGCAGTTGGGTTGTTTTGATTAAATAATAACTTAAACAAATTCAGGTAATTTACAGAATTAAAGTTCATTGAAAGTATGTTTTTTTTTTTTTACATATTAAAGTTTGTTTTATAGCAAAAGCAGATAACTCCAACAGTCGTTTTTTTGGCAAAAGCAGATAACTCCACATTTCATGTTTTAGAGTTTAAAAAACACTGGTAACACTTTACAATAAGGTGTCATTTGTTAACAATGTATTAACTAACATGAACGAACAAACAATGAACAATGCATTTATTACACTATTTATTAATCTTTGTTAATGAAAATACAGTTGTTCATTGTTCATGTTAGTTCACAGTGCATTAACTAATGTTAACAAACACAACTTGTGATTTTAATAATGAATTAGTAAATGCTGAAATTAACATTAACTAAGATTAATAAATGCGGTAGAAGTATTGTTCATTCTTAGTTTACTAATGTTGTTAACTAATGTTAACTAATGAACCTTATTGTAAAGTGTTACCAAAACACTCGTTTAGTCTTTGTAATCTCCTCAGATGAAAATGTAGATGCCTGACAAAGGTTGTTGTTGTTGTGATCATAGATTGTATGGATGTGATTATACGCAGTTTTTCCTCACCATTGTAACGCGCTGCTTTTGCAGGGTTCCGTGAAAACATTTCAGCTTTTATTTTCCTTTTACGCCCTGAAGAAGATATCACAGGTTCATCAAGTTCGTCGAAATGATCCATCCTCAATCACTTTTAGTCAGCTTTGACGAAACTCTGAAAATGTACTCACCCACAGGCCATCTCAGATGTAGATGTTTTTTTTTTTTCATCAGATTTGGAGAAATGTATCATTCCAGAGTCCAAACAGCTGATAAAAAAACACCACAATAATCCACAACACAACTTCAGTCAATCAGTTAATGTCTTGTGACGTAAAAAGCTGTTTTTCGCTTCTGGCACAATCCTTTCACGTCAAAATCCACCCACATATTTGTTTAGAGCTGTTCTGGACTGTTTTGGCTTGTAAACTGTGTTTGATCTGTGCATATTTCTCCCTTAATTCAGACCAGACTATTTTTTAACCGGGGGAAGCAATGTTATAGATATATGACTCATATTTTAGCTGAAAGCAGTGGTTTGACATTAAAAACATCTTAATGATGGATTTGTTTCTTACAAACACACACATTTTGTCTTCTCAAGACATTAACTGATGGACTGGACTGGTGTGGATTACTTGTGGATTATTGTGATGTTTTTATCAGCTGTTTGGACTCTCATTCCGACGGCACCCATTCACTGCAGAGGATCCACTGGTGAGCAAGTGATGCAATGCTGCATTTCTACAAATATTTGATGAAGAAACAAACTCATCTACATCTTGGATGGCCTGAGTAATAAAATGTTTACATTTTTAATGCTGATTTGAGATGACATTAAAATGACATTTGAAATGACAGAATTGTCCTGTCCACTGTTAGACATTCATAGTAGACAAATTAAATATCCCCTCTCTCTCTCTTTCGCTTTCTCTCCATGAACTCAGTAATTTAATCAATCAGCTTTAGCTGTCTAGACCTCATTATTACCCAATTAATATTATTCCTCTTTTTCAAGTTTAGATGTCAGAGCTCGGCTTTCATTTAAAACACTGACCGCAGCGATTCATCATGCTAACCACTGCAGCTGATATTAATTCAGTCGCCTGTGGAGAATCACATTAGTCAGTGCTGGTTTTAATTGCTCTCTGGTTGAGAAATGAAGCATGCTGCGTCACTGCTGCCACCTATAGAGGGAAACTAACACATTTCATTGCTTCTGCACCCATGACAGAAAGAGCTCCTTAAAAATATCAGAGTATACCAACAAACCGTGCATTTTTATTAAACAGTCAGGAGAGGAAATTAAACTGACTTATGTTTTTAAATCACATTAGACAGATGTCAACATGCTAAAGTTGCATGACACCCTCATTCTCAAAAACAATGAACAAAACTACTCAAAGTAAAGATATCAGACCACATTAAATACAGGATGTGCCATCTGCAATGTGTTTTGTGAATTACTGGCTGCTGAGAGCATGAAAAATTCAAAAGACATTGATATTCAACAGACCAAACACTCAAACTCTGTCACACTCCTGCTGTTTATGCAGTTCTGGGTAATATTAATAAATAATGTTTGATTTAAAAGACATTTTTGTTCACTTTTGAAAGATAATTTTGGCACTGTTTGGTTGCCTCTTTATGTCTAGTGTAAAATCTGGGCCAGTGGAGAATCACAGTCGTAGTATTACCATGTAATTGGTTACCAAACATGTATTTAAATAAACACAGAGATCATGTTTTTCCGCTCTATCCGTCTTATGACTTAAATTACTAAAATCCTTTTCTTAGTGTATTTTTCGAATCCAACTGCCTTAATAAAACGTGTTGCCCAGCAACCAAGGCCAAGTAAAGCAAATCTTCTGCTTTCTCTTGTTCGTTTTCCAGTGAAACGGGCGAATGAATTTGTCTCAAGGACACATTGCTTTTGTGTTTGTCTTTGAAAGACCTTCATGTTGAAATACCCCTCAGATTCCTCAGATGGTTTTGTAGAGAGTTATCAGAAAGCCATGTTTTCATTTCGTTCTCATTTAAATACACTTTGTGCTTCAGCTTGTCGTTTGGCCTGTTGAACTTTGGTGCTCCTGAAAGAAATTGATTGCGTGTTCCCTATTAAGGGGCTTTTTAGAGATAACCTTCAACATCACAGACCTGAGCTGCTTTATATAACATACGTCTGTCTGCGGTGAGTTTGTATAGGGGTCCTGTGGTGACTTGTAGAGTCTGATTGCTAATATATTTGTGGCTCCGTTGCCTGAGGGCCACACAGACGCCCATCTGGAGAGGCTGACCTGTGAATGTCCCTCCGTCAGCCTGCTAAGAGCCTTATGAATCTTTAATATCATTCCCCCGCAGGGTTAATATGAGCTGCAGCTCACAGTAGGAGATTTCTCTGTTGTTGTTAATTGTTTAGTGTTCATTCATTTTTCCTGTCCTCGCAGATCTGTTTTTGAGCACGTGTCTATAGGCTACAGCTTGTTCGGCTCTTTATCCCACAGGAGAGGGTTACGGTGTGTTATCATAGTGACATTTTGTCATTTCTCACCCCTTATGAAAGATTCTTTAGCAGCCCGTTCAAGGCCGCAGGGACTGAGGCTGTAATAAAGGGATGAATCACAGCTGAATTACTCCAGTGCCGCTTTTTATTGGGACTGTGATTAACTAGTATTATGTGATAGGGTTTTTGTGTATGGTGTATTCTTTAGAGCTCCGTGTTGTGCGCTTTGAGAGAATTTAGCTCAGATTGATTGTTATTGGTTGTAGAAGATATTTCACCTCAGAATATGTTGTACAAAGAAAATTAAGCCTATTTTAGGGTGATTTAAGAGTATAATTAAATTTCATTCATTTCCAATAGAATTGCATGAGAATAATTAAAAAGAATAATAACATTAGCTATGTTTCCATCACCTTGTTTTTATGCGCATTTTGAAGTATCACATCAGAAACGAGTGATGGAAACACCAGTTTTCGAGAAAAAAAAACAAAAAAAAAACCTTAATACGCAAAAAAGTTTACACTCGCTCGAGGTGGTTTTTGACTTGTGCGAAAAGATGGAAATGCATTTTGCGAATAAATTCATCCATGCGCATAAAAAAAGCCGTGTGACTTTGCGCTAAGGGACGACATAACCTGACTAACCAGCAGACCGATCTCGTTGCACAGCATCTGAAATGTTATGGTAATTCTTAAATGCCCGAGCAAAGTCTGTTGTCATAGTATTTCTGTATAATTATGACTGTGTTCCCAAACAGCAGGCATCCACCTCCGAAAGTAATAACCGCATTTATTGTGTTTCGTCTGCTCGCTCTGAGGAGCAAGTAATTTATCATATATGAAAATTGTTATATTCAGTCGCTTCTCCTACTTTTCTTAGTTATATTTCGTGCCAATTTATGGCGTTTTTGTTCTCTTTGACTCGTTGGATGGAAACAGTGCTTATTCGCAAATGTTTTGTGCAATATTCCAATTTTGTGCATAAGTTAAATTCGCAACTTTGGATGGAAACCCGGCTGTTGTTTTTCTCCTCATTACAGAAATATGAATGAGATTTAACATTGCTACTGTAACGAATACTGATTAATAGTTTGTACCTTCCTGCAAATTGTATCTTATAAATATTTTTTACAGGCAGACTGGATCAAGTGAATTCCCTAGAAGTTCAGTAAGATCAGCCAATCAGATGTGCTAAAAAAACAACTGGACCTAGGGATGTGTGATATTGACCCAAAATGTTATATCTATATTTTTTTGTGATTTTTGATTATAATAATTAAACAGTATTTTGCTTAGTGTGTTTTTATGCTGGTACCTTGCCTGGTTCAGGTCTGTCAGTGATAAATAAATATGACAATCAGTAGTAGGTGGCGGCAAGTCCTTGAGTGATTGAGTGATTCAAAGAATCATTCATTCAAACGGTTCATTCAAAACGGCTGATTGTTTTAGGAATGAAACAAGTGTCTGTCTTTATGAATAGATTATTGAATCATTGACTTATTCAAAAACAGATTTGTTCAGGAACAAAACACTGTGGTGTTGCTCTGAGAAGCACAAATGTTCAGACAATATCTTAAATGTAACTTACTCAATATTAACTAGTTTTGATTGAGCTGACCACGCCAAAGCGTCAATATTTAGGAAAACGTCTTAAGTATATCACTTACTTAAGTATATCATATCTTATAAATATATAAAAAAACTAAAACCCATACAGGGATATGTTTTGCTTTCATAACTTGAATTCTAGATTACGATACGATAAATTATGATATTGTATCGTAGACAATAAATATCGCACACGCCTAACTGGACCTTCTGGTTTTCAGTCAACTCTTGCCATTTTGTGTCCAGTATGCATCATATGGTCAGTGAACAGACTATGGTGGTCCATGAGTACACCATCTGAGACTAGTAAAACATAAACATAAAATTGCAACTTTAAAAAATAAAGCTTATTTCCTGTATAATTGTGAATAATTCCTTCTCTGTAGAAACCATCTTGGTCGGATAATCTGAGGTAATAATAGATGTTGTGACAAGTCAGTGGACTCCTGAATTTAGACCTCTGGGGAATGTAGACACCTGAAAAAAATAATTTACAGGAAATACAGCCTCTCCTCTCAGCGACTCACACAGCTCTCTGCCTAGAGGGAGTTCCACAGTGGGAACCGCAGGTGACAGATAGTCAATAAAAGGGTGTGATTATGGTGCTGGAGCTGTTAAAGGAGTTTGATGGCAGAGGCTTTTTTTCTCCAAATGAGCTTTCATGAATGCCAGGATTAAGCCTGAAACACTCTTTGCGGACACTGCGAGCGCACAGTCTTACTTAACATGTTCTGACATACTGAAAATTGAGCCTAGTAAAAGACTACGAGTTCATGTACTTGCATATGTAATCGTTTCCTCTTGGCTCACTTGTTCGCTCTGAGGGGGTTTGAACTGGCAATAACCAGGGAGTCTGGCGTGCTAACGAGGATGCTAAAGACCGCAGCCAGTAACATGCCTCTTGTAGCCAAGAGAGTGAGATTTACCTGCACAACTGTCTCAAACCAGCTGGCCTCCCCCATCTGGGTCACGGCACCACTGTAACTGGATCCACATGGTTCACATTGAGCAATTGGCGATAACCAGCATGGGAGTTAGGCACGCTAATGAAGATGCTAATGGGACTGAAGTTTACTAAGGGATTGACATTTACCCACACAGCTATCTCAAACCATCCGGGTCACGGCACCACTTTATTTAATCAGTTCTACACATCCCGGTTTAAGCCCAGTAACTGGCTTCGAAGTTGGATGTACTTGGAAGTGTTGCTAACGTACTTATACAGGCCACAGGCCTCCATTATGTCAGATTTTGTCAACCTATTTGTGACATACATTTATGCATTAACCCAGATGCAAAGTGGCCAGTCCCATTCAATTAGTTTAACAATGCATTCCTGCTGCGTTAACAAATGCCAGTTTTCAAGGGTGTCAAAGTGTTCAAATGCCAAGCATCTCACCTCCTGAGGATTGCAATCTGACCAGAGATGCTCAGAATCAAGCTTGGGAAGCTGGAAGTGTCTATCTTTCATGTACTGTAAATGTCTATCAGTAAAGTTTTTGTCTCTGTCTCTCTAGATGCTGCATAATAAACATGTGATGGTGCGAGTTGGTGGAGGCTGGGAGACGTTCGAGAGCTACCTGCTGAAGCATGACCCATGTCGCATGCTCCAGATCTCTCGTGTAGAAGGCAAGATCTCGCCCATCTCCGGCAAATCTCCGAACATCAAAGACCTCGCGCCCGACAGCTACCTGGTTGTGGCAGCCCACTACAAAAGCAAGAAGTAAAGAAAAAACGTACTAAAGAAACAATGACTTTTAACATAACTTTGAAGCACAGCTCACTGGCTAGCCATTGTAGATGCCACAAAGACACACGGACTTCTACTGGCTTCTAGAACTAAAAGTTTAAAAAAACAAATCATAACACATAAATAACAGTGTAGATCAGTTAGTTTGTGCATAACAAAGATACTGAACTGGAATCCAGAAACAAGGCTGTTTTATTGTATACCAATTTCTTTGATTTCTTTCCTTTTTTTAGTCTCTTCTTGTTTAACTGATTAAATATAAATTGCATGATAACCTTTTACATTCAATAGTGTCGAAATCGCTGGATGAATTCAAGTATTCACTTCTACCCTGGTGGCTATTCTTTTTAGTGCTTCCTATACTAACTATTAATTACATTTTTGGGGGTATTATTATGTTCTTTTAATGTCATGATATATATTTTCTGACATTTATTGTAATATACTGTGC
Organism: Spinibarbus caldwelli; assembly: GCA_039654775.1. Lineage (NCBI taxonomy): Eukaryota > Metazoa > Chordata > Actinopteri > Cypriniformes > Cyprinidae > Spinibarbus > Spinibarbus caldwelli. The sequence continues at coordinate 22,882,403 of CM077265.1, read as the reverse complement.
TGACCTTGCTTTTGGAGAAAGCGGGCGGGGCGGGGGGTTGGAGGGGGTAACATATTGCAAGTAAAGTGGGTTACGTAATCAGATTACTTTTTCACGTAACTAGTAAAGTTATGCATTACTTTTGAAGTTACTTTTTCAAATAAGTCAAGCAAGTACTTTTTCCTATTTAATCACTGACATCTCTTCTGTCCCGTGTTAACAGAAATTGTGAGTGAGGTGAAGAGGAGGCACTTCCTTCAGCCTGAGGCTTATTCATTTTACTTTTAATTGTGAAAGGGCCATTACAGTTGGCAAAAATATACCTTTTGGGTTTTTATTAAAAAAAAAAAAAAAAAAAGCAAGTCCAGCCCAGGTGACAAAAAGTAGTGCAAAAGTAATGTAATTACTTGCATTACTTTCCATAAAAAGTAACTAAGTAATGCAATATTGTAATTTTGCATCTTTCCCCAGCAGTGTTCAAGCCGAACTTGAATCAGAACAGGAAGAAATGTGATTGAAGTGACTATGACTGTAGAATAGTGGTTTGAGTATCAGAAACTGCTGATCTCCAGGGATCATACAGTGAGCGACAGTTCTGTATAAGGTTAAAGCAGAATGGCCAGACTTTGGATCACAACAGTGCAAAGCAGAAGAACACATCTGGGTGAACATCACATCAATCACCTGAAGTCAGCAAAGAGCAGGAAACTCATAACATCAGTTCAGTGTAATCTCCACAGACAAAAACTCAGTTCTGCAAATCTGCAAGGACCAGAATCTGTAAGGATTTTTTTCCAGCACCTTGTTGAATCAAGGTGTAACTAATAAAGTGTGAGTTATTTGCAGTATAGTAGTAGTGCACTGAAGAGGTCTGAGTACATCAGTTACAAGGCAAAAGAAATGTTTCAGTTTTGCAGCAAATAGTAACACATACTTGGTTGTTCAATCAAACACAATCTTTATTTAAGCAATGACTCTCTGCAGTTGTGCTTCTAAACAGTTTCTGATACGAAAGTGTGCCACTGCCCTCTACTGGTAAACATGATTTATTGTATTATTGTTATACAGTGTCTGTATGTTGATAACCCATTCTGAATGAAACCTGGGACGATATTTCAGTTGATTATTTGGTGCAAATCTGTTTCCCTGTCACAAGCATTGAGTGAGTTGCTGTAGGAGGAGGTAACAACTCATGAGCATAACAAAAGAAATGCATTAAAGGCAATATTATGAGTTCACTCAGAGTTCCTATAGATACAATATATTCCAAACTAACCACTATAGCTCAGGCTGCTACAGTCACTGCTGCATGGCCCAGACACATGGATGTTGAATTTAAATGTGCTAAGTTAAGATTTACTTAAGACAACAAAAGCCCTTTGGAAAGGGTGAGAAATCAATGCGTCTGATAAGATAAAGTGATGCACATTCAGTTTGGTTCATAAGAACAGCAAGTCGTACAATTAACAGGCAGTGAAAGTGCTAACTGACATATTATCCTTCCTTTACTATTATTATATTTCAAGTCCCAATAAATCGCAAAATGCACTATGAGCTTACAACCAAAACACACTGGTAACTGATGCATAAGTATAAATGGCTAAATATGTATTAAATTATCCAAAATCCAATATAAAAGATGCTTTTCAGTTATATAAATGCGTATTAAAATGACATTCAGTTCTCAGATTTGAGGATTCTATTAATCAATGTCAAAAAGAGAAAGCACATCGGTACAAAAGCTGCATGTGTGAAATGATGCATGAACATAAACTGAACAGGTTGTGGGGAAAAAAAAAAACATGAATTGCTAAAGTCCCAGAAAGCCACTAGCTAGCCCATCTTGGCATTTAAAGGGGTGTGGCCTGAATGCACTCTGGCCAATCAGAAGGCCTGGAGGATGAGGAGTTTTGTGCAGGAGCTTGGCAAAAATTCTAGTCTCTAAGCAAACTCCCCTGGCTAGTGTACACTTCAAAATAAGAACCGAAATAACAAAGAGTTACAAGAATGTCTCAAGTCAGCGGGAAATACAGCAGATGAAGGTTGAGCCCCGATGTAGACACACCAGCGATCTTCCTTTCAGCCTGTGTTAGCCAACCTGCCACTGGAGAGAAAGAGAGAGAGAGAAAAAAATCTGGATCTATCATGTGCGATACAAAAATAATCATAATGTTCTTCATAGGTTTGGGAAGTTAACATCAAATGTCATAGAGAGAAGATAGTTAACCTTCAGAAAATGTTGTTCAGCTTAGAAGGTCAAACCAAATATTACTGTATATGAAATATTTTCTATTTATTTTATATGAGGTTTGCAGTTTTGCAAGTTTGTCACCTGTACCTACATTCAACTGTAATTATATTTCCTTTAAAATATCTGTTCTGTTGGGTTTTTTTTTTTGTTCCTTTCTTTTGTTAATTGCTATATATTGTTTAATTAAAACCAATAAAAGACTTTGTAATAAAATAAGATTTTTTAAAATGTTTTTTGAAATAAGCCTCTTACAGTATATTCACCAAGGCGGCACTCTTTTAATATTGTGAAATATTATTACAATTTAATATAATTGTTTTCTATTATAATATATTTTTCTGAAAAGTAATTTATTTATATGATGCATCAGTACAGTTTTCTGTGTCATATGGTGCATCAGAAGTCATTCTAATATGCTGATTTAGTGCTCAGTAAGCATTTATTATGATCTATATGTTATATATTACTGTATATTCTTATTATTATCCATATCTTACGTAAAAAAAAAAAAAAAAAAAAAAAAAAAAAAACATGTGCTGCTTAATATTTTTGTGGAAACTGTAATACTTTTTTTAAAGATTCTTTGATTAATAGAATTTATTTATTAATAGATTTATTTTAAATATTTTGTAACATTATACTGTAAGTGCCTTTACAGTCACTTTTGATCAATTTCATGCATGCCGACCCTAAACATTTGAATGGTAGTTTAATGTTTTTTTGTTTTTTTCTTAAGTGATATTGATTAATGCATCAAAATGGACTCAAAAGATAAATTCAAAGGTCATAACCTCTGACACGGGACATCTGATATAGACTTTAAATAAATAAATAAATAAATAAATACAATACAATACAATAAAACTATTTTCATGCTAGATGATAATTTAACATACTCTAAATATCTTTATTACATAATAGATATTACATAATAATAATTATAATAATAATGGGACACTAATTTGTCCTCTATTTGTGGAATATGTAAATAATGTATGTACCTTTAGCCCGCCGCCTCCAGAAGAGTTCATGGTCTGTTTCTCTGTCTCTTCTTGTTTCTTCTTTTTCCTCTCCAAGGCGTCTGGGTTTTTGATACCTCTGTAGGTGGTCTACACACAGATCAGACAAAATACAGCTACCACACTGTACATGTTCCCATATTCAGTGAGAGCAGCAGTACATTTCAGAAATGAATCCAAACATTAACCAGTCCAGCAGCTGCAGTGTGTGATATTATTCAGTGCTCACTTGCTGAATCACAGTGCACCATAAACAAGCTAGAAATGTGAGTACAGAGTGTGCAAAAACTAAAACTCATCCCATCTACAATAATACTGGACACTGAAATATAACTGCCCTGACCAACTAGCCGATCAAAAGAAATCATCATATTTTTCCCAACAAGTTTGCCATATTGAGTCTGGACAATTTACTTCTGACAGAAAAATTCATTCTTGGGCAAAACAATAATAATTTATTATTTAATGTGTACTATCAAAAAAATACTATCATGTTCACCATTATGTCAGCAGAAAATGAACTGTATGACTGCAAACTCTGTGACGTTACAGCAGCAGTAAGAATCAAGCTCATTCTGGCATCTCACAGATGTCTGTGGTGGTGTTTCGGCTGTAGAGTGTTTGTGGAGACAGCAGAATGAGGACATGCACTTACCATGCCGCTTTAGCACCTCTATGCTTTGCCTTAAACCTCTAAGAGACAGTAAAATGGCCCAGTAATCACATGTGGGCAAATTAAAATCACTATTCCATAAAACACTTGATGTTTAAAAAGGATCACGTTCTGCTAACAGATATTTGTTGACTTGAAAAAATGTATAAAAGCACAAAAACGTAGAGCAGGAAGTTATTATAAAGTGATACCTATAGATTTTAGTAATGAATATATGCTCTGTGGTGTCCAGTTACACAATCAACACTATGAATTTGATCATTTGTGGAAGAGGTCAATGTGTAAAGCCTCAGTGACCACCATCTCAAGTCATCATGATTGCTCAAATCCTGAGTTTGTCCTGATCCAGAAAAAATAATGGCTCAAATCTTCAAATATTCAAACCAATATTTTATAAACGGGGTATTTCAATTTGAATAATACAAAGCTCTTTTCTAAGGTGCTTGAAAAACTTATTTGTACTTGAAATGTCTATGTCACAATGAATATTTTACTTAATGATTTAAAGTTAACCTAAAATCTTGATGTTGGGAAAAAGTTAATATCCATTTTAATAACCCATTTATGTGTGTAATGCTGTCAGACATCAGTGTTAGTGCTTTCCAAGCATTACCTCTTTCTGTCTCTTATCTGCAGCCTCTGCTAGCTGTCTTCTCCTTGTGTCCTGTGGAAAAGAAGAGAAATGTTTTGCTCAAAAACAAATAAAAGTATACACCCAGGTCTTGACAAATGTACATATCTTAACAAAACTGGCATTTTATTCATTTTGAATTAATAATATAATTTAAAACAATTTAATTAATGTTCTTATAATTATTATGATTATTTTTTAAATGAATGCATTGTAGCAGACATTGAAGGAAAAGTCTTCAATATTATTTAAACCTCATGAAGTTGGTAATTCTATAATTCATTTGTGTGTTTTCATAATTATTTATCTATTTTTATTTATTTATTTATGTGTTTATTTATTTTTTGTTAAGGAAACAAAAATGACAAGAACACACAAACACAAGAAAAACATCAATACATAAGCAAAATAAATAAAATAATTAAATTAATTAATTAATGAATAAACTAAAAAGAAATATATATATATATATATATATATATGTGTGTATATGTGTGTATATGTATGTATGTATATATATGTAGGTATACGTATGTATATATGCATACGTATGTATATATATGTATGTATGTATGTATGTGTATATATATATATGTATATGTATGTGTATATATATGTATATGTATATGTATACATATGTATGTATACGTATATACATATACGTATATGTATACGTATACGTATACGTATATATATATATACATATACATACATACACATACACACATATACACATGCATACACATACATATACACACACACATATATATATATATATATATATATAATGATTTAAAAATATATATTAAATAAAAAAAAAGTCATAATTAAATAAATAAAATAAAATTGAAAACATTGACCAGCCAGGGAAAGTGAACTAATACTCATATTACTTAAAGCATACTTTCTTTCTTTCTTTCTTATTATTATTATTACTACTACTACCAGTTAAAACAATAAGAATAAAGAAATTGAGGATACAGTCAAACCAAAAATTATTCAGACACCAGATATAATTTTTGATATTTTTACTAGTGGGTGCAGGACAGTATAGTTCATTTATGTAAGTGAGGATAGCAAAATAAAGTAAACTGACATATTATACCCAAAAATTCTTCATACAGTGGACTATCAGTAAAACTGATAAAAATTTGGGACCAATAATTTGATTTGACACTTTGACCTGACCATGTTATGTTGCCTTTCTATCAAAGTTATCTGACATTATCAAGATGAATTTGTTCTGACAGTTTAACTCTGAGTTCTTGTCATATTTTATTAACATTTTCTAAACTATAGCGAATAAACTGTGATAATGTGAAAAATGTTGAAGGTGTATGAATAAATTTTGGTTTCACTGTTTATTCCATGTTGGAAGTGTTAGTATAATAGCAAATAATATATTTTAAATACAGATTTGAAAACAATTAGTGGGTTTAACTAAATGGGAGCATAAATTACACCAACATTTCTAGATTTTTCCACAATAAACAAATAAATGTGTTAACGTTTTATCATTATGTTTTCATTATTACATAATTAGCGCTGTGTTCCGGCTGTATAATGAACATAGCTCTCAAACATGATTGGAAATGCCATGTTAGGAAAGTTTAACATTTGAAATATGAACACAATTAAAGGTATAAAGCAGATGAATGCATAAATAACTGTGTTAAAGTACTCACAGGGTCTGGTGTAACTACCACACCGTCCTCAGCTCCACTCAGACAGGGTAAACACATCCCCATACTGATGTTTAATGAAGCACAGGCACAAATAAAACCCTTTTCAGCCGAAAGAGAGTAAATCTGAGCACCTATGATGAGCCAGGCCGCTGAGATGATGCTCTAACAGTCTTAACAGCGTTTATATGCTGCTATAAAGCCTCTATGAAAGCTGCTTGAACTGAACTAGCAATGAAAACAAAGCTGAGCTGAGCTACTTTAGCCAGCTACCGCTACAGCTAAATAACCTTTACCACACTAACAGACTACTTTAACCTTCAGTGAACCTCTTTCTCACGCCTCCCGACATTTGTCTTTGATTTTGTTGTATAAATATATAAATAAATATGATGTATCGGTTTAGCTGAAAGTTTAGCTCTCAGAATGAGTCGAGAGAAGTGAAGCTCAACAGCGCCATGCTGCTGTTTGGAAGTGAAAAAAAACTACTGTATGCACGAAATTGTGTCACTACATCAAGTCTCAGCAACAAATAGATTTTATATATGTTAATTTAGATTTGTTTATAAAATAATATAACGTAATATATTAAAATATAACTATTTTAAATACAACATTGAATTATTAAACACGCACATTTTTGAACAATTACAATGTAAGTTTTTTTTTTCTTCAGTTAGCTAGTGAACTAGCAAAACTACATATTCTGAACAATTATAGTTTTAAGCAATGTATTAGCCATTAGTTAGTGTGCTACACTCAGAGGAAATTCTGTAAAAATAGGGCACAATCTTTAATTTTAATGTGAAGGAATTTTCCGTGTTGATTTTTCACAGGTTTTTTCCCTGGATTTTAAATTACGCATTGTATTTTGTGTTTTCGGGTTACAGGGTTACAATGGATAATGAATAATGGATAACGGATAATGTCCTGGAAAATTACTAGTAGCCTACCTTTTCCATTTTTCTAGATATTTATCTTACAGTGTACTAACTGATCAACAAGCTACTAACAAGGTGTTAATTCACGTAATGTGTGTACTGCTAGGCATCTTTGGTTTCCTCTTGTGTAGTTTGGATGGAAAATGTGTGCCTTTTTATCGTTTGAGTCACTTGTCAAAAGTTGCTAAAAGTTGCAAAATAAATTTTAAAAATAGCTAAATTTGTTGCTAGGTGCTTTTGGAAGAAAAAAAGTTGTTAGAGTAGTGTGAAAAGTTGCTAAATTTAGCAACAAAATTGCTAAGTTGGCAACAATGGTACAGTTGTCACATGGTAGTAGTACCATTGTACTTTGATACTGTACCATGGTACTGAATGATTACCGTGATAGTTCAGAGAACACAGGGAATACCATAGCAACATAGAAGTAGCATAGAAGTAACTGCTGATATGTGGAAATTTATATTTACATTTAATCATTTAGCAGATGCTTTTATCCAAAGTGACTTACAAATGAGGACAATAGAAGCAATCAAAAAAAAAGAAAAAGAGCAACTTTATATGTTTTGTGACGTGTTTTTTTTTTTTTTTTTTTTTACATTAATAAAGGGAATAAAAAGTAGATAGAATAGTTAGAAAAAATAGAAAAAAGTCGTAAAAAATAGATAGAATAGTTAGAGCTAGTGTTAGAGGGTCAAGTTATTTTTATTTGTATAATAATTAAAAGAAAACAAGTGGATAGAATAGAAATAGAACAGAGAGTTATTGTGTTAGAGGGTCAAGTGTAGATGGAAGAGATGTGTCTTTAGACATTTCTTGAAGATAGCTAAAGACTCAGCTGCTTGGATCGAATTGGGCAGGTCAGGGAACAGTATAATATAAATAGCGTAGAAATATATAGTTTATATAAATAGTGTGGAATATGTGGAAATTACTAACAAAATTGTACTATAGTAACTGCATCATAATCATAATGTGGCATATAGGCAAGGGTATAATTTACAGCATTTGAAATAATAATAATAATGTTTTATTATAATTATTATTATTGAATAGTAAATGATTGTTTAATTATATACATGACTACAAAGAATGTGGTACATTTTCAAAGCTACACATCAGAATGTTCAAAACATTTTTGTTTTTATTTTATGTAGTATTTGAAAACATGCATGCAAACGTTGTAGTCCAAAAGGCTTTAGCATCTCAAAATATGGCATATGTAACATTTTTTAACCAATCAAATACACTTTGAAGCATCTTACTGTAGAAATGCTCATGGATGAAAAGTATAAAATATTACATAAATATGAAACATAAAAAAATAGAACATAAAATACATACATTTGAAGAATGATGTTTAATGATATAAAATGTCTTAATGATGGATTTGTCTCAGCTTTTGTCTTCTCCAGATGTTAACTGATGGACTGGAGTAGTGTGGATTATTGTGAGGTTTTTATCAGCTGTTTGGACACTCATTCTGACGGCACCCATTCACTGCAGAGCATCCATTGCTGAGCAAGTGATGGAATGACACATTTCTCCAAATCTGATGAAGAAACAAACTCCTAGTGTGTTAGGGTCATAATCACTGCACATGCCGGTAAGCACTCAAAATACAGCACTTATGGCACAGTAAACAATAACACAGGACTAATTCATTATTAATGGGAGACTGTTAGCAGCATCAGATCCGGAGTACCGTTACATTATCTGTGCCTGTAATTTTTTTTGCAAATGTACGGTATGTAAAACTCCACCCCATCTGTGGTTACTGAGCACAAATAAACATCACTGTGGGATCATAACTGCTGCTAGCGTTTCTGCTGAATATATCTTTATTCCACTAGTTCAAAACGCCACAATGGACAAACATCAGTGGTGAGGGACTTGAAAATTGTTTGCAATAGAGATGCAGTTTCAGCCAATCCGGTCAGAGCGCCGGGACGCTTGCAGTGAGGCAGAAAGCTTTGAGTTAAGCAAATGCCCAGGACATTCATCATCACAGGAATCTGGTAATTAGTGTTCCTCTTTATACTCAATTTTAATAATTTTGTTGTGCTTGTGATTGTGTTCTATTTGCACAGACTTTTTCATAATAGATCTGAACAGATTTTTTTTATTTGCATAATTTTGTATAGCTGTTTTAGGGTTGCAATTAACTGGTTTGATAAATGATTCAGTATTTTGATCAGTTATTTGTTTGTCTACTCATTTCCAGCATTTTATTGATTAGCTTTGGAAAATCTCTTATTAGCAAACTCATAGTTCTGTTGTGAAAAGTTTATACATTAGAGCTGAAAATACATTTCTTGATGCAATCATTTCATAATTAACAAAATATAAATTTAAATTTTCTTTTCTGATTAGTTTGAGGTGAAATATGACACACTTTTTATCTTCACAAAATTCACATTGTCTTCTGCTTTATCATACCAGACAGAAGTGTCACACTGTCTTTTTAAATGGTGAAGTGTGTTTATCTAAAGAGGTTCAGACTAAAGAGACTTATTAGTTATACTAAATAATCAATATGACAGGAAGTCAGAGACTATCGATCATGCTAATGTGGAGGATACAAAAGCATCATGCTACATGAGTCTGTTAAAGGGGTATGAAACTATTCCTTTAAATTGAATTTAGTTGATACTGGTAATTATCATATTATATGTTGTTATAAGTTTCATATTATATATTGTCACACTTCACAAGGAGCACGGAACGAGGAGACGTAGGAATTCATCAAAACGAGAGTCTTTAATCATCCAACAGGGAACACAGGGAGCGTAGCAGACACAGAACACATGGAAATGACGTTTATACATATATCATATATAAAATAATTAATAAAATATTAATATTATTTATTTTTCTTGCAACACTCTCTGTTTGCTGTTGTTCATATATAATTTGACATTTCAAAGTAACTTTCCATTTTTTAATCATTAAAACTTTACTAATTAAAAAAAATATTAAGTTATGAATGCTTTGTAAGATTAAATTTCACTGGGTATGCAAAAACAGAATATATAAATATACAGGGGTTAAATTGGGATTTGTTATGTGGGGGGTGCTCTATGGTATCGGGCTTATATATACACTATATTGCCAAAAGTATTGGGTCACCCCCTCCTAATGAACAGGTTTGACTACTTTAGTAATTTCCATGAGTACAAATCTTAATGTTTAAGCATATAATGATATTCTAGTGAATTGTGTGCTTCTAATTTTAAAGCAACAGTTTAGACAGGACCCTTTTCTATTCTAACATGACAATGCCTCTGTGTATAAGGTAAGGTTCAAAAAGAAATGATTGATTTAGTCAGTGTGGAAGAACTTGACTGGTCTGCAGAAAGCCAAATCCTAATCCTGAACACCTCTGGTGTGACTTTAAATGCAGACCTTGAGCCAAAAACTCATCACCAAACACCAATGACAGTCACAATTCACAAAGGTAACTTACTCAGGACGATATTTTTTTGTTTGTTTGCTTTTTTGTATGACAGATTCAATATAATGATAAATAAATAGGTTTAGCAAATCAAATGTGATTATTTTTGAGAACCTTGTGATATATACACTTAACTACAGACACAAATGACATGTGGAACAATACAAATATTTTAGCGTCCTTTATTCTCCTATGAAGAATCACAATTACGTTAGCTGCCAGTGGTGCCTTCTGACTGAAGCCAACAATTTATTCCGCCGATCTAACCTCTTTGGGATCGAAAAAAAATTGTAGTTCGGGGTTTTTCTGACGACTATTGTTCCAGCACAACATATCCCGGGCATACTGTAACCTTGTGAACCTTCTGAGAGTGTTTGGTTGATCTTCCTCTGGTAGTTGTGGCTGCTGTGACTGTAGACTGACAGCTCGCGCAGCTGTGACTCGGACACAAAAATTGCGGCGATAAAACATTGTGACATCACATGAAACCTATGGATACTGTCAGTACATGCATTAGCGGGAGAGGAGGTCCAAGATGGCACCTTGTTAAGTTGAAGTTTTCAGGGCTCCTGACCAAACTTTACGGTTAGAAAGGCTAGCTGTATAAATCTATTATTTGACATATTTTTTCATCATATTTGCTGGATCGGATATCAGAACATTCAATTAAGAGCTTAAACATGCCATCTGACAAACACAAAGAGCGTTCGCACGCTGTCGACATTAGTATGGATGTTCATGATCATGCATCTCCTGCTGTAAACGAATTAGAGCTCTGCACGACTTCACTCCCTGTCACTCCTAGCAAGCCACCTGCTCACAAAAAAGGTAAATCTTCAAGTCCAAATGAGCAGACCGACTCTTGTTGATCAACGCTTGGTCTGATGCACTTAAAGGAATGATTAACGCCAATGCTCTGAAGATAGAAGGGCTGAAGAAAATGATAGACTTTGTGTGTGCCGAAGTACAAGATCTAAAGAAGAATGTGAAAGATGTAGATTCCAGGCTTAAAGATCAAGAAGGTCTTACGGTCACCTGGGAAACACGCATTCTGATCTGGAGAGATACTCTCGCAGGTGGAATCTGAGATTGTTTGGAGTGCCTGAGAGTTTGAAGGAAGATGTCAGATCCGAGGTCATTCGAATCTGCAGCGAGCTTTATACCGAGGCCAAGAACAAGTATCCTGATGTTGTCGACACTGTGCATCGTCTCGGGAGGAGAGGTGACAACACAAAACTTCACGCCATTATCATGCAGTTTACCTCACGAGTTATCCGTGATGCCTTATGGAAAGCTGCCAAGAAGTCCCAGTTTCTCCAAGACAACCACCTGCGCTTCGCAGAGGACAGTTTTAAAGAGGACACTTTAAAAAATAAGTTTGTTGGTGAGATTCTACACGTTGTCAGTGATTCCAAAGGTCACTTTCTCTTGTTAGTGGTTTTACTTGGTCAGACCATCTCAATCTTATCAAATGTGTATGGATACAATTCTTCTAAAGAAAATGCCACTTTAATTGACATGATCTGTGAAAATATACAGTACTGGTTAAATAAATACCCCAATGCTACTCTTATTTTAGGTGGGGATTTCAATATGGTTTTAAATAGTGATTTAGATAGGTTTCCCCCTAGAGCTGCTTCTATAAGTCCAATTATGAATAATTTCATGTTCGGTTTTTTTGTTGTTGATATATGGAGAGAAATGTATCCACAGCAGAGACTCTACACATGGAGCAGCAAGGACTGTTCTAAGCAGTCCCGAATAGATTACTGGCTCATCTCCCAAAGCCTAGCAAACAGTTGTAAATCAGTCAGCATTCATGCTACACCTCTTACAGATCACAGTGCTATCTCTCTTAAGATCTGTCTTTCTGCATCCCTTGATTTCAGATCATCGTCTTCTTATTGGAAACTGAACAATTCTCTTCTCCTGTTTGAAGATGTTCAGAAGAATATTACATTACTGATTGAGCGGTACTGGAGAAGAGCTTTAGTGTTAGACTCATATTGTTGTCAGTGGGAGCTGTTAAAGTTTGAAATTAGTAAATATTTTAGAAAATTCGGTAGTAATTTAGCTAAACTTAAGAGAACAGAAGAAAATAAGGTGGTGTCTAAAATTACAATACTTTCCTCTAAACCCCGAGAGCTGTTTTCTGAATGAGATAAGCTTGAGTATGCTGACCTGCAATCTAAATTAGATGAGATGTACACTTATAGGGCACAGGGTGCTTACATTAGATCTAGACAAAAATGGATGGAGGAGGGAGAATGTAACGCAGCATATTTTTTCAGATTAGAAAAGAGTCGCTTAAGTACTTCACTAATCGAAACTCTTAATATTGAGGGGACAGTCACTAATAATCCTCAGGAAATTGTACATTTCTGTGCTAAATTTTATAGTAATTTGTATTAAAAAAAAAAAAAATTATTCTGAAGAGGCAGCCCGTACTTTCCTGGAGTATGTTAAAAATTGCAAGACTATTTCAAGAGATGACAGAAATCTCTGTGACAGTGAAATTACTTCATCTGAAGTTAGTAACTCAATTCTAGAACTTAAAAACAATAAATCTCCCGGAATGGACGGGCTTACCGCAGAGTTTTACAAACAATTCTCTAAAGAATTGTCTCCTTTTTTACTTAAGGTTTTTGAAGAAAGCATACAGAATGAGGCTCTCTCCCGACTCTCACTCAAGGTTTAATTAGTTTAATTCCGAAACCTAAAAAAGATTTACTTTTAATTGACAATCAGCGTCCCATTTCTCTGCTTAACAGTGATTATAAAATTTTAGCTATTATATTTGCTAAAAGATTAAAATCTGTACTGGGTTCTGTAATAGATGAGACACAATCTGGATTTTTGAACAAAAGACACATTGTTAACAATATAAGGTTGATTCTTGATTTATTAGATTATTCAGACTTGATTCAGGAGGAAAGCTTCATTCTTTTCTTAGATTTCTATAAGGCTTTCGATTCTAGAGCACCGATTTATTATTAATTCATTAGAAAAATTTGGTTTTGGGGAAATGTTTTGCAGAATAATTAAAATCCTTTACAATAATGGAAGTGCCTCGATTAAATGAAAGAATGGCACTTCACCAAGGTTTAGTTTATCCAGAGGAGTGAGACAAGGGTGTCCTATTTCTCCCTATTTATTTCTTCTTTGTGTGCAGCTACTGTCATCTTTTGTATGTGAAAGCGGTATTGAGGGTATCCATATAGCGGATCGAGAAATATTTATTAGTCAGTTAGCAGATGACACCACCTTATTTTTAAGAGATGCTTCCCAAATCCCAATAGCAATTAATTATATAAAACTTTTCTCTAAAGCTTCGGGTCTTAATCTAAACATTGGTAAATGTGAATTAATGTCTATTAAAAATTGTACAGCATCCACTGTTTTTAATATTCCAGTTAAATCTGAAATTACATACTTATGCATTGTGATAACTAAAAATCAAGATAAAAGATGTACTTTGAATTTTGACCCGGTTATATTTAAAGCCCAAAGAAGATTTAACACATGGTTGCAGAGAGACTTGACCTTGAGAGGCAGAGTACTGCTGGCTTACATATGCTGCACTCTCTCTATATGTGGACAACAACATTTGTAAATCAGTTGATAAAATCCTGTTTAATTTTGTTTGGAAAAACAAAATCCATTATGTTAAGAAGTCTGTAATAATGAACACGTATGAGCATGAGGGGTTGAATTTCCTTGATTTCTCTTCTTTGAACAACACTTTCAAAATTAATTGGATTAGGCAGTTTTTGTGTAATCCAAACTCAATCTGGAATTTTATCCCCAATTACTTCTTTTCCAAATTAGGTTGTCTCCCTTTCTTATTAATTTAGAACTATAATATTGCTAGAATCCCTTACAATTTATCTAAATTTCATAAACAGGCATTACTTGCATGGTCATTAATCTTTAAGCACAATTTCTCCCCTCACCGGTACTTTATTTGGAACAATCAAGACATTGTATATAAGAGAAAATCTTTGTTTTTTAGTAATTGGTTTGAGAAAAACATTTTGATTGTTTCCCAGTTATTTAACTCAGAAGGTTTTATTTTAAGTTATGAAGAATTCTTATGTAAATTTGATTTTCCAGTAACTCCCAAAGAATTCTCCATTGTCATGGACGCTATTCCTAAAGGAGTTATCATGCTTTTAAGGGACTCTGTTAGATCACTCAGTACTTTACCTATTTCTTTGGACCCATTTGAAATCCCAGCAGGAAAACTGTGCTTTTTGTCACATTCTTCATCACGGAACTATAAGATTAGATCGCTCTTTCAAAAGGAGCTTGTAACAACTCCCTATGTGGTGTCTTATTGGAAGAATGTTGTTGATCATATTGATTGGAAAAAAGTATGGACTCTGTCTTCGAAATACATAATAACTAACAAGGTCAGAGAAATCTCATTCAAATTGTTACACAGATTTTACCCAGCTAAAGTGTTTCTGAAAAGGTTTAAATCAGACATAGATACAAGCTGTTCTTTTTGTGGTGACCCTAATGAAACGGATATGCATATCTTCTGGGATTGTCCTCACACACAGCTATTTTGGACTGAATTCTCTAATGTTATCAATCACAATGTGCTCCAGGGTTTCTCTTTGATTTTTAAGGATGTACTGTTTGGCTTCTTTAATATACAAAAAGATAAAATTAATGAATATTTTATTATTAACCTATTATTATTTCTCACGAAATTTCATATTCACTGCAGTAAATTCTTTCATCAAAATCCTTTATTTATTGTTTTTAAAAAAGAGGTTCAACAGTATATCCAAACTATTTCATCTTCCAAGAATCTTAAAGCTCTTAAAACAGTTAATTTATTTCATCTTTTTAATTTATTCTGTGAAAGCTTTCATTTTATATTACTAATTTATTGTTTACATACATATATAAATGGTGCTTTGCATGTAATGTCACCTCTTTATATGTAAAGTTGATATTTTTTTTGTACTTGTATCTTTGGTACCTTGGCATTAATAATAATAATTAAAAAAAAAGTAGCTGAATAACATGCAGATATACCTTTTACTGATGAAACATGAAGAAAATAAACAATGATTGCGACAAAAAAAAAAAAAAAAAAGTACACGCATTAGCTATATCCACTATTCGGCACTTATTCTAAATTTAATAAAATCTGAATAATACTTGCATTTTGATGTTTACATAGTTATTTTTGGTTATTGATGTTTTAATCTTGTTACTTGTCTGGCGTTAATGAAGCATTAATGTCGAGCCCTGGAGTCTATGTGCCCCAGACACAAGACAGGCAAAGAGCCCTGATGGGTGAGCACTGAATTCTGGGAATGATGGTCTGTAACATGCTGTCCACTTGCAGCCTGTCTGACGGGCATGTTCACGTCCACTGTTTGTCTAATTTTGACGTCTCAGCCCACAGGCTGTCATTTATATGGAAAAAAATAATGTAATCTTCATGTTAACATTCTTCTGTTGTGTCTTGGCAGATGGAAATGCTGTTTGGAAACACATACATGCAAATCCTGTTGATATTAATGTGCTAAAATAGGCAAATATGGCAAAAATAGGAAATGTATGCAGTGGTCACAAAAGGGAGATAAACACACTTCCACTTTATTATTTAATCTTGCCGGTTATAGTGCTCATCTTTCAGCATGCACTTCAGTTTTTAAAGTAGCAGCAGTTTTAAAATTGGATGCTATCAAAAAGGGGAATAATAAAATAAAAATTAATTAATTAATTAATTATAGTAGTTACACAGAACGATGCCTTTGTTTGAAATACAGTGGACAATTAGGTGTAAAACAAAAATAGTTATTAAATTTCACAAAAAAATTACAAAGAAACTGCAAGTAACACATTTAATTAAATTTTGAAGTACATTTTTTTTCTAGCCCCAAAATACATGATGAATAAAAAAATATGTTTCTTTTTGTTGAAAGATTATAGAACGTACTCGGTTACTTTCGTAACCTCGGTTCCCTTAGATATGGGAACGAGTACTGCGTCATAAGACGCTTGTATGGGAAAAACTCCTTTTTTTCCTCTTCAACTGAAGCCTTTTCAATCACGCAGTGAAGCTGCACATCCATTGGTTCGTGCAGTGCTATAAAAACGAACCAATGGATCGGCGGCGGGCGGGGTCTGTGGCTATATAAGCGGCCGCTTCGCCGGCGCATCTCAGATTTCTTCAAATGAAGCGACTGAGGCGTGCAGCTCATAGCACGGCCAGGAATGCAGTACTCGTTCCCATATCTAAGGGAACCGAGGTTACGAAAGTAACCGAGTACGTTTCCTGACGATATTTTCACTCGTACCCTCGTATGGGAACCAGTACAATCACGGCGTGCTATGATGGGGAACGACTCAAAACCAAGACTCCCATGGGAGAAGACCCAGGGGAGTCAATGGAATACACCAAGCACAGGCTGAGCCATCAGGGTCATCCGTGGCCTGGGTGTCATCCCCTATAGTTCATACCTGGTATCCATATAATATGGACCGTCCAGGTGAAGGAGGGACTTGAACAATGCTGGTCAAGTGAACCCATAAGACTGCTAAACTAGCCGGAGGCGGCAAACTAAGCAGATAGGACTCTGGCCTGTAAGGCAGGGACGTCCAGGTTGTAAAACCTTACAAATGTGGACGGCAAGGACCAGCCGGCCACCTCACAAATTTCCAAAATGGACACCCCGCTGGACCATGCCCAGGAAGAGGCGATGCCTCTGGTGGAATGGGCTCTGACTCCAATGGGGCACTGCAAGCCCAAGGAGGAGTATGCTAGGGTGATAGCATCCACTAACCACCTGAAAATTCTTTGCTTCATAACAGGGCGACCTTTAGCGTGGTTACTGAAGCTGACAAAAAGCTGTTCTGATCTCCTGTATGAGGCAGAATGCTCAATGTACACCCTCAGCGCCCTGACGGGGCAGAGCAGGGATAATTCCTGGTCAGCCGCCGAAGGGGAAAGCGCGGAAAGCGTTATGACTTGGGCTCTGAACGGAGTGGAGAGCACCTTAGATACATAACCCAGCCTTGGTTTCAGGACGACCTTGGAGTCGTTAGGCCCAAATTCCAGGCAAGCAGGATTGATGGAAAGGGCCTGTAGGTCTCCTACTCGTTTAACCGACGCCAGCGCTAACAGCAGGGCGGTTTTAAACGAGAGTGATCTGAAGCTCGTGGTTTGCAATGGTTCAAACGGGGGGCCTTTCAAAGCCCTTAGTACAGTTGGTAAGTCCCAAGGTGGAACTGTACGAGGACGCGGGGGGTTAATTCTCCTGGTGCCTCGTATAAACTGGACCACTGCACTATTCCTGCCCACCGATCGGCCAGCAATAGGGGCATGGAAAGCCGCTATGGCTGCCACGTAAACTTTGATGGTGGATGAGGAACGCTGTTTTTTCAGCATCTCCTGCAGAAACGAAAGAACCACTGATACATCAGAGGTAACCGGATCTAAGTCACGGTCTTGACACCAAACTGAGAAAATAGACCATTTCAGAGCATAGAGACGTCTGGTAGACGGGGCTCTAGCTTCTGCCATAGTGTTTAAGACACGCTCTGGGAGGTTGAAAGGCTCCCGTTGAGCGGCCACACATGCAGGGCCCATAACTCGGGCCGTGGATTCCACAGCGTGCTGTTCGCTTGAGAGAGGAGGTCCCGTCTCAAGGGAATGGGCCACGGGGCTGCTTCGAGGAGGCTGGGCCACTCGTGGGCCAGGGCATCCGTGCTCTTCGTGAAAAAGGTTGGGCAATGAGAGTTGTCTTCGGAGGCAAAGAGGTCTACTCGAGCTCTGCCAAAGACTTCCCAGATTTTCTGAACCGCGAGTGGGTGGAGCGTCCATTCATCTGAGGAGACATTGTTCCTCGACAACATGTCCCCTCCTTGGTTCATTTTGCCCGGCACATGCGTCGCCTTCAGTGAGCGCAGATTGGTCTGAGCCCAAACAAGAAAGTCGTTCGCCAGCATGCAGAGGTGCTTCGAGACGAGGCCGCACTGGTGATTTATGTATGACACCACGGACCTGCTGCCTGAGCGTATTACCTTATGTCCGGCAGGAAGAATTGACAGGCACGACACACTGCTAGCATCTCTAGGCAGTTGATGTGCAGACCCGACTCTTCTTCGGACCAAAGACCAAAGGTTGGTTTGCCTTCGCACAGCGCTCCCCAACCCTTGTTGGAAACGTCTGTTGTGACAACCTTCCTTCTGTGCGCCGTGTCTAGGATCACACCCTGAGCGGTCCCTTCCTTGAAGGAGGCTGCGCGGCGTTGAATCGTCATGGCTCGTTCTGCTGAGACAGTTGCTGAGTCGATAACTGTCCCCAGGAACGACACTCGTTGGCCGGGTGACAGTACACTCTTGGCAAAGTTGACCCTGAGCCCCAGGCAATTTAAGTGGCTGAGGAGGAGGGTCTTGTGCGATGTTGAAACTGCCTCTGACTGGGCTAGAATGAGCCAGGCGTCGAGGTAGTTGAGGATGCGGATTCCCATCTGTCGCAGAGGAGAGAGAGCCGCATCCATGCATTGCGTAAAAGTGCGGGGAGCCAGGGACAGCCCAAACGGAAGGACCCTGTATTGATATGCCACCCCCTCAAATGCGAATCTCAAAAATCGTCTGTGATGGGGGGCTACCTGGATGTGAAAGTATGTGTCTTTCAGATCCAGTGACATGAACCAGTCCCCTGGGCATATTTGCGAGAGGATCTGCATCAATGTGATCATGCTGAATGACCTTTTTACCAGGGCGTTCGCAGGCCGCCGTCTTTTTTGGGGACGAGGAAGTAGCGGCTGTAGAAGCCTGACTCGATCTGGGCTGGAGGAACAAATTCTATGTCTCCCTTTACCAGCAGATTCATAACCTCTGCACGCAGGACCTGAGCGTCCTCGCTGCGCACTGTGGTGGTGACCACACCACGGAAGTGTGGTGGTCTTCGAGCGAATTGGAGTGAATAACCTCGTCTTATCGTAGCCATACCCATTCTGACATACCGGGGATGGCCTGCCAGGCCTCGGCCCATGTAGCAAGAGGCTGAATAGGCTCTAAAGACTGGCTCCATAAGGGCAGGACGCTTATGGTAGGCACAAGAGGATATTTGCTCTCTTTTTGAAAATATGTGTTTTATTTTGTCCGCTATCAAAGCGGTTGGATGCCCGGGCGCTAGAGTGGGCCCGTGGGGAACCAATAACACACTTCCCTCTGCACCCAGCACTGAGTGGGGTGACAAGAGGCACATTAGAGGCTCCTTGCAGGGTGATCCGGCGGTAGCGAGACTCGGGCCCCTCCTCTTCCTGCCTGGCTGATCAGGAGGACTTCTGAGGCGCCGGATCCAAGGTGATCTTGGGCCAGGGTCCTTGGCGTTTCGGGAAGGGGTAGCGTCTTGCCGAGCGGGAACGCCCTCTATCCTGCCAATCCTTCGGAGGTTGGGGCTCGGGAGTGGCCGGCGTTGGCTTGGCAGGCTGCTGAGTTGGCGCAGGCTTGGGGCTACTACAAGCAGCAGAAGAGCTGGCGCGTTTTGGGAGAAAGTTTCGCATCGCTTGAGACGACTTCTGAGCCTCCGTAAAACGCTCCGCAAAGCCCTCCACAGCTGGCCCGAAAAGGCTGTTCGACGAGACCGGAGCGTCGAGGAAGGGAACTTTATCTGCCTCTTTCATCTCCGTCAACGTGAGCCAAAGGTGGCGTTCCAACACTACCAGGCTGGACATTGACTGCCTGATAGCCTGGGCGGTGGCTTTGGTGGCGAGCAGGGCGAGGACCGTCATGCTCCTCAGGTCCCTGAGTGAAACTGCATTGAGACCGGTCTCCTCACTGGCGAGCATCTTGGCCTGGAAGACCTGAAGCACAGCCATAGAGTGCAGTGCCGAAGCCGCTTGTCCAGCTGCCGAGCAGGCATGTCCAGCGAGTGCAGACATGGCTCTGCATGGCTTGGACGGATGGCTCGCCCTCGCTTTCCATCCGATAGCCGTGGGCGGGCAGAGATGCGCGGCCACGGATTCATCCAGAGGGGCCAGGTGCTCGTATCCCTTCTCTTCAGCACCATCAACGGAGGTGAGGGCAGAGGAAGCAGAAGGACGGATGCGAGACAAGTAGAGGGCGCGCCACGATTTAGTGAGCTCGTCGTGGGCTTCGGGGAAGAAAGGGGACGAGTGTTGGCAGGGGGTTTGCTGCGCCCTGGGAGAAACCACTCATCCAGCCTGCTGCGAGTCGGCTCCTCAGGCGGAGACCACTCGAGCCCGAGTTCACTGACAGCCTTAATCATAACAAGGACGAGCTCCTCGTCCATTCTGGGTCTGGCGCTGCGTGAAGAGGACTGCGGCAAGAGGGTGAGGTCAGACACCGAGCCGATAACTCCTCCGCGTCTGAAGCCACCAGAGAAAGGTTGTCATCCATCTCATCATCACTCTCACTGAATGAGATCATGTCGCTCACAGCCTCGGAGGGACGCTGATCAGGTTGAGTGAAGAGAACCGGCGAATCCTCTCTCTTCGGTGACGGCGAGGCACGCGGGCACTGAGCCGATGTGAGCTTGCTCGTCTCCGGCCGCTCGAATCCTCTGCCCCGCTGTCTTTTCCTCACAGATCCCTGAAAGGAAAAAGACGGGAGGGTGCAAAGGGCGGAGTCAGTCGCTTTCTGAAAAGAAAGCTATCCGCAAGCACAGAGAGGCAAGACTGAAACTCTCGCAATGAGAGCAATCAGTCCCGCTGCGCTCAGCGTCAGCGTGGGATTTCCCCAAGCGTGACACAAGCTCAGCACGACCGTCATCAGCGTGCAGGGGAGTCCTGCACGTCTTACAATGACGGCGCGGCATTTGAAACAAAGCTGTCAAAATTTGCTCTTTTGTGAGACTCTTTTAGATAGTCGCCGGATGGCGGCAGGGGATAAACCAGGATCTGCGAGCTGAGCGCTGTAAAAGGCCCAATCCGGCTGCTGAGGCATTTCAACAGCGAATCTCGGCGTCAGCGAAAAGTAAGCGAGGTAGAAACTTTGTCACTGAAGAGAAGAAATCTGAGATGCGGCGGCGAAGCGGCCTCTTATATAGCCACAGTCCCCGCCTGTTTTGGCGGGCTATGGCGGGCTGCTCAGCCATAGGCTCGCTCGTCGCCGCCGCCGCCGCCGAGCCATTGGTTCGTTTTTATAGCACTGCACGAACTAATGGACGTGCAGTTTCACTGCGTGATTGAAAAGGCTTCAGTTGAAGAGGAGTTTTTCCCATACAAGCGTCTTACGACGCAGTACGAGTGAAAATATCGACAGGGAACTACATAATCTGTTTAAAACAGACATGCTAAAAGATAATTATTTTGATTAAAAATAAATATAAGGACTGCCTAGAGGTAAATTGTGATGTGGTGTATACTGTACATATATGTGTAATTGACACAATATGCAAGTACTATTAATAAAGTAAGGTTTTAAGTAATGTTAAAGTACATATTTAATTTATTTAAATATCATTAAAATGTACTATTTTATAGTAATAACTTTTTGAATAATTTATAATTTATAATAATAACTTTTGGCATTATAAAACCCCTTAACCAAGTATTTTAGTATATATTATTATAATACAGTATGTGTAAATGAACACTGTTGGAGCAACAATGTTTATAGGTATATATTTTACAGACGAATTGTGAATGAATCAGTCATGAGGCCAAATCCCGTTAAAATGTTATGTGATGGTGAACAGGTGAAGGTTTATTTGCTGTGGGATTTATTGTCATTTAGTCTTCTGGGAGAAAATAAAATGAATAAACCCCAGGGAGTTTTTGGGAGCATGTTAAAGTCTATTCAATAGCTTTCCAGCAAGATTTACACAGTAAAGCAATTATGAAATCAATGACAATTTGAAAACAAAAGAAGAAATTAACCCTCATCCTAAAATCAACAGTTCAAACCTTCAGTCAAAATCTGCCTTCATAATATGAATGAGTTTTGTCTGAGTGTAATTCACACAGATTTGTGTTGTTTGTGGTGAAAGCCATGAAATGATTAACTGCCAGATGAGAGAATGTGTCTATAAACAAAAGTGAAATCAATAGCACTAACTGTCTGAAATATCCTGCACACATTCATTCAGTCTGAATTGATGAAGTGATCAGCTCAAAATTAACTCTAATAAGAGCATTCTCTCTGTCTGTTGTTTTCATTGATTTAACCTCTGATAAATATTTAATCAGTGAAAAAGACTGTGATGCTCTAATGTAATTCTTCACAGAAGCACAAATCGCCCAGAAGCTTTAAGACAAATGAAGTTTGTTGGAATCTTGCTGCTTTGGAAAATCATTTGCCACTTTCATTTTCCTTAGTGACTGCAGAGCTCCTCAGTGGAATTAATTCAATTTTACCCTTCTGTTCTATTCTAATCAAGTCTCTCTAATTATATTATGCATCAGATAGCGAAGCCGAACCTTTAGAATGAAATGTAATTAAACAAGAGGGGAAATTGCAGTGACATACTGTACCATCCCAAGTGTCCTGTTTTCTGTGCAGACCTGCTATTTATTTATTTATTTATTTAAACTTGTTATTTTTTACTGTTATTTTGTTATGGAATATGAAGAAAAAACAATTGTTATTTTTTTTCGTATTTGAACATTTTTATGGACTTTTGTCTTGCCAAATGATTGCTAGTACAGAATGACAGTAGTGCAGTTCCCTCGGACACATGAATACGTTTTGATTCCTCCAGTAGGGGGAAGCATCAGATCTCTGGAAATGACATGCGGCACACTGCAGCAAAGTCATTTGACCAGGATATCAAAACAATACCAATGCTAATCAGCAAGAAAACACCCCATTATTGTGACAAATCACACTATGAATGTGCAGAAGGGTTGTGTTGTTGAAAGGACAAACATGCGTTTCAGCAGGACACTACAGAGACTGTGTGGGGACAGTAGGTAGTGGAGGTTGCCTGCTGTTTGCAGGGAAGGCAGATGGTACATACGATTGCAGAAGTGAAAAACACAAACAGGATGGGGGATGAAAATGAGGACAGAGATGCTCAATAATACATGGAAAGCATCTCTCATATTCTGGCTTTCCAACAGTCATGTTCTGGGATGCATCTGTGTTTATGTGTTGTTTATCATGCCTCTGACATTAAAGTGTTTGGACGACCCACTGCACATGCCCATCTCGATTATAAGTTGCCTCTCATCAGACCACCCGAACATCGGGTACTAAAGAAAATAAACATCAAAACGGGCGGAAGAGAGATGAGTAATCCAGGATGAGAAGAGATGCTCATTGTTTAATTTATTGTAATTGATTGCAGTTATCTAGGAAGAGGGATAAAGAGTGGAAAAAAAAGTCCTCTTTTGAATCTGCCAAGTGAAAAAAGGGCTTATTTTGAGTCCAATGTATTTCACAATAGTGCTTTCAGATTTTTAAGTCTCATGAATAATCATTTAAAGAGGTTTAAATGCCTTCAGCACATAAACTATTGTGCACCATTTGTGCCAAAGATTGTGTTGTCGCTTGTGTTGCTCTCTCTGTTGTGTGTTCAGCTCAGTTTTATGCTTAGTTGCTGCTCTCAATGAACATTCTGCAACGCATTTTAGATATTATGGTAAACAACAGAACTTTTAGATTTTTCTCACCATCTTGGTTGAAACCTATCCCAGCAGGCACACCACATCATAAGATGTTGATATTTGGCTAGTTTTTGGTTGCGACGTCAGGTGACCAAAATTCAATGTCAATTCAATGTCAATGTCAATGTAAATTTGATGTCCACTACCATCGTCAGCTGACATTGATATTTGCTGTTTTTAGGTTAACCAAAATTCAATGTTAAGTCAACGTCAAATTGGCGTCAAATACTGATGCAATGTCTGTCCGACGCCATGTCCAACGTCAACCTGATGTTATATTGACGTCCTGTGCCTGCTGGGTAAGATGCAACCTAAGGACTACAGATTCATTCAAGTTTAGACTTTTTGTGTCAGAGAAACAAGTGTGCAGCCATCTTACGGTAGCTATGTAAATTTCTATGACATTGCTGTTGAAGAGTAATCGACCTTTCGCAAAGTCCCGTCCCCTTAAGTTACTGTTGCTATGTCTGACAAGCCATGCCGCTCCCACACCACACATCATGTTCTCACACAGTGAAAAATACATCGCAGAGCAAAGAGGACACTGACAACATGCCTACAGACAAGACAGAGCAGGTTACTTTTGGTAAGAAATATGGTCTCAGCTTTAAAATGGTCATTTTTTTAAGAAATTCAAACAATAAATAGCATTATGTGGCTCTTTAATGTGTCGCGACAGATCACTGTAGCGCTTCAGTTCAAGCGGCACCTGAACCGATCTTTTCATATTTACTTAAAGCACGAAATAAACATGAATGAACATCAGAAGGTATTGGATCACAAAACCAGTCATAAGGGTCAGTTTTTAGAAATTGAGATTTATACATCATTTGGAAGCTGAATAAATAAGCTTTCCATTGATGTATGGTTTGTTAGGATGGGACAATATTTAGCTGAGAAACAACTATTTGAAAAAATAAAAAAAATAAAAATCTAAATACTGAGAAAATCGCCTTTAAAGTTGTACAAATGAAGTTCTTAGCAATGCATATTACTAATCAAAAATTAAGTTTTGATATATTTACGGTAGGAAATTTACAAAATATCTTCATGGAACATGATCTTTACTTAATACCCTAATGATTTTTGGCATAAAAGACAAATCGATAATTTTGACCATACAATGTATTTTTGGCTATTGCTACAAATATACCTGTGCTGCTTAAGACTGGTTTTGTGGTCCAGGGTCACATTTTATTTTAACCATGGAAATACGTCAAAAATACTGTCTTGTTTGTTTGTCGGACAAAATAATCAATGCAGTGCTGAAAAGGGGTTGGACTACATAACGTCTTTCAAACACAACAATAAATTCATCTAAACGTTCTAGAAAACAGTATACAAATATATTGTACAAAGCACTCAACATTCTTTTGGACACCAGGGCCCGGATTCACGAACATCTTCTTAAGAAATAAGTTAAAACATGTCTTAAGATAAATTCCACAAGTTCGTAAGAATGTTCTTAAGTGCAATTCTTGAAAAAATCATAATAAGTTCTCAAATGTATTTACTTTATATATCAAATATATACTTTTAAATGAAGTAAGTCATATCGAAAATAAACATTTTGTGATAAAGTAATCCGTATGAAACCAACACGATGTTCAGTCTTTCCCGTCTAACTCATTATCTTTAATACAATCCCGCCCCCTCGCGGCTCGCGCCGTTCAAATGTAAATATCCACATGAGACACGTGCGCATGGAAACGCCCGACATAAACAAAGCGCGAGGAGATCATTCATCGCTGTTACTGTCCGTTTCTGCGAGAAGACGCGCTGAGTAAAGGCTGGATTTCCCTCAAAAGAAGAACAAGACTTCATCCAGTAGAGGAAATCAATCTGATGAGTAAGTAATGTAATAAGCTTATCCTACTCAAATGTGCGCATAAGTTTTCTTTGCGCATTTTTAGAAGTTATGCGCATCTTGCCGTTTCCATCCAGCAAAGTCCTTTTTTTTTTATACGATATTCCAAAATGCGCATAAAAATAGGTGGATGGAAACGCAGCTAGTGAGGGGAGGAGTGAAATAAGTGCAGTCAAGATGGACAGTTCTGACCTCTCGAAGTGGAACAGATACCTACGAGATCAAAGGCGGATATCGCGTTATTCTGACTCATGTGCTGTGCTGCTAATAAATGTGATATAATTTCAGTTCTGTTGCTTTTATATGAATATAAATATGATGAACAAGACACTCAAAGTGCTTGCTATTTAATCCCATACGAAAGGCGTATTTATCATTCATTTCTACTTTAATACAAACATGTATTTTAGATTTTTATAGAAATATGACAACAATCACATATCTCACACAGAGATCGCACTGTTATAGTGTTTGGGAATATTCATGCATAATTTAAATACACAATCACATGAAATCAGATTTCAGATTTGCTGTTTTGTATTTTGGTTGTGTATGTATTTTATTGCTTTGACTGTGTATCTTGTGAATGTTATATGTTTAATAAAAAAAAAAAAAAAAAAAAACTTGGACACTTTTCTAACCGGCATGCATCTCGCGGTGATCACCGGTGATCGGTTCTGCGCAGATTTTGCTCATCTCAAACAAGCTTATTAAAAGAGCAAACTCAGATCTTACTGATGATGCAAACAGATGAGGATATGAACGCAAGTTATGGAACGTGCATGTTAAACATTTCCCATAAAGAAAACACTCAACGTGGTTTGTTGCCTCATTGATAATAAATGATTAAATTCAGCAGCTAATTAATAAAATATATTACTGTATATTATGTACATTTAAGCAGATGAGCCCAGAATATGAGCCCACAACCAACAAGTTTCACCAAACCATTTTTTTCTCCCATAGAAAACCAAGCGCGGTAGTTTTAGGTTTGATGTTCGCTGCATATTCGCCTAGGCTGCTTTAGGGAACGTCTACAAATTTGCCTCACAGTCCAAAACGAAGTAATAATTTATTATATTATTTAAATTTAATTATTAGATTCCAATAATTTATTCAAATTAAGTCTTACAATAAATGAATAATTTATTCAAACTGACTAAATATATATTGCCAATAACTCGCCTTAGACAATAATTTCCCTAAGTATGTACACTACACAAATGTTTTTTTTTTAAAAAAAAATAATAAAATAAAAATTACAGTAATTCACCAAAATGGGATTTTTTCGTGTTCCAAATGTTACTAGTGGACTAGTTACTAGTATGTTACTAGTGACCAGACTTAGTACAGTTGAAATTTTGCCAACATCTTCCTCACTGTACATACAGCATATTCTTAAGAAATTACTGTAATTCACAAGTTTTTTTTTTTATTTATTTTTTTAATATGTTCCAAAGGTTGTATTCCTAGTGAGTAGACTGACTTACTATATGTGAACTTTTGCTAATACCTCCCTTAATGTACATAAAGTACATCAGTATTTTATACTACAACCTTTGGAACATGAACAATTCCTTTTGGGGTCTTACAGATTTTTTTTTTTTTTTTTTTTTTTTTTTTGTTTGTTTGTTTTTGTTTTAAATAATTGTGAATTCTACATACAGTAAGGGAGTTATTGGCAAAATTTCACAACGTACTACAACCTGTGGAACATGAAAAACCCTTTTGGTTAATTACTGTAGTTTTTAAAATAAGATATTTGTGTACTGTACATACCGTAAGGGGGATATTGGCAAAATCTAACCTGTAGTAAGTCAGTTTTGTATCTAGCAACGTACTACAACCGTTGGAACATTGAAAAAAAAAAAAAAAGAAAGAAAGAAAAAACCTTTCCAAGGATCTTTTATATGTAAATAATTGTGTACTGTACATATATATAAATGGAGGTATTGGCAAAATTTCATCTGTCGTAAATCACTATTAGCAATACAAGCTTTACAATTTGACAGTTTATTATTTTAAATGTTAAAAGTCATTTTAATTTAAATAATCTGGACGATTTAACCCAGTCGGTGGAATTGTCAGACGGCCCCTTGGGTGCGATAGCGCATCAATGCTTTCTCCGATTTACATTTGCAGCATACACCTAGGCGGTTTTGAACTCCTTTTTTATGTCGATATAAAGTGGTTGCTTACTGTTAAAACTAATCGTGGTATTGATATCTTTGTAGGACTGTCAACTCTAGATCAGTGGTAAGGGAAAGCAACGAAAATGCAGCGCGTTGCGTTCTCCTGACCTCATTTGCTTGCCTGTATATAGTTCACATAATCATCAGTAAAGTGTACTGTGAGATCTGAGGTCTTATATCACTGTATTAGTTCACTGAGGCGTGTCACGTGTCGTTGGGGAATCCTGGAGTGTGACGTATGAGGGGAACCCCGGTATTACAGCACAGAGTCACACAAGCCATGATACAAAGTTACAGAAACTAAGCAACCGAAAGCAATATATGTCTTCCTCAGATGTAATGTTAGTTCTGTACTTCAGCGTTGGGTAAAAGAGCATTATAATCTCCTTTGTGGTAGAGAAAGCTGCTTACATGTAGGCTAGGGAAACAGCGAAGATGTTGAATTAAACATAAGCTACAAACAATCAGCGTTTCCACATGTTTATACTGGCCCCCATAATCAAAACTTCTACTTAGGGCTTGCTCCATTTCTGCAAATCAGTTTTTGTAAATTAATGACATGATCCACTTATGGCCTTCATCAACAGCTGCTTGCACCACCTACTGGTGAGCCGCTGACATCAGCTGGAGATCATGTATTGGTGCTCTTCTGCGGTTCCCGGATGTGCAACGCTGAATTTTCTGCCGAATTTTAACCACTGAATTTGTGGCAGCGAATTTGGAAAGTGAAATAAAATGACCGAAATCTGCCTGTCGAATATTATACATCGTATTTTTAAACAGATTGAATATTTTGGAAGTGAATTCTGAAAGGTGAATATGAATTCTTGAATTTTTAATTATGAAAATGTGTGTGAAATATTTTGAATTGAAAATAAACAGCTATGTTAAATTTCAGGACCTAAAAATGCAAGCCCTGGAAATACAAGGCATTAAAATGCAAGCACTGTTATTTGCAATGTATTTTTTTTCGATTTGTGGAATTCAGCATGCTTTATGTTTAAAAAAAGTATTGTCATTATTCTGCTTCCATACCGGTATGTGTGTCCGCGGTGCTACAGCAAATGTGTCCTGTGTATCGACACATTCATATGCGCTGCATACTGCCAAAAATTATGTCGTATTTATAAGCTAAAATAAAAACGTCCAATTAAAGCTCCCTATCTGACTCGTTTTTGTAGAGTTGCTACTGAGTTTTGAAGTCAGCAAAAAGTAGCGTCACACATAGGCTAATCATGACCGATCATTGTTTACATTATCAGTCATCACTGTCACTTCAGAAACCTCGCGTACATCCCTATTAATAGTCCTACTATGTATTAGGCTATAAGTAGCTAATGTTGTTGTAATGCTTAACTATAACAATTAATTTGAAATATCCCAGTAAATTCATTAAATAATTCTTACTGTTTGGGATTTAAGACAAGTCTGGGGCTGTCCTAAATTTAAGAAGTTATTTACGATGATTTTTAAGAAGATTCTTTTCAAGAATTTGAATTCTTCTTAAGTTTTGTCTTAAGAACAATCTTAAGAAGAAAGATAAGAAAATTCTTAAGAAGAATGTTTGGGAATACAAAATATTCTTAACTTTTTCTTAAGTTAAAAAATAAGAAGAAAATGGTGGTTAAGAAGAAATTTCTTCTTAAGAATGTTTTGTGAATCCGGCCCCTGAATTCTTGTTTTCGTCGTAGTGATGTGTCGTTCGTGAACGAGTCGGCTTTATGAGTTTTATTTATAATATGGCACACCATGTTCCATTTTAAGTATGATTTGTTTGGAATGGTTTGTGTTTCGATAGTTCACTGTAACGTTTTGTAATAGTTCTGTAATTTTTACATAATTTAAGGTTTTTATACCACAAATAATGTACAATTGTGGTGTTTTGGAAAGGTTTAGTATAATTTCTTTGAATAATTTAAATGATTGCTGGAAGTGGTGCTAAATAAAGAGCTGTTTGGGATGCAAAAGAGCCCGGTCTTATTGCTGAGCTGAGCTCTCTAAAAGGAACCGGAATTCCTATCACTAATTCATGGCAACCTGCTCTGGTAATTACCACTTACTTGACGAGAAAGAGTCTGTTAAGCAAATAAACTAGGTCTTTACATTTCCTGAAAAGACTGTCACTAATGTTTTCCCATTCAGAGTCACTGCCAGGTTGTTATTGGTGTTTGCTATGCGATGCTATGTTACATGTTCGTTAAGTTGCGGTCACATTTTTCCGGATTAATTTTCACAGTTTAATTTGAAGCCACAGGTTTGGGAATTTCATGTGAGGAAGAAAATTTTTTTCCATGCATATTTCGCAACTGATTCAAGTTGGTCACTCGAGTTCACCATGCTGTCCAACAGAAAGTTCCTCGGTTCTAAGTGACTTCTATGTGAGTTAAGCAGACAATGGACCTTTTTACCTACCAAATTTTGCTGAAATTTCACTAATGTGACCACACTCTTAGTCTATTGCTATGCAGTTGATACAGAACTGCTATCCAAACCAGTTCCGAACCTTGTCCTTGGGCCAATTTCATTGGTCAACTTATTCGCGCAGTCACCTGTCAAGATATGTTTCTTCGATTTAGCTCAGAGTTCAGAGAAATGCTAACAATGAAGAGATGTGCTAACAAAGCTATTCTGATAGTTAGCGTGTAGGTAATGGTTGGGGGTTAGTATTTGTTTCAATGTGGGTTAGGCAGTCAGTGATGTGATTGCCATTATCAATAAATTTTTTTGAATTACACTGTGGGCAGGACTTGGGGGAAACCATTGTGTATTAGCTCTTAGCTATTTGTTTGTTTGGTTGTTTAGATGGTTTCAAAGGCTTTGAGTTTGAGGAAATCATACATCCAACTTTATAGAAAGGTAATAGAACATCTCCTCGACAAGCTGCATAATTTGAGGTATCACTCATACCCATAGCACAAATGTTATTGGACAAGTCATGTGCTGAAGTATAATACTTAGCATTAGGGGTTGTTAAAATCACCAACCCTACATACGAGTAACAGTAATAGTGATGCTTGACTTAGCTAATTAACATGTGTCAGTATGCATCAGTGCAGGGCAGATATCATTTATATTCATGCTACCACAGTTGAAATGTTTTCATGTGTGTGGGTGCGAAATATTGTATGATTGATTGTTTTTTTGCTGGACTCAGCAGATGTCTCTGTCATTTGTCACTCATGGTTGAGGTGTCAGCACTAACCTGAATGGATATTGATTTCTTACTCTTTTCCCCAGCGCTGTCAGACTCTTTTTCAGTGTGGGAACCTGCATAGGATATGTGACATTTCAGTCAGGATGAGATGGAGTGCATTGAATTTCACCTATCCAGCCATGACATGTAAAGTCAGCGTCTCAAGGTTTGCCTATCACTGTCTGTGGATCATATGCTGTCACTCCTAAACCCAAACTTAGATCTGAAATAACGTCAGCTAGGCTCACTGGACTGAGAATCACATGACACCATAATATTTCAAACAGCTTTACTGTGTTCACAGTACCCATGGGGTTTGTGACAGCAGCAGCGTGATTGAACGGCTTTTAAAGAGACCAGCTGTTATTTGGCCGTCTGGACTGACCATTATACTGAAACATTGCTTTGCTGATGCTTAAATGAGTGCAGGAAGTTAAAATCATTAGTGTCTAACAATTGCAATTCTAATAGCCTTTAAACCACACAGGAAACAACAGGACTGAAGTAGCTAACATAACTAATCATGTGCTGTAGAGATGATGTATTTTTGTAGGCTAAAACCTGGAAATGAGTTAGATTTTAGCACTTCATATTTCATCATTCTGGTTAAATGTCTGAAAAAGGTCTGCTGTTAACACAAGCTCAAGATATTTTCACGTTTTATTCTTGGACATAAAATACATCATTAAAACCACCTTGTGATTGACAAGCTAACAAGTGGCTAAATGGGACTAGAGAGGTTTATAAAAATTAGCTGTCAATTTGCCAAAATGTAAAATTGTTACGAGAAAGAGCCTACAAGAGAGTTGCTGAAAACAAATGGTTACCTCCTCTCATCAGTTTAGCCGTATTTTAATTATTCCTTTTTTAAGTAAAAACTAGCAGTGCAGCAAACATCACTAACCTATGTTGGCCCAGTGGTGCACAACAAAACGAAATCTCCACAACACAATGGAAACAAGCCGAAACGCAATGAAATTAGCACAACACAATGAAAACAAGCTGCAACACAATGGAAACAAGTCACAACACACCAGAAACAAGCTGCAACACAACAAAATTAGCACAACACAATGGAAACAAGTCACAACACAATGGAAACAAGCCACAACAAAACGGAAACAAGCCGCAACACAATGAAATTAGCACAACACAATGGAAATTTTGCAACACAGCGAAATTAGTACAATACAACAAAATTAGTCCTATTATGTTGTGGCGATTTCATTGTGTTGTGCACTATGGGCCACCGTACTAACCACATATAGCTCTAGCTATTGAGTTAGTGTTTATTTGTAATGGCATGACAGAACCTTATTCTATATTAACCACTATCATCAGAAAAAAAAAAAAAAAAAAAAAGATTTCAAGAAGTACTTCTGGTGGTTGTGTTGTATACTCACAAATGTGTTGTTTGATAATGCACTGAGTTAGTGTTCAGTGATGCATCGAGTTTGATTGTGCTGAAAGCATTCTGTCATGCCTGACCAATGTAGGTGTTCGTGTACTGGGGTCTGAGACAGAGTTCAAGTAAAAAGATATGACAAGTTGATGCTACCAGCTGTGTCGGTGTGATCCTTATCAAACACAACATTTGGCGATGAGGATGGCTGATATCGCACTACCACCTCCTGCTCATTTCCTTGCTCTACCCGGTGAGCCTCCGATTCTCTGGACTCGCTGGTTACAGTCCTTTGAGACTTTCGTCTTGGCAGTGGGGCTGACTAACGCTATCTCACGACCAATTCGTACGTATTTTACGAGGTGGCTAATTCGTATGAATTCGTATGACCTCACTCGTACGATTTTGTACGATTTGTCTAAACCCCAGTGACGGGTAGGTTTAGGGGCGGGGTTAGGTGTAGGTCATTCGTACAAATTCATACGAATTGGCACCTCGTAAAATATGTACGATTTAGCAAAAATCATATGAATTTGTACGAGTGAGGTCGTACGAATTCGTACGAATTAGCCACCTCGTACTGCTGCATTGCTTGGGAGCCGAAGGTCAGCGTGTGCTCGGAGCACTCGAGTCGGGCACTACAAGCGATTATGACACAGCCGTGGAACTACTGACTGCACACTTTGCAGCCCCACAAAGTGCTCTCTTGTGACGTTTTTTGTTCCGCCAAAGACACCAGCTGCCCGGTGAGTCTGTGCAACAGTACGTAGCCAACTTGCGGGGATTGGCCAGCACAATGCAAGTTTGGTGCGTTGGAGGACGAAATGATTCGCGACCAGTTAATTGAACATACTAACAATGCAAAAGTGCGTGAAACTCTGCTGTTAGAACCGGATGATTTATCACTGTCCCGGGCAATCACTATTGCATTACGAATAGAGAGTGCAGCTGCATGTGCGTCGGCTCTGACCAAACAGCAAACAATCGCGGACTGCCCGGCCCCCTCCCCCATGCCACCATCGATGTTACAACCCAGCCAGAACGATACGTTAGCAGCAGCAGATTCCTCTGCAGTTATGCTACTGAGGCGCCAGCAGCGGTCTCGGCCACGTCCCCAAGCACAAGCATCACGGCCCTGTATTAACTGTGGATCTTCATCTCATCTGTCTAGAGCACAGAACTGCCCAGCCCGTTGCCAGACATGCCGTAACTGTGGTAAATGCAATCATTTTGCTTCAGTCTGCCGCTCCGCTCCAGCTGTGTCAGCCCAAGCACCCACTATCATTCACAATGTCTACTCTGGACCAGTCCCATTTAAAGCATGTTCAGTGCGCTTAAATGATGTGTGTATCCCACTGCTTTTGGACACTAGTGCCAGTGTGTCTCTCCTCAATATTCAAACATACAGCACTTTTTTCGGAGCATTGCCACTTTCGGCACCCTCTGCTTCACTCTGTGGCTATGGCGACTCAAAGATTGACTTAGTAGGCTCCCTGCAAGTGACTGTTGGGTATGGCAACAAGATGGTGCCCAGCTTTACCTTCCATGTTGCCCGTCGCGGGGCCAACCTGATGGTTCTGGATTTGTTCTTGGCTCTGGGATTTTCTCTAGTTGACACGAAGGGAGCTGTGATCCTGACAGTCTCCACACCTTGGCAGCAAAAGTGGCTGTCCCCGCTTGATGGTTTGGGCTGCCTTACTGCTTTTGCCCACCAACCTCTCCTGAACCCCGCCATTAAACCAGTTATCCAACCACTCCTACGCATTCCCTTAGCTCTCCGTGATGGTGTCTCGGCTGAGCTCAAGCAGCTGCTGGACGCTGGCATTATTGAACCAGTGGATGCGTCACCCTGGGTCTCGAACCTGGTGGTAGCTCAGAAGAAATCAGGGGCCCTATGGGTGTGTGTCGACCTGCGAATGGTGAATAAGGCAGTGATCCCGGACAGGTTCCCTCTGCCTACCTCAGAAGAGCTCACTGCTCAGTTCCATGGCTCAACCGTGTTCTCTAAACTGGACCTTAGACAGGGCTACCTACAAGTGCCTCTCCACCCCAACAGCAGAAACCTCACAGCCTTCGTGACCCATGCAGGTGTGTTTCGCTACACGCGTATGCCATTTGGACTCAGCTCCGCCCCCAGCTGTTTCCAAAAAATCATGGTGTCGGTGTTGGCTGGTATACTGGGGGCGGCCATTTACCTGGATGATGTGGTTATCCATGGGCTCACCCCCGAGAGTCAAGATGAATGCCTCAGCAGAGTCTTTGCATCCCTTGCTACACACAAATTAACCCTCAATGCTGAAAAATGTGTTTTCTCTGCACCGACCATTGAATATGTGGGTATAGGAGCCATAGGAGCAGTGCTGTCACAAACCCAGCAGGGCGTTGAGAAGCCCATCGCCTCTGCATCACTGGCCCTCAATCAGACGGAGCAGCACTACTCAGTGGGGGAACAGATCACCAGGCCCTGACAGCACTACTTTCCACATCTGGGACAGGCCACAGGCCACTGAGGCTACACCGTTGGTCCGACCGTCTTTGCCAGTATAATTTTGACCTGAAGTTCACCCCGGGCAGAGACAACGTTGTGGCCGATCTACTGTCCCGCTCCGCTCTGCCACACCCCACCACACACACACACACACACCGACACAGATCAGGTGGAACGGGACATTGTCCAGATGTTACACACACCCCTCCAGGCTGTTGTATCATTACAAGAACTGAAGGAGGCATCGGAACAGGACCCGGTCCTTTCTCAGCTCCGAGTCTATATTCTAAATGGCTGGCCTCAGGAGGTACCAGAGGGGTTGGCAGCATTTTCCAGAATAAAGCAAGAGCTGTCCTGCTGGAGCGACACCTGTGTGGCACGCGGCCTCTGCACAGTCATCCCCAGCACCCTACGTGCACATGTCTTAGCAATGGCTCACGAGGGCCACCTGGGTATTGTGAAGTTGAAGCAGCGCTGCAGAGACCGGGTTTGGTGGCCAGGGATAGATAAAGACATTGAGGACCTGGTGAAAGATTGTGATGCCTGTCTCTTAAGTGGTAAGACTGGTCACCAGGCCCCCCCACCCTTACAACCTCTTGCTTGGCCATCACAGCCCTAGGACCACCTGCAGCTGGACATATGTGGTGAGATACAGGGAGTCCCTCATCACCAACGCTTCCTGGTGGTTGTCTATGACCTGCATTCGAAATGGCCTGAGCTCACTGCTCTGTGACTTCTCAGGTCATAATTAACTTCCTGGACTCTCTGTTTTCCTGCTGGGGCCTTCCAAATACGATCACTACTGACAATGGCCCGCAGCTAATCTCAGCTGAGTTCACAACATACCTCAAAAACAAAGGTATTCATCACATCCGCACGGCATACTATCACCCCCAAGCTAATAGTGGCGTCGAATGCTTCCGTCAGTCACTAAAAAACAGTCTCAGAGCGCACTTGTTCCAGGGATGGACCTTCTCAGGGGCCATCCATCACACACTGCTGCACTACAGGGCCACCCAACACTCTACGACGGGGGTCTCTCCAGCTTTCCTCATGCTTGGCGGTGAGCTCCACCTTCCCCTCGACAGGCTCAGCCCCGCACTGCCTCAGGGCCCACTACTGAGAGTCAGGGCCTCTGTCACCTGCCAGCAGAGGAGGATGAAGCAGAAATTCGATCTCTCAGCACGAGTTAAGGTCCCTGACATAAAGGCTGCAGATTGGGTCAGGGTTCGCAGGCCCCAAAGAGATAACAAACTCGCTTCATATTGGTCTGCCGCTCTCCAAGGGGCCCAGCCACCTTCTTGCTCAGCAACGGCACACGGTGGAACGCATGCTGCCTCCGCAAAGTACCGCCCCCAGCACATACAACAGGCGTCACACCTCAAGCCACACCCCCAGCTTGGCAGGACACCCCAGCACTTCAGCTGACACCTCGGATAGCTCCTGCACAGGCTCCAGACATGCCTATCAACCTGCCAGCTGAGATTTGTGCCTGCCCATCACAGGCTGCCCAGCCTTATCCCCTTGTTTCTCCATGGCCTATCCACATTCGTTCTCGTCCAGGGCATTTACAGGACTTTGTGTCAACATTTCATGTTTGAAAACCCGTAGGAGGGGGGGAAATGTTGTGTTCTCACAAATGTGTTGTTTGATAATGCATTGAGTTAGTGTTCAGTGATGCATCGAGTTTGATTGTGCTGAAAGCATTCTGTCATGCCTGACCAATGTAGGTGTTCGTGTACTGAGGTCTGAGACAGAGAGTTCAAGTAAAAAGATAAGATAAGTTGATGCTACCAGCTGTGTCGGTGTGATCCTTATCAAACGCAACAGGTTGGTCATCAATGCATTGACTAATTTTCACTAACGTTTTTTAGTTATAAAAATGTTATAAAAATGTTAGGACAAAGCGTTTCTAAAGTAATGTTTATGGAACATTCTTATAACCTTTTTAATATTTTATATGCTTTGTCATATTCTTAGAACATTCTCTTAATGTCCTTATGATGTTGTTTGTGAACATTCTCAAAAATATTTTTGTAACATTTAAATAACATTAAAATCACAACAAGAAAACTGGACATTTTAACAATCGTAGAATATTAAAAATAATAATTCAAATAAAGTTATATTTAGGGTAAAACAAACAAACAAACAAAAAAAAAAACCTTAGAACGTTGTAAGAAATATTTTTTGTAACCTATAAATAACGTTCTAATCACGACAAGAAAACTGGACATTTAAACATTTTAGAACCATTTCAAAACAATTTTCCCACAACGTTTTAATGCGTCTTATCTGTCCCGCTTTGTCTAGCAGTTTTTTGAGGACGCGTCAATTGTGGACGCTCCCTTACACTTTTAGAAAGATTTCACTGCTGTAACTGTATTTTGACATAGGCTAAAACAATTTACCATACCACCAAATTGCTGAGAGAGAGTAGAGACAACAATATTGTTTAAATTGATGGACGAAATTCTTTAATACAATAGAGCGAATAGTTGGAAATTATAAACATTATTGGTGCATTATTCCCTAAAGATAATAGCATTGACACGATTCCCCCTGACTTTCGTCACGCACGTAACGATATTTCATCTCCTCATCACACAGTTTTTAACTTAACAACGCGTCTTAAAACTCAACGCTATGTCGCGAGGCGTTAGAAATAAAGAGCAGGACGCGACGTAACAGTGAAAGACGTCCGTCTGACGCATGTGTACATGTCTAACAATTAAAAATAGCGCAGAAGGAACGCAACAGCACGTTCTGTGTGAACGCGGGTCATTCATCGAGCCACTGAAGGGTGTCCATCCAGCCTCTCACAGTGCGTAACCATGACAACAGCCCCGGATGGTGGAGCGCGAGGGTAGACAGGTGTTGGGTTGCGCAGAGGAGATACACCTACGCGATCGCTCCATACTTTCCCATGCATCCTGCCTTCATCTTCTGCACGCGAGGATCTCTGTCGGGAACCACCATGGTGCATCACTCTGGATCCATACAGTCCTTCAAGCAGCAGAAGGGTCAGTGAGAGCGCTGTTTTTGCGGGGGTTTGTGTGTGAGAACGCGTTTTGGGGGAAAGCTTGTACCTCACGTCCCGATTTGGAGATGCTTTTACGATATGCTCAACTTCGCGATCAAGTGTTTGGCGCATATTGATTTGCTACCGGATGCCACTGGAACATAATATCGCTCTAATGAATAGATCACGAGTCAAATAACTGTTTTGCTTATTCGTGTTTAGAGCTCATGGGTTTGAATGCTTGTGGCATAGGAGAAGTTTCCAGGGCTTTAAAAACACATCTAAATATATATTTATTGAACATCTTAAAGGAATGCTAATGGAATTTATATCATAATTTGGTACTAATGAGATCATACTGGATAAACTGGTTGTTTATTTATTTTTATTTATTTATTTAAGAAATATTCATTATATATATATATATATATATATATATATATATATATATATATATATATATATATATATATATATATATATATATATATAATTTTATAAATTTATTTAACAAACGGTTATAATATTCTAAATTTATTTAACATATTATTATATTATTTTAGTGTCTTTTATTGTCTTTGCTCGATCCAATATTTAAATCTGTAAGGATAGAGATTCTATTAGCAGTCATTTAAGATTGTTTGATGAGGGATAGCTCTCTGATATCTCTCTATTTTTATATTAAAGCTACTCATCTGTGAAGTCCAATAACAAGAAGATCTAATGCTACTTCACTGGAGTTATTTTTGGCATTTGAGTTTTGCATTGCAGCTGCAGTTTTGGTGATCAGTAACATGAACCACAGAAAAAAAAGTTACTGGTACATCTTGACTCAAGGTTATGGGAAAACACTTTCCATTGATCTTCCTTCATCTTATTTAATAGGGTCGCCACACACTAAGTGGTCATCTCCCTGTTAAATCACACTGTGTTGAAAATTGCCACTCTCAGGGTGATTCTGAGTGAATTGATGATTTGATTACAGTGAAATGGAAAAGAAAGAGCCAATTTTGCAGGTTTTAGTAGCTCGCTGTGGGATGAAAAGGACAGCAACTTTCGTGCACTGTTGTGATATTAGAGGCATATGTTACCCTTTGTTTTGATAAAGTGCATTGAAGACATTAGATACAGTAACACAAACAGATATGATTACACTTCTCAGGATGTGGTCAGTGTAAACAGAAGCACTTATCTCTATAATTTCTCATAACTAGTATTACAGCATGTTATTACAGAGACTGAAATAAGAGACTGAAATGGATAAAGGACTGCATTTTCACTTAGTAACTAGCAGCCTGTGTGTTTGAGCATATATTATTCACAGCACTCTCATCTCATTAAGCAGATCTAGCCTATTTTTGCAGCATTTTAGTTTAGAGAACCAAAATCCATCCAGAACATTGCCTTGTTTCTGTGTCATGCAGCCATTTAGCAGTAAGCGACAAGATTTTTGATTATAACAATACACATGATGATAAATGTTTGTTTTATAGAAAATCAGTTATTAAAAAATACAACACAACAGCAACAACAACAACAACAACAACAATAATAATAATATTATATATATATATATATATATATATATATATATATATATATATATATATATATATATTATTATTATTATTATTATTACGGTTCTGGATTTTTAAATTTTATTTTATTTTATTCAAATAATAATAATAATAATAATAACAATAGTGTTTC
Organism: Spinibarbus caldwelli; assembly: GCA_039654775.1. Classification (NCBI taxonomy): domain Eukaryota; kingdom Metazoa; phylum Chordata; class Actinopteri; order Cypriniformes; family Cyprinidae; genus Spinibarbus; species Spinibarbus caldwelli. The sequence continues at coordinate 22,842,298 of CM077265.1, read as the reverse complement.
ACTCTTTATTGTCATTCTATAGATATTGACACATGACAACGAAATTGTACTCAGGTTCATCAACGTATTCATAGAATTAACATACAATATAAACAATACAATAAAAACTAATACTAAATAAGAAGTTAAAGTTCTTGTTAACAATGTCAGTGTGGCCCTATCAACACATTCGAAATATTAAAAAAAAGGGAAAAATAGTTATCATAATAAATACAACAACAATAATAATAATAATAATAATAATAATAATAATACATTTTATTATTACTGTTCTGAATTTTATTTTATTTTATAATTAAATATATAATTACATATAAAAGCAAGGATAATCCCGGTATTATGCAGTAGTACCTGAGATAATTCACTCAACCTGATTACTTTTCTGCAGATTTGCTGATACCAAATTGCTATTGCTATTGGGAAAGGTTTACAGGTACAGTAATAATAACTAAGAGGCGCAGGACCAAAAGGAGCATCAGTTCCACACCTGTGAAGACAAACATTATTAACAAACAATTCCTCATGTGAGCTCTGAATGCAGTGATTAGAATGAATGGCTCCAGTGTGATGCCATTTCTTGCGCCGCAGTAAATTACACATTTCCCCTTTAAGCATAATGACAGTGGCATGTATTTATAGTGCCACTTTGCATCCTCACTAACTAGACCCGACTCGGTCACGGTCATTAGCTATCGATCTAAGAGCGGATATACAGATTATTGCAGGTATTAGAAGCTTTTTAATGTCTCACAGTTAATTATTTAGGACTCATGCAGCATGCCAGGACTGAGATAAAGCCAGCGAATGCTGTTTCTGAAGTTTTCACAAGAGACTAGAGCACATTCATGTGCAATTTCAGTTTATTACAGTCATTCAACAAATGCTTTTATTCAAAGTGACTTCCAGTACACACAGTAGTCCCTCTGGAACAATGGCTTGCAATCCATGAAGGTCTTTACAAAGCTAAACTGGGTATCAGAATAGGGCACTAGTTAATATGTGCAGTGCAGAGCTAGGAATGGATTGCGCCGTTAGGAGGCTGATAGCTTATGGCCCACTCTTTGTGGGACTGAACTAGTGACCTACCACCGTTTTACAGCCCCATGAGAATATTATGAGAGTATATAGAGTGATAATATGAAAGTCATAAGACTTTATTGATATCTAAAATGGACTGGAAGGCTGTATTTGCACTTCAAGACTCGCTGCAGAGATTCTGTCATGATTTGTTTCTGTGTATTTACATGGGGATATATTTCGATTAATACACTGAAACACTGATCTGGGGTACATTCCCTGTGTAACTACAAAACTCATTTCTTAACTATCATCTTTGGAAAAATGAACTAGATTCTGTAGTCATGACCAGTGTTGGGGAAAGTTACTTTTAAAAGTAATGCATTACAATATTGCGTTACTCCATAAAAAGTAACTAATTGCGTTACTTAGTTACTTTTTTATGGAAAGTAATGCATTACGTTACTTTTGCGTTACATTTTTGTCACATGAGCCAGGCTTGTTTATTTATTTTTAATAGTGCTGTAAAATGATTAATCGTGATTAATTGCAACCAAAATAAAAGCTTTTGTTTACATAATTTATGTGTGTGTACTGTGTATATATAAATACATGCACATGCATATATATATATATATATATATATATATATATATGTGTGTGTGTGTGTGTGTGTGTGTGTGTGTAAACAAAAGCTTTTATTTTGGATGCGAATAATTGTGATTAATTGTTTGACAGCACTATTAAAAATAAATAAACAAGCCCAGCTCAGCTAACAAAAAGTAACATAATGCATTATTTTCCATAAAAAGTAACTAAGTCTCAGGCTGAAGGAAGTCCCTCAGTCTCCACACTTACTCCCGATTTCTCTCAACATGGGGGCAGGAGAGGTGTCAGTAAATAAATGGGAAAACAAAGCAACTTGCATTACTTATTTGAAAAAGTAACTCAGATATGTTCTTCTAAATTTAAAAGTAATGCATTACTTTATTAGTCACTTGAAAAAAATTATCTGATTACTTAACTCGTGTTACTTGTAATACGTTACACCCAACACTGGTCATGACTGTGTTTTGAAACATTAGTCATTTTGTCGCACAATCGTCATTCGAACCACGTTGGTTCGATAATAAGGAAGAGTTGTTATTGACATTGTCATGGGTAATAACTTTAGCTAATTAACTAGTTTAAGACTGAATAAATCTCACATTATTGCTGTAAATAATGAACATGGCATCAGAGGACTACTTAGCTATTTTGTTCTCTGTTCTTATATTCAGATATTTGATTTAATCACAGTCTCCGTCTTAAGTCATGCTCTGAGATTATAGAGCATGCACGCTCTTTAAAAATGACTGAAATGTGATGCATTTTGCTCAGGAGCATGATCTATTGAAGTCCACATGTCTTACTAACAAGAAACTAGGTTGAGAGCTGTAGTTCCAACAACAAAAGTTTGCGAGACTGTTTGCGAGTGTTCATTGGAACTGTGGCTTTCGGAAACACTGACTCGTTGAACTGTGTTGGTAACGATAGAGCATAGTTTGTTAATAGTGCTTTTTGGGAAATGCACCAATGACTGTGTGGTTGCAGCTTGTCTGTGCTCTTAGTGAGTCATCCAAGTAAACATATAATTAAACACAGATATTGGTGGGCATTTTGCAGATCATTTGACATTTGGGGTGCTTGGTTTCCCAGTAACTTAAAACTACATAAAACTTACTGTGTGACTTAAGGAAGAGAAAATTTGATGTGTGGATTTACAACTAAAAAAGAAGTACCTACTAACATGTTAATGCATGCACATGCATGGTTATATTTATCTTTCAAAAAAAAAAAATAAATAAATAAATTATGCTCTTAATGTTGTGGCAGTTTTTCCCCGTTATTTAAAATAGTATCAAATATTGATATTTATCAAAGTATCGTATCAAATTGAGAAGTTCCAGTATTGTGACAAGACTATATTGGAGATTTCTTTACCTGAAAATATTATTTCAGTAAAAACTTCATTCTTAATTTTCTACCTGATCTTATGATAAAAACGTACCTGTGGGAACTTTTTCGCAAGACGCAAATACTTACCAATAAGTACATATCACTGCAGTTTCCAACAGAAATGAACACTAGAGGCGGTAAAACAGCGAGCACTTGTAATCGTTTTCGTACACAGTTATGATTACAGCTCCATATGTTTCACTTTCCGGATGTATCAAGCTTGTTCTGTAGCTCAGCGGCACATAATTGGACTTAGGATGCAGAGTCCTTGGTTACAAATCCTGTCAAAAACATGACTCACGAAAGAGCTGAAAGATGAAAGATCGAAAAACAAGCTAAAATGGCATGCTTGCAATTGCATTTTTTTTTTGTCACATTCGCTTTTGTTCATACTATCAGGTAGGTTTAGGTGTAGTGCAGATGATACATTATTTTAAAACGTCACAGAGAATTAGCACCACTCAATGGACATTTCAAGTCAGAACTGCAGTTTCACCTACAAAACCAACGTCACATAAAACATACCATATGTACGTTCATCTGTTCCAGGGAAAAACCGAACACACTTTTAGCACCACTCAATGTACATTTCAAGTCAGAACTGCAGTGACACCTACAAAACCAACATCACATAAAACATACCATATGTACGTTCATCTGCTCCAGGGAAAAAACCAAACACACCACTCAATGGACATTTCACATCGAATATGTCACGAAACATACATGGCGGTACGTATTTCGGTACGAGTCTTGCGAAAAAAGTTCACACATTTTAGTAATGAGATCAGGTTTTTAATTTCATGCTTGGTGTTACTTGCCATTTCTTTGTAATTTTGTAAAATTTACTAACTATAGTAGACCAAATGTTGGCGCCAATAGCCGTTGCGCTTTGGCCATCCCGAGTTCGAGTCCTGGCTTACAGACTTTTCCTGATTCCGTCCCCTCTTTCTCTCCCACTTCAGTTCCTGTCTAAATTACTGTCCTGTTTTAATAAAAGGCAATAAATGTCAAAAATATATTTAAAAAAAAAATAGTAGACCAAAATGTGTCACGTTCCAGAAGTACACTATTCACCAAAATGACTGACCCGCATTAATGCCCCTTTCACACAGTATGTGTACAACTGGCTTGAGTTAGTCTTAATGGTACATTTTCATTCCAAACGAACCCAGATGTTTGAAAAGCAACAACAACTTGGTCTTTAGCCTGCCCAAGCTGAAAAAACTGTGCTGGCTCATTTAAACTGTTAAACAGTTTTTGCTGTCAGCAGTGTTATTCCAGTTCCACATCAAAGAATGGCCCTGAAGCTTCCACAGATGCCTGACTAAAACCCAGATATCCTCTGACCCCAGAACCTTGCCTGTCTCAAGTGCTTAATGACAAAATAACTACAGCAGGAAACTGGCATTCTACCTTTTCCTCTCTCTCTCTTTCTTGTTGCATTCTTGTTTATGTTTTGAGGGTTTCTCCAACATTTTCTTTTTCATTTTGACACATCTGTGCAGTTAAATGAAAACAGGATTTTGCCCAAACAGTGCATGCCCTTGATATAAGAGTGATGTGTGAAGACTGCAGAGGAAGAAGCATCCCAGTAAGGGAAGGTGAGATGTGATGGGAATAGAGAGAAAGAGACTCTTTGATGTTTAGGCCTCTGCAGAAGAGTGGATTTTATTTTCAGTTATGTCCACATCAAAGCATGTTTACCCACAGACTCCTTGACTGGCATACAGTGTATCTTATCACATTATTGCAGAAATATGCATTGCCAGGATAATGCATGTTGAGTATTATGTTCTATGCAAATCGTACCATTTGAGTGTTGATAATGGATATTACACTAATTAATGCTCTCATAAAACAATTCAATAATTAATGAAAATCTGTAATTTAGCATTTAATCATGGAACCGTGAGATGAACTCTCAGCTAATGATAATTGTAGGAAGTGTGACAGAGGGCTGAGGATGGTGTTTTTTATTTACCACACAGAGTTGAAGTTTGTTAAAAATATGCTATCAAATTCATTTTAGGTTCAGGGCCGGATTTGACTAAGGTTACATCCACTTTCATCTGGATACATTTAAAAACACATCTTTTTATCTATGATTTGGGGAGTTTTTTTGAAAATGCTCTCCCAAATTTGAAAATGCTGTTTTCATGTTGTACTGTAAACAGTGAAAAATTAAAGTATTTGATGTTGATGCCCATGTTGTGCCTGCTATCCATTTTTGTAGTGTTGTTAAATGTTATATTGTTACAAATGTTACATTGTACAATCTTCATATTACATTCTGATAGAAAATGTATTCACAATTGCTATCCTGTGGCAAAACATGAAATCAGTCATGTTAAACCATACATAGAATGAAAATTTTGTGTGTGACCTGGATACATCAATGAGTAATGGGATATTTTGATAAGCAATTGTGTCAGGAAATTTTGTTACAGTATGTGTGGTTTCTCTGTATCATTTTAGTGGGATTTTATAAGTCGCATGCACATGCGCCATAATATTATTGTGGAAGGAGAGTGTTTCCAAACAAAAACATAAATTTTAGATGAAATAAAAAATATGAAATTAGAGAATATTAACAAACAACTAGAAAAGGGGGAAACCACACACTACTCTATAAGTTAAATGTAACAAGTCACCTAAAATTAAACAACAGCAATGGTTTTAGGCTTATAAAAGAACTGCATGACTAATTTTAATTACATGCTTCTCAGTCAGATTCCAACAGCACTGAATCAACACTTCAAGCACAATTTTTACAAAACATCACCAGTGCTTGGACATGATAATAAGAGTCAGGCTGACACAGATGTCACCCACCCTATAGTGAAATATACTGTGGATGTGTGATACCAGCTACTGACCGCTTCATCAAAACTCTTTTCAGCCACGGACCGTGCAACCTTTGTCAAATCCAGTGTCTAGCTCCTCCTCGGTAGCATTCATACTGTGTAAACAGACCGTAAGACTTTACTTATAGTGCCTTCACCACTGGCTCATTTGAAACATTTGTTTCAGAACCTGGTGCATTTCTCCTTTAGTTTGGTTCATTTAGGCATAGGTGGAGTTGTGTGTGTTTGCACCAAAACAATCGTTCTGAGATTACCAGAATGAGGTGGTCTCAACACGACTGAAAACAAACTCTGGAGCAGTTCGGTTGTGATGAAAAAACAATCCAACCCAAGACACCAACAAACCAACCTGTATCATAATTCATAATGGGAAATGCGTTATGTAAAAGTCAGCAGTGTCTGTTTCTGTGGGTAAGCACATTAGTTATCATCATTGAAAAGCAAATATATATTTACATATTTGCAGTATTGGGGAAAGTTACTATATGAAAGTTACAATATTGCATTACTTTTTATGGAAAGAAATGCACTATGTTACTTTTGCGCTACCTTTTCTTATCTGGGCTGTGCTTGCTTATTTGTTTTTAAATTTAAAACAGTTATATTTTTGGCTTATTTATTTCACACCAAAAGTGAAATAAATAAGCCTCAGGCTGAAGGAAAAGTAAATTCACGACTGTACAGTACAAAGCGCATATCAAACAAACCTTTCAGCTGTGCTGCCATTCTGGATTGCATGAAGAAACACAAATGTGACCCTGGACCACGCTTAAGTAGCGCCGGGTATATTTGTAGCAATAGCCAAAAATACATTGTATGGGTCAAAATGATTGATTTTTGATCTTTTATGCCAAAAATCATTAGGATATTAAGTAAAGATGATGTTCCATGAAGATATTTTGTGAATTTTCTACCGTAAATATGTCAAAACTTAATTTTTGATTAGTAATATGCATTGCTAAGAACTTCATCTGGACAACTTTAAAGGCGATTTTCTCAATATTTAGATTTTTTTGCACCCTCAGATTCCAGATTTTCAAATACTTGTATCTTGGCCAAATATTGTCCAATCCTAACAAACCATACATCAATGGAAAGCTTATTTATTCAGCTTTCAATCAATATATAATTGTAATGTAATGTAATGTTTATATAAAGTTTTTTTTTTTGTTTTTTTTTTCCATTGGTTGAATTGGATCATCGAAGGTCAGCAAAATGTTTTTATTCATTTTCAGGAATACTGAATCTGTCTTTGTGCAAGTGAGATGAGTAAATGCATGTTCATATTTAGTCTAGAACTACTGTAACATTATGTTTCTGCAAGTAATTGTGTTACTTTACTAGTTACTTGAAAAAGTAATCTGATTACATAACTCACATTATTTGTAATGCTTTACCCCCAACACTGATTGTAACACTGATTGTAATGCTTTACCCCCTGTTTTTGATCAATCTACTGGTACAAATGCACTTAGTTTCCAAGTGGACTGATACAAATGTGTATTCTGACTCCAGGAAGTTACACAGTAGTGAGCTACTTAGATAGAAACCGGCAATTTCAGACAACTTTTGCTATTTTTTGGACCTATATATATATCTGATAGTACATCATAATCTGTGAAAGTGCCATCTCTGGGTGACATTATGTACAATCTGATGAAACCTGGATTATTGAAACCCAAACGGCTGAGATCTGACAACAAAAACCGACAAACAGACAGAACTAGAGACCAAAACACTTTCATTCAAGAGGAGTCACATGTGGCAGAGACATGAGGAATGTGATAAGAAGAAGTAATGAGATCTAAAACGAACCTGTGCCAAATAACCAACATTTTTCAGCTGCTGCCATGAGACGTATAATAGCTACGTATAATAGACTCAGTGGAGCACCAAAATCAATTCCAACCAGCACAATAACCCAAAGCAATAAACTGATATATGCCTCAGCGTCAGTGATAATTTATACGCCTCACTACAGAAGACGAGCAACAAGCATCCTCTTTGGAAACAAAGACTGGAAGCCATAATAAAGATTTCACTGCTAATGAAACCAAGCCATATGGATAAACAAACTCCTAGATGATTTTGGTCCAGAAATTTGTAATGGAAAAGCAAGCGGTTAGTTAACACGGGATTCTGACTGTGCGGCAGTGGCGTTCTGATCTATTGCAGTGTAGCACAAACAGATTGGCCAGACACAAGGACTTCCTGCCACATGGGCGACTTTCCAGCAACCGCGAGTTAGTAGGAGGCTGACGATATCAACATCTCTGTGCTTGGTACCACATTCAGATCTGGCTCTCATGCTCAAGCTATATGCTAGATGTAATAGGACAGGTGCGTTTTTATACTAGGTATAGTTGCTAAAAAGAAAGGGCCCACTTTCAGAGAGACATGGCTTTCTCCACAGGGGAGCTGTGAATTTGTCTTTTTCTGTGTCAAAGCAAGAGTGTGTGTGTATTGCACAATATCCCATGAGCCACAGACTTGCCACCTGTCACGTTACATAACACACAGATGGGGAAGAGTATCGCCGTAGATCACAGACACCCAGACAGACCAATAGATTGATTATTTAAAACAACACCCTGTGACCTGTGATTGTCAATCAAAAATGTGCTCTAGCAGGGGCTTTTATAAATGAACGAATAAATGAATGAATACCCAAATTAGTTCTCATGGCTGGAAAATTAATGGAAATTATTAAAATGTACAAAATTATGGAAACGTCAAGAAAATTTCTATACTGAACCAGAAGTTGCTCTTTGTGAACTCAAACCACTGTAAAAGTCATGGGAATTACTTGCTCAAAAGTCGTGGGAATGCCAATATTAATACAGACATTGATTATCTGACCTTGTTAACACGTTTCTTTGTGATAAAAACAAAGTGTAAATTATTTCTGCAAAAAATAAATAATCAATCTTTGTATCAAGGGAAATAAGCCTTTTAGAATAAGCCTTTTGGAAATATTTTAAATAACTTGTTTGCCTTTTGACTATAATGCTTTATCATATTTTTATGTACTCTTTTTATGAAATACTTTTTTTCCTTTTCTCTGCAAAATGTCTTGAAGAGCTAACTGTAAAGGACATTATTAAGGACAGATGAGTTTGTTTCTTCATCAGATTTGTAGAAATGTATCATTCCATCACTTGCTCACCAATGGATCCTCTGCAGTGAATGGGTGCCGTCAGAATGAGAGTCCAAACAGCTGATAAAAACATCACAATAATTCACAAGTAATCCACACCACTCCTAACATCCTGTGAAGTTGAAAAGCATGTTTTTTTTTTTGTTTTTTTTTTTTTTGTAAGAAACAAATCTATCATTAAGATGTTTTTAACTTCAAAAAAACACTGTTTCTGGCTAAAATACGAGTCCATAATCCATAATAATGCTTCTTCCAGTGAAAATTCCATCTCCTGTTGGCTCTCACAACAAAATCCACCCACATATTTGCTTAGAGCTGTTTTTTAGAGAATTTTTTTTTCTTATAAATGGTGGTTTATCTTTGCAGATTTCTCTCCTGATTCAGAGGAAATTACTTTTTCACTGTAGAAAGCAATATTATCAAACATGCAGATTTTGGCTTCATGAGACATTAACTGATGGACTGGAGTGGTGTGGATTATTTGTGGATTATTGTGATGTTTTAATCAGCTGTTTGGACTCTCATTCTGACGGCACCCATTCACTGCAGAGCATCCATTGGTGAGCAAGTGATGGAATGACACATTTCTCCAAATATCTGATGAAGAAACATCTTGAATGACCTGAGGCTGAGTAAATTCTCAGCAAATTTTCATTTTTAGGTGAACTATTCCATTATATTCCGTTTTATACCATTACAAAGATATATTTTCTCATGTCACCCATTCATATTTTTAAGATAGTGTTTTTGCTTTGTATTGAGATCAAAGTTATAGTCCAGACTGATGGAAATCAAATTGATTAAACTCACAAGTAATTAATTTAGGCTGCACTGCACTTTGCTAACAATATCACAGAATCAGTCTAGCTGCTGTAAAGCACGTGCATCTGAAAAAGCTTCAGTTGAGCTCTAAATGCAGCCACATCTGATCGTCAGCCAGCAGCCCCTTAACGTCCCGTAAAGACTCGCTCTGAGAGGGGTGTAGAGTTACCCAGCCCACTCTGCCTCTCTGATCTATAAAATGCATCTGTTAGTGGGGCAGGGCGATGTAAAACTCCTGTGTGCCGAGAGCGGTGGGGAACCAGAGATGAATTATGCAAGGTTTTCAGATAGGGAAGACGGGCAAACTCACTGACCTCATTTCCTTCACTCTGTTCACTCTCTCGTTTCCCTCAAGCAAGGAAAGCGCTTTATTTGAACTTCCATTTTTTTAAACTTTTTCCTAAATACTTCTTTTGTTCTGTAGCTCTCAGCTACTTTTCAGATAGCATGCGGTGCATCTTTCTTTTTCCTCTTTTGGTTACAGTAGAATAAAAATAATGCCCTCAATCGTGGTCTAGCCATATACTAGGTCTTAACTCGGCTCTATATGCATTATATCAACACTAATCCAGTTGCATTTGTTCAATTTACTCAACAACTGTCCTCACATGACATTTGGCTGAATTTCATAAAGCCTGTCAATAACACATTCGGGTAGCTGAATGGGCTGAAGTGATATGTGTTATATATGTGTGTGTTTGACTTTTTTTTTTTTGTTTGTTTTTTTTTAATGACATTTAAACCTATTCAAAAGTTTAGGTCCCACTTTATATTAAGTGGCCTTAATTACTATGCATTTACATTTAAATTAATAATTTGGTATTATTGTGTACATACATGTTTTTACATTACTTGTGTTTTTAAAAATACCTTATTTATAATTATAATTATTTCTGTAATTACATTTATAATTACACTGTTGATCCATCCCTTACACCTTAACCCACCCTTAAACCTACACATACCACCAAACCTGTCCCTAACCTCAGCCGTATCCCACCTCAATAGCAGCAAAAGTGTTTTGCAATACAATATGAACACAATAAGTACATTGTACTATGTATGTAAGTACATAGTAGAAGGCAACTTAATATAAAGTGGGACCCAAGATTATCATCAGCATGTATTAAAGGCAGTACAAGATATACTATATATATATATATATATATATATATATATATATATATATATATATATATATATGTATGCTACAATACACTTTAGGTAGTAATATGTACATTTAAGGTACCTTTTGAAAAGGTACTGCCCCAGTGTCGGCTTACATACTCAGAATAGAAGACTAGTGAACACTGCACAGTATATGCTATTCATACAGATCACACATGCTATGAAGGAGATGCTGATCTCTGTCGAGGTTCATTAGTCACAATTTGAAATGGGAGCACATTGCATTATGGGATACAGTATTTGCATTATGTGACAGTATTCATGCAGTATTCTCTGAGGTATACTACACATTTTGTAAAATATAGTCCGTCTCCTGCCAGTCGTTTCTTATAATATGTTTGCAATGGTGCACCCTAGTGAAAAATAAATAGCTTAAATGTATTTGAAATACATCTGATTTCAAATATACTAAAAATACATTTACAAGTTTATGTGCTTAATAAAAATACCCTGCAATTGTACTTTTAGTATACTAAACTGGTTTACTTAAAGTCTGCTAAATTGGAACAGCTAGTTTTGTGCTTAATGCACTGTGCAGAAATAGTGTTGAAGTCCAACTAAAGACATACTGAAGTATATTTGATTGTGCTGAAGTGAAACTATTGCAAGTATACTTCAGGTACACTTTAAATATCTTGCATCTAAAGACCGATATTATTCAAATGTCATACAATCCTCATCAAAAGTGATATTAAAACACATTTTAGGCTTAATTTTAAGAAATGCGCATTGTGCACAAGTTTTTATATCAGAAAGTCTCAGTAAATACATTAATAGATTAGAAATATACTTAGTATGAAATAAATGTATTTTAAATATATTATTTTATTACTAGGGCAGCTGAGAACTCTTTGTTATTTATTGCATTCAGTGGATCTATTTAAAATGCAGCAAATACAAAACACCTAAAAGTTAAACTATGAGTCATCTTGAGATATTTATATACAGTGTAATTATCTAGGTTCATAACTTGCCTGAGTAGAAGGTATATTGAAATGTATAATGGTGTGTGAAAAGTAAGTAAGCCAAAATCAAAAATGTTCAATGCATTTTAGTCTGTCATTAAGTCATTATCATTATTATATATTTTTATAAAAAAAATGTAAATGCATTTTAGTCCGTAATTAAGTCATTATCATTATTATATATTTTTTATAAATAAATGTTAAATGCATTTTATTCTGTAATTAAGTCATTATCATTATTATATATATATTTAAACACATAGCTGCAGGAATACACTTTGTAGCATTTCACAGTGTGTTTTATAAAAATGAAAATTGAAAGCTGGAATGATACGTGAACAGCACACAGCTGTACTTGGATTACACGCAACGAGACTCTTGATCTGTTTAGAGTACCTCTTTATTGTTATTATTGTGGTGAAATGCAGGTTTGAGGTCGAGAATCGAACTGTCCAGGTGGGACACGTGTGTGAGTGTGCAGCAGGAGCACACACACACACACACACACACACACACACACACACACACACACACTGATAATCTCACTCAATCACAAGGTCCTATTGGCTTTGCCTCTCTGGATAAATCCAGGATTGCAGATTTTTCGCCCCTGGCACAGCAAGTATGGTGCTGCACGAACGGCAGTGTTTGTTTTCTATGGGAAGATTTATTATGTCGTTTCTTTTTCTCACGTTTTCAATTGGTGGTGGAGATGTGCTTGATAAGATTACACAGAACAGCAGCGCTAACAGACTGGACTGAATCCAACCAATATACACTTCACAGTCTATCTCTCTTCCTCCATTCCTCTGCATTACTGACTTTCTGTAATACTTCTGTATAGTGTTGCATGTTGAAATTGTTGTGTTGCACTCTCATTTTTATTTAATTCTTTACTTTAACCCTCATATAAAGCATAGGATTATGTTTCTTTTCCTGACAAACCAGTATGAGCTCAGAGCTAGATTAAAATCTGGATCAAATAGGCTTTTATATATTTATATAAACCTACACAATGAGTTCACCAGAACCACCTGCTCCTACAACAGCATGTGCAGACATGTAGGATGTCTGTCTCAGCTATATGCCAACATGATTTATTTATTTATTTATTTATTTATTTTCACGTTTATTTTGTGGACAATTATTCATTGCCGGATGTTATTTTAAATAATATCTTTGTATTCTTTCACCGAAGTGTAATAACTTGTCATTTGTCATACACTGGCATCTATAAACAGCAACTTTATTATCACAAGTTCAATATTATGAAATGATCTACACAATAGCATTAGGAATTAGAGCATCATAGAAAGAGTACTAATGTTTAATGAGTGTTTTTATGTGATATCATCATTGTGGCACATGCTGCCCATAGCACCATCTGCTCTTCTCTTGCACAGAAATCTCCAAACCGAGATAAAGCGGAGGAGATAATTAGTCTGCGTTTAGTTAACGGTACGTCTTATTTTCTCTGCCTGTGGGGAGCTGCTGTTATTGTGGAGCGTAGTGAATCTGGGCAGTGGTGATGCATCTCTACAGACAATGTGGAGATATTACACAGATTCTGATGAGAGAGAGACAGTCCTCATCTCAGCCATTTTAGCAGAACGTGTGTGTAAACGAGAATCTAAATTTTACTATGCAACACTCGTGCCCACTAGGCATTTATGGAGGAAATGTGCATCCACACAAGCCTGTCTGATTAAAAGCTTCAGTTATGAAGTATGCAAATGTGCTGTGAATATGTCTAAAATATGAGCCTTAGAGGCCTCAATCTTTACATTTACTTTACATTATTGATTTGGCAGACACTTACAGTGTTGGGGTAACGCAGTACAAGTAACGTGAGTTACGTAATCAGATTACTTTTTTCCAAGTAGCTAGTAAAGTAATACATACATTTTTAATTTACAAGAAAGTTACTTTTTCAAATAACAGCAGTTACTTTGTTTTCCCATGTATTGACTGTCAGCTCTCCTGTCCTCATGTTGAGAGAAATCATGAGTAAGTGCAGAGGCGTTGTGTGTGCTGTGTGAACATGATTTCTGTAGTTCTACACTAATGTAAACGCAAAAAACTTCATTTGCAAAAAAAAAAAAAAAAATTCCTGTATTCATTGAAATGAATAAAAACAGTGAAATGCCTACTCAGAATATGATGCAAACCTGCTATAATTAAATATGTTAAATAACACAGATACCCTTTATGTGTTTATTTGTCATTAACCAATGTTTTTGCTGCTGAGCTTCAATAATCCCATTCAACCATACTAATAAGCAAAAATAACTTCGGATAAACATAACATTTGTGTTTAATTTTGCCAACTATGGTCACAAGTTCCATCGTTACTAATATAGTTCAATAAAACAACAGCGATCAAAGGTAGTGAAGCAGTCCTCAGATGCCTGCGTCGTTACAGCAGTATTTCAGAGTTATGAGTGTATCGGAGAAAGCTGCTGACTGAATAAACCAAATATTTATTGGAATTGCCAAATGTGTACGCCAATTACATCCTACAGTACTTGGCGAAGTGATAACCACTGATAACACACATCTTGGTGGTGTAGAGTTGTTAACATGCAAGCAGCATTCACATCATCTTCAAATAAAAGTAAAAATCTACTTTTTATGCAGCAAAATGGTTTACAAGCAGATTTTTTCCCAAAGTATGTCTCTCTTGAGTCTCGAACTCAAGACGCTACAGGAAGAAGATATTTTAGGGCTGAGCGTTTGAGATTCAAGAGCCTTGTGCTGACTTTTGAGTACTTAAGATGTGAGAGAATCTTAATTAATTCAGTCCTGCATGTGTTTGTGTTTGTGTTTGAACTTTCTGTGTCTCTCTCTCTGTGCGCTTTGGGTTTCACACTCTGAATCACTGCTTCTTGTTTCATGTGAGCTCTATTTAAAAGGCCAGCCGTGGGTTATGAGTGGGTTAGACTGATGCAGCCATCATGGACAAGGTCACTAGAGAGGAATTCCACATCAGCTCTATCTCTGTGCAGTCAGGTGGGGAAGACCAGGCATTTTCCCAGCTAGTGATCTCTCCAGCACCGGCTCACAAGTGAGCTTTGCACTGGATGTGTGTCAGTGTGACCTTGAATCAGACATTCATGCTGACATCACATTGTGGAATGGTTTTTAATTAAATGGTTATATGGAGTCATTTATCCAGATTTGACAGCAGCTTCTGGTTTTGTTTTTATGGTGGTTTCAGCACATTGATATTTAAATGCATTTATATTATAAACATCCCAATGAGAAGCAGCAGAGTGTATATTAACTTTTATTATTAACATCAACAAAGATGTCTATATTTAAAATGTAAATTAATTTCTACGTTTGAATCTGTTATGCATGAGACTTTGTTTGTTAAAGGCTTATTAAAGGGGTCATATGGGTCATTCTGTGTGTACACTGAGAATAGTCATCTCAAATTACATTAATAGACTGAAAATTGCTCCCAAGAGGATTATGTTGCCTTCACCCCTATTGCTATTCACTGTTAGTATAATGGCAGCTGTTAAACATTAACTTGGCAATCAATCTTTGACATTATTTCTCTCATGTAACATCCATTTTGAGGAACACACCTTAAATATTTTATCATATTAGCCTGCTTGTCCCACCCACATTTTCAAAGTAGTATGCGAAAGCAATTGCATTTCAATCATTTAGTTTATGTGACTTTGAATTATTGCATAATTGAATATTGAACAGAGGTTATATGTTGACAGAGTTAGTTGTTAGGTTCAATATGTCAACAACTAAACAAGCACAGTGTCACAACATCAATAGTTTCAATATGTCTACAATATGTATGCATTTTTATTAACTAACATTAATAATGCTAAATTGTTAAAGCTTATGTTACAAATTAAATCCTGTTATAAAGTGTTATCAATTTTTCCATGTCAGCTAGTTTATGGCCCTTTTAATGGAAATTATTATGTGTACCAAAACAGCATCTTCTGTATCTGCTTTCTGTGATTATTACAAACCATCAAACAGCATCTGGCCCACGTGGGTTTGAAATGTAGTTAGTAAATCCTTTATCCTTAGATGACCTTGTGAGTCAATAAAGACTGACTGTGCTTTCAGGAGTTATTTCATTAAGTAAATGTAATACACTGGTTATCCTTGATGTGATCATTATACTTTTGCATTTGATAGCGTAAGTGAGTTTCACTGGTACTATATTGCATTACAGGGTATTTGGATCAAATACAGATGGCACTGTCTCTTGACACACGGACAACAGAACTGAAAATGCCGTTTTAAAGATAATCTAATGTCATATTTTTGTATTTTCAAAGTATTTTTAATCCGATGTCTCAATTATATGTCTATGTTTCTCTCCCAGCAGGTATGCACACCAGTATCAGTGAGATTTTGAAGGAGAAAACGCTAAAGTCGTCTCGCCGCAGTTTGCCGTGTCTGGCTCAGAGTCAGACACATCCTCAGAACCTCAATCACTTCCTGTCTGTGCATCTGAGTACCGAACCCAAAACATACACTCACAGCGTCAGTGCCTCCTGCACACACATCACACCTCCTCCCACAGGTAAGCACTAGCAAACCTTTTTCTTGTGTTTTAGTACGCTTGTGGTTAGCAAGCTAACAGTGTTGGGAAGGTTACTTTAGAAATGTAATAGGTTACAGATTGCAAGTTAACCCTATGTAAAATGTAATAAGTACTTTTTTTTTTTTTTTTACTTTATTAAAGTAATGTAACTGATTACATTTGATTACTTTTTGATTACTTTTCTAAATTTATAATGTCTTCAACTGTTAATCATTTTGAAACATTTAAAGCAGGCGGATTTAACCTTGCAGTAGTACTCAACACTGATTACTGTTAGACTTTTTAAAATCCTTCATCACTTGAATTAAGGTTATAATAATTTAATTTTAAAGCACAGGCACCACAAAATCAGACTTTAGCACTTACTTTGAGATCTCTGAGGTTAAATGCAGATTTAAAATCATAAGAAACTGTTTAATATCTGTGATACTGTTTTTGAAATTAAATCTTCACATATTTATGACAGGAAACACTGGAATTTAACAAAGAATAAAAAATAAAAATAAACCATATACATAAAACTAAATAGGAAATAAAACAAATAAACATCAAATTAACATCAAATTAACTCCTGAAACGTTGGTGTTTTTCTCAGTAACTGTAACTGATTACAATTACATTTACAATTACATTTTTGTAATTAAATGACGTAATTCTGTTACATGTAACTAGCTACTCCCTTACTATAGTAATCTATTAACCTGAAAAGACGTGATAACATGATCATATCAAACCTTTGTAGAATTTTGGGCTTTCGGTGTGAGATATGGTAATACCAACACAATCTCATGGTTATTCACAAGTATTTTACATATTGGCAGACCTGAAAGCTCACTCTGCAATTTATTTCAGTCGGCATGAGGACATGATACTGGCTGCATCTTGTTCTGTGGAGTTAATGTTGAACAGGGTGATGTTTCCACAAATAGAGATAAAGAAACACACACAGTCCCTCACTCTGTTGCCTATGAGGAGTTAACTGATGTGTTAATTTGTGCTGTAGACAAACTCAACTGGCCTGAGGAAGAACTGAAAATGTCCCACAGTAATTTAGACAAATGTTTTCTATCAGAAAACAGGTGGCTTCCTTTCTTCCAGGATCTCCGCAACAAGTTATTGAGGTCCTGGGAGCAACCTTATTCGACTCGTTTTGTCAACCTACGATCACTAACTGTTCATCTATCATGGGGCTGGCAGAGCATGGGACCGCTGCTGGAGCATAGTGCCTGCCCCCTCCTCTGAGGGTACTGGGGCACAAGAGGTTGTTAGGACTGTTTTCCCCCTAGAGAATCATGGGCACCACATTTTCAATCAGACTGGTTTGTCACAATTAGGTTAGGAGGCCTGTTTTCATATTCAGATTGTACCAATGACAAAACAATTATCAGATTTGCTTTTGCATGTGAAGCGTACCTTCCCTTCGGCCTGGAATTGTCATCTCACACTTTTATGAAGTGCATGGATACTTTGGCTCCACTGCAACTCAAGGGCATCTGTGTACAAAATTACCTCAACAACTGGCTAATTGTGAGGCTTTAGAATTCCAACATACAGATGTTCTTCTCTTTCAGTTAAAGGGAAAGTTCACCCAAAAAATGAAAATTCTGTCATTAATTACTCACTCTCATGTCGTTCCAAACCCGTAACACCTTTGTTCATTTTCAGAGCACAAATTAAGATATTTTTGATGAAATCCCAGACCCTGTATAGACAGCAACACCCACTGCAATGATAGGCTAATAACTGCAATGATAAACTGTGGTTTACGAATCTGCGGTAAAATGAAGTAAACAAAGGATCAAGTTCTTACTGACGTGGTCTGGATCTTCAATAAAAATAAAGTTCATTCACTCTCTCCTAATGTTCGTGTTGCGTTCCTTAAGTTTTTAGAATTAGCTGGACTAGGGGAAAATGAGGAAATAATAATAAAATTTAGGTGTGTGTATGCATATGCCAGAACGCCGGCAGACAAGAATAAAGAGCAGGATTTTGAAAAAACTATGTATAGAATTTATTGTGCAATACTCAGTGCAAAAGTGGAGAGACTGTATTTACAGTATTTACAATATGCACATGAAAAAATCCGGGATAAACACAAATCATTGACGACATAAAAAGAAGGTGGGAAGGGGAGCATGAGAGGTGCCAAATTAAAGAAATAAACAAAACAAAACACAGCTAGCTAGTTTTATGGTCAAAGCTAACTACCAAAAAGAAAATGTAGAAAAAAAAAGATCTTCTGCGTTACAATACCCTAACTAAACTACTCTAACTAAGAGGGAAAACAAAACGTACAGTGGGTGGCACTCTCTCCTAACCTAGTGTGTCTAATACATCAAAGTTAACCTACGCATTGTACAATGTATGTCGCGTGACATACTTACCTGCTCGCGCCTTCCCAATCTTACATACGGGAATAGCAAAGACGGAGTAATAAACGAAAGACTGTACACTGTACAAACACTGTATTGACAAAGGACTTTTAAGACGTATTCTCACACATAATATATAGGAAAATCTCTGACGGTTATTATACAAGTCACAAAAAGTAAGCGTATGAGCGTAACAACAAAATGAAACAGAAGTGAGCGAAAGCAGGAGCGTGCGGGACAGTAACGGGTTTTAAACCGAGTGGCGTGAGATGATTGGACAGCGTGATTCGGGGCGTCACCCACCGGGACGAAGAGTGACAGACTGGTGGGCCAATGGAATCTGGAACACAGACAAAACAAACTACACACAAACGTCACTTTTTTATGTACGTAGCAGCGTACGTAACAGTTGAGACCAGAAGGAACGCAATGCAAACACTGTTTTTCCACAACTTGGCACTGCACGGCGTCTTGTTGTCTTCAGAGCATCTTTATCATTTGGTTTCTGCGTAGACCTGCACGTTCGCCTCTTTCGTAAACATACCTGCACGAATCAGTGGGCGGGGCTAAACAGGCAGTGATGTATAAGCAGTGGATGGGGCTAAACAGGCAGTGATATAGAATCGGTGGGCGGGGCTAAACAGACAGTGATGTAGAACCGGTGGGCGGGGCTAAACAGACAGTGATGTAGAACCGGTGGGCGGGGCTAAACATACAGTGATGTAGAACCGGTGGCGGAGCTAAACAGGAAGTGATGTAGAAGCAGTGGGCAGGGCTAAACAGGCAGTAGGTGTGTTCGACTTAACGCGGCACTGTGCAGATTGATCAAATTCTGACTTGAAGCAGTGCATGCCAGTTAGAAATTTTGTCCGACTAGAGATGGCGCCGATGCCACGTCACTGTGACCTATAACATCAAAGTACCGCAAAAGCATTTCGAGAGCAGTCGGCTGACTCAGCCGGTGCAGTTTCTCCAGAACAGCTGCAGGAGCGCTGATGATGGCACAGCTGTTTCACAATTGCCCAGATTCACCACATGACAACGATCACGTGTGTTTCGGGTTTATTCTAACCTTTTCAATTCCAATAATGGCCACAAATCTGTGTTTTTAGAACTTCCCTTGATCTTTTGACATATAAGAGGTCATTGTACTACAAAAAGATCGTATAAGTTTCAGAACTCAAAACTTTCTTGTTAGAGTAAAAACAGCTTATATGAAATGGAGTCTGCCAAAACAACAGCTTGTGGAATGTTCTACTCTATGATGTAATAGTGTGGATAAGCACCGCCTCCACAGAAGAAGATCAACTCCTGCTTCTACGTCACTGCCTGTTTAGCCCCACCCACTGATTCTACATCACTGCCTCTTCAGCCCCGCCCACCAATTCTCCCCCGCCCAACAATTCTACATCACATTTTATATTACTAGGTGCGTTCAACCATGAACTTTAAGAATCATATACTTTTTTTGTTTGTTTAGATAAATCGCTCAGAGGGGTTTGACCAAACAATTAGACAAACAGGGTTTTTTTTTTTTTTTTATAAATCATCCAAGCACCCTATTCCTAGCCATTTCTAATATACATTTGATATGACTAAATATTATTAAATTGTAAAGAAATTCCAAGATCATGTAGGCCTAGTATTTTCATCAGGTCAGTCATAGAAAAATCTGATTGGTTGATAACTTTTGACGTTTAATCCAGGTGTGAAAAGAATTAATATCTAGCGCAAGAGCACGGTCACTACAAAAGGCAGACCTTCAATTTCTCTGTATGCATGTGGACTAAAGCCACACAAGAACTATTAAAATCAGCTGGCTTAAAAAGGACCATCTCATTATCCATTTTTCATTTTGCCGATGTATTGACAGTAATAAGGTTAGGTGCTTTTGCTAAAAGGTCTCCTGGCAGGAGGGTTGTATCAAAATGATGGCCATTAGTGGCTGTCACTAAACTCAAGGGAAAATATAATGCTGTTCTTAGAGGAGTTCAGCAATGTCAGCACTTGGAAATGATTCTAGCATCTTCACTAAGAACCTTGTGCAGCACTTGGAACAAGCTGTCTTGTCTAAACACCTATAGACATAATGAGGGTTACTGGCTGCAGCAGTCAGCTGTAATCTCACAACAGAGACGATAAAGTGGACAAATATTGGTGATGAAAGCACTAACTTCGTGTTAGCAGAAATTTAAAGGCTCGTTGCTTGAATTCAAAGCCCTTTGTCAAGCGAAACCCTACCTGTCAAATCCAATTAGGTGTATAATACCTGAAGAAAGCTATTCCCAATTTCACTGACAGTTTGACAAGCGCCTCTAGAAGTATGAGGCTATGAATGCCATGTGACTAATTAGACTAAGACTAGGAATACATTAGAAAACAGCTGACAATTTGCACATCCATATTCATCACCATTTCATTTTAATGAGTTAATTTCATAAATCATTTTTCTCTTTTGGACAGACACTAGTCAAGATGTCTATATGGAAGAGAGGGAGGTGGGGGAGTTTGAGCCTAAAACAGATGAAACGTTCCTCGTCCAGCAGAAGCCGGTGTCCAGAGCAAAGCTAGAGGCGCGCACAGACTCCTTAAAGGTACAGCATCTGTCCTCTTACCTGCTGATATAGTGCCAACCCAGCTTCAGGATCTATTAAATCACATCTTGAGTAGCATTTTTTACCTTGAGTGGCTCCCTTTTATAAGTACCATTTATAATCATATAAACATGTTTTTTCTTTCTCACAATGAAATGTTTCAGCAGAGTATCGAGATGTTCATGATGTCAATTTGCAAGCCAACACTGAAAAATTCCCTCAGGAAATTCTAATGAGATTCAAGAAAAGTACTTTAGATTCATAAGTACAAAAACGTCTGTGGTAAAGAGTCTTCCCCATTTTGTTCTACAACATAAATTACACTCGTACCTCAAAAGTGAATTGTGACATTCCTGAGGGAGCCCACAGCTTAAATGTTTTAGGACTAAAACTTAACAGAATTATTGTTTCATATTTTCTAATAAAATCTAATGAAATGTTTTGATTTGTTTTCAGGGGAACAATCTAGAAAACCCCTCAGGATTGATGTTTAGAGACGGGAAGAAGCGCATTGACTATATATTAGTCTATAAGAAATCCAGCCCTCAGGTGGAGAAGAGGTGCACGTTTGAGAGGAACCTGCGGGCAGAAGGGCTAATGCTGGAGAAGGAGGTACAGAACAATATCTTTCACTAGATGACAGTGGTATTTTAACAGCCATTTGTTTGGATTGATTGCTTTTGCCCTTAAGGAAAGATCACAGAATAGAACGATCTGGGTTATTTTGGCAGCTTTTGAAAGCCAGCAGAAAATAGACACTAACTCTGTTCCAAAGTGAGCTGAATTGCTCTCTGCTGTCTACAGGCCGCTGCCTTCTAATGCATCCTGTCTGAAATGAAACCTCAGAAGTAAAACTCTTCCTAGACAACTCTGTACAGCACACAAATAGCACTTCTAATGTGACAGAAAGACAGGAAACTTGACTCACAGTTGATTCGAATAGAGTCTGATTACTTAATTTTCTAGTAAATGTAAAACTACATAGTTTGTACAGATACTGTATTGAGACTTTGATTTGTAATGAAATTGAATTTAATGAGATGTACATATATTTATACTATATACAGTGGGTACGGAAAGTATTCAGACCCCCTTAAATTTTTCACTCTTTGTTATATTGCAGCCATTTGCTAAAATCATTTAAGTTCATTTTTTTCCCTCATTAATGTACACACAGCACCCCATATTGACAGAAAAACATAGAATTGTTGACATTTTTGCAGATTTATTAAAAAAGAAAAACTGAAATATCACATGGTCCTAAGTATTCAGACTCTTTGCTCAGTATTTAGTAGAAGCATCCTTTTGATCTAATACAGCCATGAGTCTTTTTGGGAAAGATGCAACAAGTTTTTCACACCTGGATTTGGGGATCCTCTGCCATTCCTCCTTGCAGATCCTCTCCAGTTCTGTCAGGTTGGATGGTAAATGTTGGTGGACAGCCATTTTTAGGTCTCTCCAGAGATGCTCAATTGGGTTTAAGTCAGGGCTCTGGCTGGGCCATTCAAGAACAGTCACGGAGTTGTTGTGAAGCCACTCCTTCGTTATTTTAGCTGTGTGCTTAGGGTCATTGTCTTGTTGGAAGGTAAACCTTCGGCCCAGTCTGAGGTCCTGAGCACTCTGGAGAAGGTTTTCGTCCAGGATATCCCTGTACTTGGCCGCATTCATCTTTCCCTCGATTGCAACCAGTCATCCTGTCCCTGCAGCTGAAAAACACCCCACAGCATGATGCTGCCACCACCATGCTTCACCGTTGGGACTGTATTGGACAGGTGATGAGCAGTGCCTGGTTTTCTCCACACATACCGCTTAGAGTTAAGGCCAAAAAGTTCTATCTTGGTCTCATCAGACCAGAGAATCTTATTTCTCACCATCTTGGAGTCCTTCATGCGGGCTTTCATGTGTTTTGCACTGAGGAGAGGCTTCCGTCGGGCCACTCTGCCATAAAGCCCCGACTGGTGGAGGGCTGCAGTGATGGTTGACTTTCTACAACTTTCTCCCATCTCCCGACTGCATCTCTGGAGCTCAGCCACAGTGATCTTTGGGTTCTTCTTTACCTCTCTCACCAAGGCTCTTCTCCCCCGATAGCTCAGTTTGGCCAGACGGCCAGCTCTAGGAAGGGTTCTGGTCATCCCAAACGTCTTCCATTTAAGGATTATGGAGGCCACTGTGCTCTTAGGAACCTTAAGTGCAGCAGAAATTTTTTTGTAACCTTGGCCAGATATGTGCCTTGCCACAATTCTGTCTCTGAGCTCTTCAGGCAGTTCCTTTGACCTCATGATTCTCATTTGCTCTGACATGCACTGTGAGCTGTAAGGTCTTATATAGACAGGTGTGTGGCTTTCCTAATCAAGTCCAATCAGTATAATCAAACACAGCTGGACTCAAATGAAGGTGTAGAACCATCTCAAGGATGATCAGAAGAAATGGACAGCACCTGAGTTAAATATATGAGTGTCACAGCAAAGGGTCTGAATACTTAGGACCATGTGATATTTCAGTTTTTCTTTTTTAATAAATCTGCAAAAATGTCAACAATTCTGTGTTTTTCTGTCAATATGGGGTGCTGTGTGTACATTAATGAGGAAAAAAAATGAACTTAAATGATTTTAGCAAATGGCTGCAATATAACAAAGAGTGAAAAATTTAAGGGGCTCTGAATACTTTCTGTACCCACTGTATGTATGTATTCTCAACTGAAACAAGTAGAGGCTTGGACCCAGAAACAGCATTTGATATGTCACGACTTGTGCTAATAAATTTAAGAACAGACCTAATGTCAGTCAAGAGTCAAAAACTCAAGGAGCGTGCATTATTTAAGTTTATGTGTCTTATTGTTTTCTCAGGTAACTCATGTTTTATATTGGTAGCTGAACACCTGAACTCTATTTTATCAAACCTACTTTTTTCTCCCAGATCTGTCATACCATTTTTAAACTGTAGCACAACTCTGGCATTAGTTATACTATTTTTTTTTTTACCTCTACAGCTCTTCTGGAGGTGTGTTTGTAATGTCGAAACGTACAGTACAATAAGTTTCACCTTTTTCCAAGCTTGGTAACAACATCAGCTTTTCCTAGTTCTGTTAGTTTACACAGATCGTGTCCAAATATGTTTTGACACTCTTAAAAAAAATGAACAAAACTGTTTTTCGATAAGGTATCAGTGAAATGAGATGCTTAACCAATGGATGTCAAACTATCACGTTTTTATTTATTCATTAAGTTTATCTTAACATTTACATTTATACATTTACATTTACTCACTTAAACGTAAATGGATAACAAGTGGTTGTAGATTAAAGTATCATTTAGTAGTTTGAAACCATATTGTGAATTTTTAGTTAGAATCATATTTTAGTTAAAGTCACATTTCTAATACATAATATAATACTAATGTAATTATAATTATGTGTATTATAAAATATGTGTGATTTCTGCCATGTAGAATGAGCCCAAATGAAATAATTCCATGGGATCTTCCATCTGTTTTTTTTTTTTTTTTTTTTTTTTTTTTTTTTAATATGAGAAATCGTGTTTTAACAGGTTTGTACACAAAACTTTTCATATGATGATAATTATATCACTTTTATCTGTTTAATTTAAATGTTTACTTAATGCTCATTGCTAAAAAAAAATCTTAAATGTATTTAGAAATTGTAGTTTTAAAAATTACAAACCTCATATAAAATGAATAGAAATTTAAACTAAGATACATTTAAAAAATGTTTAAATTTCATATACATTTTATTTATATGATTATTACATTTTTATTTATATTTATTTATTTATTATTCTTGAAAAAGTCTGCTCAAAAACTTCAATTCCCAATATTATAAAACCAATACATCTAACTGATTATATGTCTGTTATATGCTGATAATTTGTTTTTCACTTTGACAGCCCTCATTTACAAACAGTGATATCATGTTTGTGAAGATTCACGCGCCGTGGGACACACTGTGTAAATATGCTGAGCGGATGAACATTAGAATGCCCTTCAGGTAGAGATCACTGTCACCATACTGTACTATACTTTATACTCTACTGTATGTGAATGCATTGTGACCATGTGATATATATTTTTATAGGAAAAAGTGTTACTTCACAGACTGGAAGAAAAAAACTATGGGCAGGTAGGATATTGCAGAGTTCTTACTGTTCTGTGTTTACACAATATTTGCCTGATAGTTAATGATTTCATTTTATTTGCATTAAAGTCAAAAGCCTCTTCAGTACCTCAGTTTTATTAATTTTCTTGAAATTTATTTTCAGTCAAACATTAGCTGTGGGGAATAAAGATTTTATAGAGTTAATTAGCCCAATATTTGTTATGCGTCTCAGAGGACGAAATCACCTCTGAGTTAATCAGGCTTTATTTAATTAGCATCAGAAAAGAATTCAATTCTAGAAGTGACTGTGAGTGTGAAGAAACTACCATTAATAACTCTGCTCTGTCATTTTTTAGTCTCACCTTACTTTTGAAAAATGCTAATGCAAACGTATATGTCTACAGTCGATTTCAGTTGAGATTTCGTCAGTTGAAGAGCTGGCTGCCCAGAAACCCCATGAAACTGGATAAAGCGGCGTTACCAGACCTGGAGGAAACCGACTGCTACACCGCCCCCTTCAGCAGGGCCAGAATGCACCAGTACGTCCCTCATTCATGACCTTGTTATAACCAAATCTCATGTCTTCTCAGAAAAAAACTCGATGTATACAGAAAAAAAAAAAAAAGAAGGTCATTGCATGGCACCTTTTGCTTTCTGGGAATATAATACTGCAATTAAATAACCGTGGCCTCATATACATTTCAGCCATGGTTTGCTAACTGAAGCTGAAACCACAATCCCGCATCCTTCATCCACCCATGAGCTCAAGGGACTTCTAGTATCCGCCACAGATTTTAGCCTCAGCTGACCCTTTTAGAGCAGATTTTATGATGGAGGCACTTTCAGACCATGTACTTGATGTACTTGAACCTGATGACTGTTTGTAAATGTATGAGTCATTGGTTTGTGACGTTCACTTTACAGATCAGAGACCAGTGGAAATGCATGACCTCTCAAAGAACTGTGTCCTGGGGCAGCAGAGTTAGTATTTGTTAAGTAAGTGCTGTTAGTAAGGGTTTATTTGAGGCTGGCCAGAGGTTTTGTATACACAGCAATGCTGGAAGAGGGCAAGTAAGGTTTTACCTCACAAACAACTTGAAACACTCTCTGCGGATATCTTTTGAATAATCTTTTGAATTAGCTTTTGTATTTTTTTCTTATTTAATTTTAGTTTTTAGTAATTTTGTGCATTTATTTTTATTAAAATAAGATTTTTAACAAAAATATTTCAATTTAGATTATTTATTTTTATTTCAGTATTGGTCATTTTTTGTAATTTTTACTTAAACTTTTGCAAGATTAAAGTGTGTATTTAACGTGTATTTAAAGAGAATTGAACAAGACGCTGCATCCAAATAATGATGTTATGGAGAACAGCAGCACCTGATTGGTGCTGTGTCACTCGTGCTGTGTGATGGTGCAAAAGCTATATATACCCTGATAGCACACGTACATCTCGGAGACGTCTATTTGATGTCTGCATTTACATCTGCAAGACGTATTTTTTAGAGTGTTTGCTCATCTGCAATACGTCTATAGGACGTTTCCTTTTAGATGTCAAATAGACGTCTATTAGATGTCTTTAAGATGTTTATGATTTAGAATGTATGTAAAACTGACATCTGAAAGACGTCTGTCAGACGTTTGTAGACAGCAGACGCTTTCCAGATCATGAGATCTTTAACAGACATCTTGCAGACGTGCGTGTGCTATCTGGGTAGTATTCCCGCAACCAATGTTGGTGGTAACACATTACAAGTTACGCAAGTTACTGTATGTACATGTAATCAGATTACTTTTCTCAAGTAACTAGTAACGCATTACTTTTAAATGTACATGAAAATATCTGAGTTACTTTTTCAAATAAGTAACGCAAGTTTCTTTGTTTTCCCATTTATTCACTGACACCTCACCTGTCCTCGTGTTCCCCAGAAATTGTGTGTGAGGTGCGGAGGCTCCTCACTTGGTGTGAAAGGGCCAAAAATATAACTTTCGTGTTTTTTGTTATTAAAAATAAATAAGCAACTCCAGCTCAGGTGACAAAAAAATAATGCAAAAGTAACATAATGCATTACTTTCCATGAAAATAAACTAAGTAACGCAATTTGTTACTTTTCTTGTCATGTCATGCATTGATTTTATAAGTAACTTTCCCAAACACTACCCACAGAAAAGCAGTGCTCTCAGGCATGCACTCAGGCAAGAGGACACAGCATCTAGTTACGTTCTCATCCGGATCCGTTGTTACAGTCATAACCCGAGGCATTTCCTTTTTGAGGGAACTCGCACTGTGTCGAAATGATGATGCCATGGGGAACAAAATGCTCACTGTGGCATGCTGAGAAATGACTATCCTGGTGTGAAACTATGTGAAACCATGTGGCATGACTCAGGACGAGAGCACTTGAGAGCCTAGTGTAGAAGGCAGGTCCAGACTATAGAATCTTTTCAAAGTCGCCATACTTCTGGTGGAATGAGCCTTTACCACCAGAGGTGAAGACATGTCATGTATCTCATATGTGGCTAATTTTGAGCTACAGGCAAAAAAAGTGAAAAGAATTTTAGGTTTTCACAAAAATGAGTTCATTAAGCCCTTGTCTAGCGATCCCAATGCTCCAAATAGTAATTAAACTTCTAAAAGTATCTTTATTTGTACGTTTTCTGAGAGGAGTGCCTTTTCTCAGTTCGCTTCTCGTACTGAACCGCTGACTGACATCCAAAGCACGTGCATAAAGACGACACTGACAGTGCTCTATGCCAATACACATACACACAGATTTACAGCAGGCTAAATATATTTAAGTATTCACACAAACATAACCTGTTATATCTTAAGTGAATGTTTGGGAAACTGTTGGGGAAAAACATTGGATGTGTAACATTATATTAGATCCGTGCATTACACTATGTCTTAATATAGCAAGCTTGAAGCTAGCGCTGGTTTGTTCCAGCTGTAGTACAGTATATAGCTTCCATGGTATGCCGTCACATGTCACAGGTGCCACATCAGGATTGGAGAAGTTGCACACGTGCTTCAGACGCAGTTACGCAGAGCCAGTTCCCATAGTGTCATCATGTGGACACAGTGTGAGTTCCCTCAAAAGGGAACTTAATTGTTGTGTAATATAAACATTTTATTTAAATGAATCATTTACTTTAGTTTTTGTAGAACTGCTGTTAATTTATAAATTAAATTGCACCTATTATGTATTTGAAAGGTTCATAATTTGGTTTTGGGAGTCCCCAACAATAGGTTTACATGCATGCAAGGTCAAAAAACACTTTCATTTTCTTATAATATGCATTTAATTTTACATTATTTCTCAACAACTTTCAAACAATTAGTTTGAAGATTCATCTTTCCAAACCCCTCCTTTGCACTGTCAGCTTTACAAGTTTGCAGACTGTTTACTTTCACATGAAAAGTAATTTTCAAAACTCCAGAATAAGGGCACTTTAATTTACTTAATTTGTTAACATTAAAAGATTAAAATTAAAATTAAAATTGTTAAAAAAATTATATTTAATCTGTGTTAATATTTTAAATAACAGATTGTATCACAGTACTGACAATCTAATGAGAATCATCCTTCATGAAAACAGTGTCACAGTGCAAAATATATTCTATAGGCAAATTCTATAAGGAAAATTGTAATTCTTTTGATTTCGAGGTGAAATATGGCATGTACTTGACAGGTTCTGTGGGATTAATTTCATCCAGGAAGGGAGCAGATCTTTAATGTATGAATTTGTCTGTAGGCAGCTGTAAGCCACAGAATCTGCTCTGAGCTTTATGTGTTGGGTCAGCTGTGATCCTCTCTAATCTAATATTTACACTGACATACTAAAGCTATGAGTACTGATCTCTAGGCTGCTGTGGTGTATTTATATTTACTGTATTTAGTTTATTAGATTAATTCATGCAATTTACAACAAATTTGTGTATTAAAACAATGTACTCTGTTTTCTTGCAGTTTTACCATCAACAAAAGAGAGACGTTTTTCTCAAACTCAACCAGAAGCAGGATAGTACATCATGTACTGCAGCGCACAAAGTACGAGGACGGGAAGTCTAAGATGGGTAAGAAAACAGCTAAACCCCTCCCAACATCCTCATCAAACATGTCACACAAACTCTTTTCTTACTCCATAGTCACTCCGAACTACATCTTTATCATATACACAATGATATACCATTTCTCTCATTTATTATTGATATACCATTTCTCTTGTTCATACCATTCTCTCATATATGATTATTTATTTTTTTTTTATTTTTTTTCAGTAATAGTTATTAAAAAGTTTACAAAACTGGTTGAATCTAAAAATATTCAGGTCAAAACCAAAGGTTTCAGGGTAATTAATTTTATTTTTAACTATAATTCAAGCTATTAAGAAAAAGCATTTTGGTTATTTGAAATAAAGCTGGATAAAATATAAATATTAGATGACAAAAACTTAAACTTAAAATAATAATAATAATAATAATAATAATAATAATAATAATAATAATAATAAGAAGAAGAAGAAGAAAAAGAAGAAATAAATAAATAAATAAATAAATAAATAAATAAATAAATAAATAAATAAATAAATAAATAAAATGCAGCACAAAAATGACAGAAAATAAAACAGAAATGAAAATCAAATTAAAGCTATATAGAAATATTTTTAAAAATTATTAAAAAGGACAAAAGCACATAACAAAATTAATAAAACAAGTTAAAGCTAATTAAAAATGTTAATAAATACAATAAGAGTATATAAATATTATAACTGCTGTTTTCGTGAAATTCAGTAAATATTTGAAGAGATGCCATTGTAGTTTTATCTGCAATGACCTACAATATCCCTCTGACCTTTTTAACTGAATGCCGCCTTTTCCCTAATCTCTCTGTTAGTCCTTATTTTAATGTCACACTCATGCCCTTCTTATTTGGCTTTCTTGTCTGCCTGCTCTTGTGGTTTTCTGCTGATTAAAGCTGGTCTTGGGATTTTCATGTTAATAAATTAATACCAGTGACCGCTCGCTCAGACCAGATCAGATTGGGAGAAGAACTATAAATCCCCCACAAATCCCTGCGCTCAATCTTGCCACTGCAGCTCAGCTCAATGTCCTGCTAGTGAACTCAAAACATATGCAGGAAATGAGACATAGTTTACAAACCTGACTTTTAAAATTAGAGTTTTTTTTTTTAAATCAAATGAAGTAAGGTTATAGCCAACCAGTTCTTTGGTAACAGTCAATAATGCAGGGCCTTGTTTGATTCTTTAAAGGAATGTTCTGGGTTCAATAGTAGCTAAACTCTATTGATAGCATTTGTGGCATAATATCACAGAAAAAAAACAATTAAAAAAACAAAAAACAAAAAAAAAACACTTGTTTGTGTGTTTTTAAGTCAAATTTGCAGTGGAAGTAACCTGTATAAATCCCAACCCAGGCTAATTGGAAATATGTGCCTCTGCCTCTATGTGCCTCTACATTTATGTAAAACCTGAAATATGTTGCTCTGGGTACATTTTGCTGCACTTTTCAGGTGACGCGTAAACAATAAGCACTATAGGCTATATCCTTTTTTTTTTTTTTTTTTTCTCCATTGCAGATGCAGATTTACTAAACAACCCAGTTTCATGAAAACAAACAAATAAATAAATAATGTATACAAAATGGTTGCAAAATGATATTTTAGTATTTGTAGCATGTAGCATGTTTTACAGCAAGTTTTAAAGTGAAATGTCAAGTGACTGGTGCTACAGGCATGTTCAGTTTTCTTCAAAACAGTTAAAAGTGACTGTGGCAACTTTTTTTATGTCGGTTGTTGTATGTATCTAGGCAGTTTGGAAATGAAATGTCATCAGAAAAGCCATTTCTGTGATGCAAACATTAAAATGTATTCATTTACAAATCATGCACTATGGTAAAAATAAAAGTCATAAGACAGTATTATGCAAGAAACAATGTGAAAACAGGTCTTTATTAATCAATAATCTGCCCCATAATCATAATTTGTTTGAAAAGGGACAAACGTTGTTGGCGTTTTACTGTCAGTAGTGTTCATTTCAACTGAAGACTGCAGTGAAATATATCTACACTGTAGGTATGTTTTTGCATTTTTGCAGAAATGTAGGCAAAGTCATGTATTTCCAATTATTTTATTTATTTATTTATTTATTTTTCTGTGTGATGCCTGAAAATCTGCTTCTGTTTTCACACAATATGTTCAAGGAAATATCTTTAAGACACTCTTTAATATAAAGAAAGTGAATAAGATTATGCATAACAACGGGTTCATTTTCCTACAAAATTAGCACCAAGAAATTAATAAAATTATTTAAAAATAATTTTCATACGTCCTATATTTGTAATTGTTCAACCAAAAGAAAAATATATATGTACTATATATTCAACCCAGGCTCATTGGAAATATGTACTTGCGGCAACTTTTCTGCAACACCGATATTACGTACATTAGTGCATGTTTCGCGGCAGTTTTAAAGTGAAATGTCCAGTAAGTGGCGCTAAAATGTGTGTTCAATACGTGACCGTGGCTGTTTTCATTGCTGTTTTTTATTACGTTGCTTCAGGTACGTATTGCGGCAGTTCAGAATTCAGTTTGAAATGACATCAGGGTGAATAAATGATGACAGAATTTTTGACTAAAGAATTTTAGTACTTATAAAACACATATTAGTGCATGGTCATATTTTAGATCCCTAATCCTACTCCATACCTAAACTGAACAACTAACATACTAACTATTTATAAGCAGCAAATTAGGAGTTTATAGAGGCAGAAGTTGTAGTTAATAGTTAGTTAATAGTGAGAATTGGACCTTAAAATAAAGTGTGGCTGAATTAAATTTTTTTTTTTTTTTTTTTTTTTAGGTGAACAGTCTTTTTAAACCAAGCAGCACTGTTTATTTCAGATTTCTGAAGATCAATAGCAACTGAGAGTTGAAAAGCTTATGAATATTTCAACCAAAGATAAACAGTCTGTCATCATTTTCTCACTCACGTCTTTCCAAATGAGGTCGCTCTTTTCCATGCACCATGCAAAGAATAGGAACTGAAGCTTTTATACAGAACAAAACCTTTAAAAAAAGGCACAAACCCCATGAAAGTATCAAAAACGTGGTTCATTTAACTCACCTATGCTATTTTTCAAATTTCAAAATGATTAAATCAAGACTATTTCTACTTTGCGAAGAGACAAAGACATTTTACACAGTTGGCATAAATATAAAATAACATCACTGCCTGTCTCCATTAAATAAGTGAAACAATACAAGCTTGGAACAACATAGGTAAGTAAATGCTGACAGAATTGTAATTTTTGGGAGAACTATTCCTAGCTAATCAGAAAATCTACTTCCGTATCAAAACACGTAAGACGACAACTGAAATCAGAGAGAAGCCGGCTGAGTTTGAGTACCATTTTGTCATGTGTGAACAGACATTTGTTCATCCATTTATTTGTAGAAATTTTATTTTTCCTTTTCAGTATTCCAGTCCTTCACCACACACTCATTAAGCCTTGAAACTCCATCATTAGGACCAGCACTAATCGCATTATAAACATCACAGAACTGAAACGGGCCCCGTCCGTCAGTGTCCCTCATGGTGCCAAGTGTGAGCTTGTATTTGCATGTCTCTGCTGGTCACATGGTCTCCGTCTCTCTGCAGCTCCTCCATTGTGTTGTCTGTATCTGCTTAATTATTATGGGCATCACGAGCGGCTCCTCGTGGGCCAGGCAGGGAGTTCATGGGAAGGTGCGTACAGTGCTGTACAGTCTCTGTTGTACGGGCACACAGGGACACCCAAAAATCATCACACCTCTAAAAGTAGCATCAGCAAGACAGAGTATGCTTTTTAATTGAGTTTTGGGTTGAATCTCACAAATTTGAAATGTCCAGGTCAGACTTTGTTTATGCATCATTATGCAAATGGAAAAAATTTTTTACTCAACAAGGCTCCATTTATTTGGTCAAAAATACAGTAATGTTACAGTAAACGATAATATTGTGAAAAATATGATCATAATGTCATAAGTGACAAATGTATTTTATAATTCCATACTGATGACTAAAGACAACAATTCATGAACTATTTTCTTTTGAACTATTTTCTCTAGTCAACAATATGGAATCTCAGTGTTCGCCACTGTTACAGAAGATAGAGAAATACTGGTATTGTTACTTTTTTATTGCTATTTTATTGTCCACTTGGAACTAACTTGGCATTTTGCATATTCCTCATAAAAATACCTTTAGCTAAATAAATATATTATGACAATTTTGAGCCATTTTCCATCAGTTTCCTCCTGCAGCTGTTTGATATACAATGCACAGCATAAATGAGTACACCCCCTCTGAATAAATACAAAAGATGTAAATTCTTAATGATCACTTATATAATTCAAGGAAAGATGATAAAATTGAAATGTATTAAACACATATTTAATAAAAACAACTAAATATATGCCAATATTTTCTGTAAGATAAGTAAATTAGCCAATTTAGTTTAAATGAAGGATTGCAGAAATGAGTACACCCTAGATTTAATTCAGCAAATGTACAATATTCTAGTACTTAGTATGTCCTCCAGAACTTTAAGTATACTGCTCTGACCCTCTTGGCACTGAGTGTACAAGTTCATGACAAATTTCATGACATCTGTCCTGTTTAACTCCTGGAGGATGACCTCCTTAAATGCTCTGGTCTTTAACGGGGAGTTTTGCTCAGAATCCCCCACAGCTGCTCAAGAGCATTAGATTGAGTGAAACACATGTCCACTGAAGGATTTTCACCTTGGGAGAATGAATATCTTCATTGTCATGCTGAAAAAATGCCCAATAATGCAGGGAACGAGTGGAGGGTAGCATCTTCTGTTTCAAGTTTTTGTATTACATCACACAGTGGTGTGTGAATTCATGACAGCGTTGATAAAGCACAACTCCCTCACACCTTCAGCACTCATTCATCCCTATATAAGAGCTTTACTACCACTGAACGTCACTGTGGGTACCAAGCACTTCTCACTGTACTCCTCCTCTAGCAACACCAGAACATTTGGATGCTTTTGGATCCAAAATGATTGACTTGGTCTCTTGAGACCAGAGTATGGATTCCCAGAAGTCTCTATTTTGTAAATATGGGCCTTGGAAGAGGTTAAATGAGTTTATTTAGCTTTGGCTACAGTAGGTAATTCTAGTGGTGACAACAACCATGCATGTCACTTTTGCAGGCTGCGTCATACTCTGTGAGATAAAGTGTCACTCTTTTCATATCTTTTGCCGGCTCTGAGACACTTGCATGTTATTTCTCCTGCTTTTTCTAGCAAAAATTCACTTTTGAATGTCGGTGCTACTTCTGCTATATTTTCACACTTGAAACAATAATTTGGTATTCCTCTTGTACCACTGTCCTCTTTTATGCTAAGAAATAAGTCACCTGGCAGTTCTCTCCCAAGTGGTTCCACTGCTGCCAGCATTAAGTCTGAGTATGATTCAGTGGGCTATATAACACTTTTAATTGTCAGGAAATTACTTGTCTTTAAAAGTTTTGGTTCAATATACTTACCTGTTGATCAAAAACAGCCTTAAACCTATACACTATACACAGGATTTTTTTTTTTTTTAGTTTTATTTAGTAACTTTCAGGAGGGTGTACTCATTTTTGCAACACAACATTTTATCACTTTGATAAGAAAACCTTATTTTGCTGAATAATTTTGACATTCTTTTTTGATAATTGATCAAGCAGGCTTGATGGAAAATTATATCTCCAAAGAACCCTAAAATGTCAGAGTAATTGCTGAATTTGTTAAGTTTTAGAGGAGGTGTACTCATTTATGCTGTGCACTGTAGGCTTAATCCAATTGCTGAAGCTCACACCTAAGCCAGGCGCTCACTTGCACCCACATATTGAAAACGCAAGCTCCGCCACTATTCACGGGATTGTGCCTGCACTCAATTCCACTTTATTGAAAATGATTTGTGTTCTCCTCAGTATTTTTCTTCCCGAGCATCTCCCTTTGCTGTACTTTCGTCTCTGCCATCAGCAGGCCAATTTCACTTCTGCTGTTATCTGTCTGTAAATGAGCCTCCTGCCAGAAGCCAAACATGCAGGGGGATGGATGTTATGTTAGCCGCAGTAAAATCACAAAATAAATGCAGTCAGATGCACCCCGCTATAATTAATTGAAAAACAGTGTGATTCTATTTCTTAATATATATTTAACTGTGCCATAACATGAATGGTGCCATAACATTTTGGAACATTAATTTTTTATTTTTTTTTTTTTTTTATTTTATATTATTATTGTGCTGAATTTGCATTACTTCAAGCATGCAGTATATCAGAATAGATGAACTGTGTAAACTATGCATATATAATGCTGTACATCTAGTGGAGAGGATACCCTCTGCAGCATAGGTTCATAAGGTTCTCCAAAAAAATAAATAAATAAAGGAGGGGGTTATGGAAAGTTAACTGAATCCCTTCCTATAAATATGTAGTGAGCTTTATTTATATTTAATACATAAATAACATGGCTGGTTAAAAGACTGGTAAAATTGGGCATTCACTAGTTGCTCTGGTTGGTGGGCAAAATTAATTTCCCAACTTCACCCTAACTTACCCATCTGTTTCTGGAATCAAAATGTGTGTTGTGAACAATTTTAAAAGTTGAAATGACATATATTTATGGATTTTGTTGTTTATTTATGTTGCATCTTTTCACTGTTGTCTGTTATTTCCTCTCATTTGTGGTGAATGTGATGTTGGTCAATGTTTTATGTGACATTATTAGTGCTGTCAATCGATTAAAAAAATAACTAATTAATTGCACTTTTTTTCCTGAAATTAATCGTGATTAATCGCTATTAATCCCACCTAACATTAATGTTTTTAAATATACTTTTATATTGCAATAATTTCACATTCAATCTTCAAATGAATGTAGAAACAATATAAAGACAGTATATTTTTAATATTAGTTCAATGGCATCTTTTTTTGACTGAAGGTGAGTATCACTGATACCAATACTACTGATGTCTCTAGGAAATTGTTCTTTTTTCCAAATATTTAACCACTGACTATATGTAATGTTGAACATTACAGTACAATCGAAAGCTATCAATTTTAACATTTATTAGACTTTAAAAAATAACAGCTTCTAATTTAAGTGAACTTAAAACAATCTTCACGTAAATCCAATAAATGTAATATTTACCTTTTCCCTTCAGAAAGTAGGAAATATACAGAAATTTAACAAAGTTATCAAACACTAAATACTAAATTAAATACAGATGAATCCTTATTGATTTCCTCTTTTTTTCTTTTGTTCTTTGATTTACAGACATCACAGCAGCTGGGTTATTAGGTTATTTGACTGCTATTACTTTAAGAGCTGCCGCTGCTGAATGTGATGCGGATCTGACACGCATGCTCTTGTTTTATTCATGCTTTAATATGAAATGTTACAAGCTACAGTGCTACAAGCAAATTGTTTTTACTGACTTATGATCTGACAGCATCTCATCTGACCACAGTTCTCTGTTGTTATACTGAAACTCCTTGTCACCTGTACTCTTTCTGCGCTCGTCTGACTAGCGCCTGGCACTAAAGCGAAGTTGGAGTGCGCGTCCGTAAAAGTCTTCTGTTTGATGTGGTCGTAAAGACGTTCTTCGTCTAAATAAATGCAATTCTTGTCAAGAAAAAAGAGACAGAAGCAGCAGCTGTGAGTGGGGTGGCCAACCTTAGCTCCGCCACTGTGTTAACTGCGCTAAATATTTTTAACACCGTTAAACTCGAAATTCATTCTGATATCAATGGAATGGATATGGAAACTGGAAAAATTTATCACCTGCATTAATGCGCTAATTTTGACAGCACTACAAATTATATGTTGTGGTTATAAATGTTTCTAGATTTTTTTGTGCTTCTAGATTAATTATCAAATCCTTAAAGTGTTTTCTGGGAAGGCAGAATCATCAGACAGTCAGACATCACAACTGTCATTATCATTCTGGGCACTGAGATGCCAAAGAGATGCCAAGATTGAGAAAAAAAAAATAAAAAATTTTAAAAGAGGTTAGAAAAAGACAAAATTCATGCTTTTTTTTCTGTTTCCATCTATTTTGTAGGTATTAATCGGTTACTTGGCAACAGCACATATGAGGCAGCGTTTCCTCCACATGAGGTAAAATGAGTGAAATTTATTACCAGTCACAAAAATTTGTTGTTACAGTTGAAGTGTTCGTGGGCGATATGGAAAACTTTGCTATTGTATTTCTAGGGAAGTTATAAAAGCAGACATCCGATTAAAACCCATGGGGCTCAAAACCACAGACACCTTCTGTACGAGAGATGGGCGCGCTGGGGGATCTGGTACAAATACCAGCCTCTAGACCTCATACGGTAAGAAACACACACACAGCAGTGTAAAAAACTACAGTATATATAATACAGAACTATCTGGACACTTTTGGACACATCTATTCATATTCAATTAATCACTAATATCAATTTAGTAATTTTGGCTGAGAAATTAACCCTTAAATGATCATTTAACATGATTATTGTGTTAGATGAGAAAAGCATTGAAAAAAAAACCATTACAAAATGAAGCTTTATAAATAAATATTTTGATTCAATATTGCATAAATATTGATAATAAATGGGTATTACTGTTTGTTGATAAAACCTGACGTACCTGTGGGAATTTTTTCGCAAGACGCGAAATACGTACCAATAAATAAATATCACTGCAGTTTCCAACAGAAATTAACACTAGAGGCGGTAAAACAGCGAGCACTTGTAATCGTTTTCATACACAGTTATGATACAGCTGCATATGTTTCACTTTCTGGATGTAACAAGCTTGCTCTGTAGCTCAGCGGCACAGAATTGGACTTAGGATGCGGAATCCTTGGGTACGAATCCTGTCAAAAACATGACACACGAAAGAGCTGAAAGATAAGAGATCGAAAAACAAGCTAAAACAGCATTGTGATTGTGTTTTTACGTCACATTCACTTTTGTTCATACTATCAGGTAGGTTTAGGTGTAGTGCAGATGGTGCGTTATTTTAAAACATCACGGAGCATTAGACTTATAGCACCACTCAACAAACATTTCAACACAGAACTGCGGTGAAACCTACAAAACCAACGTCACATAAAACGCACCATATGTACGTTCATGTATTCCTGGAAAAAAAAAATGACCACTCTTTTAGCGCCACTCAGTGGACATTACACATCGAATTTGTCACGAAATGTACATGGCGATACGTATTTAGCGTATTGCGTTTTTTAAATGAATATTGAAATATGAAATGCCAAAAACTGCCAGTAGTCACAAAACACAGTAACAAAACACAGCTATGTGTTGATCTGAGCCAGATATTTACTATGCTTTGCTATGCATATGATTTTTTGATTAATTTTGAAAACAAAAATTAACGAAGTGTCTTGTGAATAAAGCCTAGAAATTACCGCCAAAGTCTTTAAGTCTTCACAACAGCTTCATGTATATTTGTTTGAGGCTTTCTCAAAAGTCTTTGTTTCTGAAAAGCTCCTGGCGACTAGAAAGGCAGTCAAATCCTGAAAGAAAATATTTGCTGTATGAGAACAGCTTTAATCTCACTAACACATTCATATGTGCAGGACTGTATTGGTGTGGCTGACCGCAGCTTTCTGGTGTAAATCACAGCTGTAGTCAAATAGAGTGAGAGAAAATGCAGTCTCAGGCTCATGACAAACGTATATTGAAGCTGAATTAGATCACTCAGCTTTTAAAGTGGAGACAGAAAAATAATTGCGATGGTGATCTGCAGACTCAGCATCTCTCTGCTTGTAGCGGCTCATCAGTTTGAGAGTAAGGTCATCCTCCATTTTCAAAATTATGTAACCGTCCTGACCTTGTATGTTTTAAGTGACTGAATGGCCCTGTTTTTAGTCACCTTGTGTCTTTCCTGCTGTTAATCTACAGTATGTATCCAACCTATGTATCT
The DNA here is from genome assembly GCA_039654775.1 of Spinibarbus caldwelli. Classification (NCBI taxonomy): domain Eukaryota; kingdom Metazoa; phylum Chordata; class Actinopteri; order Cypriniformes; family Cyprinidae; genus Spinibarbus; species Spinibarbus caldwelli. The sequence goes on along the minus strand of CM077265.1, from coordinate 22,802,604 downwards.
GGGGCATATGCGCTCATTGTGTGTGTGTGTCCCGATCTATTAATTTATTAAAAACACTTTAACAATGCAATGATTTAAATAAAGTTTGCTTAGACTGGGCTAAGACTATCTATTTAGCCCATACGGACAAGTTGACATCAGCAGAAAAGAAAACCAAAATTCTGTCATGAAACTCTAGATGGTGCAGTCCAACTCAGTCTGACACAATGACATCATCACATGGCACAGCTGATTGGTTCTTTTTGTATCAGCAGCCAATGATCCTGCCCCTCAACATTTAAATATTTGGCTAGTGCTTCCTGTAGCAGTTGTAGTGTGCTTCAGAAACCCTCCACCTTCCCCAGCTCCACCTGTAAAGACAAGCTTTTTTCTTTGGAATTACATGAAATGAATGACTCATTCATTATAAGATCAGGAACGTGCAAAAAAAAAAAAAAAAAAAGGCAGCTGTAGCTGAACAGTAGTATATTTATAAATAAACGTTAATCAACAGAAATAATAATAAATGCTGTAAAAATGAACTAATCCCTAATGAACGTTGTTTCTTACTGATGTTTCATAGGCGGTACTTTGGGGAGAAAATTGGGCTGTATTTTGCCTGGTTGGGCTGGTATACAGGTATGCTGATCCCTGCTGCTCTAGTTGGCCTCTTCGTCTTCCTTTATGGGCTTTTCACCATGGACTCCAGCCAAGTAAGGTCAGTCCCTGCAGGTATGTTCAGTTATTTCACAATAACCCCAGAATGCCTGGACCAGGTCCCAACAGTCAATATGTCAAAGTTTACCTGTAATGATGCCATTTTCATTCACCAGTTTTCATTGTTTCCCTAATAAAGCACTGATTCAAATTGTTTTTTTTTTTTTTTGTTTTTTTCTCTGTTGTGTTCCAGTAAAGAGATCTGTGAGGCCAACACTACCATCATGTGCCCCATGTGTGAAGGCAACTGCAGCTCTTGGACGCTGAGTGACAGCTGTGTCTATGCAAAGGTACCGTACATCCACCTTCTACTGGCATAAACCACATAAAACCCCTTAGAAATTTTCAGAAGATCAGTAAAACTGACATATTTTTAATGATTTGGTGTAATATAAGCCAGCAACTTTAATGGCCTTTGTCAAACACAGTGTCCCACCTCAATTTTTGTTCCTGATAATGTTGTCAATTCAGTTTACTTGAGTCAATTTGCATCTTGGCATCTGTCCTTGTAATAAGTTTGTGATTCTGAAATGTGGGAACTATGTGAAAGTCAAGAAAACAGTACATCTTGGTTGTGTGCGATAAATAAAGATTGTGTTCCTGTCGACATTTTAATGCAATTACAATTTGTTTTGCTGAAAAGATGTCTCTGTTCGATGTTTTAGTGTAAAGACATGGTTTACAGAGCATCTTTGTTTTCAGAATGTCTGTTTTTTATTCTAGACTTATTAGGAAAGCCTGTTTTGTCTGAAGTCAAAGATATTCATATGTTTTAAATTAGTGTTTGGTCCTGGATTTTCAACATGCAAATCAAAGACAGATTCCCCAAGCTGTGCAGCCAGTACTAAGGACTAAGAGATGGTTTCGTGTCGTGGGAAAATGGTGGTGACATGCCTCAGAGAGGCTAATATTTGAATAAAATATAAAATAATTGGTTCCTGCCCAGAAGAGATTTATTGCTTAAAGATTGCTCTTTTATAGCTCAGAAGACAATGTTGTCAGTTTTTTCTTGGCAAGTCACTACTGTCATGAGCCTGGACTGGCCAGCAGTAACAATGGAAAGGATATCAGCTACTGTTCTTACACCTTTCAGTAATTCTTTCCCATATCCAGAGAAACAACTGTGTCACAAGTTGGGAAAATCTTCACCTCTGAGGATTATTTTTTACAAACCACCACTGATTCAGGGATTTAAAACCTGCCTGCTACCCTTCTGCTTTCAAAAACATCTGTTACGGTTCTTCAAACTCGCTTCAAAATTCACTCAACAGGAGTTCTGCTGAAAAATCCCCATTAAAGTTTTGCCATTCCTCCCATATTCAAAAGGATTAAATGTCAAAATACTCTTTCCACGCAAGTTAAATTAACAATTATATGCGCTGTACATAAAACCTCCTGCCAAGCCCTCAGATGCTCCTCACGACTTACAGCTCAAATTTCCTCTGCCAAGATCTCCACCTCCTCAATAAACAAAGCTCCCAATGGGAAGTCAGAGCAACAGATCAGTCTGGCTTTCTATTCTAAAGGTATATCACAATGGAGAGTCATTTGGCACATGCTAATCAAGTTCTCTGCATCCTACTACTGGAGTTTTGGTGATCACCAACTTGTTCTTCTGTCTCACTTCCTGCTTCTTAAGGATGTTCATAATGCAAGCTCAGAAGGAGCTTATTAACCTTATCCTGTCAAACATGTTTCAAGAGTATATAAGCAGTAGTTTAGTTTACTTCTCTCCCATGACATTTTTTCAGCATCCCATCTCTACCTTAAGGCCCACATTTATAACCCTATAGTCCTATATAGTCCTTACCTCTCGGGGGAATCTAAAAGCTCAATCTCTTGGGAAGCACACCATCTTATTTCCCTTTTGTCAAATCTGTTTACTTTTTTCTCAAAAGAACTTATGAAATTCCATTCCAAACCCCTAGCACCGAACTCTGGGGTCTCTGATTTTGTACACTCTAAAAAATGCTGGGTTAAAATACAATCCAGCTCTGGGTAAAATATGGACAGAACCAGGATTGAGTTGTTTTGACCCAGCGGTTAGGTTAGATGCTTAACCCAACCTTCTGGATAGTAACCCAACCGCTGGGTCTAAACAACCCAATCACTGGTTCTGTCCATATTTTACCAAGTGCTGGGTTGTATTTAACCGAGCATTTTTTAGAGTGTACCTACATACATCACTCACTTACAATACTGTGTCACTGTGTAATTGCATGTTGTTGTCAGGCATACCATACATGCTGTGAAGTCTTGTGAGTGCATCTGTTTGGGCTTTTCCGAATTATGTAGCTGGCAAAGTTTGTCTTTTGGCTCAAGGATTATGTGAGTAGGTGGTCTTTCAGTGCCAATGCTTTCTGTTTGCTCTTGTTACCACAAAATGGCAATTCTCATTAAATTGCATACATTGGCCGCTTCATTGCTGCAAATTGATATCAGAATGAATACCCCTTAAGGCCTAAATGCTTGGATATACTCACGGTGAAAAGTCTTTTTCATTTTTTGCTTAGGGGTAAAAAATAATTTGAAATACATGAGCAGTGTATACTGTTAGAGAACATCCTGATACCACCCACACTGCTAAGAGCATGTTTAGGTGAATATGTAATTATGTGCAGCGCACTTTCCTGTAAATAACAAAATGAACACACAAACAAAATTATACAGATATGGATATGTTTGCCTAAGTTCTGCAATTTGGCACTCCATTCAAGTGGCATCACTTTTATTTACATAGCACTTTATGCAATATACTGACTGAACAGAAGAAATGAGTCTTACCACGTATTCGCCATGGACCAATGATAGTTTGAAGGTGTTTGAGTTTTCTGAAATTTTGCTTTGGTAAGCTGTTTCAAACTTTCGAAACAAACTCCAAATGAACTTCGTTTTGGTCTGATTTTGTTCAAAATGATGTCATACCTGCATGGGCGACATTTGGCAAGAAAAAAAAGCAAAAAAAAAAAAAAACAAAAGCAAAAGAAATCTTTTTCGGATGTATGCATCAAAACAATGCCATGTCATATTGCAATGCATCAAAGCAGTCAATACAGCGCAGTCAAGAATAATTTAAAGAGTTTGCCTGCGTTTACTAAACTGTGGAGCTTTGACTCTTGATGCTGATTTGAATGGCGATGCTTCCCGTTTTAAGTGGCCTTTCATTTTTAACCAGAAATGTGAACGCTGCTTTTCAGATGTTAATCTAAGTTTTCTGTATCTTTTTCCTGTGTCACTTGAAATGTGTCCGTTTCGAATAGTTGTTACTAAAGGTGAGACACGTGAGGAAAAACTAAACGATCAGTTCTGGGACTATTCTGTCATAAATCGCATATCATTCATTTCTGAACTTTCCATTACTGGAAATGAAATTGCTGGTTGATATGTCCCCATCTAAATAAAGTTTACATAGTCTTTTAGTCCGTGAATTAGATCTCGCTCAGGACGCTCGCTGTCTGTTGAAGTTTGGTTCCAGAATAAATCACTGAGGCATTTTTGTCCCATCCATTGCTTTGGTTGTCACTGTTTCAATCACTGATATTTCGAGAATGAATCCAGCATAAATATGCGGATGTCATTCCCGAAACGTTGCAGCATGTATGTGTCCGAAAAAAGAAAGTTTCATACAAATTTTGAATGGATTATAGTCTAGAAAGCGTGCAAAGCGCACTCCCATTATTATCACTAAACGCATCTCTCATCTTAACTTAGTTTATCGTGATCTCACAAAGTTCCGTTATAATCAACGAAGCTCTAAACTACACAATGTATCTCTTATTTTCATCGCATCGGCACTTATGAGATGATTCACGAGCGTGCAAGACTCCGGCGCTTTCAGCCGTGAGTGAATTCTGAAAACTCTCCCAGCAGGCACAAAACAGGCACACAACATCATAAGACGTTGCTATTTGGTTAAATTTTGGTTGCGACGTCGGGTGACCAAAATTCAACGTAAAATCAACGTCTAATGTCAATGTTAAATTGATGTCCAATACCGACGTCAGCTGACGTTGAGATTTTGTTGTTTTTAGGTTGTGCAACCAAAATCCAACGTTAAGTCAATGTCAGATTGACGTCAAATATTGACGTCAACCCGATTTTCATTTTCAACCAAAATGCAACGTCTGTCCGACTTCATGTCCAACGTCAACCTGACGTTACATAGACGTCTGGTGCCTGCTGGGCTAATGTTTCTGATTGGCCATTGCCTTAAAGAAATCAACAGAAATGTCTGTGATTGGCTACATTGCTCAACTCTACAAAAACACGTTGGATAGTTTGCCAGATCTTTAATTGCTTGTGCTTTCGTTTGAGGGTATTTAGCACCGTCTAGTACACTGTACTAGAGGATTCCATGACTGACGATATCAGGGGGGGCAACTGCCTGTCATGTCAGGCTGGGGGCGTTCCTATAGTGTCATGACATCATGACACAGCGTAGAGTTCCCTTGAAAAGGAGCATCTTGGGTTATGAATATTACCCTGGTTGCAATTTTAAAAGTGTGGTTTCCTACAAATTTGTATGCTGTGATTTGTTGGAAAACATGCTATTTGTAATTAAAAAAAAAAAAAAAAAAAACATGAACCTACACCCCTAACTCCACACCTAAACCTAACCATGAGGTAGTTGCACTAACACATTTACATTTACATGTTTGGCATATGCTTTTAACAAAATGATTTACATTGCATTCGAGGTATACATTTCTATCAGTTCATGCAGATTTAACTAATTTTCTAATTACACATTCTTAAATACATTGCCTCTTTTTTGCCCATTAGGTGACACATCTTTTTGATAATGGAGGCACAGTCTTCTTTGCAATCTTCATGGCAATATGGGGTGAGTCTGAATCTTTTCAATTTAATCAGTGCTCTTTCACCAGCAGAAAGACAGACAGGTCGGCATTTGGTTTAAGTACAAATTAAGTAATTATAAAAGAGTCTTCCTTCAGCGGACGAGGACAGAATAAGAATCTATAGCAGTCTGTGGTCTGCTAAAATAGGATTGACTCAAAAGCTCAAGAGAAGCAGCTGTAATCAATCACTGCTTTGTCCCACATTACAGCAAATGATCCAATCAGGTCACAAGTAGACCTTACTTACAACCCAAACATTTAAATATTTCAAAAGTGCTTAAACTTCAGTTTGGTCATCTGAACACAAGGAGAGAAATATAGATAAGTGTTGAAGGATCGCTAGCAGCGATCACAGGTGAGTAAGTGCTTGATAACTGTGGGCACATTATAAAGTCTAATTGACTGGCTGAAGCCAAAGAAACACTTCCCAGGAGTGAATTTAGAGGATAGTAATCTGAGCAGAAGACTCTACAGCTGGTTCTCTGAGACATTTACAAGGCTGTAGATGTTTACCTTCTAATGTGCTATTAAACCAAATTTTTAATATTGAAGTACAATAGCTAGCTACAAATATATTGTCAGTTTAACTAGCCTAGAAAAAAAAAAAAAAAATCTCTTAATGTTGCTCCACCATAACAACAGTTGACCTGAAATGAAAAACAAACTATGAAAGTTTACACTAATGCTCTTTGCGGCAATGCTAATAATTGTGTTGTATGATACATTCCAGAAGTAGAATATCTTCAGTAGAAGTGTTTGCATTAGCAAATTTGTTATACTTGTTTTCATGGTCATATACTGTGCAGGTTTTTTTTCAGGTGCAGACCTCTAGTTGACGTGTGGGATCTAAATAAGCAACATATTAGTCACAGCCATATTTTTATCTGCTGGAAAATAGCTATAAAAACAATGCATGACACATATGCTATTAACACTATCAGTTAGGGTAACTGCAATAAATTGGGTATAACATGAAATGATAGGCTACTAATTACAATAAACCCCTTAATTGATTGAAAATAGTTGTAAACCATGAAGAAATAATATAAATAAATTGAGATTCTGATACTCAAACAAATTGTTAAATTGCGTTTAAAGCTAATTCATGGAATTCATGAACTGCTCATAAGGATGGCTTTAGTTAGGATGAAGTGTTGTTGTCAAGAGAAACCAGGATAAATGCCCAGTCTCCCTCAGGTATCTCAGAAACAAATTATAGTTCAGGCAAAAGCTGTACAAGGATGACCACTCATTAACACATCGGAGATCCGCCAACAGCTTAGAAAGGAACAAAATGTGTACAAATAAATACTAACCTTAAATACCTATTAAATATACGTCCTTACTGCAGACTTTTGGAAGTGTCAACCTCATTTATCTGCAGAAGAAAATTCCAAGATATCTTTCTATGGCTTTTTGGAATAATTGATTCTAATTGTATTTTACTTCTCTTGTATCACTTGACAGACTCTTTCTTTTCATAAAGACCTCATTGCCACTTTTAACTCAAAATCATTACTGACTGTAGTAAAACTGATAATGAAGAACTTAGTAATAGTTTAATGCAAGGGTGTCAAACTCAGTTCCTGAAGGGCCGCAGCCCTGCAGAGTTTAGTTCCAACCCTGCTCCAACACACAAACCATATAGTCTTCAAATAAGCCTGAAGGTCTTGATTAGCTGGATCAGGTGTGTTTAATTAGGGTTGAAGCTAAACTAAGCAGGGCTGTGGCCCTCCAGGAGCTGAGTTTGACACCCCTGGTTTAAGGGCAATCATACAAGCTTAAAGCCTTTAATAGATGGCTAGAAGCCTATGAGTTCCCAGTTAAACTACAAAAAAAACTTCTCAGGTTATGTATGTAACCTAGTTCCCTGAGAGGGGAACGAGACACCACATCATTGTTTTGATGCTGTGGGAGTGCTTCCCTGGGGATGAATCTGAGTCCAGACCATAAAACCTGATGAATATGTGGAGAGAGGACCATACTGCCGCAGCATGGACATTTTGTAAGGATGCACCCCTGGCAAGAGTCTTGGAAGACGCAACACTCCTAGTGGAGTAGGCCTTAATCCCTTAGAGGTGAAGCTGAAATTGCAGTCACCAAAATCTTTAGCGTAGCAGAGGTCAAACCTGTTGACAGGCAGTCCTGAAGTAACTCCAGCACTGAACCAATAGGGCAGTTGATTGGGTTGAGGTGGTGCTGCTCGCACCATGACACAAAGAGTCCTCATTTCAGGGCGTATGACATGCTGGTGGACTCTGGAACTCAGAATTGTCTCAGCAACAACCTTGGTTGGGAGACCAGGATCTATGAGCTGGTACCCCTCAAGTGCCAGACCCAAGGTTTCTGAATCTCCGTCTTGGGGTGGTAAATCATCCACTAAACTTGAGACAGAAGGTCTTAGCTGGAGGGTGTCTGAAGAATACGGTTCAGGCCTCTCAGATCTAAAATTGGATGCAGCTCTCCATCCTTTTTGGGTACCGACAATACAAACCTGAATCTTTCTTTGAAAGGGGTAAATGCTCTATGGCTCCTTTTGCCAGGAGAGACTCCAGTTCCTGGTTGAAAAAGTATTTTTTTCAGATTTTCGGATTAATGTCAATCTACTGTTGTTACTAGGGGCTTTCACACCGCGTAGTTCTAAGAACTCAGTTCTAGGAACTAGCCAGCATGGCGGTTCCTAGAGAAGCAATTTCTCCCTCGGGTCGTTTTTCTGGTTGCATTTGCACTGGCGGCGGAAACTCTGAAGCAGCTGACAGCGATGTCTTTATTCGCGGCATTTACAAACGTCAACAACCAGTGAATGAATGATGCCGTGATCAGAGCTGTTTTTGTTGTGTGTCATAGGTTTCGTGAGAATGGAGATGGAATGTAAACGCATAATTTATGCAATTGAAAGACCACAAAAATCTAACTAAGGGCCAGATTTACTAAACAGGGTAAATTAGAGTTAGAGGGCAATTCCATAAAAGCGCCGATGGGATGGGAAAATTCTGCGTGTGATTTACTGACAATGTGCACATTAAAGAACACAGACGCAGCCAGATCATTTCCATAATGACCACCGCAAATTAGCGCCTGCTGTAAGACATGCTATTTTGGGGCAATAAATAATGGCGCAAATACCAGTAATTTGACGAGCGCAAACATTAGTAAATCACATTGCGTAATTCATTTTAATACTCTCCTCCCATAAATTTTGCGTCTGAAAGGGAAACTCCTACAAATGCATATTCAATAAAGTCAGGCGCAAAAATAACTGTGTCCACACCTTTTCAGCACTAATTCTTCACTGAGTGTCTTTAGTAAATCCTGACAGTGCTATTTTTTACGCCAAAAGACGGTTTGCGCTGGCGCAAGCTGTTAGTAAATCTGGCCCTAAATCTCCTATGACAACTTGTAGTGTTATCATCGAGACAGAGAATAGAACAAAATGCTGCAGACAACAGGTAGCTAAATACCGTTATCGCTGTTTTCCATGTTCGTGGAGTAAATATTTTTTACACAGCTTTTTAAAAATGCCAAGTAGCCGGTGTTTCGCATGCGTTTGACCAATCAGCATACACTTATGTCACTGGTAGTTCCTATAGAACTGTTTTAGACCCTACTCTGAAGTAGGAGCTAATTTAGTTCCCCCAAATGGAGTTCCTACAACTAAATATGTTCCTTGTTTCTGCGGTGTGAACACGCCAAAAATCGGGTACTTCCACCGAAAGCCCCTATTGTGTTGTTGAACCGAGGTGGATGGAAGGCAAACTGATTCCTGTAGCCTTTTCTTATAGTATTCAGTACCCACTGAGAGACATTTGGCAGAAGCTGCCACGCTGCCACAAAGTCTGACAGACGGATAATTTTTTTTCAATAGAGTTGTCCTGTTTGGGATCCTGAATCAGCCAAACTGGCTTTGTGTGGGAGGGAGGAGGACTTGGGGGTTAGGAGGGTTAGGAGCCACAACGCTATTCTCCAGCTCTTATCTCCTGTCACTGGGCCCTGGCCTGGAGCAGCATGTGAATAAGTTCTCTAAACACTGCTGTTATTTCACTGCCTCAAGGGGCAATCCCTCACCGAAGTCCAGTTCTTTAAGCAGAGATAGCCCGCAAGGTCTTTTCCACCCCTGGCTACTCGTGCTTACGCATACTAACCACTGTAGAGTATGCTGAGTTGGACTGAGTATACACACACAGTCGCACACACAGACAACTTGCAAAGCTTTGAAAGGGAACTTACACATTTCTCTGGAAGAGCTGGAAGAGAGAAAATGTAAAATGTTACACTGTAGGTAAATACTGTAGTTTTTCTACATAATCAATACAAAAATTAACAAGCCAGTCATTATCATGATATTATTAAATAAAAATTTAAAGGCAGCGGCTATTTGCGCTAAGTGTAAATGGCGATAGATGTTATTCACACTGTGCAAATAGCAATAGATTATGTTTACACAAAGTGAAAATAGCACTATTTTCTTAGCGATATGCTATTTACACTAAGTGCAAATAGCTATAGATTCTTACGTTAAAATAAGGGTGTTTTCTGCTATTTATACTACTTATTGCAAATAGTGGCTAATATCTGCACCTCAGTATTGTAGTACATTATAAAACAGAATGCAATAATAACATATTCAGTGCAAATTGTAAGTTTTATTAAAATTATTAAATGGATGCTGGGACAATAATGCCCTCTCTACACCTACCCTAACCCTACCCGATACTTCATTTTCAACTTTTCCATTATTTTCCTTTATTTTTATTGAAAAAAAAAGCCTTTCTGATGTGAAAAGGTACAAGAACAAGTTCGGCAAAGGCGGATTTGAACTTGGGTTGATCGCTTCAAAAACTCTCTGCTATGCGTTATACCACTTACACCACTGGAATGGTGCTTTGACAGCCATCTTTTGTAATATTGTCTAGCCCAACCACACGTTGGTGGGCAGAGTTAGTGCAAATAGCCTCTGCCAACAAGGCGAGCTAATTGCACTTAGTGTAAATAGGCACTCCGCAATTCAAATAGGTAGGGAACCCCTTATGCAGAAGTTCAGTGTACAGTAATTATGAGAAGTACTAATGCATTAATGTTTCTTTGAGGTCCTTTACTCAGATGTACAACTAGAAGCTCTGGAATGTTTGTAGATCAGCTACCAAATTGGTATAGAAAGTTATATGGCTAATGGCTTTTATATGTTATATGGCTTGTTGGGTTTTTATTCTGTAAGACAGTAAATGATCAAATGACTAGCTGTAGAAAAGGCCACCTAGAGTAAATAATTTAGAGAAGTAGAATGATATGACTGAGAGAGCAAGGACAACATGACTCTGAGGTCAGGACTTCAACACAACTCCTAACATAACCATGCGCTGCTTTGACCTCCACATGAAGCACTGCAAGTATTGTTACGGAAGGATCCAGAATTTGTACAGTTGCCAAGTAGAAATAAAACACAGGAAGTTGTGTAAATAATGAAAATAAGAAAGGCAATCCAGATATGCTTAGAAACAATTAAAGGAGGGCGGTAATACCTGCAGAGAGCTAACGGTTAGCATTTCTGTTAGCATTTTTTGGCTAATGGATGGCAGTTGATTTCTTCTTGTGAAATTGATTCGATTTTATTACATAGGCTATTATATTATTCTTCCCACTGCAAAAATCTTGTTTATTAAACAATATGCACGAGAAATACAGGACACCTCAGTTCATCTTTAAATACAGGATGATCGTGTATTTTTGAAGGTTGGGTGGCAACTGAAAAGTTGAATTTGGTGCTTTCCTTCAAAGAGCCCACTATTTTGGGGAGTGTTGACAAAAGTCATATTAGTGTATTATTAGAACACTGTGATCGGGACCGTACTGTTTCTGGTAGAGAGACCCAGATGGATCTGCAAGTCTAAATCCTGAGAGCTCAACTGTGAAGGCAGCTTTCAGCAAGAAGACTGGGCTTTCAGAATTAAACACTGTCTCTCTTCTTGGTCTCTCACTCTGTTTCGTCCCTTCCAGCTCTCTTGCTTTCAACAAAAGTGGGTCACAGTCCTTTGGTAGAAACGAGGGACTTGTGAACTCAGAGAGCCCAGATGTTTTTGTTCTTTTTTTTTTTAACAGTTAAATTTAACATGAAAACCTCACAGAACTTATCTTATTTTTACTTTGATTTATTTAGTATTCCTTTTTAGTGCCTAAATCAGTTTCTGTGATACTATGAAAAATTAATGCTAGCTGATTACATTTTGCAAGCTACACAGAATCTGAATGTCTAACAGTGAGATGAAAAATTATAAAATGGATAGTTCTAATCCAAAATCCTGATTGGTTGCACACTCAAAGCTGGTGTAAAATGTTGATGAACGCATATCTGTGATTGCGTATTCTATTGCAATAAGATTCTATTACATCCAGCCTTGCATGGCTATTTTTGTGTAGTTTCACGAAACCAATATAACGTGCATGAAAAACACAAAAGTATTTGATAAAGAGCAAAAAAGCAACACTTGTTTATGGCTGATAGAATAACTCTCTAGCATTAATTCTGCTCATAGCTTGTCTTGAAAAACGGAGACAGTTTGACATTCATCGTAGGGGTAGTCACACTGCAGGACTGTGCGCCATATCTTCTGACACTGCCAGAATTTCGTCGGAGGTGAAATTTGATCGCAAACAGCCATTAATCGGCTGTCGGTGAACATGTCAAACCAGCAATCAAAGACTACAGATTTTTGCCTAGGATTATAGGAATCTTTTAGGATTTTCAAAATTTGTCCCAGACTACCAAATCGTGGCCAAAACCACACAATGTGAGCCGGGCTTAATACAGACATAATTCAGACAAAGGCAAGATTCAAACTAATAAGAGAGTTAAAAACATTGTATTCTGTTTGAGTCATTTTTGACCTAGATGAAAAATATAAAAATATAATGAATTATTTTTAAATGACTTTGGTTTCCCACCAACATTGCAAAAATAAATATAAAAACAGATTGTATAATATTTATTTATACTTGGAATGTTAAAAATGTCGTAATTTTTGTTGCCCATGTCCAAGACAACATTTAAAGGCCTTTGTATCTAAGCTGATATGTACTTTTTATTAATAAAATTAAATACATAAATAATAAAACCATAAAATATAAATAAATAAAATAAAAAATATGTCAGTTTAAATTTGTACATCTGTATTTTACTTATTATGCATTCATTATCCATTTTCCATTTTAATTAAGATTGTTAATATAACTAAATTTAAATCATTTTAATTATTTTAGGACTTATTAGGTCCCCCCTTGAAGTTTGCCACAGTCCTGTAGTGGGCCCTGGCCCCCTTTTTGAGAAACATTGCTTTAAATGTCATATGAACCAAATGTGGGAGTTGTCTCTATATTATAACAGATTTTTCATATTGATTTTTTTTTTACTTTGGCACAGACATCATCTTTCAGAGAGGCAATACAGCTCTGGCCATGTGACTATTTTTACCATGTAAAAAATATTAAAATTATAGTAGTCAGCCCCTTTATTTTTCATTGACAAGTCTATATAAAATACGTCAACAACATCTTTTAAACCCTTCAAACCTTTGGACACAAACGGGATTAAATGGGCTATAAACATGTTGAATTTCAACAAACTTCCTCACCATTTCGTATTGACAGTAATTGACCTAACAGAGAAAAAAGCTCACCCTAGAAGATTATGCAAATGTACACAACAGTGTTCCTTTCGGCAAGGAGATTTATGATCATTAATGATGCCTGAAATTGAGTTTGCTTAGTTAAAGCGCTTGGTTTTATGTACGTACATGAAGTATGTTTGGGCCCAAGATGACCTTCTTACTTAAGTGTGCCTATAACTTTAAATATCTAAAATCTCTTGTTCATAATGTGTTCACATCTTACCACTTCCTCCTGTGCTGTCACAGCCACAGTATTCCTTGAGTTCTGGAAGAGGAGAAGGGCGGAGCTAACCTACGACTGGGATTTGATTGACTGGGAGGAAGAAGAGGTGAGTTTGTCTTCCTGTTTAATTCGACTTTGAGCTGAAATTGCAATGCTTTATGAAATATCACAATCTTTTGAGACCTGTTAAAATGACCATTAAGTTCATGAGCAACTGTAACTGGTGTGTGGCCAATCTATGTGCTGTCTGTTGTATCTCCTATAGTGTAAATCCTGTGTCATGGTGTGTTCTGTGAGTGTGCCTCCTACCGTATCGTGTTGTGTTGTGCATGCCTTGCTCCTAATGTGTAAACGACTCAAGGGTGTTCACACTGACTGCGATTAGCTTTGATAAAGCTCCTGTTGTTGCTTGCCATTGTTGAGTTGAGAAAAGTTTAAGTTCATGCGTATCCATATCCGTCTCCTGTAGATATTTAATAGACTTAAGAGGTGTTAATTTTACTGCAATCCAGGCTCATTGGAAAAGCGTTTTTGCAGGATGATATTACATTGCTTCTTGCATGTTTTATGACACGTTCAAAGTGAAATGTTTTATTACATTGGTTGTTGTATCGTAAACTAAACCCCATGCTAACCCTAACCTACAGTATAGTGTTAACAAAAAGTAAATGTGGGATGTAAAACACATTTGTGATCCTGGACCACAAAACCATTCTTAAGTCGCTGGGGTATATTTATAGCAATAGCCAAAAATACATTGTATGGGCCAAAATGATTGATTTTTCTTTTATGCCAAAAATCATTAGGACATGAAGTAAAGGTCATGTTCCATGAAGACATTTTGTAAATTTCCTACCGTAAATATATCAAAACTTAATTTTTGATCAGTAATATGCATTTTTTTTGCACCCTCAAATTCCAGATTTTCAAATAGTTGTATCTCGGCCAAATATCGTCCAATCCTAACAAACCATATATTAATGGAAAGCTTATTTATTCAGCTTTATTCAGATGATGTATAAATCTCAATTTCGAAAAACTGACCCTTTTTTTTTTTTTTTTTGGTCCAGGGTCACATTTGTTTGAGGCTTTGAGTTCTTTTATGAAAGTTTGTGATAGACATGCACCTGAGTGCTCCTCCTGCCGGGTGAGCTATCGAGCAAGTTTACTATGTCAGAAAAGTTATACATATTGAGCTGGTTATGTGATGCTAACATCAAAATATATTAGTTTACAAATCATGCACTATGGTAAAAGTGTTTTGAGGTTATATTATGCAAAGAACCATGTGAAAATAAATCTTTATTTATCAATAATCTGTCCCTGTAATCATAATTTGACATTTTGCAAAAATGTAGGAAGAAGCATGTATTTCCAATGAGCCTATGTTGTTTCTCTGTGAGCAAAAATAGATTTTTCTTTGCCTACATACAATGAATTGCAATGCTATGGAAGTCCGTTTCGACCACTACATAAACAATAAAAAAAGGAGTCACACTTTATATTAGGTGGCCTTAACTATTATGTACTTACATCAAAAAATAAGTACAATGCACTTATTGTGTTCATTTTGTATTGCAAAACACTTTTGCTGCTATTGAGGTGGGATACTGGTAAGGTTAGGGACAGGTTTGGTGGTATGGGTAAGGATGGGTCAACAGTGTAATTATAAATGCAATTACAGAAATTAATTACAGATGTAATTACATATAGGTATTTTTAAAAAATATAAGTAAAAACATGTATGTACACAATAAGTGCATTGTACCAAATGATTAATTTAAATGTAAGTACATAGTGGTTAAGGCCAACTAATATAAAGTGGGACCAAAAATGTAATTGCGACTTTTAATTAACCGTTTTTTTTTTTTATTATCATAATTATCTCAAAATTCTGACTTTTTTATTTAGAATTGTGAGATATAAACTCACAATTGCAAGAAATATTTGCAATTCTGACTTTTTTCTCGCAATTGCGAAGTTTTTCTCACAATTCTGACTTCTCTTCTAAGAATTGTGAGATAAAACCCACAATTGTGAGTTATAAAGTCCAATTCTGAGAGGAAAAAAAAAAGACTTGCTGTTCCCTATCAAAAGCTACTCTCGATGCTGCGTTTCAATAACGCTGATGAGAACATTCTTTGTTCGACCGGTTGTGAAGCACGTGTGTCAAACACGCCAAGAATTGGCTTAAATAACCTCGGTGGGTGACGTCATTGATCACGTACACCTGCAGGTTATAAATAGACGTGAGACGTACACATCTTCAGGTTTCTTTGTCTTCAGAGACCGCATTTTGTGTGTGTGTGTGTGTGTGTGTGTGTGAGACGCTGAAAGCAGTATCATTGTAAAGTGAAAGTGAAAGTTAAAGCTTGTCGAGTCAATCCGCAAGAGATGCGTGCCTCTTTATTACGGCTCATCTCTGAAGATGACTACCATGAGTTTTGTTTGAGTGTTTGGGGTAAGAGCATGCTGCTGTTGCGTTCGAGGGTGGTGACTGTTAGCACTGCCATTCACTTCGTATCCGCGTGCTTTGTGTTCGGCTCGCCTTCTTTTACAAAGAACGAGCCGCTGCGCCCTCGTTAAGATCGCACTTGATCTGGCTGAGGCTCGAGAGGCGGGTCCTTCCCTTTCTCTCGTGCTCTCGCCAGATCGGGGGTTTATCGCGCCTGCTTCCAAAGCGTGCCCCGGCATTTCTTCGGATCGGGCAGCGAATGCTGCAGCTGTTGATTCTGTAGTTATGGAAATTGAGAGTGCCGCCTCACGAGCGCTCCTCCCACGATTGCAATCTTTTAAAGTAATGAGGAGTTACTCGAGGTGATGACTCATGCAGTGTGAACAGATTTAAGCTGGATTGGCCACAAGAGCAGTAGACCCCTATACGCTCCAAACTAGATGACAATTTTCTGTCAGGTGGTCTGGGGGAGGGACCTCAGCCATGGTCTCTCCCCTTCTTTGGTGATCTCCATGGTGAGAGAACTTATTCATGGAGTAAGCCGTATTTGTCCTGTGTGTTTTTTTTTTTGGTTTTTTTTTGTGCCTCAACCTTGAATTTTTCGATTATTGTGGATTCAAAGACACAGGGCTACATGATGACACCCCAGGTGGAAGAGACGCTAGTGTGCTATCTCTTCCCTGGGGGTGTATCATCACTCAATGTCAACGCTCCTTACTAAGCCATGTAGAGCAACATCTAAACTTGTAGGGAGGGCGTTTCATGCAGCAGGTCATGCTGGTGCTGTCCTGCACACCATGGCGGTTCTGCAGGCGTACCAGGCTGACCTGCTCAAAGACTTGAGCACAGGCAGGACCATCGATGAGGAGGCATTTTCCGAACTTCGCCGGGCCACAGATCTGTCTCTCCATGCGACTAAGCAGACGGCCCGTGCCATCGGTCGTTCTATGGCTGCTATGGTCTCCACGGAGAGACATCTGTGGCTGAACCTCATGGGCATCAAGGAGAGATCTTTCCTTCTTGATGCCCCCGTCTTGCCTTTCGGCCTATTTGGCGGTGCTGTCAACTCAGTCGCCACTAGGTTTCGGGAGGCGAAGCGCTACGAAGAAGCGTTCGTGAGGTTTCTCCCCCGCCGTGCTCAAGCGTCGGGACTGTCGGCCACCCAGTCCCGACCAGGTTCGGTTCCTCTGAGGCGAGAAGCCCAGAAGGAGAGTGTGGTGAGTCGTGCGCCCCCTCGAAGAGACTGGGGAGCGGCTCGCCGCACTTCTCAATCCGCATCAAAGAGACCAGACCTGCGGAGCATCATCTCCGCTTAGAAAGAGTCCTGAGGCTGGTGCGCCCAGGACCGTGGGGGTGTGCCCCCCCGGGGAGGGGCGCTTAAAATTCCAACAGAGAGTAGAGGCTCTTTCCTGGCACCCTTAGGGGGCTGCTGTACAATCTCCGCTGCCACTGGTGTTTCTGGGACCAGCGGTCTCCAGCGAAATGTTAGGTGTTCGGTTGCCTCCCGCCATGTTTCAGGACACCAGACATCTAACATCCCCCCCATCAAAGCGAAGTGTCAAAACTAGTGCCCCTTTCAGAGAAGCTGGCAGCTTGGAAGCTACTGCCAAATATCTCTCCATGGGTAGAAAGGAATGTAGAGAAAGGCTACAGGATTCAGTTTGCATATCAGCCTCCACGTTTCAACGCCGTGGTCTCCACTTCAGTGAAACCAGAACGAGTGCATTTGTTGACACAGGAATTACAGGCTCTGTTGGACAAAGGGGGCCATAGAACGTGTTCCCCTGCCAGACAGAGACTCAGACTATTACAGCTGGTATTTTCTGGTTCCCAAGAAAGATGGGGGCTTGCGTCCAATTTTAGATCTTCGCGGGTTGAACCGCTACCTCAGAACATACAAGTTCAAAATGTTGACAATCTAGATGATTGTGTCTCAGATTCATTCGGAGGATTGGTTTTTGACAATCGATCTCAAGGACGCATATTTTCACGTAGAAATCTTGCCACAACACAGAAAGTTCCTGAGGTTCGCTTTCAGGGGCGAAGCTTACCAGTATCAGGTTCTTCCATTCTGCCTAGCTTTGTCACCCCACACGTACACGAAATGCATAGATGCAGCACTGGCTCCTTTTCGACTCCAGGGCATCCGCATTTTAAATTACATAGACGACTGGCTGATTCTGGCTCAGTCTCAAGAGCTTGCGCTTCAACATTGGGATGTCGTCCTAGCTCATCTCGAATCTCTGGGGTTGAGACTCAATGCCAAGAAAAGCGTTCTCTCTCCTGCTCAGAGGACAAAGTATTTGGGGGTTGTATGGGATTCGATCACGATGCAGGCACAGTTGTCTCCTGCACGCGTCGAATCCATTCTAAACGCCCTAAAAAACATCAAGCTAGGCCAGAGGATTACTGTTCATTACCTTCAGAGGGTTCTAGGTCTCATGGCAGCTGCATCCACGGTGATACCCTTGGGTCTCCTGCACATGAGATCGTTTCAGTTGTGGCTCAGAGCCAGGGGATTTCATCCAAGGGCCAATCCCCAGAGGCAAATAAGGGTTACGCGCCAGGGGCTTCGTACCCTTTCTATGTGGTTCAGACCCCAGTTTCTGACTTTGGGTCCCACTCTAGGTCCGTGTTGTCGTCGCAAGATGCTAACGACAGACGCATCCCTCACGGGTTGGGGAGCAGTCTTAGATGGTCGTCCAGTCCAAGGGATCTGGAGAGGTCATCTTCTCGAATGGCACATCAATTGCCTCGAAATGAAGGCTGTATTTCTGGTCCTGAAATATTTCCTCCAGCAGTTAAGAGGTTACCATGTCCTAGTGCGGGTAGACAACATGGCGGTAGTCTCTTACATAAATCGCCAGGGCGGACTGCGGTCGCGCCGCTTGAAAGAGCTAGCGCAGCAGATTCTGCTTTGGGCACAGAACAAGTTCCTGTCCCTCAGGGCGATTTACATTCCCGGGCATATGAATGTGGGAGCAGACTTGCTGTCCAGACAAGCTGTGATACACGGGGAATGGAAACTCCACCCCGAAGTAGTCAGTCAAATCTGGGAAAGACTTTACGAAGCAGAGGTGGACCTCTTTGCTTCACAGGAGACAGCACAATGTCCCCTCTACTTCTCTATGACTCCTCCAGCTCCCCTGGGTCTGGACGCTATGGCCCATATGTGGCCCAGACGGGGTCTTTACGCATTTCCCCCGATTGCTCTGCTCCCGGGAGTCCTGGCCAAGATCAGTCAACAGGGGTCTCGCGTCTTACTGATAGCACCCCATTGGCCAACCAGAGTATGGTTCTCAGATCTAATATCCCTCCTCGATGGCTCGCCATGGGCGATTCCGGTCAGGAGAGATCTCCTATCTCAGGCGCAGGGGACAGTATTTCATCCCCGGCCCGAGCTCTGGAACCTTCATGTCTGGCCCCTGAGGGGGACCAACTGAGACATGCTGAGCTTCCAGCCGACGTAGTAGAGACTATTCTAAGTGCTAGGGCTCCCTACACTAGAAGAAGTTATGCCTTCAAATGGCACAATTTAGAAAATTGGTGTATAGCACACCATGTAGACCCAGTTCACTGCCAAGTTGTTTCAGTGCTGGAGTTCCTGCAAGAGAAATTGTCCTCAGGCACATGTCCTGGTACTCTCAGAGTCTATGTGGCCGCCATTTTGGCTTGCCATGTTCTGATTGATAGGGTTTCTGTGGGAAAGCACCCTCTAGTTGCCCGCTTCATTCGGGGAGCTAGGCGGTTAAGGCCGCCCACTAGGGCGACAGTCCCTTCATGGGACTTAGCTATTGTGCTCGAGGGTCTGGTCACGACCCCTTTTGAACCACTGGAGTCAGCGCCTATCAGGTTTCTGTCTCTAAAGATGTTTTTTTTTTAATGGCCATTACTTCTCTTAAGAGAATTGGGGATTTGCAGGCTCTGTCAATCTCGCCATCCTGCCTAGACTTTGCCCCTGGGCTGGTCAAAGTTATTTTGCATCCTCACCCGAATTATCTTCCGAAAGTTCCATTCTCGACCATGAATCCAGTCGTTCTTGAAGCCTTCTGCCCTCCGCTGTTCACGACACCGGAGCAGGAAAGACTTCATTTACTGTGTCCAGTACGTGCTCTTCAGATCTACGTCCATCGCACTAGCCAGTGGCATAAGTCGGAGCAACTTTTCATATGCTATGGGGGCCGTAACCGTGGGGCGGCTGCCACAAAGCATACTATATCACATTGGGTGAGGGATGCTATTGCCCTAGCCTATGAGGCGTGTGGTCAAGCTTCTCCTCTAGGAGTTAGGGCCCATTCAACCGGGGGGGGTTGCATCTTCTACGGCTTTGGCAAGAGGTGTCCCCTTGCAGCAAGTGTGTGATGCGGCAGGTTGGTCCTCTCCGCACACATTTGTTAGATTCTATAGTTTGGATGTCCATGCTACTCCGGGCTCGCATGTCCTTGAGTCAACATCCCAGAGTCATGTCTGAGACCTCTTCAATGTTTGTGCACACACACTACACAACCTTGGGGGGTCCAGACATTTCCAGTGCGGCGGCGTTGGTATTCTCGTTCCCATTAGTGTTATTGAAACGCAGCATCGAGAGTAGCTTTTTATAGGGAACGTCTCGGGTTACTTGACTGTAACCCTGTTCCCTGAAAAAGCGAGAACGAGATGCTGCACCTCAATGCCGCAATTGCGAGTTTATATCACACAATTCTGACTTTGTAACTCACAATTGCAAGTTTCTATCATGTAATTCTGAGAAAAAAAAAAAAAAGTAAGAATTGTCAGATGAAAAGTCGCAGTTACCTTTTTTGTTTTTTAAACAGGCTTCCATAGCATTATGAGTGCGCTTAGTTCATGAATTAATAATCGCTTATTTTATTCATATGATTTATTATTTGTTGGCAAAGCAGAATCACATTTGTAAGCATATTTTCTAGCTAAGGCCCGTTGCACAGCACACCAATAACTTTTGGGCATCCAGTAGTAGGAACATACACTGCAGCCAGAAGTACAGTTGCATTCATTTGCCAACTTCCCGCAATAAAGTCTCAGTGTGAACAGCTCTTCGTGAACCACATATCATCAGCATGTGCAGAGTGATGGTGAACTGATGTACTGTGTATTTTTTTGTGAAGTAGTGTGTGATGTGTAATGCGTTTGAAGAAACACCTCAAAATAATCCAGACATCAAAGCAATCAGATGTGACTGATACCTGCTGAACGTCTGATGTTTGCATTCGTTGCCCTGTAGATTTCTGCTGTTGCTAGTTTCTGTATAACAGTGGTTCTCAAACTGTGGTTCATGCACCAACAGTGTTACACAAACCTCTATTCCTGTAAGGATGATGTATTTTTGTAGGCCAAAATCTGTAAACCCGTTAGCATTTTAGCTCTTCCGGTTTCATTGTCCTGAAGTAAATGGGTTTATTGAACATTTTTTGATTAATGCCTGAAATAAGTTTTGTGTTTTTTGTTGAGGGAACCAGGGTGATGCTAACTTCCATACAAAAATACATTATCACTGCGGCACTCTATTTTCACTTACATCTTTGTAGAAGACCGTTTTCAAAAGCAGTACACATTTTCACTGCTGCTCTCATTGTTATTAAATATGTTTAGGGTTTTTTGTGCATTTAAGAATGACTTCTCAGTGCTTAGTGTAGACGTTAACAAAGTACAGTAAAAACTTTAAGTATAAATTTTAAGGCCATTGTGGAACCAGATTTAGTTAGTTAGTTAGTTAGTTAGTTAGTTAGTGGAAATGGAATGGGAATTTGCACCAGAACAAGGGGCAAGGGTATAAGGAGCAGCATGTGTATGCCACACAAATTTATTTAAATAGATTTTTTATTTCATTTCCCCCAAATATCTAATTTCTGATTTCTTATCAGTTCACCCAAAAAACAAAAGTTCTGCCCTTATTTACTTACCATGTCTTTCTTTCTTCCTTGGCACACAAATAGTTAAATTTACAACCTGATCTCATGACAAAAGCGTACCTCTGGGAACTTTTTCGCAAGACACGAAACATGTACCGCCATGTAAGTTTCGTGACACATTCGATGTGAAATGTCCACTGGGTGGCGCTAAAGAATGTTCTTTTTTTTTTCCCCCGGAACAGATGAACGTACATATGGTTCGTTTTACATGACGTTGGTTTTGTAGGCGTCACCGCAGTTCTGACTTGAAATGTCTGTTGAATGGCGCTATAAGTCTAATGCTCTGTGACGTTTTGAAATAATGTACCATCTGCACTACACCTAAACCTACCCAATAGTATGAACAAAAGTGAATGTGTGACGTAAAAACACATGCCGTTTTAGCTTGTTTTTTGATCTCTCATCTTTCAGCTCTTTCATCGCGAGTCATGTTTTTGACGGGATTCATACCCAAGGATTCCACATCCTAAGTCCAATTCCATGCCGCTGAGCTACAGAGCAAAGCTTGTTACGTCCGGAAAGCGAAACATATGGAGCTGTAGTCATAACTGTGTACGAAAATGATTACAAGTGCTCGATGTTTTACTAGGGGTGCGCCGAGCCGATGTTCACTATCGGTATCGCTCCGATACTGGCAGTTTTTGCCGGAACGGGGTATCGGTCAGACGAGGCCGATCCAAATCCGATATTCTGCGTATACTATTCTGTTTTTGTTAAGCTCCATGAAAGCCACAAAAAAAAAAACCAAAAACAAAAAAAAAAAAACATTATAAAGCACAATAAAGTTTTCGCGCACTATATTTCAGGTGTTCTGAAGCCGTTCCATAATTGAATGTGAGGTACAGATGAATATTTAAGTCAAGTTCACATAACTCTTCGCTCCGCTGTGGCTGTCTGTCATTCTCCATTCAGCGTTCAAACTGTGTCGCGGTCGGTTTCTACAGTCAAAACTCTCTCCAAGATTATTAAATGTTCCTAATATACTTGATCTGTAAATAAAGATAAATGATTTTGCATAAAAGTACTTTATCTTGCTGGAGTTTACTGTTTCTAAATCGTGTTACTTTCTACCGGGTGTCTGTTAGATCACAACACTGGTGCAGAGAGCACTATGAATTGTTCTTCACAATTACAGTAACTGAAATTTAAAACTGTTAAAAGAAAAGGCTCAATAAACTAACGCACAGATTTAATACATTGCGTATTATTATCTCTTCATTTTGTGCTTTGAACTTTGTCTTGCGGGGTACCTATGCCTGCGCACTGAGATTCCGTGTTGTTTCAAGTGCATCATTCTGTGCACGGGATGCGCATAAGCGCTTTGTGCCGCTCTGTATTTAGAGCCTTAGATTTTAACGATCTAAGCGCATGGTCTAAAGCGCACAGCGCAAGTGCACTCAGGGCGTGTCCGAATCCACTTTTGCTAGTTTAACGACGGGAAAACGGTCAGCGTGCCCGAGCGCATGGTCTAAACGGGTTGTCCCTATTCTCTTAATAAGTAATGGGTGTTTTTCGGGCGTAACGTGCAATAAACCAATCAGAGTCTCATCTCCCATTCCCTTTAAGAGCGAGTTGTGCTCGCACCATGGCAGTAAACGGCGGAATTTTAAGGCGCCCAGACTGAACGCGTCCCCAGAGAGCGAACGGATCTGCTCATGCGCGAGCAAGTAGGCTAATCCTGATACACGCGATGACTATCCATTATGACATGTATGACATTTTCATATTTATGTAGCCTACACAATAATATTCTTTTACACTGTAGTCCTTTAATTTTTAATATTTGGCATGTTTGTGTGCTGCTGCGTGTCCCTGTGTGCAATAAGCAAAGTGAACACGCGTTGTGGACCCGCCCAGAGGCACATTTTCTTCTAACGCGCTCTTTAAATAACAAAAAAAAAAAATATTGCGCCATTGACTTTAGATTTTAGACCAGGTTTGAGTTGGTCTATGGGACAGTCTATTTTCAGTTCCTCAAAATAGCAACGCGCTATCAATGTGCCTGAACACACCTGTTTTTTAGACCAGCATGCCCATGGGCACACAAATGGGCGCAAATGCATTTGCTATTTAAACAACGCACCGCATTGTGCCAGGTGTATGATAGGGCCCATGATATCATAATACTTTTGCGCAATGAAAAATTATTAATAGCCTGTCTTGCTCATCTTATCTATTATATGTTGCTGCCTCATTACTGTGCTATACATTTAAAAGAAATGTCTTTTAATTTATAATATATATTTATATATAAATATTTTACTTGTTTTTCATGAATGTATTTTACAACAATATAAAGAGCAACGTGTAACATTTCACCAGATTTAGTCCTATACTTATTCACTTTTATTTGTTCCCCACTAAACAATGTTTTTGTTTGTTTGTTTTTTTTTTTTTTTTCACTAAAAGTTTAGATTTTATAAAATTAGATTTTATAAAACTCATGATTTTTCTAGAGTAACTTTGCCTACCGAATTGTCCACTAACCTAGTTTATGATAGAATTTTTGTCATATACAGTATTATGGTTATATAATTTCCGCTTGTTATTTTTCTTTGTAATGAAGTTGTCTGTATTTAGTAGATTGTGTGTAACACACAAAAGAGTGATGATCAGGTCAACACACACTGAAATTCTACACTGAAAAAAAAAAAAAAACTGCACTGGTATCGGATCGATATCGGTATCAGCAGATACTCATGCTTTTTGGTATCGGATCGAGATCGGTTCTGAAAAAGTGGTATCGAGCCAGCCCTATGTTTTACTGCCTGTAGCACACTACTTGCATGGACTACTTTTATGATATTTTTGCAGTGCTTTTTGTCTGTTTTAGAACAGTGCCAGATCATTGTATGGGAAACAGCAGCATGAACAGTCTTGAATAAATCTTCTATTGTGCTCTATGAAGAAACAAAAGGTATATGGGTTTGGAAAAACAAAAGGCGATTAAATAATGAAAGAATTTTCATGTTTTGAGTGAATCCTATTATATTTTTGTGTTTCTAATATGTAGCCTACGTTCTTACTTTGGCAGTGCAGGACAATAAGGTGGTGACTAGGTGATACTTGGATGGTGTGATATGATCAGAAGTGATAATTTGCCTGAAAAGTTTGAGAACTGCTGCTGTATACAATCCCTTCTATATTTAACTGTCATATTGTGGAATGTACTAATAAATATATCTCATTTTGAGGCATTGAAGTGTCTCATGTTAACTCATTCAGCTCATGTAAACAGCCTCTGGATTGACATCATCATGCCCAACCAAAACAGATGATGATGTTGAACATCTGTGTGTGATGAGAATCATTCATGAGATCTGTGAAAAGATCTTTAAGCAATGGTTTCAAGAGTAATATGATAGTTTTTTTTTTTGTTTTGTTTTGTTTTTTAAAGGAGGAACTACGGCCCCAGTTTGAAGCCAAATACTCCCGGAAGGAGAGAGTAAACCCCATCTCAGGGAAACCAGAGCCCTTCCAGCCCTTCACAGACAAACTCAGCCGACTCATGGTGTCTGTTTCGGGAATCTTCTTCATGGTAGGATTCTGTGTTCAAAATATCCTTAAAGTTACAACAAGCAGATCAGAATTATCAGCACCCGTCATGGTAATTGAGGCGAGAATTGTGTGGAATTAACTATTCTGGTTTTAATTGTTTATTTTTGTTTCTTAACAATTTCACAAACACTAGTTTATGTTAAGATGTCCTTGTAGAAATATCTAATTAACTTGTTTTTTGGTTAATTGCTTGTAATTATTCATAATTTAATGTTATTTCTATAGTAAATACATGGGTACTGTAAACTGAGTGTTACCCAGTTATTTTAGTAATTGTGTGGATGAAGGAATGGAAAATATTTAGAAAACAGTACTTACTGAATGTAACGCTCTCAGCAGCCTGTTAGGAAATAATTAATGTTATCCGGTACTCATTTGTGTAATTACATTGTAATTACACAAAAGCCAAATCATGTACACCAAATCTGTGTACATACCATGAAAAGGTAGGAAAGATTTTTAATAATAATTTAACAAATAAATAAAATAACACTTCAAAGACTGATTGCAGATTTTTGAGAGCTGCTGGCAAAAATACGCTCTTAAGATGCATTTGTAGATGATGCAGATGAATGCAGATGTCACAATTGAATGTCACGAAAATCATCACTATCCATCAGTATCATCAGTTCTGAACCCTATTTGTAGCCCAAAAAAATTAAACAAATGAAATTTTTAATTTGATTTTTAATTGTTCAAAGTTAGATCACAAAGCTTCATTACCATAAATAACTGACTCCCTCTGGTGGCCCTGGATTAAAAGGCAATGCATATCAAAACTATACCAAACTTTGTAAAGGGAAACTTTTGCAAGATTCCGATGTATTTCCATCTATTTATAATATTCCTGTTTGACACCTTGTTCACCTCTCGTCATCTTTCTTCCAGATCTCTCTGGTTCTGACAGCCGTGTTTGCCGTGGTTGTGTTTCGGCTCATTGCCATGGAGAAGTTTGCTTCCTTCCGGTGGGAGTTTGTGAAGAAGAACTGGCAATTCGCCACCTCAGGCACTGGAGTCTGCATCAACTTCATGATCATTATGTCTCTGAATGTGGTTAGTGTCTTTCCTCTAGTCCCGAAGGCCTCTTTTTCACACCAGAAGAGACACAATAAAGGCCCCTGGAACAAAAGTTGTCCAACTTTTTGCACTAAAGTTTCTTACATAAAGAGAAACGTGTTTTTTTTTTTGTTTGTTTTTTTGTTTTGGGGGGGGGGGGTGGATCATATGAAAGCAAAACATGTTTTAATGCAATAAAACTATTTTTACAAAATAAATAAACTTTAATGCAAAATTAAACTTATTGTGAAAATGTAAACTGATATTTTGTATCTCTCCTAGAATGGTACAATGATAATAAAATAAAGTATATCATGGAATATATTAGAATATTGTCATTAATAATAACACAGATTTTGTAATAAAATACATTCCCATTTAGTCATTATAATGTATGTGTTTTTAATCCATTAGGTCCAATGTGTTTTTGCAGCATGGCTGTTTTCACAGCACCAGCCAATCAAAAGAAATCATGTTTCTTATTTCATAGCATCTCAGGTGTTGCTCTGGTTATTCTGAAATGCCAGAGGCTCAAAATGAAATCATCAAAATGATTGACTACTATTACATGTTGTCGCTCCCAAACATAAAACATAAGGTGATTGCTAGCAAACATAAACTTTATTACAGCGTTTTGTCTGCATCCTTAAAACAGCAAGTCATTTATTCAGTAAAAGAGTGACTTCCTGAGCGGTTAAAGATTTTTTTTTTTTTTTTTTTTTTTTTAAGTGTTTTTGAAAGAAGTTGTTTACCAAGACTGCATTTATTTGACAAAAAAAAAAAAAATAAAAATAAAAAAAAATAATAATAATAATAATAATACAATAAAGATGGTTATATTGTGAAATTATTACAATTTAAGTTTACTATTTTAATATATTGTAAAATATAATTTATTTCTGTGATTAAAGCTGAATTTTCATCATCATTACTCCAGTCTTCAGTGTCACACGATCCTTCAGAAATCTTTCTAATATGCTGATTTGCTGCTCAAGAAACATTTCTGATTATTATCAATGTTGAAAACAGTTGTGCTGCTTTGTATTTTTGTGGAAACCGTGATGCATTTTTTTTTTTTTTTTAGAATGCTTTGATAAACAGAACATTCAAAATGGCAGCTTTTTTTTGTAAATAGAAATAATTTGTAACATTATACTGTCTCTCTTGATAAATGCATACTTATTGAATAAAATTATTAATGTCTTTTAAAAATGAATGAATGAATAAATAACTGATCCCAAACTTTTGGGTGGTAGTGTATGTTATATTAACAACCTGTTGACTATTATAAACCATGTGTTAAATTTATTATTTTGGCATAGTCTGTAAATCTATGTTCATTCATTCATTCATTCATTCATTTTCGGTCTTGTCTGTAATGGTACTGAGTCGATTCTTTTTTACGCACCAGGTCTATGAGAAAGTGGCCTACCTGCTTACAAACTTGGGTAAGTATTGATTCAGTCAAGGTTACTATTGATTGAGTGAGTGTGAAATACTTGCAGTCTTCACTCTGGGAGAAACTTTCCCCATGCCTGTGACATGCAGTGCATGGCTAATACTGTTCACTTGTGATCTAGAACATCCACGGACAGAGTCAGAATGGGAAAACAGCTTTGCCCTCAAGATGTTCCTCTTCCAGTTCGTCAATCTCAACAGCTCCACCTTCTACATAGCCTTCTTTTTAGGAAGGTAAACAACTCTTGATCTAGTTCTGATGTATTATTCAGTACTTGGTTTACTTGTTTTTGCTGCTTTCATTCGCCCATATCGTACCACTTGAGATCTGTTTGCCATCAGCACAAACAGGAACTTCATGGAGCTAACATGCTAACACAAACGCCTCCCCCACAATAGCATGGCTAATTGAATTTCAAAGCTAATTTCACATGTGTTATTGTGATGTGTGTGTATTCTGCAGGTTTGCTGGCAGGCCGGGGGACTATAATAAGCTGTTTAACCGGTGGAGGATGGAGGAGGTGGGTGAGATGAGGCGGTAATGAGTTTTCTCACACTTAGTTATTATTGCCCTTCGGCATGATCAACATTCCCCTATCAAATATCTGCCTCAGTTATGCAACTGCCATGAGATTAAAAAAAAAAAAAAACGGTCATTATTCAGTGCAGAATCTCTCATAATTGCCTCAACATAACAACTGTGGTTGCTCTTAACACTAGTGTACTGTTTTAGATCTAGTCTGTTTAAAGCATGTAATATAATCAAAACCACCCTTGTGAAAAACAAATGTGCTTAATTGTATTGAATTTCAAAACTTAGAAATCTTAATCTTAAGAACTGTTCTTGCAGACAGTATCATTTTAATGAAATAAAAGGCCACTTAAATGTAATTACAGAAAGAGTCCAGATTCATTTCACTTTAACAAACTTACTTTTAAAAGTGCACTTGTCAAATTAAAAGTTTTACTTTAAAGTACATTTTAAATCACTGTTTTAATCACTTTAAAAAAAGTACATTTATTTTGATGTGTTAACTAACATACTAAAGCACATGTAAAGTACTTGATTATAATTTGAACTGCTGTGTGTTATTCAATATTACATTTAAAAGTTAAATATATTTATAATTATTACATTTTTTAATGGTAAAGTTGCAGTTTAGTACATTTAAAATATACTAAGTGCATATATAAGTGTCAATAGAAATGACATTGTAATATATTTTAGTGTACCATAAATGCTTGTCAGTACACTCAGCAGTACACTATGATTATGAAGTAACATATAAAACTATACTGGTTGCACTTTTTTTTTTTTTTACAGTACATGCAC
The DNA here is from genome assembly GCA_039654775.1 of Spinibarbus caldwelli. Taxonomy (NCBI): domain Eukaryota; kingdom Metazoa; phylum Chordata; class Actinopteri; order Cypriniformes; family Cyprinidae; genus Spinibarbus; species Spinibarbus caldwelli. The sequence goes on along the minus strand of CM077265.1, from coordinate 22,773,375 downwards.
TTAGGTGTACTTACAGTGTATTTACCTAAAAAGTACTGTAAAGTAAGGTAACTACATGGGTTGAGGTTAGGTTTAGGGATAGGTTCAGGGTTAGTACCTAGTTATTACCTATTTATTGTAGTTACTATAATAAATACATAATGTATATGAGGAACAGGACTGAAAAGTGATACCAATTACTTAAGTCCTGTTTAAGTGGTTCAAAAAATATATATATATTATGCATTTAATATAAATTTAGACTATAAAAAAGCTATAATACATTTTCATTTAATTGCAATTAAATGCAACTAAGTGTCAGAGAACATTACATTCAGTTTACTCTTAAGTTTATTCTTTTAACGTATATTATTTCCATAATAAGTACTCTTTGTAAAGTGTGCTAAAATGGACTTTTGTTTCACTTCTATTTTTTTTTTTTTTTTTTTTTTTTTAGTGTCATCCCAGCGGTTGTCTGATCGACTTGTGCCTACAAATGGGAGTAATTATGGTGTTGAAACAGATCTGGAATAATTTCATGGAGCTGGGCTACCCGTGAGTATCAGCAGACACACAGTGGCGTCAGACCTGGGGAGGCCATGAAACATGATAATCGGGCACTCCTGCAATCTTAAAACACCCTGACAAGACTGTTAAACTATTGCAATAACTGGGAAAATGCTGTTCTGTGTTCATATTTCAGACTACACCTTGTTGAACCGATGGAATTCTGTTGAGCCTCTCTCCTATCATGTTATAATCACACAGTATCGTATATTGTGTATATCACAATACAGGGGGCATATTTTACAGAGATGTCACAAAATACTTATGTCGAATGGCTCTTACTTGGCCAGTAAACTCTTGATAAACCCATTTTCCTCTTGGATGGAGCTGGTGTAAATGGCATTTTGTTTGATTTTATTGGTTCTTTCTTAACCCCTAAACCTAGACAGTAGTCATACAGATTTCTTCATGTCACTTTTTTTTATCTTTCTTTATAGTACGTTTTAATTTTTGTTAAATATATACATTATTTCATAAGATCCGGCTTTGTTATTGAATGTATGAACAATTATTACTCAATTATTAGCTCGAACAGAAGGTGTTTGCTGCACTGGACATTCAAAGAGAGAGTTTGTCCTTAGTTCCAGTCCACTGCGTTCACGGCTGACTGATTTTGCCAACCCTGCAGTACAGAGAGAAATGTATGCCTCATCAGAAAGAGCCTCAACAACACAGTGTACTTAACAGACTATCAGCAAACCATGATGAGAGATGTTAGCTTAGATTAACATAACTGTGCTCTGTCCATCATTGTTCACAGAAAAATGGCAATTCTGTTGTTATTAACTTATGTTTATTTTGTTCTAAACCCCAATTCTGTCTTTTTTGGTGAACATTTCTTTCCTTGTAAAAATGAAGTGTGCTTAGTTGTATTGTATCTATCTATCTATCCATCCATCCATCCATCCAGAGCAAATTGGAGTTGCAGATAATATAACATCAATTAAAAAAAAAGTAATATTTAAACAAAAACATTTTTATTTTTATTTTTTTAAAGGTAAACAAGTAGTATTATTCCAGTTTAAATTAGTATACTAATATATGCTTTCATGACTGTGTTTCTTAAACTTCAGTACACCTTTTAAAGGTGCACTTTGTAATAATATCAAATTAAACGGTTTATATTAAAGTGCATTTTAAATAATTGTGTTTTAATAATCTTTTGTTGTGCTTTAAAGAAGTACACTTATTTTGATGTGCTGACTAAGATACTAAGGCACATGTACTACTCAGTTACTTGATTATTTAGCTACGGCCATAACCTTTACTCTTCATCACTTACCAAATTCAAATTTTAAGTCTTTTTCCCCCACTTTTGCTCCTTGTTCAGGCTGCTGCAGAACTGGTGGTCCCGGCGTAAGATGAAACGAGCAGGAGAGCAGAATAACAGTAAAGAAGAGCTGCCGCAGTGGGATAGAGACTGGAACCTGCAGCCCATGAATGCACACGGCCTGGTGGATGAGTATCTGGAGATGGGTGAGTCCTGCTCAACAAAACCTGCTGTGAGAGCTTGTGAAGAGTGTAATTTTCTGTCATGGTGAAGCAGAAGTAAGATGCATAGTTTAAGTTAGTTAGCTGCCTTAATAAATATAAATCTAATTTAATGTAAATGATGGTTGAAGATAACTGATTTGCCCTTGAGTACTGAGATTTGTTACCACCACAGTAACACAAAACCATTTTACACTAAGTATGTTCATCAGGGCGGCATACTTGCAATGCATTGTGCAAGCATTTGTGTCAGTGTTTCTGAACTAAATAAGCAATTCTTAGGCTGATTTCCCCCAAAAAGGGTTAACGCTTGATTATAATGAGAGTGCTCTAGTTTGTTGCATTATTTTCTTGTAATCTAGACTGGCTGCAAGTTTCGTATGTTTTCTGTACAGTTCTACAGTTTGGTTTCACTACAATCTTTGTGGCGGCATTTCCTCTGGCTCCTCTGCTTGCTCTGCTCAACAACATCATCGAGATCCGATTAGACGCCTACAAGTTTGTCACGCAGTGGAGGAGACCGATGCCCGCCCGCGCTACTGACATCGGTTGGTCCTTTTCACCTCAATTAGCCTGGTGTCAGTTTATTCCAATCGAAATGCAAGAAACACAAGAGTCGTTTGTTGTAATTAATTAATTTAGTTTGTTGTAAATATAGATTGTTAGAATAAATATTCACAGTAAACAGAATACATAAATGCTTAATGTTCTTTAACATAGCAGATTATTTTAAAGATTTCTGTGTTATCTCTCATGGTAAACTTCAATATATTTTGGTTTGTTTGATATTTTTTTTTTTTTTTTTTTTTTAATTAGGTATCTGGCATGGTGTCCTGGAGGGAATTGGAGTTGTGGCTGTCATAACAAATGCCTTCGTCATTGCCATCACTTCGGATTACATCCCTCGCTTTGTCTATGCTTTCAAATATGGGCCCTGTGTGGACAAGGGTTACCGGCATGAGAAGTAAGATTTCAAAATAGCTGCAAGCAGCAATTACAGACCCAAAAACAGTGGCATGTGCAATGTAAATCTGAGCAGATTTATTTGGTTAGCACCTCTGTTGGTGATGGGTGGTTGCCAAGATTGTTCAGCTTCACCATCTACTTTGTCAGTGCATTTCTGGGAAACTGGGAAATTGACAGATTTTTATGGAAATAATCTGCATCAAGTCAATTCAGACTGACTGTATTTAGACAAAATTATGAATTTGTGTGAATCTCTGTGTTGCTAATGCTGTGTATTTTTTGTGTGTGTGTCTTTACAAAGATGTCTAAGAGGATACTTGAACAACAGCTTGTCTGTTTTTGATATGGGTGAACTGAAAAATGGGAGTTATCATCCTCGATACTGCAGGTACTGCAACACTCATGCTACAGTTTTATGTTGTTATACGCTTGTTCTTCAGTTTGGTTTTGTCCTTTTCTCAAGGTAAATTTGTCTTATTCCCCTCTACAGATATCGAGATTACAGAGCACCTCCATGGAGTCCTGAACCCTACGAGTTCACCCTGCAGTTCTGGCATGTTTTGGCTGCCAGATTAGCTTTCATCATAGTCTTTGAGGTCAGTGCTACTTAACTCTTTCACGATATTATCTAAGTAATGCTTTACACCATTAACAATCTCAGCCTACATTTCATGTGAGCCAATACAAGCACAAAAATGGACTTGAGGTATAGGCTCTAAATGGGTTAATTCTAAATTGAACCTATCTGAATAAGGCCATACTGGGACTAATTCAGAAAAGACCAACAAGGAACTCATGGAAAACCCCATTTAGAGTCCATAGTGGGGATAATTCAGATAGGGCCAGCATGGAACTTACTCAGAGCATAAAGTGGGGCTTACTCACATAGAGATGACAAGGAATCTATGGACAAACCCATGTTGAGCCCATACCTCAAGTTCATATTGTGACTACATTGGCCTCACCTTGAATTGTTGACTTGGGGAAGCTATTTTGAAATTTTAGCTTGCAAAGCTATAAGCTATTCATGATTTTAAGTAGTTAAATTAAACCTGCCCTTTGATAAAGTTTACAAGGTTCTAGTGCAGGGGTCTCCAAACTCAGTCCTGGAGGGCCGGTGTCCTGCAGAGTTTAGCACACCGGCCCTCCAGGACCGAGTTTGGAGACCCCTGTTCTAGTGTAATGGAGTCCAGCTAGTACAAGATGATAAACATCACTTCCCTGACCTCAGGAGGCACACTAGTAATTGGTGTTAGAGGGTGCAGCCTTTAGAGTCCTTGTTAATGTGCCTGACTTCCATTGCCGGTTCAGACCCCGTTTGGAGCGATCTAACAGGAAAGGGCTACAGTGGTGCCATGACCCGTACAGGAGTTAGGAGCGTGAGTGTAACAGATAACTGTGATAACTGTGCAAGTAAACTGGTAAAGGTAAAGGCTGTGGTTTTTAGCGCCCTATTTAACATGCCTGACTCCCATGCTGGCTATTGTCTATTCAAGCCATGCTTGGAGTGGGCAGAGAGGAACTGGTAACACTAGCGCAGTGTACCTAATCTCAGGAGCCAGAGTTTTGACTTTTGTCAAATAGATTAATTCTGGCAAAGAACCACCAGAATATGTTCATGTTGGGAAAAAAAAATGTGTTGAATGTCCAAATAAGCTATATTCTTAAAACAGTATGCAAAAAAAAAAAAAAACACCCAAATGACCTATTACTTCTAAGATTCTGATGTGCTCATTATCATAGGACCATGATGGCACTGGTCCTCCTTCATGCAAGGCTAATTTAGCTACTTCTCAGTCTAAGATTATTTCATGTTTATGATTTTCCCATTGTCTGTTGTATTCTCCATAGCACCTGGTGTTTGGCATTAAGACCTTCATAGCCCACATGATTCCAGACATGCCCAAAGACCTGTGTGATCGCATGCGCAGGGAGAAATACCTGACGCAGGAGATGATGTATGAGGCGGAGCTGGAGCACCTGCAGAAAGAGCGGAAAAAGAATGGCAAACGTTATCACCATGAGTGGCCTTAGTCATCCCTGTCCATAAATACACAAAAAAAAGCCCACTGGAGAACCACATACGCTACCCACGAAAGCACATAAAGACTTGAGAGTGGCGAACAAGCATCTTTGCAACATGCACAACTGCAGCACACATGTGAACACAGACATTCATGTACTGCTACCTTGGACGGCTAGCTTTATTGACTCCATGCATGGGCTGCACACTTTTCATTGCTGCGACAAACCAGGGAGCAGATTCAGCATTTGAAGTCAAAACCTGATCTCCGGGTGGCCCTTTAGAGCCAGGAGTTGGCAGCTGTACTCTGCACCAAAGAGGTTCTTCTCAGTCAGATCCCTACCTGAGACCTCCGATTATCCTATATTTTCATCCTGCTGAGTGCATTTACACATTAGAGCAGTAGTTCTCAAACTGTAGTGATTGCCTGCTAAAACTGTTGGCTCATTAGCTAAAAGAAACTACGAAAGCAGTCTGGCAAAGTTATGGATTGGGATAAAGAAGTTTGAGAACCCCTGCACTAGAGAAAGCTCTGATGGGGCATTTTGTCGATGGAAATGTGTGGAATGAACGGGTTTAGTTTGAAATCAAGCGGAAATGAAATGAATTGGATTTCCGAAAGCACAACTGGACCCGCCTGCCTTCTTAAAAGTTAACAAACGTCTGCTCTAGAGTATGCTGCAGCACATGAAGGAGTTTCACTTCCACAAACCATCGCTTTGTCCATGTGAAGCATCATCAACATTGAGATCAATGGATTACAGCATTTTCTGACACAAAATAAACTCCATTGAGTAGGTGGGAAATATCATTCACTGAACACGCATCCTTCACAGCATGGCCTGCAGAGGCGCTGCTCTTTCATCTGTGTTCTGTGGTAGTTCTGAATGAAGCACTTGTGCGGTTGGATTGTTTACTATGCAGACGAAGGGCTTTTGGAGTTCCTGTTTTCTGCTTGCCTACTTGTCTGCGTCTCTGTGCGTGGCAGCTATCATCCCGCTGTGAAGCAGTTCTGTACCTGGTGACCAGGCAACGTGACGACGTTTACTTACAAACATATTTACCAATATGCCCTCTCTTTTCGCTTGCCAGCATCTCACATTGTGATTCTTGTTACAAAAGTGGTTACTGGTAAAGGTTAACAAATAAAAATCAGTTTGTTTATGCAAATGAACCGTTTTTATGTACTACATCGCCTTGAAAAGATATGCAGATCTGTCCGTACAATAAGTCATTTTGTCAAGGCAAAATAAACAGAACAAATAGCCAATATTGGCAAAATGGTGATATAAATAACATGCATGTTTTTTTGTTTTTGTTTTTTTTTATTGCATGTTGTTTCTTTGTTTTTCATTATTTTATAATAAGACTATGTCATGTTCATATGCCTGGTTTTGTAGCGTGTGAGCTGAATTGATGTGAGTGTAGCTGCGTTTGTTGCTCAGCTGTCATGTGTCTTGTGTGCTTATGGCCCCATCAGTCCATGCGCAAGACAGTGGCTATCTTTGGAACAACATACTAGCATCTCTGCAGTATAAAGTATGTATGCTGTGAATTTTCTGTACGTGTAAAACCCCCGGATTAATTACTACATTTGCAAAAATATTCAGCATACAACCAGAGTGAGCTGTGTGGAATGCAGTATCCAACCTGATCCCATGACAAAAACGTACCTGTGGGAACTTTTTCGCAAGACGCGAAATACGTACTGCCATGTACATTTCGTGACATATTTGATGTGAAATGTCCACTGAGTGGCACTAAAATAGTGCTTGTTTTTTTTCCCCCAGAACAGATGAATGTAAATATGGTACATTTTATGTGACATTGGTTTTGTACGTGTCACCGCAGTTCTGATTTGAAATTTCTGTTGAATGGCACTATAAGTCTAATGCTTAGTGACGTTTTAAAATAACGTACCATCTTTTTTTTTTGTTTTTTGATCTTTCAAAAACACCTTCATCTTTCGGCTCTTTCATTGTGAGTCATGTGTTTCATGGGATTTGTACCCAAGGATTTCACATCCTAAGTCCAATTCCGTGCCAGCTGTGCTACTGAGCAAGCTTGCATATGGAGCTGTAATCACAACTGTGTATGAAAACAATTACAAGGGCTCGATGTTTTACCATCTCAAGTGTTCATTTCTGTTGGAAACTGCAGTGAAACGTACATGGTGGAACGTATTTTTCGTCTTGCGAAAAAGTTCCCACAGGTGCGTTTTTGTCATGAGGTCAGGTAGGCAGTATCCCACAATGCAATGCTTTTGACCTAACCTACAGTACAATAGAGCAATGCAGTGATTAAATACTTGATTGTCAATGAAAGTTGACAAAAAAACCCAACAGGGTTTCCATTGGCTTTTGGATTACTACAGAAAATAAAACCTTTGACCTACAAAAGTTTGATTCTTACACTTTTTGTTCATCACGATAATTTTCACAATTGAACACAACTTTTATGAATTTTGAATGCATAAATACCATCGCAAGAAATAAAGGCTATAAATGAACTGCACCACGGTCACATGACTTCAACATCACCATTTCTAAGCTTCTGACAAACTCTTTATTTAAAAAAAATAAATAAATAAATAAAAAAAATTCTGAAAGTTTGAGTTAGAATAGTTTGCAAGAATGTGATAAATAGAGGGGAATAGCAAGCAGAAATGTTTTCGTGTGTGATGGGATGACGTTTAATGATCCCCATCCTCCTCTATACTCCCATTTAGCCATTTGTTAGCAACTGCTTTTTGCAAGACAATTAAAATCTTTAAAAATAAATAAATAAAAATCACAGGACGGTATTACTGATGTATTTTATGTTGTAAAATGCTCATTTACAGGCTTTGGCCTACAAAAAATCATCCCTGTAGCACTCTATTTCCAGTAAGATTAATGAAGTAGAAAAAATAAAAATCCTTCTTGATTCATTATTTGATTGGAATACCAAAAATGGATTAAAAATGTGTTTTATTTTCATTCACTCCCTGAATCAATGAGTTATGTAGCAACAATGTAGCAGAGCACTTTTTGAAGCATTTATTGTTGCATAATGGATGCTGTATCATAAACTGTATACATCTGTATACATAAACTGTGCAGTATGAAGTAAGCAGCAAGCTAGTGTTCCACTCCAAACATAGCCAACTACTGTAAAATATCAAACACCACAGCATATTAATCTATCCACCATTATCCATACAGTTAGAGCTTAAAAAGATGTGATGATGGAATTAGCATCGGGACAGTGGACATGGAAGACATATTCTGTTATTTTACATTTTGTTTTTTTTTTGTTTTTTTTTCTTTTTTTGTAAAAATGTAAAATGTTGTATTTTCTGTATATTTCTCTTTTTGGGTGTGTGTGTGTGTGCATGTTTAAATATGTGCATTCATAATTGTGTGTTTGCATGTGTGTGAGAGAGAGCGAGAGTTTTGTACAGCTGATGAAGTGAATGCTCCCAGCATGCATTTCATTCTTACACAGTTTTTCAAAAGGCAATGACTATGTACGAAATAGCATACTACCCTACTCGTGCTATTTTTTTATTATGTATACTGTGCAAAGTACTTGAATTTTGTGTGCATGGAATATTAAGGCTTACTACATGTGCTATAATCTGCATTATAGAGCAGTGCTTGAGATACTGTGTCCCACAATGCAATGTGTTCAACTTGACCTTACATTTCAGTGTGACAAATGCATTGAAAGTAATATCAACCATGACTTTCTCAACTCGTTCTCTGATCAGAATGAGAAAAAATTAGATTAAAAGTGCAATATAAATACCAGAGCTTAGTTTAATTCAGTAAAACATGCAATGTAATGTGTCATTGCATAAAGAATTCTCTTTAACATTCTTAAAAATAGTAGGTCCAAATACAGTATGTACTGTGTGGTAAGAAGTATTCACGAAATACATTAGTATTCCATTTCGAAGACAGTCTATGCATCTGTCTGCCTCAGGCCCTTTGAATGTTTGCAGATGAGATATTTGTATCATATTTTCTTAGCTTGAATCAAGTCTTGCTTTTTTAAGTATATATTTTTGCACTTTCCATTTGCATGGGTAAGACCCCATATGGGTACAGATATAGACTCAAAAAACTCAGAACAGAAGCTTAGATTGTGTTCTCGCTTCATAGATACTACACTGAATTAAAGCTGAATTAAAGTTTCATGAAAGCACTTTAGGAGTGTAATTCATGAAAGCACTTTAGGAGTGTAATTTTTTCCCCGTTACCTCTATTTAAGATTCTCGTTTAAAATAAAAATTTTACAAATATTACTGTGTAGTTTATTAGAACAGTGATTCCCCTTCAGTCGGTCATTCCGAGTCACATTGGTGACCGATGAATGGGATCTCGCCAGAGAGACCAATCCACTTCGAGTGTAACTAAACAAGCCAATGGACATTGGCATGCGGTATTTCGCATCTGGCTGCCACACCCCACAGCACGGTTATAAGAGGCAGCAGGTGCACCGCATTAATTCATCCTTTCGCTTCAGAGCCGAGCAGTGGTGTATCACTACTGCTCTCCTGTTCCTCGAGTGATTTCTGAACGAGTGCGGGCGTTACAGCGCAGCAGCGGTGGTCGCAGTCACACGGGAAAAAGATCGTCTTCGTGCAGACATCCACACCAGGAGTGTGTGGTGGCCAGCTCCCCTGCGTGCTTCAGCACTAAAAGAGCAATTTCTCTAAAAGAGCAACATGGGTGATCGCGTCTTTTTAAAGATGTCTTATCACCCGTGCGTTTCTGGGTGTGGTCGTTTCCTGGCGCCTCAGGATGGTCACGATCACTGCCTCACGTGTCTGGGCAGTCAGCACGCTGAGGAAGCTTTCGTGGATGGTTCATGCTCTTCTTGTTGCATAAAAGACTCCGCTATGTCAAACATGGGCGGAGTCCCTCTGCCTCTGCCGCGATCCAGCGTTCGTCCCGGCACCCGGGACCTCATCATGGTGAGGGCTTCCCCAAGTGGAGTTCCTCACCCCTCAAGCACTCTGCAGCCGGTGGAGCTGCCGTTGGAGTGGGCTGGGCCCTCTGCAGGTCGGAGTGCACCACTCGTTTCCTTCGGTGCCCCCTCTGACGACCAGATGTCAATCGCTGCATCGGAGGGTGAGCCCTCTCTCTCCGGGGATGATGACTCAGCTGCATTGCCCCCTTCGGGTGTAGTAGCGTTGTCCGAGCCAGACCCAGAGTTGACGGCTGTGCTTTCCCGGGCTGCCGAGAATGTCGGGCCACCGCTTTCCGATCCTTCGAGGCTGGACGAATGGTTTCTCGGTGGGGGTCGCGCTGGTTCTCAGCGCCATCTCTGGCTGTGTCTGGCCGACATGAAGGAGCATGAGAAGGTACAGTTCCTGAATGCTCCCGTGTCACAGACTGGCCTCTTCGGCGACACAGTTGAGAACTTTGCCCAACAGTTCTCGGCAGCACAGAAGCAGACTGAGGCGATCAAGCACATCATGCGCTGGAGGAAACCTGCTGCTTCCACCCTGGCTGCAGCCCTTCAGCGTGCTCGTCACCGTGGATGCCCCCCTGCGTCCGCCCCCGCTCCCACGCAGCCGCAGCAGCCTTCCACCAGGCAGCGTCGTGGAGCCGGTCACAGACAGGACGCCCAGCCCGTCCAGGCCCCCGCCAAACCGGCGACCCAGAGATGGAGGAGACTGCTCATCGGAAGATGGTGACCGCACCACTCCCTCCCCCGGAGGAGGGCCGGGTGGAGAACCTTTTGTTTCATTTTGTTTTTCGTTTTGTTTAGTTTAGTACCCAAAACTATAATAAAAGAGTGACTTCCTCAGTCTCTGGGTCTCAAGAGGAAGAGAGTTTCGAGCTGTGCATCACGGTATCGCTTCCCTCCTCCTCTCTCGCCAACGGGCAGCAGTGGGTTGCCCAAGAGCACCCCTCCTGCCCATTCATGGAACCAGGTAAGGGCTGTAACACTCGAGTCCCCACTTCAGGTCATCACACGCCAGGCTGTCACAAGCCTCGAGCCGGGTTCCTGCGTTTCCTCCCACACAAGGAGGAACCAGGTGAGTGTTACACTTCAAACCCAGACCACGCCCCCTGCTGTCACAGGCCCCGGGCCGGGTCCATGTGTTCCACCACGCTGCCCCACCGCGAGTACGTAGGTGGCCCCATTGGTTCCGCTGGCACGGTCTCTCGGAGCCTGGCTAGCACTCCCCAGTACGTCCCGGTGGCTCCTGCAGACCATCAGACTTGGCTACGTAATTCAGTTCAACCAGTGTCCCCACAAGTTCAGGGGCATCCGGTTCACTTCAGTCAAGGCTGTCGATGGCCCTATCTTGCGTGCGGAGATCGCAATCCTGCTGGCGAAGGATGTGATAGAGCCGGTCCCTCCAGCAGATATTAGGTCAGGGTTTTACAGCCCTTACTTCATTGTGCCTGAGAAAAGCGGTGGGTTATGACCGATCTTGGATCTGCGAGTTTTGAATTGTGCGCTTCACAAGCTGCCGTTCAAGATGTTGATGCAGAAACGCATTTTCGGGTGCATCCGTCATCAAGACTGGTTTGCAGCGATCGACCTGAAGGACGCATACTTTCATGTCTCGATCCTCCCACGACACAGGCCATTCCTGCGATTCACGTTCGAGGGTCGGGCATATCAGTACAAGATCCTGCCCTTCGGGCAGTTCCTGTCCCTGTCCCTGTCTTCACCAAAGTAGTAGAGGCAGCCCTTGTTCCCTTGAGAGAACGGAGGGTGCGCATCCTCAACTATCTGGCTCATACTCGCACAGTCTCATGATCAGTTGTACGCACACAGTGACCTGGTGCTCAGACACCTCAGCCAGTTGGGTCTTTGGGTCAACTGGGAAAAGATCAAACTCATGCCAATGCAGAGGATCTCTTTTTTCGGCATGGAGTTGGATTCAGTCAGCCAGACAGCACGCCTCACCCAGAAACGTGCTCAGTCGGTGCTGAACTGCCTCAAGACTTTATCAGGCAGGATGGCGTTCCCACTGAAATTTTTTCAGAGGCTCCTGGGGCATATGGCGGTAGCTGCGGCGGAAGATCCGCTCGGTCTCCTCCATATGAGACCACTTCAGCACTGGCTCCATTGCCGAGTCCCGAGGTGGGCGTGGCGACGCGGTACTCACCGGGTTCAGATTACACCAGCCTGCCGCAGAACCTTCAGCCCGTGGAGAGATCCCTCGTTCCTTCGGGCAGGAGTGCCCCTGGAGCAGGTATCCAGGCATGCTGTGGGTTTCACGGATGCCTCGGCCAATGGCTGGGGTGCCATGTACAATGGGCATGCAGTGTAAGGGGTATGGACGGGTCCCCAACTGCGTTGGCATATCAATTGCCTCGAGTTGCTGGCAGTACGCCTTGCCCTGAGCCACCTCAGAGGGCACCTTCGGGGCAGGGACGTTCTGGTCCGTACGGACAACACTGCGACCATTGCGTATATCAACCGTCAAAGCGGTTTACGCTGCCGTCGCATGTTGCAACTCGCCTACCACCTCCTCCTCTGGAGTCAGAAGCATCTGAGGTCCCTTCGTGCCATCCACATCCCAGGAGTGTTCAATCGGGCAGCCGACGAGATGTCTCGAGCAGCAATTCTAGGGGAGTGGAGACTCCCCGCTGATTTGGAAGCGGTTCGGAGTCGCTCAGGTAGACCTGTTTGCATCTCCAGAGACCACCCACTGCCAGTGGTTCTACTCCCTAGCCGAGGCAACGCTCGGCACGGATGCACTGGCACACAGCTGGCCCTGGGGCCTGCGCAGATATGTGTTTCCCCCAGTGAGCCTACTAGCACAGACACTGTGCAAGATCAGGGAGGATGAGGAGCAGGTCCTGTTAGTGGCTCCATATTGGCCCAACAGGACCTGGCTCCCAGAACTCATGCTCCTCATGACAGTCCCTCCCTGGCCGATTCCTCTGAGGAAGGATCTGCTTTCTCAGAGACGGGGCACCCTCTGGCACCCGCATCCGGACTTGTGGAAACTCCACGTGTGGTCCCTGGATGAGACGCGGAGGTTCTAGGTGACCTACCCCAGGAGGTAGCGCTCACTATCGCTTCAGCTCGAGCACCGTCCACTAGACGGGCCTATGCTCTAAAGTGGAACCTGATCGTCGAATGGTGCTCCTCTCACCAGGAGGACCCCCGGAGATGTTCGATCAGAGCCGTGCTTTCCTTTCTGCAGCAAGGGTTGGAGCGTAGGCTGTCCTCGTTCACCCTTAAGGTTTACGTTGCTGCTATTTCCTCCCGTAGAGGGGAGGTCGGTGGGGAAGCATGATCTGGTTGTCAGGTTCCATAGGTGGGCCAGGAGGTTAAATCCTCTTAGGCCTTCCTCCCTACCCTCTTGGAATTTGGCATTGGTGCTAAGAGCCCTTCAGACTGCCCCCTTCGAGCTTTTGCAGTCAGTCGAGTTGAAGTTTCTTTCTATGAAAACCCTACTCCTGACTGCATTGGCCTCGATTAAGAGGGTGGGAGACCTGCAGGCATTTTCGGTCGACGAATCGTGCCTTGAGTTTGGGATGGCTGACTCCAGTGCAACACTGAGACCCCGGCCCGGCTACGTGCCCAAGGTTCCTACCACTCTCTTCAGGGACCAGGTGCTGAACCTGCAAGCGCTGCCCCTGGAGGAGGCAGACCCAGCCCTAGCTTTTCTCTGTCCTGTACGCGCACTGCGACAGTACGTGGATAGAACTCCGAGCTTTAGGACCTCAGAACAGCTCTTTGTCTGTAACGGAGGACAGCAGAAGGGGAAGACTGTCTCCAAGCAGAGGATGGCCCACTGGATAGTGGATGCCATCACCTTGGCCTATGAAGCACAAGGTGTGCCCTGCCCGCTCAGGCTGCGTGCTCACTCCACTAGGGGTGTCGCATCATCCTGGGCGCTGGCTTGTGGTGCCTCGCTAGCAGACATTTGTAGAGCTGCAGACTGGGCGACTCCTAAAACGATCGCTAGGTTCTATAGCCTGTGTGTTTAACCGGTTTCCTCCTGTGTTTTCACCTCAAACGGGTAGTAGCACTGAGAGGCCCGGTTCAGAGTTGGCTTGCAGCGTCCTTAACGGCTAAATTCTCCCTATCGGGCTAACCCTGTCAAGTCCTCCAGCACTCCGGCGGCCAGACGTGGTGGAGCGTCTGGCGCCAGGCCTTTCAGCCAATGAATTCTTAAAATCTGGTGTGAGGCTAGTGCTCATATGAGTGACCCTGTTGGGATCCCATATTTGTATTCCACGGTACACTTACTAGGGCCGTGTTTCCCTGGCAGACCACGTTCTGCCGTCTCTAAATGATGCAGCCTGAGCCATCTCAGAGACTTCCATGTGCAATAGGGCCCTATGGGGTTACTTCACATGAGTAATGTCACTTAACCCTTTCTGGGAGGAGGTGACTCCACAGTTTGCCTCTTTCAGGTGGAAGGGCACGCTTTCCCAGTGTTATCCAAGTCCTACTGTTTGGGTTGCTCGAGGAACTGCAGTAGTTGACCTTCTCTGTGTAGAGCCCAGTCCTATCGTCTGCCATATAGGAAGGTCCAGGGGGCCTACACAGGGTACTGGAGGGCGCAGCTCCTGTGGCGCTTTGGTAGGGGATCCAATTCGTTGGTCACCGACGTGACTCGGAGTGACCGACTGAAGGGGAAAGTCTCGGTTATGTATGTAACCCTTGTTCCCTGAAGGAGGGAACGGAGACGTCACGTCTGACAGTAGAATGGAAAACAAGCCCAATCTGAAACAGGAAGTAGTCTTTACTATGACACACCATTCTCTTGGTGTACTGTAATCTATGCATGACCTCACTGATGAGCCCAGCCCATCTAGGGCTCTTGACAAACCTTTGTGTATTTGTGCACTTTTTACTGTGAAGTGTGCATGGCCTATATCTGCTTAAACTGGAGAAGACTGACCTGAGATCAGTACATGTTGTAGTGGTTCATTGTCATGAATGATCAGTTGTTAATGGCCTTGTGGTGATCTTATTAACATTAATTTACAGGCTATTGGACAACAAATGTTATTCAGGTTTTATCAAATACACTTGGTTGTGTATAAAATGTCTTCATTGAAAATGCCTGTCATAAGCACATAAAACAATAAAGATATTTATAATGAGCAACAGCATGTATTATACCATTATATTCGGTGCTTAATGCACATTGTTTTGACTAATCAATTATTAGTCAAAACAATGTGATTCTTAGTATTATTAAAGTTGGATGGTTAATGTTGGAGTTTCTGGATGCTATTTTGCTATTACTGCTTAGATTTGAAATTAAAATTCCATTTCAGAGTTTTTGTAGCTGTTTTTTGCAGCTTACAAAATGCATATGCATGGTACTGTAAGCAAATAACAGTGATACTAGTGGGTATGTGTGGAGCCAGTGGGCCTCATTATGAAACGTAAACAGAATGATTTTTTTTACAAATAGTTTGTAAAGCTGTTCTGTATGGAAGCTCTACATGTTTAGGATCTTATTTTCAAAATGATAGTTGGTGCAAACAAAATTTGTTTGGCATATGGCTGAATTAGTCTCTTTTGGATTTATGCAATATACAGAAACCAGACCTGAGAAGGGAGTCCTCAAGATCCCACAGAACTACTGTAACTGTAATTCATGGGTGAGGATTATGCTAGGTTTGAATGAATGTGCATGTGTGGCCTGAGAATTACTGGAATTCCTTAGCATACACATTTAACGGAGGCTCATGAAGCATTAGTGAATCCAAAGAGTTTATGAAGAAGGTAATGTTATGTGCAAATTACTCTGAATTTACTCATATTTATAAAAGTGTCATGAATGAGGCCCAATGTGCACTATGCTTACCATGATTTTGCCAAGTAGGACATGTACTGTACCTGGATCCAATATTGTGAACAACATTTCCATCTACTATTTAGATTTTAGAGTTAGGGATGGAGTTGGGTCTTGAGCAGGAGTGTCCAGTCCTGCTCCTGGAAGGCCAATGTCCTGCAGAGTTTAGCTCCAACTTGCCAAAACACTTGTGCCTGGAAGTTTCGATTAATCCCGAAAGCCTTTAGTTGGTTCAAATGTATTTAATTAGGATTTGAGCTAAACTCTGCAGGGTAGTGGCCTCCCAGGAGCAGGACTGGATACCACTGGTCTTAAGCAACATGCTCGTCATTTCTCTCTGATATTATGGGTAGTTTATGGCCACTGGAATGAGGTGTGGTAGGGTTTGAACATGACATTTTTCAGGTGTAAGGATTGGGACTTGAAGGTTGGAATAACGGTTAAAGCTGAAGGTTAAGATCCAGAGATTTGGGGTTAAGAGTCAAGGTTAGACCTAGACATTGGAGTTAAGTGTTTAACTGAATCTTACAGGTTAGGGTTAAAAATAGGAGCTAGGTCCACACATCATGATGGGGTGTCAGGGCCAGGGTTAGCAGCCAGAGATCTCCAACCCTGCCCCTGGAGAGCTACCGTCCTGCAAACACTAGTTCCAACCCTGCTCTAACACCTGCCTGTAATTATCAGGTAGCCCTGAACACCTTGTTTAGCTGGTTCAGGTGTGTTTGATTGGGGTTGGAGCTGAAATCTGCAGGACAGTAGCTCTCCACAAGCAGGGTTGGAGATCCCTGGGTTAGAAGAGGGAAATTCAAGTTGTTTTAGGCAGAGCTTCTCATTCCTGTTCCTTGAGATGAAGGCTCCTTCAGAGTTCAGCAATTCTGCCCCAACACACCTGTTTGCAATTATCAAGTGATCCTGAAGAGCCTAAGTAGTTGGTTCAGGTGCAGTTGATTAGGATTTGAGCATAACTTTGCTGGGGGATAGATTTTCAGGAACTGGAATGAGTACCACCGGTTTTGGGGTTAGAATTGGGGTTATGGGTTGGGTTAAGACAGGGGTGTCCAATCCTGTTCCTGAAGGGACACTATCCAGCAGATTTTAGCTCTAGCTCTAATTAAACACACCTGAATCTGCTAATTAAGGTCTTTAAGATCACTAGAAACTTTCCAGGTCAAACTCTGCTGGAAAGTGGCCCTCCAGGAGCAAGATTGAACCCCTGAGTTAGGACTAGGCTTCAGAGCTAAACAAAGATGTTGAGCACAGTCTAACTGGCAAAATCACAGTCATCTTGAATAACTCCTCTGAATGACACCACATGATTTTAGTGTTTATAGTTATGACATAAAGGCTATTAATGTGACTCCTTCTTCATCCTTGTTTACATGTAAAGCGATCAACAGTATGCATACAATAATTGTACAAAATATATCTGTAACAAAGACTTGGATCTCACTTTTCTGTAATTGTATCTTTTAAATTAAATAGTTAATGTATTCTTTGACTTCATTGAACATTTTCAATATGTTAATGTGACCAAGGTCAAAAAGTTAAAGCTTTGCTTGAACTTGACTAGTTTCATTATGGTCAAAAGCGGCATTAGTGTAACCATTTTCATGCAGGTTATTGTTATCGCTTTTGGTCTTCTCCTCCATATTTATAACACCTTCCGTGTATGGATGTTTCTCCCATGCCATGCCAAAGTCTCCCAAATCCTAAGAGAAGCAGAGAAAGGTTGCGTTTGCATTCAAAATACTCAAATCCACAGTCTAAATGATGCTCTTTACCCCTTTGTCTTCACTAAAGTCTGCATGTACAAATTTCTCAGAGCAGAAGCAGATGATGTCCTTCATTGATCGAGTCAGTCCTGGCTTTACCTTTTTGGGGTCCATTGGTCCTGCAGACACCACAATGACAGTTTTACAATACTATCTCAACATCAAATCCTCCCTCAGTTCAACAAGACTATTTATTGAATCAAAACTGGTTCCTCTAGAGAGCTTAATGATTCTGATGTCAGGCTGAATTTGTTACCCATAGTGTTGAGCAACATGGCTCATTCAGTCACACTGAAGTAATATAACTCAAATATCATGGCTGTATCCTTATTCACACAGTATGTGTCTTAAATAGTATGCCAGATAATATCAAGTTTGGAAGTAGGAATACTCAAGACATTTCATACTTCTGACCTCAAAGCATTCCAAGCATGCTGTGCTCCAAAGGTTTGCTACACAGGACTTCGAATTATCCCACCTCCACTTAAAAGTAACCATTGGAATTTCAGTTTAGTCACTGTCATCTTGACAGTGGCGTCAAACAAAGCTTCTCCTTGAAGTCAGAGTTGATTGATCTGCCTAAACTTTATTAGCCAAAATACTGCATGTTAGCTTGCTTATATTGCTCAAGAGCATGATCTATGTTATACTAACAAGAAACTATGCTTCAAACCACAAGTCAAGTGCTGTAGTTCCAACTTTTTGTTTAGTGGAACCATGGTTTTGGAAAACACTGAATTATTGACCTATGTTAGTAGTGACGGAACTTGCAACTGTTTTTAGTACAAGAAACATTGACTAACATTATTTGTGTATGAATAAATGTATGTATGACCCCTTTAAAATACCTTTGTTTGATATTCACAGCTCTCATGAGCTTCTGTGGTATGCATTGTCCCTTCTCTGAGATCAGCAGTTCTTTTCATTGTTAGACTAATAGTCTATAGCTCAAAGTGTTTTGTTGCTGCCAGTGTAAGCTAATGAAATGTTGCTCTCACCAGTCAGCAGTGTGATGAGTAGACCTGCTGCTACAGTCCCAATAAAGCCCACTGCACTATAGTACAGATAGGACATGGAGTACCATGAATCAGCCAGCCAATACCTGAATACAAGACAGACACCTTATAATGAAGGTGCATTACTACAGCATGATTACAAAAGAAAAAGAAAAAAAAAATAGGATTGTTAGCTGATTTTTATATTATATTATATTATACAAAAAAGATTACTCAAATTAATGACAGTTATAATGGTTATAAAATGGGTAATTTTTACTCATCTGTGATCACTTTTATAGAATTTCCATTATTTTTTTCTAGGATACTGAGTGCAGTCTTATACCCCATGAAATGGTTTAACAAACACAATTTTCTTTCCACAAAAATGGGGTCTTAAATTTGTTTTAAAGTATTCTGACTTCAGGAGAATAGTAGAGTCACATTGCACCTGTCAGAGGTGAGAGTGCTCGCGGTGACTGATGTCAGGTTGAATCCATCAGCTGTGATGTTGAAGTTACAGGTTGCACTGTTGAGTTTGAGCGGACGTGTGTTATTGCTGGGTGCTGGATAAATGAAAGCCCCCACACCAACCCAGAACGAGAGAGCGATACCCACAATCAGACCCCCAACTGCCCCCTAAAGAGAAAGACCACAAATCACAGAGGATGTGAAGAATATTAGGTTACACTTTATTTTACGGTGTCCTTGTTACAGTGTAATTATACATTTAAGTACTGAGCAATATTAATTAACTACATGTACTTACTATATGGGTAGTGTTAGGGTTTAGCTTAGGGTTACTTGCATGTAATTATGCATAATTTATTGTTATTATAATTGTAAGTGCATGTAATGTGTGACAAGGACACCTTAAAATAAAGTGTTACCGAATATTAACATCAGTGATGAAAAAATTAAAAAGTATCTGATCTTGAATATTATACACACTGTAGTCCACGTCCAAAGTTTTATATTGGTATTGGTATTCTTTATATCCTTACATTTTTATATTTTCATGTTTTCTAAAGGAGGTTCTTCAGATAATTATGGAAAAAAATGCTTACAAATGAAACAAGTATTTGAAAATAAAAGCTTTTTGTCAAAAAATTTAATATTGTTAAATGTTGATTTAAATATACTATATACTTACATTTAAATTAATCATTTGATACAATGCACTTATTGTGTACATACATGTTTTTAAATTGTACTTATATTTTTAAAAATACCTACAGTATATGTAGTTACATCAGTAATTAATTTCTGTTATTACATTTATAATTACACTATTGCCCCATCCCTTACACCTTAACCCACACTTAAACCTACCCATACCACCAAACCAGTCCCTAACCTTACCAGTATCCCACCTCAATAGCAGCAAAAGTGTTTTGCAATACGATATGACCACAATAAGTACATTGTACTTATTTTTTTTGTGATTAACAGCTCAGTAGTTAAACATCAGTTATTTATTTTTACAAAATATGTTATGTGTTAACTAATATGCTTTAGGCTTTGCTTAATATAATATGCATTATAAAATACTAATGAAGACGTTTTTCAAAAACCTTTTCAGTAATTACCTATAAGATTTAAAATGTCAAATTATTAAACATTCAATATTACTAAACATTACATTTTGTAAAAATCTACAAAACTGTAAAAGATGTAAAAATCTAAAAATTAAACATTTTTAAATTATGTTTGCTATTGTTTCAGATGTTTCTTGTACTTCACATTGGTCAAAATTGTTCATTCTAACAATTCTTTATTTATGCCTTATTCATGACAACCTTTAGGTTTGTGATAGGAACCAGGATTCCCAGAGAAAACAGGCCCAGCATTGGGTCTCCGCACATGCCGTGTGTCATGAATCTTGTCCGTGATCTTTCACCTGCTCACCACCAGAGGCCGCCTTCCGATTACATAGACATTCACACCACACAGACTGTTACATGCCACTCCATCAAAGACTTCATTTCCCATAATCCTTTGCCCAGTCTCATCAG
The DNA here is from genome assembly GCA_039654775.1 of Spinibarbus caldwelli. Classification (NCBI taxonomy): domain Eukaryota; kingdom Metazoa; phylum Chordata; class Actinopteri; order Cypriniformes; family Cyprinidae; genus Spinibarbus; species Spinibarbus caldwelli. The sequence goes on along the minus strand of CM077265.1, from coordinate 22,752,787 downwards.
CACTCACTGTTTTCACCTGTGTCTCATTTACCCTGTCTGCTCACTCTATATAAGCCTGGTTTAGTTTGTCATTCTTTGCAAAGTCTTGTTAGTTGTTATACTGCATTTCTGAGCATTCTCCCTGGATTTATGTCTCCTGTTTTTTTTTGTTTTTTTTTGATCTCTTGCCTGTATTTTGGATTTACCCTTTGCCTGAGTTTCCTGCCTTGTCTATTGTTTGGATTGCCTGCCTGTGTTTTGACCTGTTGCCTGTATTTTGGATCACGTCTCTGGTTTGTCCCAATAAAGCTGCATTTGGATCTCCAACCTGTCAAGTCTCAGAGCAGTACGTTACACCATGGATACTAAGAGGTACAAAAAGAGAAAGACACTCAATGACAGGAAATTAAGCAAGAACAGATAATCTTGGCCCGAATGCGAATCACATGAGCCACATACCTGCACAATTCCTCCCATATATGATGCAGCCACAGACAACGTAGTGCAGGCCACACCAAACACCACACCTGAGTATCAGTCAAGTCAAGTCACCTTTATTTATATAACACTTTTAACAATACAGATTGTGTCAAAGCACTTAACAGTATCAAACTGGAGGATAGAGTGTCAGTAATGTATAATGATAAGATTAAACACTCAATTTTCAGTTAATGGCATTTCATTATTGAATTCAGAGATGTCATTGTTTAGCTCAGTTTAGTTTAAATAGTATCTGTGAAATCAAATTGACAATAATCGCTAGAAATTAAGTGTCCCCAACTGAGCAAGCCAGAGGCGACAGCGGCAAGGAACGTCTCAGTTACGTACGTAACCCTCGTTCCCTGATGGAGGGAACGGAGACGTTATGTCGTGATGACATAGGGGATTTATTTGGAAGCCCCAATCATCTCTGACTTTAAGAGAAAACGGCAATGAATATTGGCTAGTGGATTTTGCATACCTGAGCCACTCCCTGCCCTCACGGGTATAAATAGGCGGCAGGTGCATCCACTCATTAGGTTTTACGCTGAGGAGCCGAGAACGAGTCCCTGGCAACCAGCGATGGTTCAAGATTGTGGCATGGGGACATAACGTCTCCGTTCCCTCCATCAGGGAACGAGGGTTACGTACGTAACCGAGACGTTCCCTATCTGTCGGTCACTACGAGTTATGTCGTGACGACATAGGGGTCCTATGGAAAGCGCCACAAGCTGAACCCCGTCACAACCATATAGCATAGCAAATGTTGGCAAGCAACCGCGTATCAGACAAATGCTATGCAAAGGTCGTAACCTTCCCACCGCCCCAGCGCAAATTTGCTGACCTTGGTACCACGCAGGGACCACAAGTGAGTACATCGCTGCTGGAGATAACCAAGCAGCTGTTCCTTTCCCCACAGAAATTCTCAACAGAAGGGATTTCGACCTTCAGTGAAAGATTTGCTTCAAGTCTTTCATATTTGTTGTTACATCTTGGCAGTAACGACGGGGAAACGAGCCTTCTGGAGAAGGGCGCTACGGAGGTCACATCCTGCCCGAAGGGAGGTAACATGTGGAGACACTGATATGGACTGACCCAGGCCTGGAGCAGTACTACATACGACTGGACCCTCGGGCAGATCCTACCTAGGGGTAGGGAGGAGAGCTGCCAGCAGGGCCTGACAGAGGCTCTGTCAAGGGAAGACACGGATTTACCGTGAGGGAAACCTTACCGTGGAAGAATACACAAATGGGATTACCCGAAGGGAATCAAGCCATACGGACACCTAGCCCAGTACAGGGGCTGACCGGAGACCCGGGCGAGCTAACACCAGTACTGGGCCTGGCGTCAGACTGCTCCGCCCAGTCTGACTGCCGGGGGTGCTGGAGGAACTCCACCAGGGTTCGCCGTCCGGGGAACTGAACTGGAGGAGGAAAAAGGCGCTCGTATCCCCGGGTGATGGGGAATGGCGCAGCAAGCGTGACACTGGCCAGCTCTTCCTGCCACTTACCTGTTACCCAACACACGGGAACAAACTGGCTCAGCGCGGAGACTGCAGAATTTCACGAAGGTGGCTCGTAGCAGAGAAGCTAGTGCGGGTAGTGACAGAGGGAGCCTCTCCCATCCCCATGAGGAGAGAGAGGCGCGATCGCAGCGCTGCCATGGTTACACGCTCAAAGCGAGCACATAAACCATCCACGATCGCAGCTTCAGCGTGCTGGATGCCCAGACACCGAAGACAACGATCGTGGCTGTCGACGGAGGATAGGAAACGACCGCAACCAAGAGGACACGGCCGGAAAGGCATCTTTAAAAAGTCTTTAAATTTGCTCTTTTAGGAAATCTGCTCTTTTAGTTGAAGTGCCCAGGGGAATCGCTGCAGACAGGGACACCGCTGTTTGCACCGTAACACCAACCAGAACAGCTTCCAGACAGATGATGAAAGGCTTTGTGGAGATCAACACGTTCATCCACTCAGCTCCGAAGCAAAAATCTAATGAGTGGATGCACCTGCCGCCTATTTATACCCGTGAGGGCAGGGAGTGGCTCAGGTATGCAAAATCCACTAGCCAATATTCATTGGCGTTTTCTCTTACAGTCAGAGATGATTGGGGCTTCCAAGTAAATCCCCTATGTTGTCACGACGTAACTCATAGTGACTGACAGATAGGGAACCAAAACTCCCTCTGTGACAGAATGCAGAAAAAAAAAAAACCTTGGTAGAAACCAGGCTCAGATGGGGGGCCAGTTCTCCTCTGGCCAGACGAAACCCGCAGTTCAATTCCAACCGCAGCCATGTTAGATTGTGTAAAGGGTTTATCTGATTCCCGTGGTCTTGTCCCGATGGATTTTGAATTTTAATTTGTAATTTAATGTATTTGTTATATTTGTGTTTTATTCATTATTTGAAGTTTTTCATTTATATGATTTATTTATTTGCTATAATTGTAATGTATAGTTTAATGCAATTTATTGTTTCTCGGTCTATTTTTATAATATATATTGGTTTGTTTATTATAATTTAAATTTATAGTTTAGTTCATTTAATATATTTCTGTTGTGTGTGTGTGTGTGTGTGTGTGTATATATATATATATATATATATATATATTATACTATTTATTATTTTAAAATGTATTTATTCATGTATTCATTTATTCATTTTATTCATATTTGTATATTATTGTTTTAATTAAAATTGTAAATGTATAAATGTATTATATTTCTATTTTTATATTGTTGCAATTTCTAACAATGATAGTATTATGTAGTTAGTTATTTTATTATATTTTTAGTTATTTTGTTTTATTTTAGTTTTATTGTATTTTAACCGAGGTCTTCACTAGGGATATGTCCCCGGGGCTCAACCAGGTGTCCCGGCCTCCACCGACGATCAGGGTCACAGACATCATCTCCCAGCACCGATCCATTATCTGATCCGGACACGGACTGAGAAACAGAATAAGAAAGAAACAGACAAATATTAGCGTAGATCCCATTCTTCTTACGATGTGACGAGTACATTGTGTGTTATGGGGAGTGTTTCCGGTTCCGGTTGATCTAATTAATGCAGCCTAACAATCCTTTAACGGATTTGAATAATAGAAGCATATTTGTGTGTTATGTGTAAGCCAGGTTAAAGAAATGTGTCTTTAACCTAGATTTAAACTGACAGAGTGTGTCTGCCTCCCGAACAGCGTTAGGTAGATTGCTCCAGAGTTTGGGTGCTAAATAGGAAAAGGATCTGCCGCCCACAGACGATTTTGATATTCTAGGTACTATTCAATGGCCAGAGCACAGTCAGCACACAGTCAGTAGTATTAGTAATATTTAATAGTTCACTAAGTCAAGCATCACTATTGCTATCCTTTATATTTAGAGATAATGATTCTTTACAAACCTGTAGCTCTAAGTTTGAAAATTAGGGACATCACACACCGTTTCTGCAATGGATATAAATGATATCTTAAATTGGCTAATTGAGGAGCAATTAACCAATTTTCAAACAATTCACACAATATCTAAAGACCAGAAAAAGTGGCATAATGTTGGAGAGATTTATGTTTTTGTTTAAATCATTTTAGCTCTTGATTTGGAGCCATATGATTTATCAACCTCCCATTGTTTTTTTGTTTTTTTTGTGTTTTGTTTTTTGTATTTAATTGAATGTGCACTTGTAGTATACTTCAAATCTTCAAAGTACATTAAAAAAAAACTATGTTATCATTCTTTGCTTGTCTAAGTGCTAAGTGTTTAACTTCTACAATTTTTAGATCAACTTTATACGGTTGTGCTCACATAAAGGTTGAGCTGCTCTGTTTTGTTTTGGTTCACTCCGCCTTTTGTTTGACCTACTTCTGCCTGTTAAAAATGTTACCCTTCCTGGTAAAAATCAGGAGACCCAATGATCTGTTGCGTTTTCATTTCTGCCCATATAGAATGAACAGACTTTTTCATCTCGCTGTGACTCATAATGATGTACTGATCCGCCAAGACAAATCTCTTTTAGTGATTAAATCTGCTCTCATGCCATATGACAGAATCAATATTCTGATTATGAGCATATCCTCTTTTAATGTCTTGAACATATTGGATGTATTTACACAGAGCTTTGCTGATCCAGTTGGCTGCTTGGTTGGACAGATCTCTAGGCTCACAAAGTCCTCATACGTCACCGTGGCCAAAGAATTGATACTGGCAGCTACTGTGCTGAAAAACAGAAACAGAACATGACGTCTACTTTTATAGGTCAGATGTTTTGCTCAGATAAATATACATGAAAAACCATTTACGAAAGAAGGTCGTCCAAAAATGAAAGTTTTGTCATTATTTACTGTCTAACAAACCTGGAAATTTCTTTGAATTCCAGAAATGAATAACACAAACGGTCTTTTGACTGAAATCTGTTAACCCTCATGTTGTGTTCCAGTTATTGTTTTCCCTAAAAATGCTAATTAATGTTATTGCACTGGACTAAAACTTATTGATTTTGCTCACACAGGGTATAACAACTTGTGGTGTTTCCCAAAAAAATTGCTTGTGAGTTTCTCATTATGTTATATTATTACCGCATTTTGGATTCAATCTTTTTGTCAACTTGTTTTCGCTACCTGGTCTCAAAAACATAAAACATATCTCTGAAAACTTTTCCGCAAAACGCAAAATATGTACCAAGTACATGTCACTAGAGGCGGTAAAACAGCGAGCACTAATCGTTTTCGTACACAGTTATGATTACAGCTCCATATGTTTCAGTTTCTGGACATAACAAGCTTGCTCTGTAGCTCTGCCTCTCGGAATTAGACTTAAGATGTGGAATCCTTGGATACGAATCCCGTCAAAAACATGACTCACGATGAAAGATGAGAGATCGAAAAACAAGTTACAACGGCATGTTTGCAATTGCGTTTTTACGTCACATTCACTTTTGTTCATACTATTGGGTAGGTTTAGGTTTAGTGCAGATGGTACGTTATTTTAAAAATGGAGCATTGGACTTATAGCGCCACTCAACGGACATTTCAAGTCAGAACTGCGGTGACGCCTACAAAACCAACGTCACATAAAACGTACCATATGTACATTCATCTGTTCCAGGGAAAAAAAAATGAACACTCTTTTAGTGCCACCCAGTGGACATTTCACATCGAATATGTCACGAAACGTACACGGTGGTACGCATTTCGATACTTGCGAAAAAGTTCCAAGAAGTATGTTTTCGCCATGAGACCAGGTTGCGTTTTTGTCAACCTGTTTTCAATTATCACGTTTTGTATTTCTTTTTGGAACAGATTGGTCACTCAGTGAGGCCTATGACCAATCAGTTCCAAAAAGAAAAACAAAACCTGTGCTAATTGAAAACAAGTTGACTGAAAAATTGAATCCAAGATTTGGTTATAATATAGCATAATGATAGATTTTCAGGCAGTTTTTAAAAGGCTGGTCATTTTTGACCAGAAACACCAAATTAAGTAAAAGATTTTCAGCACAAGGGTTGAAATAATGTACACTTACAGGAGTCCCAATTATCAGTGGTATATATCTAAATCTAAATTCTAAAAAAAAACGTCTTCACTTTAAACACTGTATTCAGGATCTAAGCAAATTTGAAAAAAAAAAAAATTAAATTTAAATTAAACTCTATTACAACATTTAGTTTCTATTATCACATATATTATTGTGAACTTTAATGTGTAAATTGAAAACCACTGAGGGACAAAATTAACTTTACCTCAGCGTTCCACTGAACGCACACACAACAAATAAGCCTGGCAGTCCTGGACATTCACCGAGAATTTCCATCACAAAATATGGCAAGAGCTGAGATAAAAATGGGTGCACTAATGTTAGGTTTGAGCAACAGTAACAGTAATGCTTACCTTAGCGAGCGCCACTAATAATACTGGTAAACAAGGCAAGGCAAGGCAAGTTTATTTATGTAGCACATTTCATACACAGTGGTAATTCAAAGTGCTTTACATAAAAAGACATGAAATAGTCATTAAAAAATAATAATCACAACAATAAAAACAAGGAATTAAAAAATAATAATAATAAAAACAAAATGATATAAAAATTGATTTAAAAACAATTTAAAACAGTTAAGAATAGAAAATGATTATACATAGTGCAATCAGTTCGGACGTAGCACAGTGCTCATTTAACAAATGCACAGCTAAACAGATGAGTTTTGAGTCTGGATTTAAATGTGGCTAATGTTTTAGCACATCTGATCTCATCTGTAAACTGGTTCCAACTGCGGGCGGCATAATAGCTAAAAGCGGACTCCCCTTGTTTTGTTTGAACCCTTGGTATTTCTAACTGACTCGATCCTAGTGATCTGAGTGGTCTGTTAGGTTTATATTCTGTGAGCATATCTGCAATGTATTTAGGTCCTAGGCCATTGAGTGATTTATAAATGAGTAAAAGTACTTTAAAATCAATCCTAAATGTAACTGGAAGCCAGTGTAAGGACTTGAGGACTGGTGTGATATGCTCAGATTTTTCTGGTTCTAGTCAGAATCCTGGCAGCAGCGTTCTGGATGAGCTGCAGCTGTCTAATGGTCTTCTTGGGAAGGCCGGTGAGGAGACCATTACAATAATCCAGTCTGCTTGTGATAAAGGCATGAACAAGTTTCTCCAAGTCTTGACTGGACACAAAACATCTAATTCTTGCAATGTTTTTGAGATGATAGTATGCTGATTTAGTTACTGCTTTGACATGACTACTAAAACTATGGCCTGTCTCCAGAATCACCCGAAGATTTTTGACTTGATTTTTAGTTGTTTGAGCCTAGAGTCAAGGCATGCATTCACCTTGAGAACTTCATCTTTGTTTCCACATGCAATGACTTCAGTTTTCTCCTTGTTTAACTGAAGAAAGTTCTGGCACATCCAACTGTTAATTTCATCAATGCATTGGCAGAGGGAGTCAATGGGGCTATAGTCATTTGGAGATAGGGCTAGGTAAATCTGGGTATAATCAGCATAGCTGTGATAGAACCAAATTGCCTTTCTCATTATTTGACATAGTGGGAGCATATACAGGCTAAACAAGAGCGGTGCAACAATTGAGCCTTGTGGGACTCCGCATGTCATGGAGTAAGACCACTTAGACTTATGCTCTCCTATACTCACATAATAACCTCTACCTTCTAAGTATGACCTGAACCATTTGAGTACCATCCCAGAAAGCCCGACCCAGTTTTCCAGTCTCTCTAGAAGTATGTTATGATCGACAGTGTCAAACGCAGCACTAAGATCTAGTAGTACCAGCACTAATATTTTGCCAGAATCAAAATTGAAGCGAATATTTATTATCTTAATAAGCGCTGCCTCTGTACTGTGATGTGCTTGGAAACCAGATTGATCTCTAAACAAATTACTCTGAACTGCTGACAGAGACATGACAATTCTGATGACTATATTATAGAGATTCTATTCAAATAGATGTATGGAGATCATCACCTGGTCTGGAGCAGAGACCAATCCAGCTGACCAGGGGTCACAGAGGGAGTAGAAAGCATACATTATCAGACCAGATACCATAGCACAGAACAGAATGATCCACAAACCCAGCAGATTCAGATACAGAGGCCATACAGAGGCCTGAGACACAAGAAAGATGGAGAAAAACAAACAGAAACCTCCAAAATAAGAGCGTTTTCTCAGTTTTGTTGTTTGTTGTGTATTTGTTTTTAAAATCAGAGATATAAAAAGCAGTAGAAGTGGAGAAGAAATTGTATTTAATAAGGTAAAGTATGGGTCTTGGGTGGGTGTGGGCATTTTTGGTTAAAAAATTGCGGCAAATGAACGTGAGATTGCTGGGCTGTGTTTAAGCAGACTAAATCACTGGAGAAGTCCTCAATATGTCACCAGAGAGAAGTATGTCATTTTCAATTGTACTAAAGTATTGAAAAGAAAAAGTAAATTAGTGAAAGTATCTTTGATGGACAAACTTTGTAAAGCAACCTGGTTTTTTTTGTTGTTTTTTTTTTGTTTTGTTTTTTTTACATGCATTTTACAATGTTCTCAATGTCCTGACTAGATAAGATGCTATTTAAGATGACAGGCTGAAACCAGAATCCTGAAACCTGTTAACGGCAATTTTATTGGAGTTTAAAATAAAACTTTGGAAGATACAAAGTGACAAATTGCATTTAAGGTATACATTTTTCAGTTCATACATTTCTTGACATGCTCACCAGTGTGCATGACCTTCTGTTTTGCAAGAGATGCATCTCTGGATGGTTGACTGGTTTACTCCATAGACGCCCAACCAAATGAAGGTGCTGCCTATAGAGAGCGTCCAGAACGTGTGTCGCCTTAGTTGATTAATGTCAAAGCTGGAAACAGTGGTGCATAAAAACAATTCAACGCGTTGCAAAGTGTCAATATGCACATTTCTTCATGATTCTGGTAAATCGGCATCATTCAAACTGTATAAATCAATATTTATCCTAATAAAATAGGTGTGCTTTCATTTTTGTCATGTATAGCATGAGTATACTGAGTGTATGTCTGCACACACATACTCAAAGACATCCATTCTGCCTCCAGTGTGAGCTGTGCTCCAGACAGACTCAATTCCTCCCGCTCGACTCACACCCTGGAACAGCACTGTGAGAAACCCCACTACCATCACCACCATCTGGAAGGCATCTGTCCAGACCACAGCCTTCAGCCCACCCTAAACACACACACACACACTGGCACTGTTTCTCCTGTTTCTGACTGATCACCAGCCACTGCGGCCATCAGAACGCCCCATTCACAAAACATTAAACATTTCTCTCAGAGTTACATATACAGCAATATTTCAACAGTCAAACTCAGACATTTCACAAGTTCATTCCCACAGTTCATGTTTTCTTATGAAACACATAACTTTCTAGATGGAACAGTATCAAAATTTCATATTGTTTCCCAAATTTTCCTTGAAAGATGTTTTATGTTTTTGCTATTTTCATATAAACAGGGTGTTGGAGTTATTACTTTTTATTTTTTTATTTATTTTTCATCTAATTTATTTATTGTCTATATATCTTATATATATATATATATACACAATATAGTCACTTCTGGAGACAAAATTGTCCTTAATCTAATGTCTTGGCCACATCCAAACACACTGTTTAAAATGATCCCTTAACTTTTTTTCTTTCATAAAAAAGATGTGTTAATAAGAATATAGATTAAATGTATCATTTGCATTTTTAAACAACATAAGAATTCAATAATGAGTTATTGATGCACTTTAGGATTAAAAAGAAGTGTTCTAACAGAAACCATAATTACAATCAATTATAGCCATAATAAAAATCATAATCAGAAGAATAAACATACTACTACTAATAAATATAATATAAATCACAAATCATAACCACAAACACTATTGATCACAATCAATAATAATACAATATGTGGCATTTCATCCTATATTTTAATTGACTCATTAGTCTTTCATTCTTTTGAGAGAATCAGCTGTGAACATTAGTCTCTTGTGCAGTTCATATGACTAGAGTTATTTGTGTAGGACACATGAGTGATCTTCCTGGGTAAAGGGCATCATAAATCATTTATTTTTTTAAGCTACAGTCTTCAAATATGTCAACATATTTAATACTGTCTTGGTAGGCAGCACACGAGGTTATGAGCCACTGCCTCTTGTTACGGGGCTGATGAGACGTGAGACGTGCGGATCCATTTGCAGGCTTTTATTTAAAGGCATGGTCAGAAGACAAGCAAGGTTCAGGCAATGGCAAACAGGTATAACACAGGCAAGACACAGAGTAATCCTAGAACAAGCATGGGTCGATGATCGGCGAACAGTATCCAATAGGGCAAGGCAGAGAGAGTAAATCCAGGAACACAGCAATAATCCAAACGAGGTGCAAACAGAGTCCCGAACGGCAAGGCAAGAGTCAATCCAGGAAACACGGGCAGAAATCAAAACACAAGAAAACAGGGAAGGCAAGGCTGTGAAAACTAAGTGGGCTCCGTAGAGTAACTATCGCTAGGATATACGCTATACAATACTCGGCATTGACACTGAGGAAGTCCATGGCTTAAGTAGTGTGTGTGATTGTGTGATGGGTATCAGGTGTGAGCATGTGATTAGGGAAATGGCTGCTAGGAAATGAAGTCCGGGGTAATGTGTGACAGTCTGTGTGGTGTGAGAGTCAATGCGATGACTGAGCGACCTCTGGTGGCGAACAAATGGAAGTCCATGGACCAGATTCATGACAGAGCCCCCCCAAGGAGCGGCTTCCAGACGCTCCTATACAGTCCAGGAGGGCGGTGGAGCGGAGGCGGAACGGAGGGCCAGGTCCACGTGGAAGTGGAGTGGTCAGGGACCGAAGCAGAGCCCGCAGAGCAGGGTACCCAGGCAGAACTGGCAGACCTGGACCAGGTCTTCAGGACAGACCTGAAGACCATGGCAGGGACTGAGACCTAGGGAACACTGAGACACACGAGACAGACAGAGCATTGATCGGAACTGAACTGGAAGATAGCTTAAAACGTGACTCATTGACACTGACTGGACTGGTAGATTTTTCAGTGAGAAAAGCAGTGGCAAATAATTCACAGTCAGGCTCATTCATAGAAACAGGACAGACAGATAACTCAGGATTAAACACACTGACTGGAAGGGGACATACAGACTGTTCACTAATGTTGTCTTTGGCAATAACAGGGTTAATGGGACAGATATGGGGTGCATTTACAGTTTGTGAGTTCATGGCAGACAGTTCAGTTGTAGATTCCTTGACAGAGACAGGCAAGACAGACAGTTCGAAATCAGACACAGTTGAGATGAGATGGACAGACAGTTCATAATCAGCCACTATGTCTGGTTCAGAAAGGTACAAATGTTCAAAAACGGCCTCTGTGGCAGTGACATGAGCAAAGGAAGGTTCATTATTGGCCTCCTTGAGAGTGGTTGGATAGACAGACAGTTCAATATTAGACTCATGTACTGGAACAGGACATACAGATAATTTAGAATTAAACACACTTGGGGGTAGTGGTCCGGCAGACAGATCAAAACCGGGTGCATTGACTGAAACTGGATTGGTAGACATTTCAGTAAGTGATATTAAACAGGTAGACAATTCACAAGCAGACTCATAAGTTACCTTCGTGCCGACAGAGAGTTCATAAGACACATTACTTGGAAAAGAACAGACCAATGGCTCAATATCAGACAGATTTGGAGAAACACAACAGACGGATAGTTCATGTGTGGTTATTTTGTCAGTGACAGGGTTAACAGGGCATTGACAGGCATGAATGAAAGTTCCTGAACGACCCTTGTAGCCGCAGCAGGACAGTCAGGAAGTTCACAGGCAACAACCTCGGGGGTGACAGACAAGGCTGAGAGTTCAGAGGCAGCCTCCTCGGCTGGGTCAGAGCAAGGCAAAAGTTCATAATTGACCTCCATGGCCAGGTCAGAACAGAATGAGAGTTCACAGGCAGCTTCTCCAGCTAGGTTGAGACAGGGTAAATGTTCACAGTCGGCCTCCTTGGCCGATTCAGGACAGACTAAGGGTTCACAGATGGCCTTCATAGCCGTGACAGGACAGGACGAGGATTCACAGACGGCCTCCATGGCCGTGACAGGACAGGACGAAAGTTCAATAATGGCCTCCTCGGCCGGAACAAACAGTTCACTGAGATCATCACTGGGCGCCACCACCGCGCAAGGAACTGAGGCAAGTGCCGCCATCTCAGGAGGTTCTGCAGCCTGCGCCGCCACCTCTGAAGAGACTGCAGCGGACACCATGGCCTCTGGGAGCACAGCAACGAGCACCGGTACCTCGGGAGGTTCCGCAGCGTAAGCCGCCACCTTTGGAGATTTTGTAACCGGTGCCGCCGCCTCTAGCAAATTGGCGGTGGTGTACGCGGCCCAGATACACCATAAAGCAACCCCCCATACGGGAAGTGTTGCAGACAGGGGAAATAGTTCATGAACAGAAGGGCTGGAGTGAGTGGATTTGGGGATACCAGCTGCGCGTGCAGACACCAGCGGTACATCCCTCACACTAGACATCAAACTGGGATAATGGAAAACTGACCTTGATGATCTGGGTGTGTCAGCCCGGACGTGACAAGACTCGGGCTGATCAGCGGAGACGTGACGAGATTCTGGAAGATCAGCGACGACGTGACGTGACTCTGGACGATCAGCAGTGACGTGCTGTGACTCTGGACGATCAGCAGTGACGTGAAGTGACTCTGGATGGTCAACTGTGATGTGTTGTGACTCTGGATGATCAGTTGTGACCCGGAGTGACTCTGGACGATCAGCTGTGACCCGGAGTGACTCTGGACGATCAGCTGTGACCCAGAGTGACTCTGGACGGTCAGCTGTGACCCGGAGTGACTCTGAACGATCAGCTGTGACGTGCTGTGACTCTGGACGATCAGCTGAGATGTGACTTGACTCTAGGAGATCAGCTGAGACGTGACGAGACTCTAGGAGATCAGCTGAGACGTGAAGTGACTCTGGACAATCAGCTGAGATGTGACTTGACTCTAGGAGATCAGCTGAGACGTGACGAGACTCTAGGAGATCAGCTGAGATGTGAAGTGACTCTGGATGATCAGCTGAGACGTGAAGTGACTCTGGATGATCAGCTGAGACTTGGCTTGACTCACGACGATCAACTGTGACTTGGCTTGACTCACGACGATCAACTGTGACTTGGCTTGACTCACGAAGATCAACTGTGAGTTAACTTGGCTCTTTAACATCAACTGTGACTTGACTTGGCTCTTGACTGGTGACAATGACATGACGGGGTGTCGCTGTCACCGCCATTTTGTGAGTGTGCTCCAGGGTGGCTGCTATCATACTAGTGAGTGTGATGTCGCGTTCCTCCGAGACACCCACAGTGAACGCTGAACCAACAGTCAACAGAGCATAGTCCATAAACTGAGCGAGCGATGAACGCGGACCCTCGCGTCTAAGCTCAGATCGCAGAGGTTGATTAATGGCATCACAGAAAAACTCTATCAATAAACAGTCCGGTAAATCAGAGTAATATGCAATGGCTAGATACTCCTGAATATAGTCCTCGAGTGATCGCGGGCCTTGTTTAAGAGCTAATAAAATACGTGCTGTGTCCATACCTGGCCAAAGCTCCTCTGAAAAGCTGCTGGATCCTTTTGAGGCCAAGTATTCTGTTACGGGGCTGATGAGACGTGCGGATCCATTTGCAGGCTTTTATTTAAAGGCATGGTCAGAAGACAAGCAAGGTTCAGGCAATGGCAAACAGGTATAACACAGGCAAGACACAGAGTAATCCTAGAACAAGCGTGGGTCGATGATCGGCGAACAGTATCCAACAGGGCAAGGCAGAGAGAGTAAATCCAGGTACACAGCAATAATCCAAATGAGGTGCAAACAGAGTCCAAACGGCAAGGCAAGGGTTAATCCAGGAAACACGGGCAGAAATCAAAACACGAGAAAACAGGCAAGACAAGACTATGAAAACTAAGTGGGCTCCGTAGAGTAGCTATCGCTAGGATATACGCTATACAATACTCGGCACTGACACTCAGGAAGACCATGGCTTAAGTAGTGTGTGTGATTGTGTGATGGATATCAGGTGTGAGCATGTGATTAGGGAAATGGCTGCTGGGAAATGAAGTCCGGGGTAATGTGTGACAGTCTGTGTGGTGTGAGAGTCAATGTGATGACTGAGCGACCTCTGGTGGCGAACAAATGGAAGTCCATGGACCAGATTCATGACACCTCTGACTCCAAAAGAAGCACACTTTAGCATTCTTTTAAAAAGAGCACTTATTACGGAAATAATATAATTTAAAAGAATATACTTAAGTGTGAACTTAATGTAATGTTTTTGGACACTTTATTGCATGTTAACTGCAATTAAATTAAAATATTTTAGAATTTACATTTATATTAAATACAATTAGTTGCACTTTAGAGTGCTTTTTGACCCACTTAAGTAGAATTTAAACACATCCTTATGTCATTTCATAATTACTTCTGATGTCTAAAATATACTTGAACAATACCCAGTTAATGTAATTTTTTAATGAAACTTTTGTCATGTAATTAGATTACACATTTTTTGCCATTTAAGTTTTAACTTTAAATATAATATCAAGTAACACACTAGAGTTAAAATTATAATCAAGACATGTACATGTGCTTTAGCATGTTAATCAACACATCAAAATAAGCATGTTTCTTTAAAGCACAACAAAAGATTAATAAAACCTAATGACTTAAATTAAACTCTATGGTAAAACTTTCATTTGACATTACTTAAAAGTACACTTTTAAAAAGTGTACTTAAGTGTGCTGTGGACTCTCTTTAAATAAACTTAAGTGGTCTTTTATTTCAGTACACTTCATTACAGTTTTTTTTAAAAACATACTGTTAAGATTTGAAGTACACTAGTGCACATTCATTACAATTAATTCAAGAAATCATTCCTACTTAGTGCCTCAAAACTTTTTTTTTAAAACAACCTGCTCAGGTTGATGTCAACCCTAGTGAAAGATAAATATACTAAAATGCTTTTGAAATACATTTATTTCATGCTAAGTATACTACAAATACATTTACATATTTAGGTACTCAATAAAAATACCCTGAAACTGTACTTTTGGTATACTAAACTATACTATGCTAAAATTTTGTGCTTAATGCACTTTAATTGTGCAGAAGTAGTGCAGAAGTCCATCTGAAGATATACTGAAGTATATTTGATTGTGCTAAAGTGAAACTATTGCAAGTATTCTTCAGGTACATTTTAAATATCTTGCATTTAAAGACCGATAATATTCAAATATCATACATTCCTCATCAATAGTGACATTAAAACACATTTTAGGCTTAATATTAAAAAAAAAAAATGTGTGTTGTGCACAAGTAGTACTCCAAATAAAGTTTAATTATAATTTTTATATAAGCAAGTCTCGTGTGATATGCCAGTAAATATGTTAATAGATTTGAACGATACTTATTATGAAATAAATGTTTTTTTAAATATATTATTATTTCACTAGGGAAAGGCTTCGCGTTATTTTCTCCTCACAATATCAGTATGATGAATGCAGACTGACCTTGATTGAGCGCTAAAGCATAAACTTCCACACCAGTGTACAGAATCTGAAGAGTTAAAAACAGAACAATCATCATTACAACTGATCAAAAACCAAACAACAAACTGTATTGTATATAACTGTATGAACATTTAACCCCACTCACTGTTTGAATGATATAAATTAGAGTGGCTGCATCTTGAACAAGTTTACAAAAGCGCAACTCCAAATACTGTGACAAAAACAAATCAGAACAAATCTGTATCAAACTGGAGGGCCCCAGCCCACGTAAATACAGTTGACACGGCCTATGGGATTTATTACTAAAGGCCATGACCTCCAAAAAAGCCTAGCAACATCTGGCCAACATTATCCTACCTCACTACTTCATTTCTGTCCACTGGAGTAGATATATGTTATATTGATTATTTTAATATGATGATATTTGTATAATACAATAATAATAATAATGAAATGTACATTCGTACCTCGTATGTAACGGTGATGCCTGATCTGTAGAACACAGGCAGGAAGAGCTCAGCGGTTAAAAACACCACAAATGTGTAGGCGACCCCAAAGATGAGATACGAGGCCCCGTATCTGTACACATCTGACTGGGCCCCAATCACTGTGACTGCAGACATGAAGCTGGCAGTGAGAGAAAGGGCCACTGGCACGCAGGACATCTGACGGCCTCCAACCAGAAATCTATCTATCTATCTACACTGTAAAAAAAAATTCCGTAAAATTTACAGTAAAAAAAAAATGGCAGCTGTGGTTGCCAGAATTTTACCATAAAAGATACAGTAGCAACATTTTAGGTTTTACGGATTTAAATTTACATTTAAATACCATAATTCCATTAACTGATATAATGTTCATATACCAACATATTAAAGAACTGAAATCTGTTTTGTACCTTTGTAATACACTGATAACCACCAAAAGCCGGTAGTGATGAAAAAGTCACATGATGAACCAAAGCCCATCACAAGCAGCTTTTAAATATAAATATATGTGTGACCCTGGAGCCAGGCCCGTAACCAGCTATGAGGCCACCGAGGTCCGGACCTCGGTAAATGTTTCATGTTCAAAAATAAAATGTGTTCTCTGAATGACTAATTTGCTGTTAAACTGCTCATATGAATGTCTGCATGACATGTATAATTCAGTTTTGACAGAATTAGCAAGAATTTTAGCATCCGTGGTATGAAAATGATCCCTGCGAGACGCTGCCGGATTGAACTTGAGAGAGCAGTGATGAGTGAGGACGCGGGCGTAGCCTCCATGTTGCCAGATCCAGTTATTATAAGTGTTTTTAGGCTTGTCTTTTCCACTTAATTTGACACTTTAGAAAATTAATAAAGTAGGAAGTTGTAGTTTAGGGTTAGGGTCAGCAATATCTTTATCTTATCTTATTTGTAAAAGATATGAAATAATTTGGGTTTATTTTTATTTATTTTTCGTATTTAATAGCAACATCTGCAACATTGCATCGCCGCCCGGCACTCAAATTGACAGTAATCAAAAAAGCCCTTGGACAGGTAATTGCTGATAGGATACGACATTCAGTAAGGAAAACGCAAAATTATTATGATATCATCTGTCAGAAACATTATCAACGCTTTCAAAAACAGTATTTAATACTAGTACAAAGATCTGTAGAACAAGTAGGCTACACAATGAAATGAAATTAAATGAAATTAAATTAAATACACAAACACTAGCCATGAAGAAGCTATGTCATTCAGTATAGTAGTTAAATTTTCATAAAGCATGTTAAACATTCATAAGAGCACTAGACAAAATGATCAGCTATAGGCTATAGCAATGGTTATTAATTAAAACTATAACATAATATATTGTTGCATGAATAATAAACAACTGATAAAATTATCCACCCCTATATATTTAGTATTAACAAATTTTGATGCAATATAGGGTATGATTTAAAAATTATCACCCCTCCAAAACAGAGAAAACATTTTTTCACAAACATCTACATGTCTGTCTCTTTTAAAATGTTTATGGTGAATATAAGGAGTTGTATTTGTATTTGTTCATTATTTTAGCACAATTGTTTAACCTTACTAATTTTCAAAGCCTGGCTATGGCCATGCCTGGAGCACAAAACCAGTCTTAAGCAGCACAGGTATATTTGTAGCAATAGCCAAAAATACATTGTATGGGTTCAAATTATCCATTTTTATTTTATCTAAAAAGTCATTAGGATATTAAGTAAAGATCATGTTCCATGAAGATATTTTGTAAATTTTCTACTGTAAATATATCAAAACTTAATTTTTTAGTAGGATTCTGAATAGCTAAGAACTTCAGTTTAAAGGCGATTTTCTCAGTATTTTGATTTTATTTTTTGTTATTTATTTATTTATTTATTTTTTCACCCTCAGAAAAGCTTATTTATTCAGCTTTCAGATGATGTATAAATCTAAATTTTTTAAAAAATTGACCCTTATCACTGGTTTTCTGGTCCAGGATCACATATAGAAGATGCTCAGTGTCATTCACACAAACACTAAACATCATTATGGTAACACACATGAAACTGAAATAATGCAAGAAACATTCATTTAACAACATTAGATGTAGCATACAACAGCAATGTACAAAACTGATGAGAAAAAACTAAGAAACATAGTTATTAAAAAAAAAAAAAAAAAGACATGAAATTTGAAATGTAACACATTTCTGGGAATGTCAATTTATGTTTTTTTTCCTGTAAATTATACATTCTTTTTCACTTCCAAAAATGGTATTACTGTAAAATTGAAATGTCTATTACAGTTTTTCACCGTATATAGTAGGGGAACTCACCATTAACCATTTAACAGGTTTTTACTGTAGCATTTTTACAGTCTTTTACCATTAAATTCATGGTCATTTTTTTTACAGTCTATCTATCTATCTATCTATCTATCTATCTATCTATCTATCTATCTATCTATCAACCTACCATCAAAGAGATAAAGTAGTTTCTGAATGGGGGTTGTCAAATATTTTTATATATTATATTATATTATATTATATTATATTATATTATATTATATTATATTATATTATTATGGATATAAAGGACGATAATGGTGACTGTCAAAAATGTGTTATATTTTACTTGTGCTAAAGTTATACTGTGGTGCATTATTACTCTCACTAATGATGATTAACTGGTGATGTGCTTTAGTGGTGTTTGTAATAATTTGTCATCCGTGAAACTCTCTGATGTGTAGCTTATCCTGATACACACACTGCTGACAAAGGGAATAACACAAACGCTGTGTTTGCTTGTTTTTTATTTGACAGATGTGATCACATTAAAATTTTGGGAAATTGATTCAAATCCATTTGCACTGAGGACCATCACATGATATTATGGTGTGAATACAGGTAAAGTAGAACCCCATTTGTAATGGCCATCTAACATATGATTCAACACACACAAAGCTGGCTAGACAACTTATAAACTGTAGTCCATTACTGTATACAGATTACATGATGTCATTTCCCAAACTGGGCTTAATGTAAGAACTGCTGTGGGTTTGTGAATTGATAAAAAGCTAATAATTAATTAAATTAGGGCTGCGCAATTAATCAAATTTCTAATCGCATTCACAATTACGGATGCCACAATTATGTAATCGTTCAAAGTCTACTTACATCATGTTATTCTGGGTGCTTACAGTAAGATGTGTTTTTTTCCCTCTTCGGGTTATCTTAAGGGTTTTTCCATTGTTTCAGTTTTAGTTTTAGTATAACATTGTAATACCATGCATATTTTTTTCCACTTTTTTTTTATTTAAAGAAGAAACCAATGTATAGTTAACAGTTGAAGCTTAATATTATAGAAAAGCAATAAAAGTTTTTCAGTTAGAGTGTTTTCAGTTTGTTTATTTTCATCTAAAAATATGGCATGCGGTTGCTTTAAACAATGGTATAAACATCATTCAATGTAAATTGTGATAACTGTAATTAATAATAATTGCAATTACAGTTTCAAAGGAATAATCGACAGTTATGATTTTTGTCATAATCGTGCAGCCCTAAATAAACTAATAAAAACGTAAAATAAATTAGTTAAACACTTGAACATTAAAAATAGAAATTAATTTGTTTAACTGCACATCATTATGTGGCCATTAGGTGACATCAAACTGTAAAGATGCAAATGCATTGTTAAATTATTGAAATATTAACTTCTTCGGAGATATTTCAAGTAAATATTTTATATCAAAGAGGTTTGGCTGACAAAAAATCGATACTATTAGAGATCAAATTGTAACCATGCAGCCGTCAGTTATAGTATCGCATCAGACTATAGATCCCCTGAGGAACAGTTCCACTCATTCTCTATTATAGAAGAGGAAGAACTGTATAAACTTGTTAAATCAGCTAAACAAGTATGTTAAATTAGTATGTTAGACCCTATTCCATCTAAACTACTAAAAGAGGTGCTTCCAGAAGTCATAGATCCTCTTTTGGCTATTATTAATTCGTCATTGTCATTAGGCAGTGGCGGTGCTAGGCCAGGGCTTGACGGGGCTATAGCCCCATCAGAAACTTGCTTAGCCCCGGCACAGACCCCCCCCCCCCCCATAAACAATTGATGGCCTATAAACAATTGATATTAGGGGGGAGGGGTCAAGCAACTCAGGCAAGCAACACGCAAACTTTGCGCAAGAGTTATGCCGATGAACATCAGTCAATTTACTATAAAGAAAGTGAAAGTAAAAAAACTGACGCTGCATTAACGGCGCATATTCTCTCTGAGACAATGAGAGACGAATCTACTTTAACACGTGCTGATAACGGTATATGTCTTAAATTATTCCCTTAATATTTCTCTTGGCTCGTAAAGTGAAAAACATGATAAGAAATGTATTTAGCGTTAAACAGGTTGTTTTTGAAAATCGGTGCATGAAATAAAGCTGCTCTGAATTATCATTGATGACTGCAGTGTTACTAATTTTAATTATAGGCCTATAGTTCATTGTATAAATTCACACACTCTAAAAAATGCTGGGCTAAATACAACCCAGTGCTGGGTAAATATTGAACAGAACACATGCTGGGTTGTTTTCAACCAACAATTGGGTTAAATGTTTAACCCAACCTTCTGGGCAGTAACCCAACCGCTGGGTCTTCTCTAAACAATCCAATCGCTGGGTTCGTCCATATTTTACCCAGCGCTGGGTTGTATTTAACCCAGCATTTTTTTTTTTTTTTTTTTTGAGTGTAAACCTGTTTTAAAAAACCTTTTTAAAAACATTTTCAATGAGGAGTAAGCTAATAGCCTAATATTTTATTATCCAGCGCATCATGCGCATATTACGGGGCAATAATTTCATGTAATTTAATAATAAAAGTAATCTAATAATAATAATAGGCTAAATATTAAGAAGAATGTAACAGGCCTACATTAAATGGAAATGCTAAATCCTCTTAATATTGTCAATATTTGATGCTTTTGACAATACCTCTGGCTGTCATCGACACATGATACAATGCAACTCAGCACAGGGAGGTTATCACTCGCAATGTCTGCCTGTATGCCACTGTGTGGAAATAGTTTTATGAATTGTCGGCACTATCTATTGTAAATGGTTAAAATTTACCATGTTTTCCTAACAGTTGGCATTGAGAGTGACTGACACTTGATGGTCAGAAAAAATTACTAGATATGTGTATAAATAAATAAAATAAGATAAAACAATGAAAAAAGAAAAAAATCCCTATTTTCTCTCTTTTCTATATGCGTTCATAAATTATATTACTTTGTAAGTGTCATATTTGGCAGCTGGCATTAGAAGTTATATTACTAATAACAGAGGCAAATGAGAAGTTTAATGCCAAAGAAAAAAAAGTAAAATATGCCTTTTTCGAAGCTGCTATGTAAATAAAAAACTGATATCTAAAGTTTAGGCGTTAATTACTTTCTCTCAACTTAATTAGTTTTTTAGCACTCCCTCTGAACTGTTAAGACCCCCCTTAGCACCCCCAACAAAAAAAATCCTGGAGCCACCACTGTTATTCGGATATGTCCCCAAAACCTGTAAATTGGCTGTTATTAAGCCTCTCATTAAAAAAACACAACTTGACCCCAAAGATCTAGTTAATTACAGACCGATCTCGAATCTCCCTTTTCTGTCAAAGATACTAGAAAAGGTAGTATCCTCAGAATTATATTCCTTCTTAGAGAAAAATGATATCTGTGAGGATTTCCAGTCAGGGTTTAGACCATCTCATAGTACTGAGACTGCTCTCATTAGAGTTACAAATGACCTGCTCTTATCATCTGATCGTGGTTGTATCTCTTTATTAGTTCTACTGGATCTTAGCGCTGCGTTCGACACTATCGATCATAACATTCTTTTGAATAGTCTAGAAAACTTTGCTGGCATTAGTGGAAGTGCATTAGCATGGTTCAAATCATACTTATCTGACCGCCATCAATTCGTAGTAATGAATGAAGAGGTATCATATCGATCACAAGAGCAGTATGGATTACCTCAAGGCTCAGTACTAGGGCCGTTACTTTTCACGCTTTACATGTTACCCTTGGGAAATATCATCAGGAAACACGGGGTTAGCTTTCACTGTTATGCTGATGATACTCAACTCTATATTTCTTCGCGACCCAGTGAAACACACCAAATTGAGAAACTTATGGAATGTATAGTCGATATAAAAAACTGGATGACGAGTAATTTCTTACTGCTAAATTCTGAAAAAAACAGACGTGTTAATTATCGGACCTAAAAAGCCCCAAAAGTAATAACCTAGGACACTGTCTAACACTTGATGGGTGCTCTGTAAATTCTTCGTCATCAGCCAGGAACCTAGGCGTGCTATTTGATAGCAACCTCTCCTTTGACAGCCATGTTTCTAGCATTTGTAAAACTGTTTTTTTCATCTTAAAAATATATCTAAACTGAGACCTATGCTCTCAATGTCAAATGCAGAAATCTTAATTCATGCGTTTATGACCTCAAGGTTAGATTATTATAATGCTTTATAGGGGGGTTGTTCTGCACGCTTAATAAACAAACCCCAAATGGTTCAAAATGCAGCAGCTAGAGTTCTTACTAGAACCAGGAAGTATGACCATATTAGCCCGGTTCTGTCAACACTGCACTGGCTCCCTATCAAACATCGGATAGATTTTAAAATCTTGTTAATTACTTATAAAGCCCTGAATGGCTTAGCTCATCAGTACTTGAGCGAGCTCTTATCACATTATAGTCCTCCACGTCCACTGCGTTCTCAAAACTCTGGCCATTTGATAATACCTAGAATATCAAAATCAACTGCGGGTGGCAGATCCTTTTTCTATTTAGTGCCCAAACTCTGGAACAATCTACCTAACACTGTTCGGGAGGCAGACACACTCTGTCAGTTTAAATCTAGATTAAAGACCCATCTCTTTAACCTGGCGTACACATAACACACTAATATGCTTCTAATATTCAAATCCGTTAAAGGATTGTTAGGCTGCATTAATTAGGTCAACCGGAACCGGGAACACTTCCCATAACACACGATGTACTCGTTACATCGTAAGAAGAATGACATCTACGCTAATATTAGTCTGTTTCTCTCTTATTCCGAGGTCATCGTAGCCACCCGATCCGGTCTGTATCCAGCCCAGATGGTCACTGCAGTCACCAGATCCAGTTCGTATCCAGATCAGATGGTGGATCAGCACCCAGAGACGACCTCTACAGCCCTGAATGTCAGTGGAGACCAGGACAACTAGATGAGCCCCAGAGACAGATCCCCAGTGAGGACCCCGCCACCTAGACAGCCATTGGGGAAAAGACCACTGGAACCAGTTGAGCCCTTACAATCTGACTTTGCTGCAGTTGGAACAAACTGCTGGTTCGTTTGGCCAGAGGAGAACTGGCCCCCCGACTGAGCCTGGTTTCTCCCAAGGTTTTTTTTTTTTTTCTCCATTCTGTCACCGATGGAGTTTTGGTTCCTTGCCGCTGTCGCCTCTGGCTTGCTTAGTTGGGGACACTTCATTTCCAGAGATATCGTCGACCTGTTTGCACAGACACTATTTAAACTGAACTGAGCTGGACGATGACATCACTGAATTCAATAATGAAATGCCTTTAACTGAAAATTGAGTGTTTAATCTTGTCATTTTACATTATTGACACACAATTTTCCTATTTTGATATTGTGCAGTTGCTTTGACACAATTTGTATTGTTAAAAGCGCTAAAGGTGACTTGACTTGACTTGACAAAAACGTTTGTGAATCCAAACGTTACATGAACAAACATTAATAAACATAAAAACGACAATGACATCACATGCGTCTTTAAGTTTTTGTTTTATTTTATTTTATTTGTTATTTTTTATTTATTTGTTTATTTATTTTGTCCAAGGCTTCCAGAATCAACATCACAGGATAAGATGAAGACTTATAGTGTTTCACAGCCATACATCACAAGTGTTTAGTAACTTTCATAAGTATTTGTTTCAAGTCTAATTACTCGAGGGGTGCTTTTTTCACCCAAAATTGGTAGCATGTTTTGCAAATGTTTTACATGATATTTACATAACCATTCTATATTGTGGATATAGTCGAAGTTAAATGGTATAACACAGTATGATTTTTGGAAAGGAAATTTTAAAAGAAAAAAGAAGAATTATAGGGAATCAGTAAATGATAAAGTACAACACTTTATGACCATTTGTTAATGGCCTTGTTTTTAATATATGATTCATAGGATGAAGTTCATGCTGATTAGTTGAGCAAACTATTTTTTGAGTGTAGCCTATTTCATTATATTCAATAATTATAGTGTATATTACAACTGTTAGATTATCAAATAGAGTTAATACAAAGTAGTATGCAGATATGCAAAAACCTGAGTTCAAAAACGCTTTCAGACAGCGCTTTTGAGTGGAGACGCGCGGCGCGCTGTAATTTGAGAGCGGGTAAAAGCGCGCTGGACTCAGATTACAGCCTGTGCGTCTCGTCTAGTGCGCACACTCATATTCAGGACTCCAGATGTGGACATCGTCCCTGTCAAGTCAGTCAGACCTTCCGTGTGGACAGAAGCAATCTATCATGTCACCTTTCGCCCTTGGTCTGTTTTTATTGCCGCTCTGCGGTGCGGTCTACAAGGGACCTTTGCTCCCTGAAATGTCCAACGGGACTTTTCACCACTTTTTCGTCCCGGACGGCGATTACGAGGAGACCGAAGACCCGGAGAAATGCCAGATGCTCTTTAAGTGGATCGACCGCAGACCGTGTCCGCTGGAGGAAGACCAGGACTCGATCATTCGGGAGGATTTTATCATCATTAAACAACAGATAGAAGACGCAGCGCGCGTTCTGGAGAGCCTCGGGAAGAGCATTTCCTACGACCTGGACGGCGAGGACAGTTATGGTAAATACCTGAAAAGGGAGATTGTGCAAATCAGTGAGGCTTTTACAAGCGTGGAGAAATCTCTTCAGGAGCTGGAGACGAAATTCATGCAAAGCCAGGATAGCGAGCAGAGAGAGGAGAATGAGTTCACCAATAACTTCATCAACCCCATGCATAATGTGAGGGACACTCTACAGGAAACTCTGGACATCTCGTCTGGACTCAAGGATAAACACGAACTCATCTCTCTGATCATTCGGAGTCATGGATCCAGGTTAAGCCGGCTTAAAAATGACTACCTGAATGTTTAGACTCAGACATTCTGGACAGACTACAGTCCAAGTTGGATTGTTATTCCAAAGTGTGCTAAACATTGGATCTCCAAAATTTCCCAAAGTGTGAAACTCTTTGTTGGTTTTTAGTAAAGAAGGTTCATTCACTCTTAAAAACAAAGAGTTTCAATAGCAGAGAAGTATATGGGATTTTATAGAGTTGTTATATGTTCCTCTGGAGATTAAAAAAATAAAAAGTTATTGAGGCTTCATTATGGAATCATCAGTCTATTGGTTTCTGGGTTTAAAACACAAGTGCAACAAATTATTTAGTTCTAATTGGATTTTTATTAAAAAAAAGAAAAAAGTGTACAGTTTAAAGCCAGTTCAGATGTTCTAGCAGATATTTTCTGAACCTGAAGCCATTAAAACCCCTTAAATGTAAACACTTTCTGAGTAAATCACAAAAAAAAACCTCTTCTTTAATATAGAAAAGATTGTCTGAATAATACCATTTTCCAATTTTTGTCTCTGGGCATGCATGCAAACAATTTTTTTGTTGAGAATGTGAATGCCTTTTTTGAATAGTTGTATAAATAAATAAATTGTTATAGCCACCAGTAAAAGAAATTTACATTTTATTTAATGTATAAAATTAAAAAAGAAAGAAAAAAAAGTAACCTTAAATATGCTTAATGAGGTGTAACATCTAAATGAACAGTTTTTTTCAAGTCAGAAAAATTATTTAATAAGATTTAGTTAACCTGACTATAAACAAACTTCATTTTAATTGTAAGATCAGATAGAAATAGCGCCTTAACCAACAACTGTGGTTTCACTTTTTAGGCACTCTCAGACTGAATACTATACGCAGATTTTGTTGATGTCAAAAACTGTTATTCCTGTAATCAGTCTTCAATAGGCTGGTCTTTTTCAGCTGTCTGTATACTGCTGATATTCATTTTGGAGGATTGAGGTTTGAGGAAGTTGGAAGGGTGGTGGTTAAACAAGCTGGTTGAGATTTGGCATTTCCTGTGCCATTAGAACAGAATGTCTCTTTCTCTTTCTGCCATGTGGAAGAATAATCAAACTCTGCAGCAATATACAAAGAAACACAATCTACCACTCCTGCTGCCAACTCCACGAGAATGCTGGAATATTTGCTGGTGAACAGTTTTAAGGTTTAACTGTAGACCATCCATTAACACAAGTCATTACTCACGACCAAAATTACGCTGAAGCATAAAACATATCCTAAACCACACATTCATTAGCTATATTGCACCAAATATTGCACCAAAAGCACTGTGCTGTTGCTGCATGTTCATTTCTAACCAGAACAATGAAGTACTTATAGATGTTTTCTACCCGCAGTCTCCCGGGCTGGGACTGTTTTCTTTTTCTTCCTCACATTCAGAGTTTTATTCTTGCTGGAGGTTAAAGCTCAAGGAAAGAATGTCTTTACTAATGGTTTAGTGTTACCAGATCTGAGCCTGTTCAATAACATCTCATATGGATCTAGTTTCAGTGGTTTTATTGCAAAAAGAGGAATAAACAACAAAACGCAAAGAATTCTTGATGGTTATTTTAAGTAAGATACTAAAAGAAGCTGTCTTTATCTGCCAACCAGAACCATATCATTGGGTTTTGATTGATGTGTTGGTTTTGTTAGATTTCCAGTGAACATCCTTAGTGTTTAAAGTAAAACGATATCATATGCTCATCTCAGATTTCATGTGCCAACTGCTATAAATCATACTGGAAGTGTGTGTTTGTGTGTATCTGATATTCTCTACGTTATGGGGACCACGATAATAATACCAGTAAATTTTGACCTTATGGGACATTTTGTGGTCCCCATAAGGAAACAAGGTTATAAATCATACAGAATAAAATTTTTTGAAAATCTAAAAAATGTGGAAAGTTTTGTGTGAGGGTAGGTTTAGGGGTAGGTTCAAGGTAAGGGGACAGAAAACACAGTTTGTTCGGTGTAAAAAAACATTACATATATGGAATGTCTGCATAATGATATGAATACCAGTGTGTGTGTGTGTGTGTGTACTTGTACAGCTATTTTTGTGAGGGCTGGTTTGAGTTTTGGACCATCGGAGTGAGGACAAATTTGTAAAGTGAGGACATTTTGGACAGTCCTCACTTTCTGAGAGCCCTTTAAAGGCATGTTTGAGGGTCAAGACTTGGTTTTAGGGTTTGAGTGAGGCATTTAGTTCTGATGGGTAGGGTGAGGAGCTAGAGATTGCATTGTGTCAATGAACGTCCTCACAAAGATAGCTATACAGAGTTGTGTGTTTGTGTGTGTGCAAAACTAGAAGAAAGAGCTGCCAATCTGTTAGCCTTTACAATATAATTGTTCTAAATTAGTAATCATGTACTTATGATGACAGTTTTATTTTATGATGAATATTGAATATGTGTTGAATTTCTGCACTTGAAGTGATCAATGTTATACAAAAAAATCACATTCAGAAGATGTGGGAAAAATTTTTGTCATCAGTTTCGTAAAATATATCTGTTCTTGATTTGTTGCTTCATTCCATCATTTCCCTAGGTAATGGTTTTGTTGGTCTTTTCTTGTTTTCATTTATGTTAATCATCTTTTATTTTGAAATGTTACTTTTTCTTTTATTGAATAATTGATTTTTTTTTTTTTTTTTGCCTATTTTTAGGAATACTTATAGTGCTTTTTGCCTATTATATAGTATAGGTTGGACCCTAAGCTTGTCTCCAGAGTTCTGTACTAAATAACTCCCTATTCCCAATTTACCATTTGCCAATTTAATTCCCTGTATTAACATGTCCTCCAACCAATACGCCTGTATAGGTCGTTTGTCAAAATCCCTGAAATACGACCCATCGGAGCGTATACCTCATTTGCGCCCCTATCGACAACAGGACACTTTCATGTTAATGCTTAGTACTCTTTTATCTGCGTCATAATTTGTGTTTCGTGTAGTTCAGTTGTTAAGTGATCAAATGATCATGCAATCATGGGTTTGATCCCAGAGAACGCATGTGCTCATAGAATGTATATGCACTATAAATCACGATTTTGTACAATTTCTGAGGGTAGGTTTAGGGGCGGGGTTAGAATTCAAATGAATTCGTACAAATTAGCCACCTAGTAAAATATGTACGAATTGCCGTTAGATCGGGTTAGACCGTGTAAAAAGTCCACACATTGCATTTAAATGAACAAGCATTAATGACAGTCATTAGTCATTTCATGACGACAGACGCAACACGACACTGTCATTAATTTTTTCTCATGTCTCCAGTCATATGTCACAGTAGTAGGGCTGGATTGCTGACAAGAGAGCGCCATCCTCTAGTGCCAGTCACCCGTATGGAACAACACCAGGGTCACTGTTCCATGTAATGGAAGGCCTCATTTTTGAGTCCCTTCCACACCTCCGAAAGAAAACAGGGCCTACAGAACTTTTTTGTTTCACAGTAAGCATGCCCAGTCTAAAGCTGCAGACCCATGTCTGCCATCCAAGGGCTAGTTGCAGTCCTTTAGCCACTGCAGCAACTTGAGTTTTCATCTTGTTCTGGATCAGTTTCTATGTGTGAGCCTTCTCATACTTCACTGTCAGTCTCACCATCCTTCCCTGTCACTCTATAGCACTAATCCAGTCCCCATCATTGTAATGGTCTAGCCCAGGGCTGGGCAGCTTTGGCATTCTAGGTCCACTGTCCTGCAAAGTTTAGCTCCAACCCTAATCAAGCACACCTGAAAACTAACCAAAGTCTTCAAGAGTACTTGGCAGAAATTACAGGCAGGTGTGTTTGATTAATGTTAGAGTTAAACTCTGCGGGACAGTGGACCTCAAAGGCCAGAGTGGCCCATTCCTGGTCTAGCAAATACCAGTGTTAGGGTTAGGACAGGCACACCCATGAGATATTTGGCATGCTAAATATCTGGACCTGTTGGCGACCAGTGTTGGGAAGGTGACTTTGGAAATGAGCTAGGTTACAGATTACAAGTTACCCTAAAATGTAGTAGTAGGGTAACTATTTTGATTATTTTATTAAAGTAACTGATTGCATTTGATTACTTTTCAAAATTTTCTTTTTTCAACTGTTAATCATTTTCAAACATGTAAACCAGGCAGGTTTAACCTTACAGTAGTACTCAACACTGATTACTGTCAGACTTTCAAAATCCTTCTTCACTTGAATTAAGATTTAAAATCATAAGAAATATTAAA
Organism: Spinibarbus caldwelli; assembly: GCA_039654775.1. NCBI lineage: Eukaryota > Metazoa > Chordata > Actinopteri > Cypriniformes > Cyprinidae > Spinibarbus > Spinibarbus caldwelli. The sequence continues at coordinate 22,723,351 of CM077265.1, read as the reverse complement.
CTAATTTCCATATCTTATGATTTTAAATCTGTATTCATCCTCAGAACGATCTCAAAGTAAGAAGAGGTGCTAAAGTCTGATTTTGAAGTGGCTGTGCTTTAAAATGAAATTATCATAACCTTAATTCAAGTGTGTCACGTTGCAGAGACGAGGGTAAACTCAAAATATACAGTTTTTAATGAAATCCAAACGAGACAAGGCAAGAGAAGTAAAGGCAGGGCTGGGCAGACACACAGGAACACCGGGGGTAACGAGTAGACCAGACGAAACTGAACAGAACAGGCAGGAACTAAATGCACATAATAATTTACACACACACCTGAAAGAAATCATAAACAATCAGACTTGACGAGGACAGGAACAGGAAGGACCAAATATGGGCATGAAGAGAAACACATGACACACACGACATACATGACTGTGATATTACTCCCCCTCCCGGAAGGTGCGACCCGTGCCGTAACAGTACCACCGGGAAGGGGGGGGGTGGGCACTCTGGATGACAGGATGGGGGCCTCCAGGGCTGAACAGACAGGAACAGGGCGCCATGGCAGATCAGGGATCTCAGGAGGCCATGGCGGTGCAGGGAGCACAGGGGGTCTTGGCAGAGCTGGGAGCTCTGGAGGCCATGGCAGGAGGTCTTACTGGCCGTGGCCTCAGTCCCCTCGCCCCAGCCACTACAGCCGGAACCCCTTGTACAGCCGGAACCCCTACTGGGCTGAACGTGGAGTCAGGGGCCCTCACAGGGACTCTCAGGAACCGCCTCTACATCTACGACAAGGAGGCAGGCAGCTGGGAATGCCCCAGACGAGTCTCCATAGACAAGACAAGACTTTAGAATGAATGACTTTAGAATGTTCCTGTGGACAACAACTTTAAAAAAGCCTAGACTCTGGTCAGGGGCTGGAGTCATCACTGGACTCTGTGTCAGGAGCTGGAGCCTTCACTGGACTCTGGTCAGGCTGGGAACGGCACTCCTGGCCATGAATGGGGAACTGGTGTCAGCGGCGGCTGGCGGGCTTGAGTCAGTGGCGGACGGCTTGCTTGGGTGAGCCGCGAACGGTGGGTTTAGGTAAGCCGTGGACAGTGGCATGCTCGGGTGAGCGGCGAGCTAGTTCTTGAGGGCTCGCGGCCAGCGGACTCGCGGCACTCATTGCAATCCCGCCGAACTCCCACGCCCATCCGTGGGCTAGAGCGGGAAGTGACTTCCAATGCTGCGGGGCAAACAAACAAACAGGAACAAACTAAAAACTTTCAAAAACGAACAAAACAAAATGAGATGAGTGGGCACCGCTTACTGTTTGGTTAGGTCTGGTCTTCTGTCACGGTGCACACACGAGGGAAGCGACGAGACGAGGGTAAACTCAAAATATACAGTTTTTAATGAAATCCAAACGAGACAAGGTGAGACAAGGCAAGACAAGGCAAGACAGGGCTGGGCAGACACACAGGAACACCGGGGTTAGCCTTTACAATATAATTGTAAAACAGGAAGGACCAAATATGGGCATGGAGGGAAACACATGACACACACACAACATACATAACTGTGACAAAGTGATGTAGGCTTTTGAAAGTCTGACAGTAATCAGTGTTGAGTATACTGTAAGATTAACCCTGCCTGCTTTAAATGTTTAAAAATGATCAACAGTTAAAAACATTAATTAGAAATTTAGAAAAGTAATCAAAAAGTAATCAAATGTAATCAGTTACAATTACTATAATAAAGTAATTGAAATAGTTACACTACTTACTAAATTTTGAATAGAGTAACTTGTAATCTGTAACCTATTACATTTCCAAAGTTTCCCAACACTGTCTGTCATGTAGTTTTCACAAAACAGCAACTAGATGGAACCCCAGACAGTCGTGTGGTGTGAGAAGAGCACCGATCCTACTGTTATGGAGCCGACGAGACGAGAGACGTGCAGATCCATTTGCAAGCTTTTATTTAAACAGGGACGTGGTCAAAACACAGGCAGGGTCAAATAACAGCAAACGGGTATGGCACGGGCAAAACACACGAGTAATCCTAAGGCAAGCGTGGGTCTTCGATCGGCGAACAATATCCAATAGGGCAAGGCAGAGGGATAATCCAGGTAGACGAGCGGGAGTCCAAGAGAGGTGCAAACAGAGTCCGAATGAGAAGACAAAGGGTTAATCCAGGAAACACGGGCAAGAATCAAAACACTAGAAAACAGGCAAGGCAAGACTATAATAACTGAGTGGGCTCCGTAGAGTAGCTATCGCTAGGATATACGCTATACAGTACTCGGCAGATACAGAGAGGAAGTCCAAGGCTTATGTAGGGTGTGTGATTGTGTGATAGTTCTCAGGTGTGAGCTTGTGATTGGTACAGCTGTGTGCAATCAGTGCAATGGATCATGGGAACTGTAGTCCGGAGTGAAGTGTGACAGTAGTGTAGTGCAATACTCCACGTGGTGCGCGGTTGACCTCTGCTGGTGAACGAACGGGAGTGCACGGACAGGAGTCGTGACACCTACTGACTTTGAAAATCGTGCAATGTGAACCCGGCATAAGATAATGAACCCTGCATTCAACATACAGTTGGAACAATACCTCATATTCAGAAGCGATTTTGCTATCCCATAAGACCACAAATGTTGAGTCATCAGATTAAAGAAGATGTGCAAGACTGAGTTATTGGTTGGAAAACACGTAGTTCAAAGAATAATGCCAACATGATGGATGTAGTATGTCTGTGAAAGTATTAACATGACACACATAAATACCAACAGAATGCAACAAGTTGCTCATTGAATTTAACACATTTTTTTAAATTCAGCCCAGGTGTTTCTAGTTGGTATAAATACCCTCATAAAGTATTTCCCTTGTCTGCAGTCGAACACTGAATGTTTCCTTTAACACGTTTATTAAGTTCATGAAGGGTTTTGTCAAAGTTTGTTCATGTCAGGTTTTCATGGTTTGAGTTCTTAATAGTGATTTTGTTTGTATTTGTTACATTCTCACTCAGTAAGTCTGCAATTGAATTACAATTTATCACTTGTCAGGAGCTCCAGCTACACCCTTTTGTTTTAAATGATCTAACTCATTTTGTGCATGTAATAATTAATATTGTGTGTAATAGATTTGGCTATACTTGTGAGAGCCAAATGTGCTCAAAATGGTAAAACATGTTGAAAACATCTAACTAATGTGGTTGTCGCTATTTGAAAGCCAAATCGTGCTTTATTATAAATCTAATGATGTCAGCGGGTTTTTGTGAGCGTTAGCTTTAGCGTATAGTAACTATCATTAGCTCCCAAGGCCAGTGTGTGAGTGTGTCTATCTGGAATCTGCCCTTGGTAAACAAACAGCAGCTGGTGCTCATCATAGCACACCCACACCTACTACACACACACACACACACACACACACACTATGTCAACACAGAACCATTTCTAGCTAAACTGTTAAGTGTGTTTTTCTTTCATAATCTTCGTCAGTTATTGTCATATAAACAGCACATCTGCATAGTGTTTAGCTCTGATATTTTCAAAGTTGTTTTGATAGGGATTAAACACATATTTCATGTACACCCAGTTTCTGCTGGAAAGAAATGTCAGAGAGCTTCATATAAAGCACTAGAATAGAAATTATAGAGAAAAAGTTACTGAGATCTTGCTGACCATGGTAAAATTTGAGCATAATTTGAGCCATTGAGGAGATTTCTTTTGATTACTGGTTTTTAATCTCAGAAACAATTAAGATTTTAAGAAATCTCATTTGTGATATTTCTTTCCTGTGGGGATGTTGTATATAATTGAAGGGCTGAAAAAGAGAAAGTGGTCTGAAGTCTGGCGTGCTGAGAGAGATTTGATCCTGACCGCCTTTCTTCCTTTGTGTGTCTCACCTCAGAGTCCCTTTCCCCCAGTGGGACCCCAGTCCAAACACAAACCTTCCCCATCCGGCCCTGTCTGATCCAGCCTCCAGCCGCTCCGCTCTCCAAACCACAACCACTACAGCTTCATTATCCAGGTTATGGATAATGAAACTTTTTATGTGAAGTTTAATGCATAAGTGCAATTTTGTGAGCAGCACTGCTCACTGGAGAAAGTTTCTTAATGTGTGAAATACTTCAGTGTGCGGCACCGCATATTTATGCTGACATGAATGATACTGTTTTACAAGATGTAATATAAGTCTTAAGTGTCCCCAGAATGTGTCTGTGAAGTTTCAGCTCAAAATACCTCACAGATCATTCATTATATCATTTTGAAAATGCCTATTTTGAGTGGAAGCAGAAACACGCTGTTTTCTTGCATGTCTCTTTAAATGCAAATGAGATGCTGCTCCCCGCCCCCTTTTCCAGAATACTGCTGTGCCTTTACAGCTCGTTCCTCAGATACTCTGCTAAAAAACATCTTTTTGTTTTTGATTACCATGTACTGTATATTGTGCTGAAAACATGCTTTTTAAAGGAAAACGCCACGTTTTTCCATATTCCAATATGTTTTCCCCTCAATTTAGACGAGTTGATACGTACCTCTCCCGTCTCAGTGCGTGTACTTAATCGCTCTAGCGCGCGGCACCACTATGCTAGAGTTTAGCTTAGCACCATTCATTCCTTAGGATCCAAACAGAGATGAATTTAGAAGCTACCAAACACTTCCATGTTTTCCCTATTTAAAGACGGTTACATGAGTAGTTACACGTATCAACTCGTCTAAATTGAGGGAAAAACATATTGGAATATGGAAAAACGGTGGTGTTTTCCTTTAAAGCCATATTAGTTTAAGCTTCTGATAGACGGTTTTCTGAGTGCATACATCCGAGCGCATGCACACGCACAGAAAGCAGCTGTCACACGGCATGTGAGTACTAAAACTTTCATGTCTTATTGCGCTTAAACTGTCAAATACAAGTTTATGTTAAAAACAAACTTAAGTTACAAAAACACAGTTGGTTATGTCTGTGAAGTTAAACAGCTAGGAAAGAAATCGCATTGCTAATACAGCAGTGTCCATCAACAGTCATGGGCGGGGCTTGTAACATGTGACGTCACATTTTACGGATTCTGCAAATGGCTTGTTCTGAGATACTGCTTATGATTTATGGGGATTAAAAAAAATAGCAGATGTATTTTTATCATTATAGAGTGGTTGTGTACACACACTGCCAACACACATTTATGTTCAAACAACAGGTAAAAGTGAATTTTGCATAATAGGTGACCTTTAAATGTGTGCTAAAATGTAGAGACTAGAACCCTGAGAATGGGCTCTTTTGTCTTGGGACTGTGAGCTACACATTAGGGTACACTAGAAACCATTCAGCAACACTTTAGTAACCACCCAGATCAATGTAGTGTCATGGCAGGGTCTTTTGTATTGGCAAGCACCGCTCACATTTTCTTCACAAAATGTTTAGTCTAGATGAATGGAAAAACAGAACAAATCAGAAACAGGAGGCAATGAATAAACAAACACTAATGAGATTTCAGTTGTGCTTTCAGTCTTATTCAGTTTTGAATATCAGTGGATTCTTTTTGGGATCCAAATTAATTTTTCACACTTGAAATTGTCAGTAGGGTCATTCTTAACCCTGCGTAAACATAAGTTATTTTGTTCCATATTTCACACGTAAACACCATATTTCACACATTACCCTGCATTAGTAACTGATCCATGTTAGTCAGCTTCTGAAATTTTACTCTGTATATTTTAAATCCTCTTAACTTTCTTTACTGTTTGCATATTTATCAAGTGATTGGACAAATACAGTACACAGCCAGCAAACAAACTGTTTTAATAATTAATAACAAAACACAAATGTTAAATAAGGAAAGCTAAGCTAGTTTGAAAGCTAAGCTAGTCATTTTGATAAAAGGGCTGCAAAATCACATAAAAATGAGTAGAAAATAAAACATATATCAAATATTTAGTTTAACATCACGTGGGTCACAGTCAACCTTTTACTCACTTTTTGTTGAAAAAGACAACAAAAAAGTACTTCAGGCAATATTTTGAACTCTATATATGAAAAGCTGCAGAAATCTACTGAAGTAAGAGTTTCTCAAATTCATATAAAGTTAGATTGTCAGACATCTGTGCAAACAGATGGATGTGGATTCTCTCTTGTTTCTGTTGCAGATTCCAGCATACGGAGAAAGCGAGACGCTGTGTTAGCAAAGCGTGCTGGTGTTTTCCTGAAACAGATATTCACATCCTGACCTGAAAAAAATACTTAAGCATTCACACCCATTACTCTGTCACTGAGAATCAAGGGAAATTTCCTAAATTGTCCTGATTTTCCTAAATAATGTGGTCATTTAGTTATGTTTCTGACACAAATATGGATAGGGAGAGTTGATTTGGAAAATCTGATTTTTTACCACAGTAAAAGGACAGATCTACCCTACCTAGACGTGAACAGTGACTCACAGATGTGAGCAAGACACAGACATGACAAATGATTTTCTCAGACAGCATTTTCCACAGTTTAGTCACAGACCACTGAAATAAAGGAGATTTTTGTGAATTGGCTCATATGACGCATTTGAAATAATTCTTAAATATATTCACAATATGTAAAAAACACACAGCAATAATGTGCCTTCAACAGCTAATCAAAAAACATTCAATGAGAAATTTGTGAGAAAAGAGTTGTGCGACATGAAAACTGCACAGGTTTACTTTGCTGAACTGCTGCATGTTGAAAATATTCTTGGTCAAACAATATTCTTTGAATGAACTGTTTTTAGTTTAGTTTGAATCCAAGGAAAGCTTAGCTTGGATGAAGCAAATCTTCTGCCCAAAATCATGGTGGATGTGGTTTGGAGAAGTGAAGATCTCAGGAGCCCAAAATAAAGTTCATGACTTCTGTTCCCACAGGAACTGAAATAGATTTACATTCAGTCATAAACATTAGCAATACTTGCAGGAACCCTTGAAAGTTTAATGTTTTTGAAAATTTGTACAGAAACACTGTAATAAATAAATAAATAAATAATTGTCATTTAAATGTAACAAAAATGTACAGACTGTAAGCAAACTAGCAAACTAGAAATAAATGTAACTTATGCATGGAAAGCATTGTAATTAAAAGACAATACAGTCAGTCTTACTGTAAATTATTATTTTTTTTTTAAAATAGAAGTCACACTTTATTTTAAGGTCCAATTCTCGCTATTAATAAAACCACTAACCACAACTTTTTCCTCAATAAACTCCTAATTTGCTGCTTATTAATAGTAAGCTAGTTGTTAAGTTTAGATACTGGGTAGGATAAGGGATGTAGAATATAGTAATGCAGATGTAAAAATTTGTAAATACGTAATATATATAAGGGAAACAAGTCAGTTTAGCTCAAAGGGAATCATTTATGATTTTATAGGGAATTTGAACAGAATCACTGTTTCACTGAGTCGGCAGCGAGTCACTGAACGAGCCGTATAACATCAACTCTGCACTGGATATTAAAATCCAAAATATAGTGAACACACTATTAAATAGCACAGTAACAAGATCGGCAGTTTAAGACATTAACTTGTAAGCACAAAACACAAGATACTTCTCTTTTCAATATAAATAAGACTTTATTTATATAAACCTAAGACATGTAAACTAATCTAATCTAACACATGAACACACGCATTCACACATTCATACGTTGCAGCCTTGGGATCCTCTCTGGAATTTCGGCTCCTCATGTTTCAATGTTCGGATCGAATCTCAACTTTGTCAGACTCGTTCTGATCCTACACAGAATATGTGCTTTTTAAGTACTAATAAACAGCCAATATGTTAATAATACACATGCTAACTACTAGTTAATAGTGAAATTGGTTCCTATACTAAAGTTTTACCAAAGTATAAATAGGAGTATAAATTATGAATTACCATATAATTTCTGGTGAAAATGTATATTGTATTTATTAATTTATAGTAAAATACTGTTAAAATAATCAGAACATTTAAAAGTACCAAACATATTTTTGTAAATTGGGTAGGTTGGTATATTAACATTAAATCATTTGCTGATATATGCAGAAAATATCATCCAATAATTGATTCACTTCAGAAGGCCTTTATTAACCCGCTGGAGCCATGTGAAGCACTTTTTATGATAAATGTATGCACTTTATTGGACTTCTGTTGGACTATTGAATATCAACAGCCATTCACTGCCATTATAAAGCTTAGAAGAGCCAGGACATGTTTTTAATATAACTCTAATTGTATTCGTCTGAAAGAAGAAAGTCGTGTACTCCTAGGATGGTTTGAGGTTGAGTAAATCATGGGGTAATTTTCATTTTTGGGTGAACTATCCCTTTAATGCAAACTGATGATATTCACAGTGTTAAACTACTTGGCACAAGCTAATTGGTTCATGTTGCATACGCAGCCAATAAGCTTGCTGCTTTACATTTAAATGGCTGGTTAGCATTCACTAGAGCATTTCGCAGCACGCTTTCAGAGTTCCCATGAAACCCTCCACCTCCCCAGCTCCACCTGTATAGATCTGCTACAGGTTATTATACAGTGCACTGCATAAATGAGTACAAGCACTTCTCACTGTACTCCTCCTCTAGCAACACCATTTTGGATGCTTTTGGATCCAAAATGATTGACTTGGTCTCTTGAGACCACAGTATTGATTCCCAGAAGTCTATATTTTGTAAATACGGGCCTTGGAAGAGGTTAAATTAAATAATTGTGCTTTGACTACAGTAGGTAATTCTAGTGGTGACAACATGCATGTCACTTCTGCAGGCTGCGTCATACTCTGTGAGATAAAGTGTCACTCTTTTCATAGCTTGTGCCGGCTCTGAGACACCTGCATGGTATTTCTCCTGCTCTTTTTCTAGCAAAAATTCACTCATCACTAAATAAAACCTTAAAGTGAAGATCTGATTATTTCAGTCCAATTCTTTTGAATGTCGATGTTACCTTCTGCTATATTTTCAAACTTAAAACAATAATATGGTATTCCTCTTGTACCATTGTCCTCTTTTATGCTAAAAAATAAGTCAGATGTCAGCTCTCTCCCAAGTGGTCCCATTGTTGCCAGCATTAAGTCTGAGTATGATTCAGTGGGCTATATAACACTTTTAATTGTCAGGAAATTAATTTTCTTTAAAAGTTTTGATTCAATATACTTACCTGTTGATCAAAATTTGCCTTAAACCTACACTAAAATGTTCTTTTTAGTTTTATTTAGTAACATTCAGGAGGGTGTACTCATTTTTGCAACACAACATTTTGTCACTTTGATAAGAAAATCTTAATTTCTCTGAATAATTTTGACATTCTTCTTTGATAATTGATCAAGCGGGCTTGTTGGAACATTATATCTCCAAAGAACCCTAACATGTCTTCTAAGTAAAGAGTAATTGCTGAATTTGTTAAGTTTTAGAGGGGGTGTACTCATTTATGCTGTGCACTGTATATGCCGTTTGTGCAGCAGCAGTATGTCTTAAATACTCACAGAAGCGTATCGGCGTATATGTATTGGCAGCAGCAAGTTCCTGTACTTGCTTTGCAGCAGCAGCAATATTCTACAACAACAGCAATAACCAACAGCAGCAGCATAGCAGATCTATTCTGTCATGACCAAATACATTAGCATTGTCATGTCCATGCTAAAATCTTCAGAGAGTTGTCATGATAAAAATGTGTGTGTGTGTGTGTGTGTGTGTGTGTGTGTGTGTGTGTTCTGCTCTTTATGGAATATTTATGTTTAGTCCTCTTGAATATTTTCACCTGGTTTAGGAACATTCATGGAACTATAAAATTTCAGTACAAACAATCCTTAAAGGTCTAAAGGCTGCGGAAAATTACAACCACAGTCAGAAATAACTCAGATTCCATTTGTAGTCTCATTAAATTGTTTTTTTGGTGTTTAATGAGCCCAGCCAGAAATCTACTGGAATAAAAAATACCCATCCACATCTCAAACCTCACTGCCAATATGACTGAACACCGTTTCATAAATTCAGAAAAAAAAATTGAATGACAAATGAAGTGAAATAAGTGAATCACAAATGATGAACTGGGATCATTTTATTAGAAAAAAAGGTCATAAATCATATCAATTTGAAAACAAACCATGTCCTGTCTAATTTCTCATAACACCGCAATTCAAAAGACTCGATAATGAGATGCACGAACAGCTTCATTTTCACATATTGCCTTCAAATTTACTTTGCTTGTGCTTTTTGACATTTTCAGTTTTATTGTAAAAACAAAAAAAGACAGAAAACATATATAGGAAGACACTGAAGATGATATTTATTTAGTTGTGCCTTGATCTGTTTTACTCTTTTCTACGTAGCAGGCAAAACACAGAACAGTTTATTGAACAAAAAGATGAATCTGTCATTCTCTGAGACATTTCCATTTTTAAATCCATTGAGAGACATAAACAAGAGGAGACAAACAGAGAGGAAAAGCAAAAAAAAAAACATAAATAAATTAAAAAAAAAGGTCATTAAGACAGAAAAAGATATGAACATAATGACAGGCAAAGATAAAGACAGAAAGAGAGCACCATAAGAGAAGCAAATCTTCAGTAAAATATCAGTTAAGAACCAGAGATGTCTGTCTGTCTGTATGTCTGTTTTGTCTAATCAGCATTTTTGTTTTGTTTTCCAGTAAAAAAAAATATCAAAATATCCTTAAACAAATATGAGTTCACTATATGAAGAGCTCATTTGCAAAAACCGATAAACGCCACTTTCAAAAAATAAATAAATAAAAATGAGCTGATTGCCATGCATTATTCTCCACATATAGCGCGACCTGAACCCTAAACACGTTTTGTCAAAAAATCTGGTATTGTCCACTTTCAAGGCATCGCGAGTTCACCTTTTACTGCAGAAGCCGATAAGCGCCCTTTCTGTTTGTGAACAGAAGCCGATAAATCCATTTTAGCGAATCAGCTAAAGGTGAGAGGAGTTTCGTCAAAGCTGACTAAAAGTGATTGAGGATGGATCATTTCGACGAACTTGATGAACCTGTGATATCTTCTTCAGGGAGTAAAAGGAAAATAAAAGCTGAAATGTTTTCATGGAACCCTGCAAAAGCAGCGCGTTACAATGGTGAGGCAAAACTGCGTATAATCACATCCATACAGTCTATGATCACAACAACAACAACCTTTGTCAGGCATCTACATTTTCATCTGAGGAGATTATAAAGATCTGTTTTTTTTTTTGTTTTTTTAACTCTAAAACATGAAATGTGGTGTTATCTGCTTTTGCTATAAAACAAACTTTAATATGTAAAAAAACATACTTTCAATGAAGTTTAATTTTGTAAATTACCTGTATTATATACAACCCAACTGCAGTTTGATTGATATTACTGGGAATGCGCAATAAAAAAAATTTAAAAAATGTGATTTCTGAAAAAAATAAAAATGGAGTCATCGGTTTTTGCAAATGAACTCTTCATATATTTAGTGTAAATTTCCAAGATTAGAGGACACTGGGGCTAGTTGTCACATAGGGAAGAGCTATTCTTAGTGAAAAAGAAGTACACTTTAGAACACTTTCAAAAAGAGTACTTTTTATGGAAATAATATAGAATATACTTGGATACAAACTGAATGCAATGTTTTCGGACACTAATTTGCATGATAATTACAAATAAAATAAAATGTATTATACTTTAAATTTATATTGAATGCAGTTAATTTGACCCACTTAAGCAGCTCTTAAGTATATCATTATATGTAATTTCATAATTACTTTATTTTAATTATTGTGTTTGGTTAAATTGTACTGTCGAAATGTACTGACAAGCCTTTATGATAAAGTAAAATATACTTTATTGTCATTTCTGTTGAAACTTGTAAGGAATGTATTGAAATCTATTTGTTATTACCCAGTTTTAATAATGAAGTTGCAATTTAGTACATTTAAAATACATTAATTTTAAAAGTAATATCAAAAGTAAGTTACATGTGCTTTATGTTGGTCAACACAACAAAATAAGCGTGCTTCTTTAAAGCATGACAAGAGACTATTAAAACACAATTTAAAATTTACTTTAAGGTAAAGCCTTTAACTTGATATTATTAGAAAGTGCACTTTTTAGTGCTTAAGTGTGTTAAACAGTTATGATTTATGCAAGTACAATTGTTTTAAAAATATACTTTGAAGATTCTTCTTTTTCACAAGGGATATATAATGTATAGTTGTATTTTTCTGGAAAATAAGACAATAATGCCGATTGACAATGTTTTGCAGTGCATGTTTTCTTTCAGTTCCAGTATGTTTAGCTCAGCTGCACTCTGGATCATGATTTATCCTCACCAATGTATTAAAGCAGTGTATCTGCACAGTGTCTGCAGTGTGTGTAACTGTTTATTTGCCATTTCTCTCTGACATGTACAGACCCTTGTCTATATCAGCATGACGTGCTAGTGGATCTATGCGTATGGTGTGTGGAGTGTGCGAGCGTCACACCATGCCGTTCTCCTGTCGCGGTTTGTGTGTGCTGCTGCTGCTGATCTGGGGACTGTGCAGAGAGGGTGCCAGAGTGCACAGAAAGCCAGCCAGCAGCGTCAGGCCCAGACCGCCCCACGCGCTGAACATGGACCAGCCGTACCCGTGACTGATGTCCTCCGGCAGGCCATACAGGTAGCGCGGGTACCGCGAGAGTTCGAAGTTAATGCCAGCCACACATGTGCACAAGGAAATGATGCAGCAGGTGCCTGTGAAGCACAGTCACAAACAAAAATACACAGTGAGTTCATAACAACACGATAAGAACTCAAAGAAAAGACTCTGGAAGAAGGAAACGGAAAGTCTAGATAAGCATATTGCATTGTGGGATACAGATACAGAAACACTGCATGCTGTGCACAGTACTACATTTCTAGGAAGAGTAGTATGCCATTACAAACGTTTCAAAACAATATGCTACTCAAAAATATGCAATATGCATTTTCAAACAGTGGTTTTTCTTGTCTCAGTAATAAGCTGCCATCTAGTGGTTGTTTGTACTGAGTGCATCTCACCTCCCATCAGGAAGAGCAGTCCAGCTACATACTGCATCAGCTCATTGTGTTTCCAGCAGCCCAGCAAACCAACGATCCAGCCAAACAGAATGATGGAGACAGCCATACCGATGAAACCTGCCGTCATCCGCTGCAAATCTGCAGGAGAAAACAGAGCGCTGAAGGAGCCCTTGTGAAAAAATGAAGTGCGCTTAATTGTTTTGAATGTGCACTTGTAGTGTACTTCAAATCTTAAAAGGGTCCCACTTTATATTAAGTGGCCTTAATTACTCTGTACTTATATTGAAATTAATCACTTGATACAATGCACTTATTGTGTACATACATGTTTTTACATTGTACTATATATTTTAAAAATACCTGCATGTAATTACAATAAGTACATTGTACTTATTTTTTTGATGTAAGTGCATAGTAGTTTAGGCCACTTAATATAAAGTGGGACCCTTTTAAGATTTGAAGTTAAAGGTACAGTATATTATTAATAATAATTTAATGTAATGCAGATAATATTAATGAAATCACAGTCTATGTTTAAGTAGACTTTTAAAAGGTGCACTTTGTACTAATGTCAAATTTTAAGTTTTAAAGTACATTTTAAATCATTGCTTTAATAATCTTTTTTTTTGTGCTTTAAAAAAGTATACTTTTTTAGTATATAGCACATGTAACGCTTGTAACGTAAATGTTATTAATAACTGTAGTGTATTATTCAACATTACATTTAACATTAGTTTACTAAATTGAAATGTCATCATCGCAAATGTGTAACTGCAAATACATTTAAATACATACCATACTTTTTTCAATAGAAATGACATTAAAGTATATTTCAATAGTATATTTGTTGCATTTGGTAGTAGACTTTTATCCATATTTCAAAGACAACAGAAGTAATTTTGAAGTTATGTACAGAGAAGCACTTCTACTTAAGTGACTCAAGAAAGCTCTAAGTTCAACTAACTGCATGTCATATTGTCAGACTTGTGTTGTGTTTTGTGGCTTCCCTTGTGCTCTCTATGCCCTTATTTGGTCCTTCCTGTTTCCTATTCTTGTTTAGTTTGATTATTTTTCCTCCCAGCTGTGTTTAATTAATTATCTCATTCAGTTGTTGTTTCTTAAGCCCTGTGTTTCCCTGTCTCCTGCGTCCGCTGTTAATTGTCTGAATGTCTTCCTGAGTTCATGAGTGTTTTTCAGTGTTGTTTCATTAAAGACTATTGGTTTTAAGCAACTCCCGCGTCTCCTCGTTTCCTTGTTCCCTGGCTCCAAGTGTAACGTGACAGAACAGCAGACCTTAAAAAGATGAACTGGGCTGAGAATTTCCTGTTCAACTTCCAGCAAGAGGGACGGCCATTGGAGCAGTACGTGGAGGAATTCCTGAGAGTGTTACATCTGGTGAGGTGGAGCGATTCTATGATTAACACTTCCTTCCTGATGGGACTCGAAGAGTATCGATTGTTTTGTTTTCTGACTCCTGATGATTGCCACAGACCTGTAGCGGATTTTATAAATTATGTCCTTGATTTCAAGTAATTCCAAGTTCTTTGTTGATGTGGAGGATCCTAATCCTCCTCCCATCCGGAAGCCTGTGGACGCTCCAGCTCACCACAACCCAGCGCCCTCCACCTGCTGCACCAATGAGCTCGCTCTCTCCGTTCCTCTCGCGCTTCACCCAAAACATCCAAAGCTCCACTCTCGTCCTCAGCCCAGAAACGCCTGCCGTGCATCACTCAAGCCCGCCGGCCGCTCCTAAGTCAAGTTCGCTGGCCGTCGTGGACTCAAGCCCACTGGCCGCTTCGAAGTCAAGTTTGCCGGCCGTTCCAAAGTCAAACCCACCGGCTGCGGCTCTCACCAGCCCGCCGCCCGCTCCGAAGTCTAGTCCGCCACCCGTGGCTCTCTCAAGCTCGCCGGCCACTCCGAAGCCAAGTCCACCGGCCGCGGCTCTCTCAAGCCCACAAGCCACTCCGAAATCAAGCCCGCCAGCCACTCCGTTGTCAAGCCTGCCGGCCGATCCCAAGTCAAGTCCACCGGCTCCGGCTCTCCCAAGCCCGCTGGCCGATCCCAAGTCAAGCCCGCCAACCGTGGCTCACTCCAGCCCGCCGGCTGCTCCTAAGACAAGTTCGCCGGCCGCGGCTCTCTCAAGCCCGCCAGCCACTCTGAAATCAAGCCCGCCAGCCACTCCATTGTCAAGCCTGCCGGCCGATCCCAAGTCAAGTCCACCGGTTCCGGCTCTCCCAAGCCCGCCGGCCGATCCCAAGTCAAGCCCGCCAGCCGCCACAACGTCAAGCCTGCCGGCCGCCCAATTCACACCCAACCAAAAGAGGGGGATGAGGAGGAAAATACTGTTCGCAGCCCTCATCCTCGCTCCAGTGGCTCCAGCCCCAGAGCTCGCTCCCATGTCGGCTCCAGCCCCAGAGCTCGCTCCAGTGTCGGCTCCAGCCCCAGAGCTCGCTCCCGTTTCAGCTCCAGCCCCAGAGCTCGCTCCAGTGTCGGCTCCATCCCCAGAGTGCCCTCAAGTGCCCGCTCCTCCAGAGCGCCATCCTATTCCCATGCTAAGCCCAGGGAGGGCTCTTGATTCCCCGTTAAGCCCAGGGAGGGCTCCTAATTCCCCATTTAGCCCAGGGAGGGCTCCTGATTCCCCGTTAAGCCCAGGGAGGGCTCCTGATCCCCTGTTAAGCCCAGGGAGGGCTCCAGTCCCCGAGTTCAGCCCCGTAAGCTCCCCCGAGGATTTTTTTGGGGGGGAAGGAGGTCGTAGGGCTTCGGCCGTAGAGGCCGGGGCGGGGGCTGGGACCTCGGCCTTGGAGGCAGATCCGCCATGGCCTCCCGAGTCCCCTGATCCGCCATGGCCTCCTGAGTCTCCTAATCCGCCGTGGCTCCCCGAGCTCCCTGCTCCGCCGTGGGTCCCGGAACGGGCTCCGCCCTGGAGGCCTTCCATCCTGGAACTCTGTCCATAGAGGCCTCCAGAGCACCCACCCCCCCTTCCCGTTGGATGTTGTATGGCGCGGGACGCGCCTTTCCGGGAGGGGGGAGTTATGTCAGACTTGTGTTGTGTTTTGTGGCTCCCCTTGTGCTCTCTATGCCCTTATTTGGTCCTTCCTGTTTCCTGTTCTTGTTTAGTTTGATTATGATTCCTCCCAACTGTGTTTAATTAATTATCTCATTCAGTTTTTGTTTCTTAAGCCCTGTGTTTCCCTGTCTCCTGCGTCCGCTGTTAATTGTCTGAATGTCTTCCTGAGTTCCTGAGTGTTATTCTGTGTTGTTTCATTAAAGACTATTGGTCTTTATCCCGCGTCTCCTTGTTTCCTTGTTCCCTGGCTCCAAGTGTAACGTGACACATATAAATTTAATTTAATACATTTTCATTTAATTAAAATGCTATTAAGTGACCAATAACATTCAGTATATTCACACCTATAAGCATATTCTTCTAAAGTGCATTATTTCTGTAATAAATACTGTTTTAAAAAATATTTGGACCCACTTTATTATGCACTAAAATTGAAATTAATCAATAAATACATACTATATTACAATGGATACTCATTATGTACATGCATGTTTTTACATTGTACCAATATTTTTTTAAAAATACCTGCATACAGATGCATCTGTAATTAAATTCTGTAGCTACATCTATAATTACACTATTGTCCCTACACTTTGTTATGGAGCCTATGAGACGAGAGACGTGCAGATCCATGTGCGAGCTTTTTATTTACAAAGGCATGGTCAGGAAACAAGAAAGGGTCAAACAATGGCAAACAGGTATATCACAAGCAAGACAAAGAGCAATCCTAGGGCAAGTGTAGGTCTGCGATTGGCGAACAATATCCAACAGGGCGAGGCAGAGAGATAATCCAGGTACACAAGCAATAATCCAAACGAGGTGCAAACAGAGTCCAAACGGCAAAGCAAAGGGTTAATCCAGGAAACATGGGCAGAAATCAAAACACGAGAAAACAGGCAAGGCAAGACTATGACAACTAAGTGGGCTCCGTAGAGTAGCTATCGCTAGGAGAGAGATATGTGCATACAATACTCGGTGCTGACAGAGAGGAAGTCCAAGGCTTATAAAGCTTGTCTGATGGGATCATCTGTGTAATCAGTGCAATGTGTGATTGGTGACAGCTGTGATCAGTGCAATGGATGATGGGAAATGCAGTCCGGGGGTGACGTGCAACAGTGTAGTGCAGGAGTCAATGTGGGGAACGAGTGACCTCTGGTGGTGAGTGAACGGAAGTGCATGGACCAGATTCATGACATAGCCCCCCCCCCAAGAACCGGCTTCCAGACGCTCCTATACAATCCAGGAGGGTGGTGGAGTGGAGGCGGAACAGGGGGAGGGACGGAGGGCCAGGTCCATGTGGAAGTGGAGTGGCCGGGGACCGAGGCAGAGCCGGCAGAGCAGGAAGGCAGAGTGGACAGAAATGGAGCCCACCAGTGCAGAGCAGACGGAGCTGAAGACCACCAGACTGGAACAGATGGAGCGGAAGACCACCAGACCTGAGCGGAAGACCACCACGGTGGAGCAGAAGACCACCAGACTGGAGTAGACCGGAGTAGAAGACCACCAGACCGGAGTAGAAGACCACCAGACCGGAGCAGAAGACCACCTCGGCGGAGCAGACGGACCTGAAGACCACGGCAGGGACTGGGACCTAGGGAACACTGAGACACACGAGACAGACAGAGCATCCATGGCCCCAAGGGACAAGGCAGAGAACACTAAAAAAACCATCAATAGGTTCACTGGCTGACACGGGACAGGTTGACAGTTCAAAATCGGGTTCATTGACTGAAACTGGACATGATGACAGTTCATAAATAGTCTCTATGGCAGTGAGAGAGTTAACATGAAAGACATGGGATGCATTGATAGTCTCTGGGCTCATGACTGGCAGGTTTAAGGGATCCAAGGCAGGTTTCTGGGTTGTGACAGACAGGGCAACAAACTCGGTATTGGCCTCCTTGAGAATGGCTGGACAGACAGACAGTTCAATGTTAAACTCAAGGACTGGAACAGGACATACAGATAATTCAGGATCTGGGGCATGGACAGAGACTGAAGCAGACAGTTCAGTGACAGCAACTGGCAAGACAGACAGTTCAGAAACAGACTCATTGAGGGAAACTGGACTGACAGACATTTCAGTGACTGGAAATGGACCAACAGACAGTTCATAATCAAATGCATTGGCTGGTACAGGACTGACAGATAGCTCAAAATCAAGAGTATTAGTGACAACTGAACAGGCAAACTCAGATTCATAGGTTGAAACCGGACAGACATGGGGTGCATTTATAGTTTCTGAGTTCATGACAGGTAGGGTTAAGAGTTCACGAATGGCCCCTAGAGGCGCAACGCAACAGTCAGGAAGTTCACCCATAACCTCCTCAGTTGTGACTGACGGGACTGGTAATTCACAACCAGCCTCCTCGGCTGACTCAGGGCAGGACAACAGTTCATAGGCCATGACATGGGCAAAGGAAGGTTCATTAATGGCCTCTGTGGCAAGTTCAAAGCAAGGCAAGATGGCCTCCATAGCCGTGACAGGGGAGGCAGAGAGATCATAGGTGGATACCACTGACACCTCTGGAGGTTCCGCAGCAGGTGCCGCCACCTCTGGAGGTTCTACAGCAGTACCATTAGGAAACAGGGAGAGTTCATTGCCAGGACAAGTACAGTGCTCATTTACGGTTCTTTCGACCATGACATGACGGGCTGAAAGTGTATTGTTGGGCGCCACCACCACGCAAGGAGCTGAAGCAAACACCGCTGCTTCAAAAGGTTCTGCATAAGTGGGCTCCGTAGAGTAGCTATCGCTAGGAGAGAGATATGTGCGTTCAATACTCGGCGCTGACAGAGAGGAAGTCCAAGGCTTATAAAGCGTGTCTGATGGGATCATCTGTGTAATCAGTGCAATGTGTGATTGGCTACAGCTGTGATCAGTGCAATGGATGATGGGAAATGCAGTCCGGGGGTGACGTGCAAAGTTAGTGTAGTGCAGGAGTCAATGTGGCGAACGAGTGACCTCTGGTGGTGAGTGAACGGAAGTGCATGGACCAGATTCGTGACACACATACACCAAACCACACCGCCAAACACGTCGCTAACTCTAACCGTATCCCACCTCAACAGCAGCAAAAGTGTTTTGAACTACAACATGAACACAATAGGTACATTGTACGTAACAATTCATCTCTTTTGGTGTAAGTACATTAGTTAAAGACACCTAATATAAATTGGGACCAAATATTCTAAAGTATACTTCGTTTACACAAGGAATACATTTAATTCAATAGACATAATGTCAGCACAACAAGTAAACATATGCATATCTTATTTAATACCTTGTCGTTTGGGTACTTTATCTGTCAGATCATTAACTATAAACATATTGCACTAACATCTAACAAACACTCAATGGTTCCAAACACTTGTTCTCTTAACACTGAACATTTGTCTGTTTACTACTGTCAAGCTGCTTTAAAATAATCTTTATTGAATAAAGCAATATATATATCAGGTATTGCCTGTTATGGTAAATATACAATGAATGCATGTATTTTCAATTAAATGAATGCATGTATTTTCCCCATTGCTCTGCAAATTAGACACTGATATGTCATAATATAATCTGTCAAATAGTATGTCATTCATTTGTTTGACTTAGATAAAAGATAGAAATAAAGGCAAAAAAGAAAGAAAGAAAGAAAGAAAGAAAGAAAAAGAAGCTGAGTTAAATCATTAATTCAATCAAATGCTTTCAGTGTTAGATTTTGCAGTCTCATTATAGCATAATAGATGTGTTAAGACATGTTGAGTGTTTTTGGATGCATTTCAAGAGTGTAATATCATACGTTTTTTGAAAGGCCTGAAAAATGACCATCAGAGTTGAGACTGCTTCCAGGTACTACCTTAGAAAGAAAATGCTGACTGGATTTAAATGGATTTAATGGTCAAATGTGTTAAATGAAGCAGAGAATGCACTGTTATTGATAGCTGAAAGCAACATATCAAATTAAATAAATTATTCAATAAACAATCACCAAAGATAATGTTAAGCGCTATATGTATAATAAGCGTTCCAGTTCTGTGCAGATTTCATGTTGGCCTGCAAATCAGGGGCGGTTCTAGGATTGAGGGGGGGCTGAGTCCTCAGAGAGACCATTAGATACAAGGACACAAATTACCTAACAGTATTTTACAGTGCTTATGAAAACTGTATTACTGTATGAAGTAAACATACACAATTATCTATTAAAGTTACAGGAGATACTTAGTTAAGAACAGTGAGTGATTCTCTGCTTTTCTTTTGTTGTTTGATGAACATTATTAGCCTAATATAAGAAATGCATGGATCTGTTATACTGATACACATCCAATATTTTTTAACTGTTTATGTTTATTTAAGACGTAACCGACTGTGTTTACTTGGATACTCATCAAGACAGCCATTGTGACATAATATTGTATGTATTTTCTCAAGATGATGCGAAAGTGAACTCTATTTGTAACCTGATCTCATAAAAGTATGTTTCAGTGGCACGATTTTCTGTTTCTATTTGGTGTGCTATTTATACGCAAAAACTGACTTTGGCATGCATATGATACACAATGGTTAGGTTTAGGGGTGTGCGTATCGTAAGCACACCAAATAGAAACAGAAAATCGTGCCAATGAAACGCACTTTCATGAGACCAGGCTGCGATTTGGTACTGGCTTCATTCAAATGTGTGCGTGCACATTAACGATCTATCACAGCGCGTGAGTACCACATTGAGATCAATAAACAAGCGAGAATGATAAACTTTCTTGAGGAAGCAGCACCGGCCTGATCATTCAGATAGCTGATTATAGTTTTAGGGGGGCTGAGACGACAAATAGGGGGACTAAAGCCCACCTAAAAAGGGTCTAGAACCGCCCCTGCTGCAAATGTATTAATAAATAATTTAAATGATGTTTTAATACAAAGTAGCATATGACACACTTAATACATGTTCAGAGATTAAGTGTGATCAAATCCACAATGGTTATGGTTCATAGACCAGTGCTTGCGAGATCGAAACCTACAAACACTCAGTTACCAGCCCAAACACTCATACACACATACACTTGCAGTAAATATGACATGATCTGACTTACGGAGAGCATGCCATTCATCTTGTCTTATAGTCTTGGTGACGTTCATGGGCAGATTCCGTGGGATATTCGCTGAGGAATAGTAATACTTCACCGGCATACAACGCTGAAGCAAACCTGAGGAAATTCACAGAAACAATCTGATAACTTTATTCATAATAGTGAAGATCAGATGATACATGTGTGTTTGAAAGTCTATGTAGAGAAGCAATTTAGACACAAAAACATCTAAACACATGTTCAGGAACTTTGGTCCCAATGTCTTCATTCAAATTATGATCATCAAATGTTCTAACTGGACTATAAACAATATCAGTCAAAACAAGTCAATCAATTGTCGTGTCCTGCTGAGATTGACTTCACTTCCTGTTCAGGTTCCCATTGGTGTACATGTAAAAATATTTATAACTGAATCATAATTTTAATTTTTGGTTCTTTATTGGCATCTATGGGACCATGAAAAACCTTTAACATCCTTGGAAACTTTCTATTGCACAAAGTTTCTTAATAGTGGAAAAAGGTTCTTTAGATTATTAAAATGTTCTCCACATTAATAAAAAATATTGTTCACTGTTCACAGAAAGTTTCTTTGGGGAACCCATCTCTGCAACAGCCACCTATTGGAACCTTTATTGTAAAAATATTTTTATTGTAAAAATATTTCCATTTGGGTACAGTTTGATCCCAACAGGAACACACTGAAGAGCTATATCATTTGTACAATTTACATACAGTAACAGGAGAGTACTACTACTACATCAGTCAGAAATTTTATTGGATTTATGCCTTATATCTGGGTATATGTGTGTAAAATGCTTAGACATCAAGTTGATTATTTTTCTAACACATAATTATAAATTTTCTCTCAGACCCCAAACAGAAAAGGAGGATTAATCTTTAAAATCTACTGAATTTTAATTAACTCTATCTTCAGCTAAGACCCAAAATTTGCATCTCATTGCCCTGAAAGACTGTATAATTTATCACATTAAGGATAGAAATGTTCTAGAAGCTTGTAAATGCATCAGTGCATCAAAGAAAATATATATTTTTGGACCATTTTTAAAATCTATTTCTGCTTTTGTCATTAGCGCGATAAAAGGAACACAAAAAAGAAACACATATACTGTACCAGAGAGGGTTAAGTGTGTTTTCCCTTAATAAAAGGGCCCCAGGGTCTCTTAGAACTCAAATGGATCCCATTGCCCTGACAATCACCATCTGTTTCTGTATTTGAGCTGAAATGTGATGAATGTATGAACATGACCGTGTGGCTGGTGTTGATGTTAGAGATCAGCACCCTGGATAGCGCCAAACATTCTTCAGCACTCCTTCACACATGTTCAGCAAACACATAAACACACTACAGCTGCTTAACATTAACTTCAAATCTAGTTACTGCTCACATGTGGCCCATTTAGCATCATCATCACCTTTAAAAATCAGATCCTCGTTCTCCAGATCGAACCCCTCTCGGTGGCATTTCCTCCACAGTCCGGTTGTGGTTGAGTTGTAGCGGCGGCTGCAGCGTGATTCCATGACGGGCTCAGGGTGCGGGGATTCCCGCAGAGGACTCGCTTTCGGTCGCATCCGGAGTGGGAGGTTCTGGTTGGAGATATATATGTATCCTGGGTCATTTCTCTTGCTGGCGTATTTTTTGCATCGGTCCCGGTGTTTCCGCGCATCTGTTTCGTACCAGTAGTCCGTGCTGATGGCCATGGTCAAGAGCCCGATGGAGCAGAAGGCCAGGAAGAGACCCGACGCCGTTAATATCCTCATGATGCCCGCGGACAGCTGTCACATCTTCCGCTGAACCCATATCATCCTAAACCCGACATAACAGCACGATAAATATGCTGTTGGAGCTCTAGACAGACATGTTTGCGCCTCTGCTGCTGCTCGTTTGAACTCTGGATGCAGGAGGACCAATGCCGACACTGGAGACTGCTGATGAAAGCGCTCCCGATTCGTCAGACGGCAGCTGTTATGCCGCTGTTTCCATAAAAGATATTCGGTCAAATCTTATAAACGTGTCCGGGTGATATTACACCACCCCATATGCATATATGTTCATGGATAAAAATGCAAAAAGATAAGTCTAATGTAAGACCTTTGAGATTTATTTGTTTGTTTGTTTGTTTGTTTGTTTAGAAAATTAATCGCTTGTACTGAACATTTTTTATCACTGTAATGAGAAAGTCGTCACATATTATCTTATACCTGCCAGGGTATAAATGCTTGCCTTCTCTGGTTTGTTGCTTTCAAAAACCTAGGTTTTATTATTATTATTATTATTATTATTATTATTATTATTATTATTATTGCTCCTGGTGGTGGTAGTGGTGGTAGTAGTAGTAGTAGTAGTAGTAGTAGTAGTAGTAGTAGCAGTAAAATTCAATTGAATCGATTTTTACTAAAAAAATAAAAGTAATATAAAAAATAATCTATTTTAAAAATGAAACGCATTTACAAACTCAAAAGTAATCATGTCTTTATGGACCTTGCTTTGTAAACTGGGTTATAATCATGCTGGAACAGAAAAGGGTTTTCCCTTTTCTGTTCCAGCACTTTTCTGTTCCAGCACTATTTCCCTTTTCTGTTCTACTACTATTAGATTTTTGGTCACTTTCATGTCAGTTCACAGTTCACATGTTTACACTACTCTGTTTGAATGTAACTTAACAAGCTTGTGTCAGTAACAGGATATCATTGCTCATATAAAACCAATTAAGACCATCTTGGAATTCAAGCTGGTCCAAATTAATCTAAGCTTTGTCTCAGCGGCATAGAAATAATGCTTCAGCACCAGCAGATGTGGACATATACAGTACAAGACTTCATTGCCAGATGATGGAGGTAGAGCATCAGTACTCCTCTCCTTGCCATGTTCAGCACTTGCAAACTGCATATTGGTTCACTACAGTTGAGCCGAAAGGGATCACTGCTCAACTGTAGTGAACCAATATGCAGTTTTTAGCTATGACTATCAGAAGTTCTTCATCCTCTGAAGAGTCTCATTGAGTACTGTGGCACTTAATATAATGGGGTTTTAATTGTTATTTTTAGCATCTTTGCTCCAAATAACCCTATTCTTTTCAAAAAACTATTTATCTCTGTTTAGAGTTCCTATATGTTTCTATATGGTTATTTGGAGAAAGTGTATATTGGTTAACTGGTTCTTTAAAACAATTTAATTAAATTCTTTTTACATATATGTTAGCACATGGCACAAGAAAAATTATTTCAAAACAGCTTTATAAAGAATAGTGCCTTACAGTTCCCAGCAAGCAAGCCAAAGACAATAAAAAAGAAAAAGTCCCCAGGATAAAATGAGATACAGTAAGATATGATTAGTAAGCAGTTCTCGGAGAAACCAAAATCCAGTTGGGGAATCCCACCTCACCTGACATGTTTCAGCAAATTAATATAAACATGCTGGACTGATAATGAGAAACATCCTCTTTTGGTGACAGACTCTGGTTAAGATCTAACACTGAGAGAGATAAATGCAGACGAAGAGCGGTTGTGGAGTTGAAAACAGGGCAAGGCCAGAGCCAGTGAACCTCAAAATTGGACTCCTGAAGGTGTGGTTAGAGAAACAGAACAGGTTAAATAAGTGTGCTCATAGAAATTGATGGGCTAGATCATTACAGGATATACAGTGGGTACGGACAGTATTCAGACCCCCTTAAATTTTTCACTCTTTGTTATATTGCAGCCATTTGCTAAAATCATTTAAGTTCATTTTTTTTCCTCATTAATGTACACACAGCACCCCATATTGACAGAAAAACACAGAATTGTTGACATTTTTGCAGATTAATTAAAAAAGAAAAACTGAAATATCACATGGTCCTAAGTATTCAGACCCTTTGCTCAGTATTTAGTAGAAGCACCCTTTTGATCTAATACAGCCATGAGTCTTTTTGGGAAAGATGCAACAAGTTTTTCACACCTGGATTTGGGGATCCTCTGCCATTCCTCCTTGCAGATCCTCTCCAGTTCTGTCAGGTTGGATGGTAAATGTTGGTGGACAGCCATTTTTAGGTCTCTCCAGAGATGCTCAATTGGGTTTAAGTCAGGGCTCTGGCTGGGCCATTCAAGAACAGTCACGGAGTTGTTGTGAAGCCACTCCTTCGTTATTTTAGCTGTGTGCTTAGGGTCATTGTCTTGTTGGAAGGTAAACCTTCGGCCCAGTCTGAGGTCCTGAGCACTCTGGAGAAGGTTTTCGTCCAGGATATCCCTGTACTTGGCCACATTCATCTTTCCCTCGATTGCAACCAGTCGTCCTGTCCCTGCAGCTGAAAAACACCCCCACAGCATGATGCTCCCACCATGATGCTTCACTGTTGGGACTGTATTGGACAGGTGATGAGCAGCGCCTGGTTTTCTCCACGCATACCGCTTAGAATTAAGGCCAAAAAGTTCTATCTTGGTCTCATCAGACCAGAGAATCTTATTTCTCACCATCTTGGAGTCCTTCATGCGGGCTTTCATGTGTCATGAACTGAGGAGAGGCTTCCGTCGGGCCACTCTGCCATAAAGCCCCGACTGGTGGAGGGCTGCAGTGATGGTTGACTTTCTACAACTTTCTCCCATCTCCCAACTGCATCTCTGGAGCTCAGCCACAGTGATATTTGGGTTCTTCTTTACCTCTCTCACCAAGGCTCTTCTCCCCCTATAGCTCAATTTGGCCGGACGGCCAGCTCTAGGAAGGGTTCTGGTCATCCCAAATGTCTTCCATTTAAGGATTATGGAGGCCACTGTGCTCTTAGGAACCTTAAGTGCAGCGGAAATTTTTTTGTAACCTTGGCCAGATCTGTGCCTTGCCACAATTCTGTCTCTGAGCTCTTCAGGCAGTTCCTTTGATTTCATGATTCTCATTTGCTCTGACATGCATTGTGAGCTGTAAGGTCTTATATAGACAGGTGTGTGGCTTTCCTAATCAAGTCCAATCAGTATAATCAAACACAGCTGGACTCAAATGAAGGTGTAGAACCATCTCAAGGATGATCAGAAGAAATGGACAGCACCTGAGTTAAATATATGAGTGTCACAGCAAAGGGTCTGAATACTTAGGACCATGTGATATTTCAGTTTTTCTTTTTTAATAAATCTGCAAAAATGTCAACAATTCTGTGTTTTTCTGTCAATATGGGGTGCTGTGTGTACATTAATGAGGAAAAAAAATGAACTTAAATGATTTTAGCAAATGGCTGCAATATAACAAAGAGTGAAAAATTTAAGGGGGTCTGAATACTTTTCGTACCCACTGTATATGTAAGAAAAATGCTATGGAACTGGACAAGTAAGCAGTGGAAAGATGATTGGAATGTGCATGACTTACTTTATCAGCATCATAGCAACAAGAGAATGTTCTATAACTAACCGTGACTTCTGAGGTGGAAACTCTTGGTCTCAAAAAAGTCTTACAGTCAAAGATTAAAATTTGATGCTGAAAATTACTTAATATGTTGTGTTAAATTTCCTCAATGTAATCCACCAATTAAAAATCTCAACAAAATAAATTTTATCTGGAGGACAGCTATGTGTTAGCTATAAAAAAAATAATGACGTTGTCTTATAATAACACCAAAAGGGAGCATGTAGAACAACAAAGGGCCCAAGACTGAGCCTTGCTGCACACCATACCACACCACACAACACCAGAGTGTTAAGTCAGACAGCTCATTTTTTTCTGAAGAATTAGGAAATAAAAAGTTCTACGTGGAACTTAACAATGTTCTCCTATGACATCATGCTGAAAAATTTATTCAACATGAAATTTAAATTTTTTTATTGCACATGGCAAAATTTAACAGGTGTTTCCGGTGTTATTGTAAAATTACTAAGAATCTTTCTTGATTTCCAGTATGAGCAGTGTTCATGTATGTTTGTGAAAGACATGAAGACGAGAGAAAGCGAGAAAACCTGCTCAAACTTGTGGCTAGTCAGAGTGCAGTGTGGTTATCATGGCTGTAGTGGCTGTAACCTACAGGAAGTTTGTTCACAGAGATAATAACTAAGACAGCCAGCTGTCATCTCATTTTTGTTACGGTCATTCCGTTTGACTCACTCATCATGCACTGTGATATGTGTGTATTAGGTGTATGGCATATAACTTACCTTTAGAGAGTCGTGCTTTTATATTTGTGGCAGCCAAGTTAGATAATTTTGTAAGGTACTTAAATAAGGTACAAAATAAGGCTTGAAAAACAAAGATAGTTGTTTTCTTTTATTAACAAATGGTCTGTGATAGTAACTTCTGAACAAAGAATGATGATTGTCGACCTCAAGAGGTCAGATTAAACAGTTTATATAACAGTTTTATTATTATTATTATTATTATTATTATTATTATTATTATTATTATTATTATTCATGTTATGGATTAGGTTTGCAACTCTGTCATCAATAAAATTTGGGACATGTCTGAATTCAGTACAATCTTCTGATTTGTGTGATTTTGTAATTGTGAAGGGTGAAAAAAGTCAATCAAATATAAAAACTTCTCCAGAATGGAGGTTTACAAGATAGTTAAAAATTATGCTAAATTTTGAACCACATCTGAATATTTTCTTTTTGGGTGTCACATTTTTTATGCAATGTTCAATTTTATATAATGGAGGACAATCATGTGATAACCGGGTTATGCACAAAATGTAGGATGCAGCTAAACATTACATTTTTGGTAATTAAAATCCAAAGGCCAAAATTTTGTGTATGTGAATGAGTGTGAATGAGCAACTTTTTATAGTAACAATAATATTTTCTCTTGCATTTTTTTCTAATAACAATCAATAAATCAATAGCTTCTAATGCTTTTAAAAAATATATACTTGATTTGACTGTTTGATTATTCTGAAAGTTTTTTTTTTCAGTTGGTTTATTACATTTCTAGAATCATCTTTACCCAGTGGGCAATTGATGTTGAAAAGATATCAAATGTACATCAACATTAATGTCAAAAAAACAGGTCAATATGCAAATCAAACTGACATCAAAAACTTGACATGATGCTGATTTGATGTAAATTGAATATCAAACATATTGGCCTACTGTACAAGTATTTTCGCCCAATTACCACTGGAAGAAATTGCCATCCAAACTGAATTTAAAATGATGTTACAGCATCTTGATCAAGTCTTGACTAACATTTAACGTCAAATTGATATCAAGGTTCCCGCTGCTTAACATTTACAAACCAATAAGTGCATTTCTCAAAACAATTTGTACAAACAGCACTACACAATGGTGGATTACCTGCAAAAGCCTGTAATTTTCTCAAAATCCTCAATTCATCTCTCAAAAGTAAGTTATGTCAATAAACATATCAATACCATCAGAAAGACAGGTCCTTGTGTCTTTGTTCACCAACAAGAAATGAAACATTACAGTAAGTATACAGTATTACAGTACAGTGCTCCTTGTTGAAATACCTGTTCTATGAAATATTTGAATGATCAGTGTTAGGGAGTAACTAGATACATGTAACTAAATTACGTAATTTAATTACAAAATAAATGTAACTGTGATCAGTTACAGTTACTGAGAAAAAATGTCCAATTAAATTACAGTTACTTAATTTAATTACTTCTGTGTAATTAAATTACAGTTACAGTGTTTCCTGTCACAGCTATGTAAAGATTTGATTTCAAAAACATAGCAATTAAAATATCTTAGCAGAACAATCTCAAAGTAAAAATTAATGTAAGGTTAACCCTGCCTGCTTTAAATGTTTGAAGATGATTAACATTTGAAAACATTTGTTAAAAAATTAGAAAAAAAATCAAATGTAATCAGTTACATTAATAAAGTAACTGAAATAGTTACACTACTTATTACATTTGAAATAGGGTAACTTGTAATCTGTAACCTATTACATTTCCAAATTAACCTTCCCATCACTGTGAATGATTGAGGAAACGTTGTTTCCACAAAATTCAGCTGTACCTTTTGACCCACCTTGGCCATTTTAAGGTCATAATTGAGAACATGGTCCTCAATAGTGGCCCCCATTTACAGTAATAAGAAATTTCCCTACGTCCCTTTATTTCACCTCCCTACCTTTCCACCAAAGCATCTTTACTCCTTTTCTTCTTTCTTACCTGTTTGTTTCCTTGGTGTTCTTGCATTGTCAGAAATTGTAACACTTAGTTGTTCTCTGTATATATATGATTTCCTATTAAAGCAACTGATAATGTAAGCAGCAGGCAACTGTACATAATCAATTGCATAAATGCACCAAAGCACTGAAAATTTGTTCAGAAGAATGAGAAATTGCTTTTATGATGTGCTGACTAGATGATGTGGAGATTGAACAAGTAGTTCAGAGAATTTTAATTGTGATCTAATTGTGAAAGTCTTTTGTGAGTGATTACTGTTAATAACATAAAACATACATCTAAATTCAACTTGTATTAAGCTTAATGATGGTGTTGTCCTCTGCTGTAGAGAGACAGTTAGAGAGCTCCTCAGGACTGTTGTGCAACAGAGACAGTGACTGTGTGTGTGTGTGTGTGTGTGTGTGTGTGTGTGTGTGTGTGTGTGTGTGTGTGCAGATGTAACGGACTTCCTGTGGTGCCTGAAAATACCCTGCAATGCACTATTGGGAAAACATGAGAACACACATATTCTCAAAACCCTCGGGTTCCTGCTCAGGAGTCACAATGCACTGGTCAGCTAGTTAAAAACAGTCCTATCAAAATACAAAATCAAAACCAACCATTCAAGAGGACATTAAAACATCTCATTTATTCTTCCAAGCTCATGTATTATATTGGTTGAATCTCCATTAAGGGATTTTTTAAATCCAAAAATAAAAGACTTGCAGAGTACTCAACTCCAGAAAAGAGTTGACATTACACAAGTGTCCATAAAAGTATCTCACATTCACATTTTGGGGAAGTGAATGTGAAAGCTCCAAACTTCCCCATTTACTTTGTGTGTGTGTGTGTGTGTGTGTGTGTGTGTGTGTGTGTGTGTGTGTTTGTGTGTTTATGGAATGTTTTCAACAAGCCTGTCACGTATTTAAAGTATTCTATTCAAGATTATTATTATTATTATTATTATTATTATTATTATTATTCTATTCATAGATAGATAGATAGATAGATAGATAGATAGATAGATAGAAAAAAAATAGTGTAGGATTTACTTTGAAATAATTTACTCAGAAATAATTTACTCAGAAATTGCCAGTAAATTTTTACAATTAATTACAAAGAAATGGCATGTAACACATTTAAGTAAGCATGACATTTTGAAGTAGAAGAACTAAAACAGTATTTTCTTGGAAAACATACTTCAATAGTCTTTGTTTTATTTACTATATTTAAAATTGTGTACATAGACAGACAGACAGACAGAGACAGACAGACATAGATAGATAGATAGATAGATAGATAGATAGATAGATAGATAGATAGATAGACAGACCGACCGACCGACCGACCGACAGATAGATAGATAGATAGATAGATAGATAGATACTGTAGATGATGGATGGATGGATGATAGGACTTTAATTTTATGTACAGTTTTATTCAGTTTTATTTATAGTGATTAAAATAATAAAATTAAATAAAATTAAATAAAATAAAACAAAACATGTCTTTTCTCTCAAATTTTTCCACTTTTGAAATGATGCCGGAAACACCTAATGTCAATTGAGTTTTGCATATGAAAATCCAAGCCAAACACAGAATAATGCATTTGTCCATGCTGCAATAGTAGTTGCTTCCTCAAAACCTGCGATAACAGTGCGATGCTTTGATTAAAAAGGGAACAAAGCTCTCTCAGAACTTCACTTTGGGCGAACGCTGAAGTTTATGATTCTCAGACAATAGAACATGTAAAAATTTCCCTCTGATTGACTGACTCAAGGCCACAACATGGCATATTTACTCCACAACTCAGAAACACAAAAAAATTACAGTGTTTCTCTCTAGCTTTGCTCATACTTTTACAAATACACATGTATTACACAATAGAACAACGCTGCAGAAACTGGTCTATAGAATTCATGAATAAGATCTTACAACATCCTGAAGCAATGAAATTAGTAAAATATTCTATTTAAGAACAGAAAGTTTTCTGTACTTTTATGTAGGCAGGCCTGGAGTGTGCACACAATTTATTAAATAATCTTTCTAAAATTAATCAAATGTATCATCTGTCAACTTTACTCATTAATAATTAAAACATAATCATCTAAGAGATAGAGGAGATACACATAAAGACAACCCATCAACTGGATCATGATTAACTGAAATCCTTTCACATTGCCATAAATGAAAAATCATGAGTCGTCGCCACATTTGACCAATCCGAGTCCAGATCCTTCAGTGAGGTCATCCTAATCACTTATGGGCAATACAGGAAATTTAGTCTTTCTCACATCAGGTCAGTGAAGCTGAAGGCAGAAGAGTTTGAAAGCAAGATTTGACGCATTTGCCCATTTGAAAAGTGACACCACAGTACAGCGCTCTTGTGAAGTAATTTCCACGTTATGCAATATTCTGTAAACGGGTGGGAAACTGTGAGATAGACGCCGCAGGAGAAGATATATGAGTGAAGGGCTTCATGTTGCATTGCAGAATGGATGGCTGTGTTATTTCACCTGTAAGTACATGAGAGCTTCTGTTTCAAACATTTCAAACTTTTCCAGGCAAACCCGAAAAACTATTTCAAAAGTATAATAATTTTTTAGTTGCCTTTTTTGTTGTTTAGTGAACCTTTATATATATATATATATATATATATATATATAGATATATATATATTTTTTTTTTCCTCCAATTTTGCTTTTTACCTATATATATATATATATATATATATATATATATATATATATATATATATAGGTAAAAAGCAAAATTGGAGAAAAAATCTGAAAATTGATTTTTTTTTTTTTTTTGTATTTATTTAATTATTTATTTTCCAGTTGTCAGAAGAATTAATTCCGTATGATCCAGATGCTCGGCCGATATATGACTTCTACCCGTATCTCAGTACTGACCCTCAGACTCATCATGGTAAGTTTTTTTTTTTTTTTTTTTTTGTCATGTTATATAATATATATATATATATATATATATATATATATATATATATATATATATATATATATATATATATATATATATTTATAACTGTGATACCTTTTTTTAGATTCTTTGATGAATATAAAATTTCGATGAACAGCACTTATTTTAAATAGAAGTAAACATTATTATTATTATTATTAGTAGTAGTAGTAGTATCATCATCATCATCATCATCATCATCATTATTATTATTATTATTATTATTAATCTTACTTACCCAGTAGTGTATCACAGTTTCCACAAAATATATATCTTGTTGTTAATTCATTGTTATGATTCTCTGTCTGCGGTTCTACATATCCTAAACTAGTTTGTTGGATACTGATTTAAAAATAAAATAAAATAAAATAAAATACAATAAAATACAATAAAATAAAATTAAATTAAATTAAATTAAATTAAATTAAATTAAATTAAATTAAATTAAATTAAATTAAATTAAATTAAATTAAATTAAAATATATTTCCCCAAAAACCAACAACCAAAACAACTTCAGACTCAATTTATTTTCCCTTGCTTTTTGTCATGCAAGAAAGTGGATGGGACTACACAAGCGTTCATGGCCATCACAGTGAATTTGAGCCGCCTCAAGGAAACCATTTCACTGAGCTGCATCCCAGCACATACCGCTATGGAGACATGGAGTCCTTCCATCCATCCGTAGATTCAGGAATGGGAACACTTTTACCTGTAGTTCCTCCACAGGTTAGTCAGCAAACCTGCAAAAAAATATCTATCTATCTATCTATCTATCTATCTATCTATCTATCTATCTATCTATCTATCTATCTATCTATCTGTCTAATTATCTATCTATCTATCTATCTATGAACTGATTAACTGCAGTACAAAATTTTGTAAAATATTCTATTCAGTATAATAAGAAAGATATTAAAGGTGTGGTCATTTTACTTTAGTTTTTAGTCTGCATTAAAAATGTTCAGCTATTAATATCAATTCAGTGACTAACAGTGTACTGTAATCAGAGAAAAGGTCTGAAAGAAAGAAATGAAGAAGAAAGAGAAAGAGAGATGGGCAGGATGTGAGTGGAGGAGACAGACTGATTGCTCAACACTGTCTTTTCCTGACTAAAGGCTGTTGCTGCTGCTGCACACATTTACACAAGACGTGTGAGCCAAAGCCAATCACAGTCAAGAGTCTGAATTTGATGCAAACTAGGAGTTTTGAATTTGCTACAGTTTTAGTATAAGCTGTTTGAACATACAGTTTCAGACATAAAGCAGCTCATCAACACATACATTTGCCCAGAAATACAGTAACATTGTGAAGTATTGTTACAATTTAAAACGTGTTTTCTGTGGTACTATATTTATATTCCTTTGATGGCAAAATTTGATTTTCAGTATCCTCAGTGTCACGTAATCTTTCAGAAATCATTCTGATATGCTGATTTGCTGCTAAAAAAATATTTATTATTATTATTATTATTATTATTATTATTATGGACGTTAAAAACAATTGTGCTGTCTAATATTTTTGTGGAAACTGATACATTTTTTTTCAGATCCTTTGATGAATAAAAATTCAAGGAACAGCATTTATTTCAAATAGAAACAACATTATTATTATTATTATTATTATTATTATTAATATTATTATTATTATTATTATTAATCTTGCTTACCTAAACATTTGAATAGTAGTGTATGACAGTTTCCACACACACATACAAAAGCAGCACAACTGTTTTTAACATTGATAATAATCAGAAATGTTTGTTTACTATATATTACAAAACACACAATAAACACTTCATAAAATTAGGCTTATCCATATAATTTAGCTTCTGTTTTTTCCTAAACCACTTAAACATAAACCCCGCCCCCACACTGAAAAACATGACTCATTGAATTTACTAACTTTTTTTAATTTA
Source organism: Spinibarbus caldwelli (assembly GCA_039654775.1). Classification (NCBI taxonomy): domain Eukaryota; kingdom Metazoa; phylum Chordata; class Actinopteri; order Cypriniformes; family Cyprinidae; genus Spinibarbus; species Spinibarbus caldwelli. Next base: position 22,689,218 of record CM077265.1, on the reverse strand, counting down.
GTCAATTTATTTTAGCTACATTTAAATAAACAAATTTAGTTGACTAACTTTCAACTAAATTTGTTTATTTAAATGTAGCTAAAATAAATTGATTGCAACCACTTACCTTAAAAAAATTTAGTAAATTCAATTTTTTTCAGTGCACATACATTCTAATGATTTGATTGGTCATGTAAATCACAGTGCTTAAATAATGCTTAAACAAATGCTAACCTCTAACCCTGACCTAAAGTCTAACATTGTGTCTAGTTGTGACCATTGTTGCGCTGTGCCTCAATAGCTAAATGCTGTCTACGCTAATAATAATGTCAAAGAAGTTCTAAATCCATTCGTACTGTTGTCGGAAATACCACAAGTGCGTGCATTACAGAAATAAAACTGGGCTTCAGTTTACTCTCAGTGTTGAGTTGCATCCAGTGCAGACAGTATCATTGATAATAATGGGTTCGCTTTGATTTTCTCACATTGCATTTTTTTTCGCTGTTTGTGGTCCATCAATGATTTTTCGGAGCCCTGACGTTAGCTGTGGAGTGAGATTTGTGCTAAACTGGTTTAGGAAACAAAAGCACGCCAATCATACGATAGTTTTGTGTGAATGCATCAAAATAAAAATTATTATTAATTAAAACTCCTCTTTTCTGCTATAGCTCTCAAATCTCCTTTGCACTCATGCTTGATTAAAATGTTGTGCCAGATTTGATGTCAAAAATCATTGGTTCTCATTTGCCCAAGTAGGTCTATATATGAGCATTGCCAGCATCTAAATGGCAGTTGCTCATGCAGCACCAGGAGAATACAGAAGTAATAATTAAATTTGCATTTTTGTTCACTTAGCTCCGAAAATATATATTTTGAACCAACCACCTGACCGGCCACACCATGTGACTAATTGGCCACAGTAAAATGGCGTCCCGACTGATTGGCTGTTGACACTGCTAAAACACACACAGAAAGCACACAGGCTGATGTTGTTAGGACTATTTTGACCCTTGAACCCTTGGACTAGTGCAGCATAATTGAATACAGGCAACCGTGAATACGTTTAAACTAAGTGTAACTTAATATAAGCTTTATTTTTAGATACACCCCTCCAAATATAACTAAATAAACAGGCCATAAAAGTTTACTAATGCACTAAATGTGATCCTGCTGATAGAAATGAAACTTTGTGGTTCTCTTGCATGATTTGGAAGCAAAACGTGATGCGCACTTGATTTGTAAATCTGGGACCACACAATTGTGTGTCCCTTTCTGTTGACACTGAGCTTTTGTACTTCCTCTTTCAATGTAAAGTAATTCTGTGGTTTCCAAGTATTTGATATTTATACAGGATCATGCAAAACCAGCAATTTTTTTTTTTTTTTTTTTTTGCTTGAAAACAAGTGTGGCGGAATGTCCAATTGATAAACTAATCACAAAACATTGCCTGATCAGTTACATTTGTTAGATATTTTGATTTATATTTTGCATTATCCAATATCCAATGAAATTACAATTGTTTGTAACTATTGCACGCTTTGGCAAATTAATGCCAAATTCTCCAATTTGAAATCTCATTTGGACTTTTTTTCTTTTTTTACAACCTGCTCAAGTCCCACTGAGGGTTAGGTTTAGGTGTGCGGCTTCACTATTTTATTACAAATAATATATTTTTGACTTTTTGAAAAACCAGTTGCAAATTCTTATGAATTCGTATAATCTCATTTTTCATTTTCGTATGACCTGCTTATGCCCCAATGAGGGTTATATTTAGGGTGCAGATCCATGCTTTTTGTTACTTAAAATCACAAGTTTTTGTATGTTTGTATGTATGTTTGTATTCGCCGGTGGTGAATTTATGTGAATTTGTACAATTTTATTTAAACGTTTTCATATGACCTGCTCACGTCCCATTGACAGTTTTGTTTAGGGGTGCAGGTTTACAGTTTTTCAATTAAAATTATGTGTTTTAATGTATGAGAGCAAATTGCTTGTATGAAGTAAAAATGAATTAAAATGTCAATGAAAAAAGTTGCCTCAATCATTAAGTTAACACAAGGCAAAAAAAAAAATTGTCATCTTAACTATAAAATTTAAGGCAGCGAATTGGCGGAAAATTTGCGTGAATTTGTACGACCTCATTCGTACGTTTTTGGATGACCTGCTCACGTCCCACTGTGGGTTAGGTTTAGGGGTGCAGTTTCACTATTTTTATTACAAATTATATATTTTCGATTGTTTTGGAAAATTGGTGACCAGTTTTAGGGTGCAAGTTCACACTTTTGGCAGACTGGTTGCAAATTCTTATGCAAATTCAGTTTTGTATAACCTGCTCACATCCCACTTAGGGTTACTGTAGGTTTCAGGGTGGTTTAGGTTATGGATGCAGGTCGGGTACGGTGGCTCAGCACTGTTACCACACAGCATGAAAGTTCGAGGCCTGATTGAACCAGGTTTGCATGTTCCCTTCCCTTGTCAGGGGGTTTCCTCAGGGAGCTCTGGCTTCCCCAGCAGTCTAAACACATGAAGGTTAGGTGGACTGCATAAGGTTAACTGCCGTAGATGTGTCCTAATTCTAAGAGTTAACTTGGACCAAGTTGATAGCATTGGTTGCTTTGATTGTATGATTGTATGCATGTTTTAGTATAAGGAGCCACAGAAGCATTAAGGCAAGACTGATGATTGTTGGTCTATCTCTACAGTATACTTACGTCCCCCACCCGCTGTACCAGCGGTCCCCTGTCCCCCACTGCAGTACTGATGATGAGGACCCTGGGGGACACAGTCCACCCTTAGAGGTGTCCGAGGGTGAGGAGGACAACAACAGACATCCAGGCATCTCCAGCACTCTATCAGGTGAGCTACGAACATAAAGGTCTTGAGTCCAAAACACTGTTTTCATGGTCTTGGTCTTGTCGCGGACTCAACCTACTTAGGTTTCAGCCTGGACTTGGCCTCAAATGAACTAGTCTCGACAGCTATAGCATACTACAGTAGCACTCTTATTATTTCTGTAGCATGAATTATTACAAGCACATTGCCAAAAATATGACCTCCAAGATTTTACCTTTAAACCTTCCAAAACATCTGGCTCCATAAACTTCCATAATCAGATAACAAACAGCAGTTCAGTAATGCTATCTAGTAAGGGTGTAAGGGTACACGTATTCATACCGAAAATTTTCGGTACGGGTCTTTCGGTTCGATATATCATTGTTTTAACCACTGCACGAGTGGAAACTTACAGGTTTATATATTGTTACTTTTTATAAGAAACAAAGTCTCATCTTTCAAATGTCTGTTTTTTTTCAGGAAATTCAAACAATAAATGCCGTTTTGGTGCTCGTTGATGTGGCGCGACAGATCGCTGTATAAACGCCTCAGTTGAAATGGCAGCACGATCATCCCTCTTCCGCTTTACTACTAGTTTTAACACAAAATAAACATGAATGAACATCTCATGCATCATGTAATCGCTCAATCAGTTTTTCAAGCGTGGAAAGACGTCAATAAAACAGCTTGTAAACAAAATGTCACGTAGCATTTCATTTACTTCAGGCAAGTCATCAGTGTCTACAGCTCGCTAGTTCTCTAGAGAAATGAAGAGCATTTCATGAAATATTCGACTATATACTCATTATATTTTACTTTACCTGATAGTGATGTCTTAATTATTTAATGTATGTTTAAATAAATCTATGAAAGAAGTTATGACAGTCACTGTGTAAAAGAATATATTTCAACAGCAAATAGAAATTGTATAATTTAATTTAAAAACTGCATTATGTGCAATTTAAATGTTTGCATATTTTTTAAGTTGTGTTGATTATTATATTTAAAAAGAAATAGTAATAAATTTTAATTGTAACCTAGTAATGTAAAAGGGAGCCCTATAGATTAGAGCATAAGTTGAGGTAGATTTTTTTATCCCTGTGAAAATTTTAGTTATAATTGAATTTATTTAAGGAAAGAGCTATTTGTTCAGTAAACCATAAAAAAGGGCAATTTTATGTTTAGTATTTCGCCCTGCCGAAACGAATCCATACCGAACCGTGACATCATGTTTGTGTACCGTTACACCCCTACTATCTAGAGATCTAGAATCTTGGTTACACTCGACTTGGAGTATTAGTAGAATTTTGTGTTAAGTTAGGGTTAGTAGAGTAAGTTGACATACTAAGTTGACCATCAAAATAAAATGTCACCCAGAGGTTGTGCTTAAGTCACAATATTTTTGAAAAAAGAAATCACTGGAATTTATAAGTGGCGAGCTGATGGGATTGTGTGCAGTCCAGACTTTAAACTGAACGCCAACTTCTACAGGAAACAAACGGAAAGTACGTCTCTATCAGTTCCTCCTGGATCTTCTGCGGGACGGAGACATGCGGGACTGCATCTGGTGGGTGGACCGAGAGCGAGGCGTCTTTCAGTTCTCCTCCAAACACAAGGAGACACTCGCCAGCCGCTGGGGCCAGCAGAAGGGCAACCGCAAGAGAATGACCTACCAGAAGATGGCCAGGGCCCTGCGCAACTACGGCAAGACCGGCGAGGTCAAAAAGGTCAAGAAGAAGCTCACGTACCAGTTCAGCAGCGAAGTGATGAGGAGGATGACTACGGACAGGAGGCAGTATCATCACTAACACTCTGGACACAAAACATTTCCTTTAGATCCTTTAGTGTCTCTTAACTACAATATTCACAAATTCTCTCCTGCCATTGTTATGCAGCAAAAAATTTTATCTCAGGGATATGTAATATGTATAGTTAAAATAGGGATATGTAATATTTGAGTAGCTGACAAATGGACATGAACAAAAGACATTTTTAAGGTTAAAGTTTATGTGTTTGTAAAAGAGTACACGCTTTCATGTTTTGTTGCTATAGCTGGTCACTTTTTTTATTATTTTTAAAATGTTTTCATTTGTAAATTGGCTTGATTTCACTACTGTTTCATTTCAGTTACCCAGTGGTGCGACAAATTAATTTTAAAACACATATTTCATGCTGTCTCTCAGTTAATATAGTTATGAATAGAGGTCGACCGATTCATCGGTTTTGCCGATTAATCGGCACCGATAGTTGATTTGCCGAACTATCGGTTATCGGCAAAAATCCATGCCGATAGTTGTCCGTTTTGCATCTGTTGCTGGAGTGGTTGAGAATGGTCTGCTGTCATTATACAGTACGAGAGCGGCCTCTAGAGGCGGAAATCACTGACAGCACGTGTTGTTTGTTTTGGCATGTGACACAGCGCTGCACAGAGCGGGAAACTTCGCATTTAAATGCAGCCGACTGAAAATCCTGCCGCGAAACAGAGCGCCATTCACATAGTTTTCCATTAAATAACATTATATTTGTCCCAAATCATTGTCAGTGTACATAATGACTTCACCCTAGGCTAAAAATGATGTATTGTGCATTTTTCAGCAAAACGTTTGTCTTTCTGTGGCTCTAATACAGTCTGTATGCTTCATATAGAGAGCTGTAATACAGATCGCGCTTTCTCTTTCCGTTTGCTCTATTTTTTTTTTTTTTTTTTTTAACACCGATCTCATTTATCGATCTTCAATCTCATTTGTGCCACATAGTTCATTCTTGAAGCAAACTTATGTCCGTTTGGTGATTAAATAAACAGTTTTAAACCGCTGCTTGAATTGAACGTGACGCGTCTGGTGTGTGTGATACCTGTGACTTCTCCAAGCTGCGCTTTTGCACAGTGTGTCACTTGCATATATATATATATATTTTTTTTTTTTTGTAATATTTTGATTAGATAATCATGCAGTGTTCTATAATAGCAGCAAAAAAATGTGAGAGTACACATACAATATCAATAACCTGTGCATGCAATTTTAATATTGCCTTGTGTATTTCAAGACGGCCATCTTTAAGCATGACTTGAAATTAAATGGTAATACTTAAAATTAAATGTCCATTTGTAACATTAACGAAAGCTGTAGAAGTATTGTTCCTTGTTAGAGTGTGTTCATTTCATTTCAACATTTACTATTACTACTAGGCTTCATTTTTAAATTTCAAAGTTTCGTCTTTTAACATTAGTAAACTATGAAATAACTTTAATGATCAATATAATAATATTAATACTACATTTTTATTCATTTACAAAGTATGGTTCAGTACTGTTACTGCTTTTTTAAAAATAGTAAAGCTCTATTTTAGTTTTCGTTCAGTATCCATTTTTAAAAACTATCGGTTGATTAATCGGTATCGGCCAGTGTTGTCCAACCTAGCTATCGGTATCAGTAAAATCCACTATCGGTCCACTTCTAGTTATGAAAACTGCATGCACAATAATAATAATAATTTTAATAATATCAGTCTAATAATAATGTTACACTTATAACAAATTACTCTTCAGGACATTTCATTGTATTTAGCTATTTTGACGTCCATATGCTTCATCCTCACAAATAAGTAAAACTTTAACTTATTTTATGCTTATTAATGCTAAAAATGTGTCTTTATATTATGTGGCGTTGTCACACCGCTAAATAAATCTGGAAGTCTGCCTTGAAAATAGCTTATTTACTTCTTGTTGGGTTTCTAATTAGCAACAAAGATCCTTAAGATATTCAAAACTCGCGACATAATTCACGAAGAGCATGTTTGAAAATTTATTTAAATAGTATTTCTATCTACTCTGTTCATTTTGACATGTTTCTGGATTTCACAATTCATGATATGAATAGCCAAACAACTAAAACACAACTTAAACAGGTGATTTTTTCTTTTATCACTTTTTTTTTCATTCAGCAAGGATGCATAAAAAAATTATCAAAAGTGACAAAGACAGGTATAATATTTAATATATATAATACATTACTGTTTTACTGTATTTTCGATCAAATACAAGCAGCCTTGGTGTGTGTGTGTGTGTACCTGTTTTTCTATTCAGGTGAGGACTTAAACCTGAATACACACAGACTCATGGGGACTCGTGTCACGATGGGGACCTAAATTGAGGTCCCCACGGGTAAAGAAGCTTATAAATCACACAGAATGAAGTTTTTTTGAAAATCTAAAAATGCATAAAAGTCTCCCGTGAGGGCTAAGTTTAGGTGTAGGGTTGGTGTAGGGCAATAGAATATAAGGTCTGTACAGTAGAAAAACCATTATGCTTATGGAAGTCCCCACAAGGATAGCGAAACAAGTATGTGTGTGTGTGTGTGTATCCCAAACTTTTGAGGTGTAGTCCAATGACAGCCATTCAAAAAGTTAAATATGAATAGATATTATTTATAGTTTAGTATTATTATATATTATAGTATTATAGCCATCCTTTTGGTAGATGTCAGAAAAACAATTAATGAAGTGAAAGGTGGGAAAGATTTTAGTGGCCTAAAACAATTCTGGTAGCATTATTTGTCTATTTACATATTAATTGCGTACTTAAAAATATTAATTAGACAAGTACAGCATGGGACAAGCATGCAAACTGCTTAATAACTGTTAATACAGGTGCAGTTTTACTGGAACTGATAAATCACATTTCTGTTTATGCAAGTATACAAACTTATCAGTTTTCCTAATCAGCCTTGTGTCATGGTAATATTTTGCCGTATTGTTATGCCTATAAAGTTAATGGTGATACTAATATATTTCTACTATGAATTATACTTTAAATTACTTTATTAAAAATAATTATTTGGCAGACCATGATATGAACTGACAATCCAAAAAAATTACACTTCTAGTAATTACAAGAATTAATGTCTCATCTAGTTGTGTTGCTCTATGCTGCCACCCAGGGGACCATGAACAACATGCCCCACATACTAAAACAATAAATGATTCACAGAACTTGTGATTTCATTGCTCTTTAGGGCTTTTCCAAAGTTATTTTCATCATTCAAAAAATTGTTTCAATTTTTATCTTGAAGGATTTGGTTTCTGTTTTTAATGGGGAAAAAAATGGTGGGCTGAACAAAAAAACAAAAGAGAGCAAAACAGAAACCAGACAAATCAGTAAATGATAGTACTGTCTTTTGATTTGTGTATGTAGAGTTAAATAGAAACTGAAATAAGATTTGAGTACGCAATACACAGGACAAAGCTACTAAAGCAACAAAGTAAAAATCATAGACTGCATAGAAAATGTGTGCAACTTTTGTCAAATTTACTATCACATTGTTTTTGTTCAGTTCTTAAGTTAACAGTTGTCTGCAAACAGAAAAACCTAAAAACTAGTTGTACGTAACAGAGGCTTGTGCTGTAGAATTGAACGTCATGGTTAAAACAGAGACATAAGAAAATATCACACGTGCGGTATCAATGTGTCCTGCTGAAAAAGAACAAATGTCATAGGTGTATTATGCACCAGAAACACTAAAATTCAACATTTTGAAATTTCACATCATCTGTATACTTCTCTTATAATGTTCACACACCGACAACAAGCAACAAATCACCCACTAACATCTTTATAAGTATAGAATAATTATCTTTAGACAGATGCAAATATTATCAATCACCAGAGATTGAAAATAAGCTAGATCTCCACTACATTAGTGTAAATAACACTTTTCACATCTGCATTAGGTTATTAAATTCACCATATTTAACGTAATGCATATTCCAACTGTTGCCCATTGTGCTGTCATTTAAAAATCTACAAACACTGCTCTCTGTTTAGGTCCGGCTGGAAGGGCTCCATCATGATGGCATTTTGCTGTCTTAAGCAATAATGACATGAGGTGCACGCAACAGCTTCACGTTCAGTTGTTGGCGGCATCAGCATGTCTGGGCCAGTTGTCTTCCTCAGAGGCCGAGTCAAACTCTTCCTCTGTTTCTTTGGGAGGAGCTCTGGATCACAAACACACAAATCAAAGTTTATTTTGCACATTTTTAGTTGGGTCTCCAGACTCAAAAACTGACTAGGGAGCCACTGGCTCCTAAAACTAAACCTTTAAGAGTCAAATGACTTTTTGAGGATCTATTGAAGTGGCTGAAGATTTAAAAAGAGGATTGGACTGATTCAGGACAGATTGATTAAAAGAACCAGCTCCAAAACACACTCTGTGTAAAAGAAACATCTACATTAGCCACTTCAGCTTTGAAAAACTGTAAAAACCTGGCTGTACCTAATGTAGCGTGGTTCACACTTGCCCTGGACCACCTCCTTAGTCAGTTCCACAGCAATGATGTCAGATTGAGGCACCTCAAACATGGGCTCCAGCAAGAGCTTCTCCTGAAAGACCAGAGATGACACATCAGAGATATACTATTTTTACAGATTAGCGCCCTTGTGCAGAAAATCCACATATGCATCACAGAAGTGACAGAAGTCATGACATTCCAGGAAATCCCTAATATGTATAAAGGTATCCAGCTTTCACTGAGACTGCATAAAAGATAGAAACGCTTTGAATGATGAAACATTAAGACAATAAACACTCGACTGCGACAATGTATAGTTTATCTGTGTTCTTAAAACCACCTTCAGTATTTTCAGAATAATTAAGTATATTTATAATCCACTGCTAATCGACATAGCCTTTATTACAATAGAGGATATATATTTCTGCATCATTCTGTGATAAGAAGCCACATCAAATCACAAAAGGAAGTTATTTCTAACATTCGACTGATGTTGTGGAGTAAAAAAAAGTTATAAATGTTCTCTTTTGGCAGGTCTGTTAACTCCACAGGATGTTGGCCCTCAAGAAGCAGGACATTCTTGACTTAGGCCGTATTTACATTACATGGTTCAAGTGACCTAATTCCGATTTTTTTCCCTCCTATGCGGCACAGATAGGATATGACCCACGAACGTGTAAGCAGGAAAAAATGCATGGATTCCGATATTCTCCGATTGGTTTCAGGCCTCATTCGTATGTGGAAATAAATCTGATATGAATCGGATCTGTGCATTTGCATCTGCCACAAGAGGACAGATTGAATATTTCCCTGTCAATGCGAGTCGTTCATCATTGAAAAAGCAACGGTGGCGAATGTCATTGACTCAGGTGGACGCTTTTCCAGGTCAGTACCAAAAGTGCTGCCAGTTCTATGGTTTCCCTGCAGAATTGGGCTTATTTTACACTGTGGCAGTGGGCTGTTTTTTAGTCCGTAGGTTAAAGCGATCTCTTCCCCTTGCTATTTTGACGGAAGAAGAACCCCGCCGAATGGGATACCAGCAGAAAAAACATGATTGAGCTAGTTTTGATTAGCAATTGGGTTGGTTTTGTTTCACAGACCTGCCAACCCAGTTTCTGGGTCAGTATGTCTACTCTGGGTTGTTTTGCCCAGTGTACACTGTAAATGCAGATATGAGATATGGGTCACTTTTAGAAAAAGATGGTCATCAGAAAAAAAAATCGAATATAGAAAATAAATTGGAATTGGGCATCAAGAACTGCAATGTAAACGTGGCCTGACAGAATTCATGTGAATGATGGTTGAATGAGATCTTGATTCCTGTTATTTACCATGATGGAGCGAAGACCTCTGGCTCCAGTCTTCCGTTCCAGTGCAAAACGGGCAATTGCCCTTAATGCATCTGGGGTTACATTCAGCTCACACTGGAATGAAAATCACAAAACCAGAAGATGAATAAGACTTATGTTGTTGGTTGGTGTACATTACTTAAGGGGTGTCCAATCCTGCTCCTGGAGGGCCACTGTTCTGCAGAGTTCAGCTCCAACCCTAAACAAACACACCTGAACCGGGTAATAAAGGTCTTCAGACTCACTTTAAACTTTCAAGCAAGTGTTGGAACAGTTTGGAGTAAAACACTGCAGGACACGCTGCCCAGGAGCAGGACTAGACACCCTTGGTGTACATGCAGCATGATATACGTACTTTATCCATACTGAAGAGGGCCTGATACTGAGGGACCACTGCATTACGAGGCTCTGTAAGGATCTGCACCAGCATCTCCTCGTCCAGACTGTGCAGTGGCACCACCACAGGCAGGCGGCCCACAAACTCTGGGATCATGCCGAACTCAATGAGATCCCGTGCTTCAATGTTCCTCAGGAGCCGGTCCTTTTCCTCAATCTCTGCCATTGCGTCCATTTCATTCCCTGAGCTGTTGGCCAGATCTGCAGCTGCTGCAGCTCGACGCCCTTTTCCCAGGTTAGAGGGTGCCCCAAAACCAAGATACTGTAGGGAACGTCAAAAAAAGTATAACTCACCGAAATCAGGTAAATGCTGAAGAACCCGCAAGTAATTATATAATACTGTAGAAATATCACCTTTTCATTTTTCCTACGGCTGATGATCCTGTCCAGCCCATTGAAAGCACCTGATGCCACAAACAAAATGTTGGTTGTATCCACTTGCACAGTCTCTCCTCTCAGCTTCCTGCTGTTCTTCTCTGGAACATTAACGATTGTTCCCTCAAGCAATTTCAGCAAACCCTTGAACAGACACAGAAACATCAACATCCAAAATCTGATAATAACGACAGAAATTACACAATGCAAAACAGTTCAATTCTGCTGGAGCTTTCTGTTCTGCAGTAAATTACCACATTGTTCGGTTTATCCTACTACTCGTTGCTGGTTTGTGTCCTGCTTCACAGGTCAATCCTTAAAGATTTTCTTAGAAGCGAGGAGTACGACACAACAGCTAGCCACTGGGGTACCTCAAGGTTCAGTTCTTGGTCTGCTTCTCTTTTTGATACACCTGCCTCTTTCAATACACCTACCTACCTTTTAAGTTTAACCTATCTATAGCAATTCAACACAATATCATTACTCAGCTGGGCATGACAGTAACAACACCAGCTAGGTCAGCTATGAATCCAGGGAATAGTGTTTGATTACTAACTGACTGTCACAGACTTCTTACCAGACTACCTGGTCATGCAGATTAGTACTCTTTAGCATCAAGATCAGACCCTTCCTGTCCTTCCTTCCGGCTTGTCATCTCAAACGCAGATTGCTGCAATGCTCTGTTGGTCGGCCATCTGGCATGTGAAATTAAACTTCAACAAATGATTCAAAATGCTACGGTACATCTGGTCTTCAGTGAACCCACACACTTCTCAGTCTCACTGGACTGTTTGCTGTTAGCTGCCCACATTGTCTGGATCTGTCGGTCTAGCTTCCGGTGAGTGCGCAGCAGCCTTTATTACTGATGCCTTTTTATTTATGTTATTTTTCATATTAAACCAGTGATTTCAGTGTTTTCTAACCATGCATAAATGTAACAAGTTTCCAGAGACAAGCCATTTGTCTGTCCACACTGTCTACAAAGTCCAAAATTGTGAAGTTGCTTGCTCGACCAATTCAATTTTTTTTTTTAATAATTACCTTTATGTTTCGGTATTGGAAGATCACCTTTTTTATTTTACTTGGTTTAACCACAGTGGCTCTCTTTGTAACAAATTTGTTAAATGCATGTTTACGGAAACCTCAATATCTTGGCTCAAGAGTTCCTTGGAACAAAACTGATCTCACAAGCACATTTCAAGGTTAAACTCAGTCAAGCAACTGAAATAGATTAACCCTTTAAGCTACAGTTATGTGGAAGAGAAATTAGGACCAACTGACCAAAATAAATTCCTGTTGTTGTGCTTGCAGCTCCTTAGATTTACATGAACACAATAAGTGTTTCCATTACCCTTCAAATTGCGCAAACTGAAATTGCGAATTGAAAATACGCCTAAAGGAAACGCCAATTTCCCCAAAACTCCCATATATCCCAAAAAAAAAAGTTTTTACACTCGGATGAGGTGGTTTTTCAGGCAATTCAAAAAAAAAGAATATTTTGCAAAATTGCAATGGAAACATACGCATTTACAGGTCACCTGGCATACGTAAAAGTCACATGATCATTCATTAATGTACTATAACCTCCAGGAAACACCTCATACGTGGCCACTCTCAAGTATAAGGGGCTTTCCTTGCCAGTAATCCTAGAATAACCCCTTATTTACACTGCACACATCTGCAGCGCATTACAGCTCTGACACAACCACCAGACCTGATCGCAGCAACTCATCAATGCTTGTGTTTATACCAGACATGTCGCGGCACGTTTCAGAAGCGGCTCTCCGCTCTGCTTTGCTAAAGATACATGCCTGCGTCTCCTTCGATTTAAAAATAATGGCTAGTGCGGTGGCTCTGATATACATAAACCTACCAACATTGGTCGTAATGACTTACCACGAGAGGAAAAAATTACGTTTTAGTCACATAACATCGGTTAATGGAAACGCAATCATTTCGCAATAGTTTTTTTTTTTTATTGACATTTATAAAATATTGCAAAAGTTTTGTGCAAATCTGTAATGGAAATGCACCTAATGTGATTTAATCAACTCAAGAGTTATTCAACTAACTAATATCTAATTAAAAAAAAAAAAACCTGCTGCACAATTGCACAAATTTATGCATTACTTATATATCTTTACTTGTAAATAACTTACATTAATATCTATTCAACAATTCCAGTTGTATGCTCTGATAAGCGATTTACAGCAGTGTGAAGTAGTTCAGTAGGCCAGTAACTGTGTATTGGCAGTGACAGAATCACAGAGCTTTTGGAGAGATGAATGTGGCTGAAATATAATCACAGACCTGCTGAACTCCTTCGCCCCCAACATCTCTCAGCTGATGAATTCCAGGCACACTGCCAATCTTATCCACCTCATCCAGGAACACTATGCCTGCAAGAGAATGACAAATGAATGACAAATCACAGATGTCCGAATAGAAAGGGTTTGCTTTTAAAAATAGTACGTTCACTTAGAAAGAGGAATCAAAATGTTTCAGTGAAATGTTCAAAGGTCAATCATGGAGGCGTTTTACATCAGTCAGCTTCTGTTACTCATAATGAAAGATTATGACATCGCTTATTAAACGAAAATGTTACACATAGGTGGGGCGGCATTGTTTTAGTGTGCTTGCTTCATAGGAATGCAGAACGTAAATGTACAAAGTTACAGAATTAGTTCATCAGTCTGGCCATCTACAGCTTCCCTGGTTACTACTGTAAAATTAGTATTTTTTTTCTAAGATGAAATGCTTGAAATCATGAAGTCTGAGACTCTGACCTTGCTGGGCTTTCTCGACTGAGTAGTTGGCATCCTGTAGAAGTTTGGCAATAACAGACTCAATGTCCTCGCCTACATAGCCCGCCTGTGTCAGGGTGGTACAATCGCAGATGGCGAAGGGCACATCCAAGCATTTAGCCAGAGTCTGGGCCAGCAGGGTTTTACCTATGAATGACAATAATATCATGTCCAAATATTTCATTACACAATGTTTAAATAAATATACATCAAAATGACCTAAAATTAACATTTGATCAAGTTGACTATTTTGTACTGCCACAAATTGTTTGCTAAATTGTCATAAAAAAATATTGTCAAGATGGAAAAAAAAAAAAAAACCAAAAACATAATGGTATTAAAAACAGGCTCCATTTTCATTTTGTTTAAAAAAATATATTATCACAAATTATTATTACAAATATTATTCAAATTGGCCACCAGTTGGTGCTATAAAGAGTTCTGTTGAAATCCTGTACTAACCTGATCCAGTAGGTCCCAGCAACACAATGTTGCTCTTTTCCAGCTTAATATCAGTGTGGGTGGAGTCAAGCACATCCCTGCCCCTTTTGTCTTGAGGAGCCTGCTGATTGGTCTGCTGCTGAACAGAGGCACCTAGAGCATTGCCATGGGGACTGACGCCAGCGATCTGAAGCAGCTCTAAGAAAACAACCAAACTACTTCACGTCGCCATCCAGCAGATCATGTGTTATTTAAACATGAAAAAGCAACATGACACCACAAAAATTTTGCTGTCAAAGCCACTTTTGCCTAGAAGCCCTGTGAGCTAAATCTCTAAGAATATGAAAAAAACCAAACACAGATTTTGTTTCCTCTACTGTTTTTGTTTTTAAAGGAAGAGTTCTGGAACTTTCATTGTGTAAAAAAAAAAAGAATTCTGGACATTCTACAAAATATTTAATTTTATTTTAGGGATGAAATAATTATAATTTCTGGGTGAACTATTACTTTCGAAACTATTTCTCATAAATTCACAGGTAAACTACTTTTATACATGAGCTTCCTCATATCTTCATTTCATATCTCAGGATCTAAGTTAGGCTAGCGGTCACTATTACGCAAACCATAATTATGTCACCAGAACAGCCTAGTTTCCAAGCCCTGTCCAGTGTGATCCTGCTGGTCATTGTGACACTTTATCCAACTTTACGGAGGTCAGCGATGAACCCAACTGACCCTGAAGTGCCCCACACGCAAGCACAGATGGCTGATATGTGTACACGCAAACATGGGAGTCTTGTTGTGTCTGTAAAGTTTACTGTTTGTACAACAAAACAAAAAAATCCAGCCATTGGAAAGTTAAAACGTTTCCTCTGTTAGGTTATTTTAGTGAAGTACATAAAACAATCACTTACTTGTAAACCTGTATTCATCTTCACGTCTTCTGATCTCTAATTCTACAGAGAAAAGGACAGGTAACTTAGCATGATGACCACATCTAACACCACAAATTGAGCTGTGCAACAGTAACAGCAGGGGAAAGTTCAGATGCTTACGCTGACTCTAGCTTTAGGTGCCTGGAATACTATAGATACACCACTGGACAAACTATACAGACCCTGAAATGACTCGACAGATCAGTGAGCTGAAGAACAAGGAATTACAGCCTTTATCTGTCATAAACTAGCATTTAGTGTCGGTACGATTTTTTTAAAGGAATTAAGAGTTTTATTTTGCAAGGATGTGTTAAATTGATTTAAAGTATCAGTAAAGACCTTTTACTTTGTTACAAAAAAATCTATTTCGAATAGCATGCTGTTCCTTTGAATTTTCTCCTCATCAAAGAATGCTGAAAAAAATGGATCATGCACATGCATCATGCATAACACTGATAATAAATGCTTTTCTTGAGCAGCAAATCAGCATATTAGAATGATTTCTGAAGGATCATGTGACACTGAAGACTGGAGTAATGATGCTGAAAATTCAACAAATTACACTTCAAAATGTATTACAATACAAAAAAGTTACATTTGTAATAATATTTCTAATCAAAAAATGCAGCCTTGGTCAGCACAAGAGACTTCTTTCAAAAAATTTAAAAAGTATTACTGACCCTAAACTTTTAAGCAGAAGTGTACATGTCAATATTTATGCTAATAAATGAGTTAAAAGAATGATTTTTTTCTCATTCTACCTCACATTCACTGACTGTAGTCAAGCAGATTCGAAATCTTTAATGTAAACACTAAATTACAGTCACAGTCTAGTTTTCACTTTGCTTTTCAATAAATTATAAATCTGATTACCAGCATTCTTCAAAATATCTTCTTTTGTGTTCAACAGAAGAACACAAAATTATACAGGTCTGGAAAAACTTGATAGTGAGTAAATGATTACAGAATTTTAATTTTTTTGGGTGAACTATCCTTTTTAAGCATCAAGGTGAATTTCACAATTTTATTCAATTTTATTGCATAATTACTCAAGAATATTCATGGAAATCTCTGCATGATCTTTTTGTTTTAATTTAAAAAAAAAAAATTAAAAATAATAATAATAATAATATTATATATGTAAAAAAGTACTGATGTTTATTACCATCTATTGTTATATTGGTGTATTTAAATGAAAATTATAACATTTTATTATTCCTTGTGCTCATTCACTGATTAACAAGGTAGAAAACATTTTAACAAGATCTGTAGAGTAAGTTTTTTTTTTTTTTTTTTGTATGTATATGTAATTTTAAGCTATTTCAGAGCAAATAAATGTTGAGATATACTGAATGCTATTGAAAAACTAAAATTAGTGGTATATTTTTACTGTAAGTTTTAATTTGTTAACATCAGATACAAAAAAACATGAACAACATGTTCATTTTTACAGCATTCAGATGTTCACTTTATTAATAAAGGGCAGATTATGATATAATACAAACCTCTGGGAGAGAGGGAACTCTGTTTCTCTGTTTCCGCCTGCTGTCGGCCTGCTGCTGGGAGGTTGTTGCAGATCCGTTTATAATGATTATAGACGGCAACGGCCAACACTTTCTTGGCGTATGACTGGCCAACAACATATTTGTCGAGGTAGGCATAAATCTGAAGACGTTGAGACAACAGAAGCCCATGTGAGCGGTTGTTTACTGCATTTCTAAGAACTGATGTCAAAGGATTAGCTTTGAGTAGTTTACTTTCAAGAAGCTGATCTAATTACACAAAGATTAACTTAAGCTAATGTAATAATGTCTGTATGGTGTGATGGAATCGTGCCTTTTTAGGAGGTGGAGGAGGTTTCTGAGCTAATGTGAATTTAACATGCTCAGAGCTCTCCGCTTCCTTATTCAAACCCTTCTTAGAGTCCGTCTCAGACAGAACCACGAAGAAATGATGGCACTTTTCACATTTCACAAACCGTGTGGAGGCTGTATGGAGCAAATACAAGAGAGTTATTCAGGTAATTAAATAAAGCTATTAGCATAAACATGAATATACAGATGCCACAATCCGCGGTTACATCAACAGAACCATTAGGAAGCCTTGGAAGGTGAACATCTCTATATAACATAGTTTGGGCAGATAATATAAATCATATCATCATTTGTATACAGTATTGTACAAAAAAAAATTAACAAAATGCCCAGGTCAATGTCGTGACATTCATTCTAAAATTTATTAAAAGATGCATTTATTTATAAATTGCATTTAATGACTTGAATACATCTAATCTAACATGTTTTTAATTTCTGAATTACTCTATATTTTATATTTTTGTGGGAAGAACACTGAAAAAAGTCGTATAACTGCTTTGAAATCATAATAAAGGATAAAAAAAAAAGAGTTCATCTTTAGTAATTATTTTTTAGAAAAAAAAAATTAAAACTGTAACAAAACTTTTTCACTGTTTAGTAACGTCTGAAAAAGAACAAAAAAAATTATGGCAAATCAAAATCATGATCAACAAAATCACGTGGGTGCAACCTACATGTTAATGAATTTTATGAATTAATAATTCATTATATTTATATAATTATCATTATTGATTATATAGTCATGATCTTTAAAAAAAATAACAAAAATAAAATGCTTAAAACTATTTTTTGACAATAAAACAAGTTTAAAAAAAAAGTGTGTGTGTAGGGGAAATGTTATTACTTTTTACTTTTATCAAAAAAAAATAAAATAATAATAATAATAATAATAATAATAATAATATCATAAACATTTTTTTTCAAAACCATATAAAATCAACATTAATAGAAAGAGATATTTCTCAGAATGTGGCAAATGTGCCTTAAATTGGATTTTTCCTTTCTTTTAAAAAAGATTTTTTTTTTTTTTTTTTAAGGTTGGTAATGTAGAATCTAGTTATTCATTTCTCTGGTTATTATTAAAACCTACTGGTCAATGGAAAGAGTGATACTTACACACAAAAGTCTCCACGTGTGTACAAGGATCTCCACATTTCGGGCACCTCAGCTGACTGCCACCTTTCCCTGAACCTCCAGTGCCTGACGCCCGCTTTCCACCCGAGTCACCTACACCCTTCTGCAAAACAGCACCATCAATAACTATAAATATCTTATACATCAAACAAACATTCATGGAAATGTAACAAAAAGACTGAAATGTACCTTTCCTCCATCGCCGTCTCTGGGCGTCCTATCTTTAGAGGCGAAACACACTGCTGTTTGTGAAAATGACCTCACGTGCACGAATGGAGGAAGATGAACTTCATCACACACTGCTCTAGTGTGGCTGAGGAGCTGAAGATGTGAACGAGGAAAACCTGCCAGGAAACAACACACAACACCATACCAAACAATCAAACCACGTGAATTACATTTGTTGAACTCACATTTTGGCCGGAAGCGAGGTTTAAAGTTAAAAATGTGTTAATGATGTATGTGTTTCTTACAAACATGCAGCTGTTTGCTTAAGACATTAATTGATTGTTTTTATCAGCTGTTTGGACTCTCATTCTGACGGCACCCATTCACTGCAGAGGATCCACTGCTACATTTCTCCAAATTTGATGAAAAAACAAACTTATCTACATCTTGGATAGCCTGAGGGTGAGTAAATTTTCAGCAAATATTCATTTCTGGGTGAAGTATATATTATTTCTGTAATAAGCACTCTTTTAAAACTATATTTAAGTGCACTTCTTTTACCATAATTTTAAACACCATGGTGAATATGATAATTACCACAACATTAGCATCAGATGCCATTACTATATCATGACACCGGTGATAAAATAAACCATAACAGTCGTGAAAACTAAATAAAAACTAAATTAAAAATTAGACCTTATTAATAAACACCAATGCTGTGATGTAAACATTGAGCTCAATGAATTTAAGAAGGAATTATAATAAACACTGTCTGTTAGTTTATATTCTGTTGGCTGTGTTTCAAAATCTAGAACTGCCAACTAGACAGCTTTGTGGCCATTATAGACATGTTGTCAACTTTCAAGCATGCCAATGATATTTAACATACTAGAATTGGACTATTAGTATTTGACTATGTTTTGGAAAACAAATAACATTCTTGGGAAATCCTAACCATGAAATAACATTCCCAGAAGACAAAAGCTTTCCTGGTTGAGGATAACACACCTTAAAAATGTACGTTCTGGGAACTAAAAGCTGTTAGCTGGACCAATGTTGAGTGTGCCATAACAGCTCTTCAGTTATTTATTAGTATTTTTGGAGTGTTGATGGTTCACCCACCTTTATGGACAGACTTTATAATCACCCTCACTGCAGGTCTGCATGAACAGGACATATTTAAAACCAGATCTGATGAGAAAAATAATAAAAGTCCATATTAAATGCTGTCTGCCACTGAAAATATATATTAAAAAAAAAGTTGGAAAGTGCTGTCAGATATAATTAGTAACCGTCATATATTATCTAAACTAAAAATATGATGGAAAACTGCACTTATGAACTTATAGAGTAATGCAGTAACAACACGTCGCAGTAGAGCTCGATCCAGTGTTGCCAACTTAGCAATTTTGTTCCTAAATTTAGTAACTTTTCCACTACCCTAGCAACTATTTCTTCCAAAAGCACCTAGCAATAAATCTAGCTGTTTTTCAAATTTATTTGGCAATTTTTAGCAACTTTTGATAAATGACTCAAACGATAAAAAGGCGCACAATTTCCATCTAAATTACACAAAATGAGGAAACCAAAGATGCCTCGCAGTACACACATCACATGAATTAAGTTAGCTGCTATTTGAAATCATTCAATTTTGTGATTGTTGATCAGTTAGTACCCTGTATGAAAAATATCTAGAAAAATGGAAAAGGTACTAGTAATTTTTCAGGACATTGTTATCCATTATCTGTTGTAACCCGAAAATACACAAAATACAATGGGTAATTTAAAATGTAAAGGTAAAAAAAAAAAAAAAAAAAAAAAAATCCTTAATATTAACATAGTAGATATTGCCCTATTTTTACAGACTTTTCTTAAAGTGTAGCACACTAACTAACTACTAACACACTGCTTAAAACTATAACTGTTCAGAATGTGTTTTATTAGTGTATATATATATATATATATATATATATATATAATTTTAATGGTTTAAAACTGTGTAAGTGTTCAACAATTCAGTGTTGTATTTAAAAATAGTTATTTATATTTTAATATTATATTAGGCATTTATATTATTTTAAAACAAATCTAAATTTACATATCCTTCTGAGAACCAGACCAAAAAAAAAACCTTTGTGAATTTAGTATTTTTTTTTCATGTCATTACATTGTTTAGAGTATAAGAAAAAAATGGAAAATTAACATTTTTGAAAAATTATATTTTATTCATATTTTATTCTATGTCCTCTGTTTTTCTAAATAATAATAATAATAATAATAATAATAATAATTTTTAAATTTTTAAAATCACCAATCAATTTTTAGGTTTCAGGATTTTTTTTATACCAAACTTTGTTTAAGGATGATTCTCAACTATGTTATAAAATATATAACAAAATGATTTGATTTACCAAAACCAGATTATGGAAATTTTTCCCATTAAACACATTGTATCTATACACTGTATCTAATTTGAATATTAATGTGTTGCTGTTGGGACACCATGCTGAAAAAGAATTGTCATAATGGGAGTAATAATTGGCTAGATTTTCATAATAATATCTAATATTTCATAAAAATATTGATATATAAATTTATTTTTCTATTCAATTGTTATGTCTCCCAAAATGCATAATAAACATGTTTTTAGTCCTGGTGTCCTCTACAGTGGACATGTATTAAATGATGTCCTGTTTCATAACAGGAAGTCATATTTGGATTTGAAAACCCATAACATTTTCCTGAGATGTTGCTTTATGACAAACAATTTGAAAATTATTCAGATTTAAATGACAATTACAAAATATAATCATATTTCCATAAGGATGTACAATTTTTCACTAAATTAATTTAGCCATCTTTAAAGACCTAGGAGAGGGAGAGGTCATGGTCAAACTCCCAAACATTTAGTATCTCTAAAAAGCCCTGAATGTGCTCTGTACAGGACATCCAGACTTACAACTGTGACATGTGAGGTCTCAGAGAAATTCACTAAAATAGAATCTCCACTACAGAGACAAAAACTATATATATAAAAAATTATATAAAATATGTTTTTTTTTGCTGAGATTTGATGTAGTGATACATTTTTGCGTCGTAATTACGCAATAACGTCTTTTAGCAACAACTCGAGCTTCCTTTAGCAGCTTCCCCTGAAAATGAGTTGGCAACAGTGTTTCGACTAAAGTTACACATGTGACTGATGGCAGACATACTCACTGCAACTGTGTCCGAGTTTCCTGCAGAGCAGATTCGTCTTCCGAAAGCGGCTCTAAGGGCAGGATCTGAGCGGAATAAAAGCCTGAAGCAGGTTCATGCCAGAGATGTTAGATGAGGTTTAGCGCTGATCAGTGTGATATAACCTCTGCTGTCATGAAGTGGGTCAGCGTGGCGTACATGGCCAGATAGAGCTCTGTTTGTGTCACGTGATGCTGAAGGGGGCGGGGCCATCGAGCGGAAAACCTCATTGGCTGTTTCCTGTCAGTCATAAAGTGGTTCTTTCTCTAGGGGGCGCTTGATGGTCAGTCAGGACTTTAAAACCACTTAAAAAACATCTATAAAGTGAGATTTCAAAACAAAGCTTAAGCCTAGTCCCAGACTAAAATGTAAATCTGAGTTGTTTCAACTGAAAGAAACTTGCACTGATTGATCTTAAAATATATCTATGCCTTTGTTTTGTCTCAAAATGGACACCAGTAATGTTTTTGTCTAAGGCACGTTTATAAAAATTACTTAAATGTCCTAACTGAACTATGGCCTAATCCTGGTTTCAGCTCCTGGAGGGCCGGAGCCCTGCAGAGTTTAGATCAGTGGTTTTCAATCCTGGTCCTGGGGACCCACCGCTCTGCACATTTTGTATGTCTCTCTTATCTGACACCCTCAGTTCAGTACATGGATCTCTCTCCTAATGAGCTGATGATCTGAATCAGGTGTGTTAAATAAGGGAGACTCACAAAATGTGCAGAGCAGTGGGTCCCCAGGACCAGGATTGAAAACCACTGGTTTAGATGCAACCCTAATTAAACACACCTGATCCAGCTAATTACATGGTCTGTGTGTTGGAACTAAAGTCTGCAGGGCTGCGGCCCTCCAGGAACTGAGTTTGACACCCCTGGTCTAAACCCTGTCTGTGAAACCAGGCCTATAATTCTTAAAATGTAGGCTAATCATAAACGCATTCAGCGCTGAGAAAAGTAATAGGGTGCAACGTCAGAGCGTCGTTAATGTTAACAATAATTCACATCTACAGTATAATTTCTTTGGGGGTGGAACACGTGACTCTTCTTTTGGAGCTGATGTGTTTTTGCAGAAAAAGATCACAGCGCCGCACGTTCTGCTGTTTTAATGTAATCAAAACTTTTCTTGATTTCCAAAGACCATTTCTAACTGATATCAGTATAATTTGCTACTGTGTTATTTTTAACTATTTATATTAATATATAATAGTAACAATAGTAGTACTTAATATAAATTATATTTGTATTAATATTTATTAAAATAAATGTTGTTATATATTTGTCCTTGATTTTTAAACGCAATCTCTATTTGATGTACATATTGTTTTTGTCATTTTAAATTGTATAACAATAACAATGATATCAGTATTTAATATGAATTATATTTGTATTCATTTTATTAAAATATATTTTGTTATATTTTATAGTATTTTAATTTGGCATATGTCAGAACCCATGTAGGTTTTAAAAAAAATAATCATAAAATATTTTTTTCAATAATGGGAAATAAATGATGATAAAAAGAACAAAGTTGTCATACAACATGACAAAATTTTATTAAAAACATACTTGGCATGCAACATACAAATATAAATCATCAATAATAATTGCATACCCACCACTCAGAAAAAAAAATAACAGTAAAAGGTCATATTTGTAACAAAATATTATCATAGCATCTTCATCTATGGCTTGTTCTCCAGTTATATTTTGTTGTGCTTGACTTTATGAAGTTATTAAACTTGAAGTTACTAAACTAAAAAAAAAAAAAGTCTTTAATCATTGGCTTATTGTGGTCATTAAAGAGAACGTGATTGTAATTCATAAAAGGTCAGAGAATGTGTGTAGTGTAACTTTATTAGCTTATTGCTCAGAATTCAGCGATGGATTACTCATCATATAATTTAATTTCCAAACAAATAGCACACAGATTTAAAAAAACAGACTTCATTATCAATTCTGGAATTTGAAATATTTGCATTTGTCAATCTCATTACTAGCATTAGTGTGAGATTTCCATCAAAAAGTGCAAGATTTCATAATATTCATTTTTTTTATGACAGTGGTGCTACAGTAGGTACCACTAGCAGTTCATCCCCTGTGCTCCCATGATGCTAACAGCGGTACTAACTATTGTATCATAGTGTAAACTAAACATGATACATATGCATAAGAGGTATTAGAGATATATTTTGATAAATGATGGCTTTCTCCTCTGTTCTTATGGCTTCATATCATGAATAAATACTATAAAATAATAAAGCTAACTCAAGTGTTTGCAATATTCATTTTGGTTTTCTGTATAATCCAAACATATCAATGCACAGCTACATATGAGATATAACAAAAATAAATGTTTCCCTTGACTATATCAACACTAATCTGACACTAACTGCATTTTCACATGGGTCCCTTTTCAAAACAGTATAGGTTCGGTGCGCTTTCAAAGATGAAACCCAGTCATTTCAATTCAA
Organism: Spinibarbus caldwelli; assembly: GCA_039654775.1. Classification (NCBI taxonomy): domain Eukaryota; kingdom Metazoa; phylum Chordata; class Actinopteri; order Cypriniformes; family Cyprinidae; genus Spinibarbus; species Spinibarbus caldwelli. Next base: position 22,664,933 of record CM077265.1, on the reverse strand, counting down.
ATCTGGAATTTGCGCAAATTGACCATGTTGACAAACAGAAATCTGCTTCGTCTGAATGTGAGTTCTGTGTGAGTGGTGCTTTGTTCTGCACAAATGTGCCTTAAAAATGATGTGCAGACAGAGAGGAAGATCAGGTGTGGAGTGTTTCTCTCATTCTGCTGGTGATCTTGTCTCGTAGCTCACAGTGTCTGATCAGATCTCTGACCTCCAGAGGAAGTGAACTGTTCCACACCGTCAGCACTGAATCCTCAGCTGGGACTATCACAAACACAGGAAACATCAACAGTTTGCTCATACCATGCAGAAGCAAATGTTCTTTATTCTTTTGAGATGAAATGATCTACATGCAGTGGACTCCAGAGAAAAAAGTAATTCATTTAACTAAATTAATTAATCTTTTTATTCAAATAATGAAAATTAAATAAAGCTAAAAAAAAAAAAAAAAAAAATAGTAGATGTTACAATTCCTTGAAAATTCAATCTATATGTATTTATAACATTCTTACCTTGTGTTTTGATTTGGTCTTGTGGCATGCGTTGCCGTCTACCCAATACTAGAATAACATTCTTTCTGTTGAGTGTTTCTGCAACAGAATATAAACAAAAATAAGGAATAAATATTTCTGTACGAAATGAGTTCAAACAATTGTAACTCAAGTTAACAACAAAACACACAAAAGCCCTTTAAACTGTATATGTCCCTTGAGAAAAAAGAAGTTTAGCATCCTTAGCAAAAAAGTACTTATTACAAAATAATATACTTTAGAACAGTGGTTCCCAAAACCACGTTCCTGGAGGCCCCACAACACTGCATGTTTTCCATGTCTCCCTAATCAAACACACCTGATTCAGATCATCAGCTCATTAGTACAGACTCCAAGACCTGAAATGGGTGTATCAGACAAAGGAGAGATGCAAAATGTCCAGTGTTGGGGGGCCTCCAGGAACGTAGTTGGGAACCACTGCTTTAAAAGAATATAATTAAGTGAATGTAATGTTTTTAGACACTTATGGCCAGATTTACTAACAGTATTTTTAACCAAACTGTCTTTTGGCATTAAAATAGTACTGTCAGGATTTGCTAAAGACGCGCAGTGAAGAATTAGCGCTGAAAAGGCATGGACACAGTTATTTTTGAGCCATATTTTATTGAATATGCATTTGTAGGAGTTTCCCTTTCAGACACAAAATTTATGGGAGGAGAGTATTAAAGCGAATCACGCAACGCAATTTACTAAAGTTTGCACTTGTCAAATTACTGGTATTTGCACCATTATTTAACACCCAAAAAAAAAGCATGTCTTAAAGCAGGTGGTAATTTGCGCTGCTCTTGGTAGATTGCGCTGGTCATTATGGAAATGATCTGGCTGTGTCTGTGTTCTTTAATGTGTGCATTGTCAGTAAATCACAGAATTTTCCCCTCACATCAGCGCTTTTATGGAATTGCCCTCTAACACTAATTTGCTCTGTTTAGTAAATCTGGCCCTTAATTGCATGTTAATTGCAATTAAATGAAAATGTTTTATAGTGTAAATTTATAATAAATGCAATTAGCTGAACTTTAGAGTGCTTTTTGGCCTACTTAAGCAGGACTTAAATACATCTTACATGTAGTTTCATAATTACATCTGTCTTTTAAAATATGGTAAAAGTGTACTGCTGAATGGAAAACTAAAACATACGTTAATGTCATTTCTAATGAAACAATTCAGTACAAGTATTTTACATGTGCTTTAGTATGTTAGTCAACACATCAAAGTTAGTGTACTTCTTCAAAGCACAACAGAAGATTAAAACAATTATTTTAAATGTACTGGTAAAAAGTAACATTTTTCATTTGACAAGTGTGTTAAGAAACATAGCCATGAAAGTGTATATAGTCATGACGTAGTCATTTTTACAAGAGATGCCAAACTATTTACCAACTAGTAAGATCCTACCACAATTTTTTTATGTAATTAGATTAAAGAGAGACAGGAAACAGGAAGTGTACCTAGCAGCACAGAACCCATGCAGCGTATGGAGCGGCAGTGAGGGCTGATGGTCTGCAGTAGCTGACAGCTGGAGACTTCCACCAACAGGATGTGTCCTGCTTTGGTCCCAATCCACAGAGTACCGCTGTGCTGGACCAACAGAGCTTTAACAATCACTGAAGACATCACCATTTGTCTACACTGGTCCTCATTCTGGGCTTTGGGCTTTTTGGTGGGACTTAATCTGTTGTGGACATATAAATTGGAAGGGTTAGGAAGTTAGGGTCAACCTACTATTAAAGTCCGCATGAAATCAAAATTGACATTATTTACTTTATTGGTGCACATTGCTAGTCTTGATGTGAACAATTAATCTGTGCAAGTTAATCCGCTGAAAAAAAAATGTTTGTCTCGGTAATCTTTAATCAAAATCTGAACATTTACTTCCGCTCTGGAATGGCATTCCTTCTCTGATGATGTCAGTTTGATGGCTTGGGCAGAATATCTTTTAAACACACCCCTCCAACCGTTAGGTTGCTATGAGTGAGAGACAGAGAGGAGGAGCGCTAAAATAAAACCCTGCCCTCTATTCAATATTCCGTTTCAGCTGGAAATATGTCACTACACTGAAATAAAGTCGGCAGCAACTTCTGGTTCACATGGACTTTAACATCGATCTTGGGTGATCTGTTCATATGTCGTCAACCAATATTAGTACTGTCCCAAATGTGAAAATTCTCTGATTTCATAAAACACAAAGTACAAAAAGTTGTGAAACTGCTGCTTCGAAATTATTACAATTTTCATCTTACAAATGTGACATTTCATACAGAATGTTCATTGCCATTTCAGTCAAACTTCCATAACAAATGAAATTCGGATGTGCTTCAAAAGGAAAGTCATGTCACTGCATGTTGATACGAGGCAAATCTGAGATCTTTCATGAAGTCTTGTGTATGTGTTTTTCCAACTTTTTTTAATTGGACAGTTATTTTCTGAACCAAAATATTTAAAATCTTGTTTTAGCGCAATGGGTGATTGACAGGCGAGTAGGCGGTCCTTCACTGATGTCCAGGACACACCAGATTAGCGTTAACACTACATATGCATCCTTTCCTAATATTTTGGACCCTACTAGTGCCAACAACTATTAGATAATCTGAAATGGATGTTAATAACAGGTGTAAATGGGGTCAAAAATGTGTGAGTGAGTTATGTTAATGTGTGCCACTTCACCCGAGTAACTGTGCGCAGTCAATGAGGTTCACCATCCTCTCAGTCTTCTTATCCCAGACCTCCACAGTGTGGCCACCCCTTTTACTTACATACACGTGTTTGTCCACCGCTAACCGTGATATGCAAGGATCACGGCTGATTCGACCCTGCTGCCTAAACAAACAAACAGATAAACATGCTTAAGAACTGAACAACATCACCAAGAAATTCCTTGTAACAGGCTGTTTAACTGACATGCAAACCACAGCTGTTTTTTTAAGTGACGTTTAAGCAAATTTAAAAATTATCCATCAAAATCTTACTAAGTTTGTCTTCTGTTTTTGACATGATGAATCACCACAATCTCCAGTCTACTCTCTCTGATCTAGACATCACAAAAACTAAACATCGCATTCTGAGTATTACTTCACGGGCAAAATACCATCAGCAAACCACTGGGGGTACCTCAGGGTTCTGTGTTTGGCCTCTTACTATTCTTAATTTATCTCACTTGGCCCAATCATAAAGGACGTGGCTTTTATTATTTGTGCAGATTATAATCAGCTTAACCTGTCCTTCATACCTGAGCTAAAATTATGGATTCATCAGGCTGGATGACTCCACAATATGAACACATATATCTTCTTGCCTCTCAGTCTTGATGCTAGAACACTAATGGAGTTATTTTAGTGCTAAGTACACCACATGACCAACCTCAAGTATGTAGACATCCCCTTCTAACTGTCAAGTATATTTTTTACATAAAATCAAGCATACAGTATGACCAGGCAATCCCATTAGACAAACGTTTTTAGAAGAATGATGAATGGTGCTTTCTATTGTGAATGTCATGCATGTCATGTGCCCAAAGTGAGTTTGGCATGGAAAACCTGACAAGTCTGCACAAAGATCACATCTGAACATGTCTGGGATGAATTTGAAAGCCAAATGGGTGCCATGGCCCTAAGGGCTCTGAGAATGGGAGCAAATCCTTACATGTTTTACCGCTGAGCTGTTGAGAGGACCAACATCCTGTTAACACCCATTTTTGGTCAGGGTGTTCACATATCTTTGGAAATGTAGTGTACAGTATACATCAGGATCTGAAATTAACTTTTGCATTAATGGGAAATATTTTACTGATTTTCAGGGGAATATTTGTATTTATTTATTTATTTTTTTTGCCTTTGTAAGGGCAGTTTTTGTAATCACCCTATTAAATGTATCTGTGTTGACTTTTATGTTAAATATTTAAATTTAACCAATTACTTTATTCAATCAGACTGTTACCAATAAAATTAATTAGCAATTACATTGCAAAGGAAGAACAGAAGCTGCATCTGACATGGCATTTATGTTTATTTACACAGATTACCTTTGCATAATGTAAATAGCCTACATAAAACACATAAATTGTAAAACAAAAAAGGAACTCATTACAAGGTAGGGCTTTTATGAAAAAAATCATTAAAAGTTGATTATTGTTCTTAACATTGTTTTAATAATTATTAATGTAGATTAATTAAATACACAAATGTTTTTGTGTGTGGGGAAACAACACATCAGATTTTGACTACACAGACACAATCAATGAAGCTGTATCAGTGCTTTTTTATTTATGATGAAAGAAATCGCAAGAATACAGAATTCAGTTAGTGAACAAAACTTTCTGTTTTCAGCTGATTTCTTTATTACTGGTGACTAATCTAAACGCTTCTGATTGGCCATTATTAAGTTAATTTTTATTACAACAGAAACATGTGCTGGTTATATTGCTCAACTCAAAAGATAAGAAAAGCCATCTACTTTAAGAATGTATAATTGAGAATACTATGGGGCCAACCACAGAGCTCTGAGGCACCTCCAGTGTATTTAAATGTGCAAGGGCATTTTTCGCTCCCTCATCTTGAATTTGTCAAGATAAGTCCCTGTTAATTTTATAACCCTGTATATACCATATTTACCTTTAGCAGAAAAAGTAAGTTTAAGCTGTTTCCCACAATAAAAACTGAATCTAATGGTCATTTGTTTTAAATTGACAGACATGGTTATGCTCGTCTTTAGCAGTGTTAGCGTTACTCACGGGTACAGCAGTTTGGATTGGGTGTCTATGCTTCTACAGATGTCGTATTCCACTGTGAGTGAGAACACCCTGCTGCCACAGGCCGCCCACAGCTCTTTGCGTTCCTGAGTATGACTGAATGGACCAAGACACATCAGAGGAGTGTTCACATCACCAACCTGCAGTGTTTTCACTGGACCACCATTCTTCACCTACAGTCATAAAACATTGAATATGTCAGGTATCTGAGATAATACAGTGCTGTTTTATACAAACCTGGGAGCATGCTAGCACTACAGTTAAAAAGATTGGGATAGGTAAGATTTTCTTTAATATTTATGAAAGAAGTCTTATTCTCAGCTAGGCTGCATTTATTTGATCAAAAATACAGTAAAATTGTAATAGTAAGAAATATTACAATTAAAAAATTAAGTTAATCTCTCTCTCTCTCTATATATATATACAGGTGCATCTCAATAAATTAGAATGTCGTGGAAAAGTTCATTTATTTCAGTAATTCAACTCAAATTGTGAAACTCATATATTAAATAAATTCAATGCACACAGACTGAAGTAGTTTAAGTCTTTGGTTCTTTTAATTGTGATGATTTTGGCTCACATTTAACAAAAACCCACCAATTCACTATCTCAACAAATTAGAATATGGTGACATGCCAATCAGCTAATCAACTCAAAACACCTGCAAAGGTTTTCCTGAGCCTTCAAAATGGTCTCTCAGTTTGGTTCACTAAGCTACACAATCATGGGAAAGACTGCTGATCTGACAGTTGTCCAGAAGACAATCATTGACACCCTTCACAAGGAGGGTAAGCCACAAACATTCATTGCCAAAGAAGCTGGCTGTTCACAGAGTGCTGTATCCAAGCATGTTAACAGAAAGTTGAGTGGAAGGTAAAAGGGTGGAAGAAAAAGAAGCACAACCAACCGAGAGAACCGCAGCCTTATGAGGATTGTCAAGCAAAACCGATTCAAGAATTTGGGTGAACTTCACAAGGAATAGACTGAGGCTGGGGTCAAGGCATCAAGAGCCACCACACACAGACGTGTCAAGGAATTTGGCTACAGTTGTCGTATTCCTCTTGTTAAGCCACTTCTGAACCACAGACAACATCAGAGGTGTCTTACCTGGGCTAAGGAGAAGAACTGGACTGTTGCCCAGTGGTCCAAAGTCCTCTTTTCAGATGAGAGCAAGTTTTGTATTTCATTTGGAAACCAAGGTCCTAGAGTCTGGAGGAAGGGTGGAGAAGCTCATAGCCCAAGTTGCTTGAAGTCCAGTGTTAAGTTTCCACAGTCTGTGATGATTTGGGGTGCAATGTCATCTGCTCGTGTTGGTCCATTGTGTTTTTTGAAAACCACCATTGGACCAGTTTACCAAGAAATTTTGGAGCACTTCATGCTTCCTTCTGCTGACCAGCTTTTTAAAGATGCTGATTTCATTTTCCAGCAGGATTTGGCACCTGCCCACACTGCCAAAAGCACCAAAAGTTGGTTAAATGACCATAGTGTTGGTGTGCTTGACTGGCCAGCAAACTCACCAGACCTGAACCCCATAGAGAATCTATGGGGTATTGTCAAGAGGAAAATGAGAAACAAGAGACCAAAAAATGCAGATGAGCTGAAGGCCACTGTCAAAGAAACCTGGGCTTCCATACCACCTCAGCAGTGCCACAAACTGATCACCTCCATGCCACGCCGAATTGAGGCAGTAATTAAAGCAAAAGGAGCCCCTACCAAGTATTGAGTACATATACAGTAAATGAACATACTTTCCAGAAGGACAACAATTCACTAAAAATGTTTTTTTATTGGTCTTCTGAAGTATTCTAATTTGTTGAGATAGTGAATTGGTGGGTTTTCGTTCAATGTGAGCCAAAATCATCACAATTAAAAGAACCATAGACTTAAACTACTTTAGTCTGTGTGCACTGAATTTATTTAATACATGAGTTTCACAATTTGAGTTGAATTACTGAAATAAATGAACTTTTCCACGACATTCTAATTTATTGAGATGCACCTGTATATAGAAATTAATATAATGTTCATTTATTTGAAATAGCAAAATAAAATAGAAACAGAAATCTTTATAAATGTACTTTTATTTTCAATCAGTTTAATCCATCCTTTCTAAATAAAAAAGTATTAATTTCTTTCCAAACAAATCTAACTGATCCCAAATTTTTTCAATGTCAGTGTATGCAATCAATTATAGTGCTAAACAATTATAGTTTAGAATTCATTGTCTATTGAAAAAAAAATCTTTCTCAGATGATTCTCCAGTAAACCTTGATCTATTTCAAAGTACAATTGTTTTCACTGTACATATTGAAATAATTATTAAAATGATAAATAATGATTAAAAAAGCTATACCTTCAAGACTGAATCTTCATAAATGACTAGTGATCCATCTGCTGTCCCGACCAAAAGGTAATTCTTAAAGTGTCTGAAAAATTGAAACATTATTCTCTCATTTAAACATAGATCATCCAAGTAGCCATTACACTTTTTGCTCAGAAATTCACATGTAATCACCTGTGAATGTGAAAGTAAAGTGATGTCACAGAGTCCTTCACACTCTTCAGACAGTGCAGAACCTCTGCGTTTATAGTATCCATGATGAACAGTGAACCTGACTGTGTACCAGCAACTAACCAGTCACTGCATGACCCTGGAGCTCTGACAATCACCATGCAGAGAATAGGACTGCTATCGATCTCCTAAAAGAGGGCGGGAACACTGTTAACTGGACTGTTATAAATAAACAGCAGTCAATGAGTTAATTCCTCAAGGATTGTGGGTGAACTGGTTGGCAAGTAACTGTAAACTATTATATGCAGAACACTGAGATGAGGACGATATAATCATACTTGTTTAGATGAAATAGCATTTAACAACAACAACAAAAAAACATAGTATATATACAGTAAAATTCATACCTGGCTCAAGCTTCCCCCTGTCTCCAGATCCAGTGATGTCACACAGCCCAATTTCTGGCTACAACTGCCACCTCCAATCCACACACGAGTATTTTTATCTCCATTTGCACCACCGTTTGCACCTCCGCTGGCAATGGAGACAGTGAAACACTCGCCTGGCAAACTCATCAATGTCAGCTCTTGCATCAGACAAAGCATCTCTACAGAATTCAGTCGATCAAACACCTAAAACATACACAGAGCTATTAAATAACTCAAATGTTTAGAAGTCCAGAAGTGATTCTTTCTAAGATGTAATAAGTTAACAATCAGTTACAATCGGATGTAATCAATCTAACCTGAGCAGATGTAGGCCTGTCCTGTGGGTTTTCTCTCAAGCAGTCCCTCATCAAAGACTCAAACCCCGGCCACGGAGAACAGCCGTAATATTTAACTGGATCTGTATCAGTGATTATGGAGAAAGTCATTAATATTATTATATATTAATAATGAAATCAAATTAAATGTAATCAAATGTGAATAATATATTTATCTCAAAATTAAATTGATTTTTGGAATTAATATAATATTGAACAATATATATACAAAAATCACAAGTGACAGTAATGAGTTTTGACAGTAAAAACCTCTTAAAATGTATAAACTGCAGTGTATGTATAAACATCAAAATAAACAAAGGAAATCAGCATGTTACCTGGTAGTTTTCCCTGCACAGCCACTTCATCAAACTCACTGGGAAACTTCATCCCATCAGATATCCGCTCGCCGTAGCTCATAAGGTCATACAGTAGCAGACCAAACGAATATACATCTGCCTGGACGTTATAGATAACATTACCTCGGGCAACCTCCGGTGCTCTAAAACCTGTGTGTGGAAGACTCGATATTATAACACATAAAGTAAACATTCTCTGTTTGTATAATAACTGTTCCATAGAGGATTATGGGAACTTTGAGGTACCTGGTGTTCCTTCTGAGCTGCGGACGCCCATACTGCAGCAGTACTGCGCTATGCCATAGTCTGTGATTTTAGCGATGACCTCGGCATCCGTCTTCAGGTTAAACAACAGAACGTTGTGTGGCTTCAGATCTCGGTAGATAATCATAGATGAGTGCAAATATCTGTTTGAATACAAAACATGTCAGAGATGCTGTCCTAAAGCTTAAACTTGAATTGAACCCAGAATGTTTGACTGCTTTAAAGTTTTTATGATTTGTGTAGCTAGTCTACCCACCTGAGACCATCCGCCACATGCAGTGCTATCCTGTGCTGTAGCTTGCGGCTGAGACTGCTATTTTCACGCTCAAAAAGCGAGTCCAGAGAGCCACATGGGGCAAGTTCCATCACAAGAAAGTGTGGGTTACAACTGGCAGCTAAAAGCCCCACCAGACTGGGGTGACACAGTCTGCCAAGTACCGCCAGTTCCTGGAGACAAATAATTTTAAAGCAAATACACCAACCATGTACTAATGTTGCTACTTGGACACAAGTGGTACAGCTTGCTCATATCCTAAATGAGTGAAAGACTTGCCTGGTTTATTTTTCTATAGCATAACTCACCTGTCGTACCAGCCGATGAACATAAAGTGTAGATGCATGTTTATTGAAAATCTTTACAGCGACTTCCTCATTCTTATACACGGCTTTATATACACTGCCAAAGCCTCCATCACCTTCAGGAAAAAAATACTGTTAGTTTATACTTGCATTAGTTTGTTGACATTCACAGTAAGTAACACGGTAATCCGTCTATTAGTCAAATTCTGATGAAAAAAAGTTAAAATGACAATCAGGATTAATCATCGTGATTACAGTTTTTTAGCAAAATAATCATGATTAAGGGTAGGGTAGGTGATTAGATGCAATACAGACATTTCTTTTTTGGTCTTTGACTTAGAGATGCAAAAATTTATTGATGTACTAACCCAATCTATACTCCATAGAGAGCTCCATCTCCAGCTGCTCTGGATCCAGTATGGTGCTGGATGGCTGGTCACTCAGTACCAGGTCTGGAGAGATCTGAGAGATGGGCAGAGTACAGCTGGGGTCCTCTGGGTTCACCAGCAAACCATCTTACAGACAAACAACGTCAGTACAGCACAGGTTTTGCACCATTTTTATACACCAGGTTATCAATAAAGAAGTTGTGAGCAGAATGGAGAGACCTGCATTTATGTTGGAGAGTAGATCTTCTAGCAGCATCTTCTGGCAGTTTTGTCCATCGCTGAAGCTGTACAGAGCCCATTTCTTAAGCAGTGTCTCTCCAGTGCCACGGACATCAGTGGTGAGGAGGCCTGGAAACCATTCCTCCAGCAGAGAGTCAATGTGATCCACCACCTGCCCAAACAACACACGACCTACACACAGGACAGGTGATGTTATCAACACAATGTCATCAACACAATACCTTTTCAAAAAGAACATCATAACCACCACATCATCTTCAACAAAGCATTATCATCACAATCACATCAGCTTCACCACCACCACAACATTGCATTGCCACTATAACAATGATCTGTCAATCAGCACAAATCAGCATCAGCAACACTATTACAATCATCACCACCACCACCACAACATCACATCACAACATCACAAACACTATCACAATCACCACAACCACAATCATCATTACTATCATTAAATCATTATCACCATCACTATCATCATCACATCACAACATCACCAACACCATCACAATCACCACCATCATCATCATCATTACTATCAATGAATCAAATGCATCAGTAGTCACCATCACCATCACCACCACCACAATCATCATTACTATCACTGAATCAAATGAATCACTATCGCCATCACTACCACCATCATATTGCATCATCATCATCACCGACACAATCACAATCATCACCACCACAACCATCTTACTATCACTGAATCAAATGCATCACTATCAGCATCACAACATCATTACAAACACTATCACAATCAGCACCACCACAATCATCATTGAATCAAATGCATCACTATCACCATCACTTCACAACATCATCACAAACACTATCAATAACCACCACCACCACAATCATCTTTACTATCATTGAATCAAATGCCTTACTATCACCATCACAATAATCATCATTACATCACAATATCACCAACACTATCACAATCACCACCATCATAATCATCATTACTATCATTGAATCAAATGCATCACTAATCACCATCACTAGTAGATCACTGACAAGCTACACAATATCGAGTTCATTATCGCAGATGAATTGCCTTCGATAATGAACTCGATATTGCGTAGCTTGTCAGCAAACTACGGCTCTGTGTATTAAATGGTGCTCTATTTGAAAACAGGTGATGGAGATTTAGCGCTAATCACGAAACCGGCTTTACTGACTAGATGCGCATGATCACATCGTTCGATAATTGGCACAGCCCTAACTATCACCATCACATCATAACATCACTATCATCACCAACACTATCAATCACCACCACCACAATCATCATTACTATCACTGAATCAAATGAATCACTATCACCATCACTATCATCACATCACAACATCAACATCACAAATACTATCACAATCACCACCATCATAATCATCATTACTATCACTGAATCAAATGCATCACTATCACCATCACATCACAACACATTAACATCACCAACACTATCACAATCATCACCATCATAATCATCATTACTATCACTGAATCAAATGCATCACTAATCACCATCACATCACAACATCATCATCACCAACACTATCAATCACCACCACCACAATCATCATTACTATCACTGAATCACTATCACCATCACTATCATCACATCACAACATCAACATCATAAATACTATCACAATCACCACCATCATAATCATCATTACTATCACTGAATCAAATGCATCACTATCACCATCACATCACAACATTAACATCACCAACACTATCACAATCATCACCATCATAATCATCATTACTATCACTGAATCAAATGCATCACTATCACCATCACATCACAACATTAACATCACCAACACTATCATAATCATCACCATCATAATCATCATTACTATCACTGAATCAAATGCATCACTATCACCATCACATCACAACATCATCATCACCAACACTATCAATCACCACCACCACAATCATCATTACTATCACTGAATCACTATCACCATCACTATCATCACATCACAACATCAACATCACAAATACTATCACAATCACCACCATCATAATCATCATTACTATCACTGAATCAAATGCATCACTATCACCATCACATCACAACATTAACATCACCAACACTATCATAATCATCACCATCATAATCATCATTACTATCACTGAATCAAATGCATCACTAATCACCATCACATCACAACATCATCATCACCAACACTATCAATCACCACCACCACAATCATCATTACTATCACTGAATCACTATCACCATCACTATCATCACATCACAACATCAACATCACAAATACTATCACAATCACCACCATCATAATCATCATTACTATCACTGAATCAAATGCATCACTATCACCATCACATCACAACATTAACATCACCAACACTATCACAATCATCACCATCACAATCATCATTACTATCACTGAATCAAATGCATCACTAATCACCATCACATCACAACATCATCATCACCAACACTATCAATCACTACCACCAAAATCATCATTACTATCACTGAATCAAATGAATCACTATCACCATCACTATCATCACATCACAACATCACAAATACTATCACACAATCACCACCATCATAATCATCATTACTATCACTGAATCCAATGCATCACTATCACCATCACATCACATTAACATCACCAACACTATCACAATCATCACCATCATAATCATCATTACTATCACTGAATCAAATGCATCACTAATCACCATCACATCACAAAATCATCATCATCACCAACACTATCAATCATCACCACCACCACCACAATAATCATTACTTTCATTGAATCAAACGCATCACTATCATCATCACATCACCAAAACTATCATAACCACCACTATATCATCACATCGCCTACATCCTAATCATCATCATGACATCAACATCATCACCATCATCATGACCAATATACGATTATCAACATCACACTATCAACACAATTCCCACAATATAATCACATCATCACCACATCATAGTCACCATCGTCATCACCATTACATTAATATTATGAAATCATAATCGTCATCACTATTACTGAACTGTTTAGGATGGCCCAAAGAAAACACCTCTCTCTTACCTTTGCGAGAGCAGGGGACGGTGATCTTGATGAAGTTAGCAGGGTTCTCTTCTAGAGACAAGGCCTCCACCAGACAGTAAGCTTCAGCAGACCAGCTCAGATAGATGCCCTTCCTCCAGTAGATCCGGTTTGGTCTCAATGCTTTTTCTGTAGAGTACACACACTTTCACAAACTGTCTTAATTGCTATTCATTTGGCAGACCCATGCAACTCACAGTGCATTCAAGCAATACTTTTTATAATTTTTTTTATAATTTTATAATACATTATATTAGTATCAAGCCTATGTTCGTGCCACTGCAAATGCAATGTTCAACTAGTTACAGGAATCATTTATGCTGACTTCTAGTGTTTGTGTTGTGTTACCTTTGCCGTAGAGCAGGAAAGCAGACACTTCCAACAGACGGCTGATCTGTCTGGACCAGTAGCCCATGGGGAAGTACGGCATCTCATAAAGCCGAACAATCACCTCTGAGTTCTCACAGTGGGGGAGCTCAATCACCGGCCTTTGATCTGACAGGCTGGCGACATATCAAACATGAAAAATTACCACCATACAACACTTTCTATTAATTTAATTAAAAAAGGTCCTATCACCACCTGCTAGGTATAAGTAACTGGTCATCTCCAAAGGGCAGGGCTATTTGAAACTTTTCCAATAATTTGAAGTACTGAGTCAGATGATCCTTGGGGAAACAGCGACTTTTGTTCAGAAACTTTTCTACAGTGGTTCGCTGCACCACTCCTCTAGTGCTGTCCCACTGATCAGTGCTCCTCAGAGTCAACGTCTGTCAATCAACACAACAGATGAGATGTTACTGCTATGAACGAATCACAGGGAGAAGCAAGGTGTGTATGTGAGTGTTTAACCTGTGAGATGAGGTTACAAAGCCATTGTGGGTCAATGAAGTACAAATCCTTTAGCTGAAGCACTGGATCATCAAAGTGAAGCAGGACACCTGGAGACAAACAGACAGAAGATCTGTTTACTAGGTTAAAACAATAAATTCAATACATACAAAGGCAACTAAAATGAGCAAAAATATATAATATGTGATTAGGTACATGCATGTGCCCAAAACTAAAGAAACAACCACACATTGGATATAAACAGCAAGAAGACATCAGAAAGGGATTCAGGAGTGAAACAACTCTCACCAGCCTCGCTGAGGAAGTGGATAGCGTGGGGTAACTCTCCCTCCTCTAGCTGCAGCTGTGTTTCCTGTATGATCTCCAGTAGTCTGCTGTGTCTGAGCACTGGGAAATCAGTGGGTACATGTGACCTCTCCTGTAAAACTCTCCTTTCCAACTCCACATAGCAGTCTGGAACCAGCTGCCCCATTACTGGCTGCCCCTGGATCTGCCGATGCCACAGACACATTTCATTAAAGAAATACAATGAAAACCTGTTTGAAAGATGTGGGGCCCTGTTTTAATGATCTAAGTGCATGGTCTGAATCCACTTTTGCTAGTTTAATGACGGAAAAAAACGGTCGGCGCGCCAGGCGCACGGTCCAAAAGGGTTGTACCTATTCTCTTAAAGAGTCATGGGTGTGTTTTGAGCATAACATGCAATAAACCAATCAGAGTCTCATCTCCCATTCCCTTTAAAAGCCAGTTGCAGTTGCACTATGGCGGATTCGCTATTTACATGGCGGAATTTCCTCCAGAAATGAAATGGATCTGCTCGTGTGCGAGGTTAAAGTACACAGTAATAATCTTTTACATTGTAATCCTTTCATTTTTAATATTTGGCATGTTTGTGTGCTGCTGTGTGTCCCTGTGTGTGTAATAAGCAGAGTGTATGCACGTTGTGCACCCGCTTATAGGCGCATATTACTAATGCGCCCTTTAAATAAATAAAAAAATACTGCACCATTGACTTTAGACCAGGTTTTAGCTGGTCAGTGGCGCAGTTGCCTCAAAATAGCAACGCGCCAACAATGTGCCAGAACACACCTGTTTTTTTTGGACCAGCATGCCCATGGGCGAACAGATGGGCGCAAGTGCATTTCTTTAAACAATGTGGCACTGGACATGAAAATGATAACTGCATCGGGCTGAAACTAGCAAAAAACACTTGTCGCGCCTGGCATCGCATTGTGCCGGGCGGATGATAGGGCCCGTGATCACCCTTGTGAAGCACACTTTAGCGTATTTTAGCATATAAATACTTATTACGAAATCAACATACTATATAAATGTAATCTACATGTATGCAATGTTTTCTTTTTCTTTTGCAAATTGCAAATTCCCTCTCACTGTAGCTTTCCAATCAAATCTCAAATTAAATTCATCAGGGCAGGTCTGACATCGGCCAAAAAAAAAAAAAAAAGTTTTGCTTCAAAAACAATTCGATTATAACCAACATTTATATTGACTACTTTAATGGTGCTTTTTAAAAGTAATTAAATTTATTTGTTAAAACCACTGATAATATTTGCTTATCAGTACCAAGAAAAACAAAATTTTGTAAATCACCTTGAACCCAATGAGCTCCCTACAGATGGCTTTGCGCAACCTGCTGATAGACTCAGACTCCTCACAGGCACATAGCATGTAGTTCTCTTTGATGACTGGAAACCCCGGTTGAGACAGCAGCTCCTCTCTCAGCCTCAGAACACACTCCTGTAGGTGGTGCTCTTCACACACATCTGCATGAGTTCCAACCACAATCACAGGAGACTGTCCAGCTACGGCCTGAGAAAAACACATTTTTTAAATATTTGATTTAAGTATATATATATCATGTTCTTTTATAATCTAAACCAGATGTTCCACAATAACAGTTTTGTCTGGTTTTGTATTTGTACAAATATTTTCATACTTCTTGCTAGAAGGAGCTAAATGTTAAACTTACTTTAATGTTAAAGAGCCAGGGTTTGATAGTGTCTATCTCGCTGGGTCCTTTACTCAGGTCATACAGGACTAGATAGAGAGCCCTGGAGCTCATAAAGTGAGGATGAAATCCACTGCACTCTTCACCACCTGCACAACAACAGAAAGAGAAAAACCTGCAATTACCTATTGACGTTTTTCCATATTTAATATGTTTCTAGCATCGTGAAGATGCTTACCTGAGAACTCCCATACATTCAGCAGTATGTTCCTCTTGTCTTTGTTTCTGAAGGTCCAGTCTCTGACGCTGACGCCGACGGTGTGCTGATCAGATCGCCACTGAGAGCGTTTGAGTCTCATCAGCTGATGAATCAAAGAACTTTTCCCGCTACATGGGCTGCCGACCACAATGAGTTTCATGCGGTAATACGGGACAGCTTTCTTCAGACGCTGCTGCAAGAACCTGTACGAACCATAGCATTCATATTCTGAACCAATATTAAAGTATCGAAATGGCTTGACAAGAAATTTGCATTTGAAACAAGATATTATAGGCGGGCATATTAAAAGGCACCTCCCTTTTCTAAATATTCAGTAACTTTTATTAAAACTTAAGTTTCTAGAAAAACAGAACAACATTTATACTGATATAATAGATCAGTTAATATTTTAAAACAGCACTAAAAGATAAATCAATACTAAACACGCTATAATCACAATTCTGAGATTTACATGTAACAAATAAATTCAGATAAATATATTATTTGAAAATGAATAATTACTAATATTATTGTCTGACAATACTGACCCCCAAAAAATAAATAAATAAATGAAATAAAATCTGAACAACACGACAGATATGGCCACTGATCACTGATGCATTTACAAGCTAAAATGCAAGCAAGAGATAATGAGACAGATTTAGACCTGATGATGTCTTTGGTTTTGTTCCCAATGTGTTTGAGGTCCATCTGGAGCTGCAGACCATCTAGAGGTAGATCCCATAAATGAACGAGCTTTCCCATCTCATCAGGGAAAGAGCGCAAACCTTCATTCTGACTGACATCTAGAGACGTCAGGTCCTCCAACATACCGATCTGAGGAGGGATCTAAAGCACAAAAGTGTCAAACACAAGTTTCTCAACATTTTCTAACAATTATACCCTCTCAGGCACAAAGACAGACCAAAACTTCAGTGTTCAGTTGAACCGGAGCGTGATATGAATCATACCTCAGTCAGTTTGTTGGAGCTTAAATGAAGTTTCTCCAGTCTGGCCCACTTGTACACCGGGCCGCTCAGGTCGAGCGCAGAGATGTGATTATGACTGAACATCAGCTCTCTTAGGTTTACACTGACCCAGAAAGATGGACCCGGCAGAACACTAATACTGTTATTTCTCATGTCCACCGAACGCAAACTATCCAGAAAAAGAGAGGGTTAAAACTGTTTGTGTATTCAAAGGAACATTCCAGGTTTAACAACTTAGGCTTTATTAACAGCATCTTTGACCAGCATATTAATTATACAGAATATGAATTAATTATACAATTATTAAGACTTTTAACATGTCTCATGTTAACATGTACAGTACAATCTTGAAGTCTTGTGGTTACATTGTCGATACAGCAGGTACTATAACATTTATTTTGGTGGAATACCCTGCCACACAGACTTCGACTGAAAATTATTTTCAAAAGCATTTAACAGATGTTGTTGATAACACTTATAAGTTCTACTGAACTATGTTAACTTGAAACAAAAAACACTTACTTTGGCAAGTTGATGATTATTTCAGGAACACTTGTGAAATTGTTCTGTGATAATTTAACAGTGGTTATTTTTGAAGGAAGGTGTGACAATGAACCTGTATAAAAACAGCTCTGTGTTAATAACAACAGAACACAATTTTACAGAATTATCCACCTTCATTTTCATGAAACGCTGTTTAAAAACTATTTCAGCTCTGTAATGTGACATTTCCGATTGAAACATTGACATATTCAGAGAGAAAATAAGCAGTGGAGCACTTGATATTATCCCACATGAGCTGAATGGATGGTGAAAAGTAGGCACCCAATACCATTTGTGGAGGCCTCTTTTAATGCGCGCGTTATATCAATGTTATCTGGCATTAAATCACTGTGTAAAACTATTTTAAAGATTTTTTTTTTTTTTTTAAAAAGCCACATTGTAGCTTATTTTTCTTAACTAATACAAAAAATATTAAGAATAATTTTGGTAAATTAAAAAGCTAAAATAATAATAAAAAAAAAAAATTAATTAAAGCGACAGTACAAAAAATATACAAAAAAAATATACAAATTACTAAAACACATAAACAAATGACTCAAACAAATTAAAATTATATACATGAATAATAATAAAACAAAACAATTTGCCCACTGACTAACATTAACCGACAGCCTATGTAGGTAAGTTGCTGTCAGCCAAAAAGGAAAGTTGTTGCAGAGTTGTTTCAAGTCAATATATTTTGATGAAAAATTACAAAGACAAATATTTTTAAGAGAGTAAAGAGGGAAACTTACTGATTTTGTTAACCGACGCGATGAAAGTTTCCAACTTGAGACATTCAGTGAGGAAGTTGTCTGAAATTATTTTAACTTGATTCTTACTGATGTCTAAAACTTTCAGTTCAGCCAGGCGGAGCGGGAGAGACAGTTCTGATATCTGATTGCTGAAGAAAAAAAAAAATCTTACTGTCAATAGTTTACCGTCCATTTGTACAACCTTACATATATCCAATAAGAAAACTATAAGAATAAATTGAAGTACACCAGTGCTCTAGAAAAACAATTATCCCATAATCTACCCCTCCAACGAGAGCTCCTCCAGTCTGTCCATGGCCTGCCCCAGCTGGAAGGGGAAGACGGTGATCTGGTTGAAGGAGAGGTTGAGCTGGCGTAAGGCTGGACTGCGCACAGTTGGGTCCAGCAGCAGAAGAGGACCAATGCAGTTGCGAGAAACATTGAGTGTGCTCAGTGCAGGCAAACCCAGGAGTTCCACAGGAAGTGACTGAAGTTGGTTACCTTGAAGATCAAGACGGGTAAGACTTCTTAAATTCTAAGAAAAAAAAAATACACAATTGAACTCTTTTAATAAATTGCTGGGAAAAATGTATTGAGTATGGTTAAGCAATAATCCCCAGATTAAATGAAGATCAATACCAAAAACGCAAAACAGACAAAACAATAAACAAAACACACATTAACGTACTATAATTACTAGATTACTAACTAGATATTTACTAGATAATCAGATTATAAAAGCAGTTACTTAAAGCAATATTTATTTGGCACAAAAAAACACCATAACCCTATAAATCAATAGCCAGATTTCCATCCAAAGTTGCGAATTTAACTTATGTGCAAAATTGGAATATCGCACAAAACTAGTCTAAGAGAACAAAATCGTCACTTCCTGATAAATTGGCACTAAATATCACTAAGAAATGTAGGAAAAGCCACTGAATATAATCATTTTCATATATAATAAATTACTTGCTCCTCAGAGCGGGTAGACGAAACACAATAAATGCGGTCATTGCTTTCGGAGGCGGATGCCTGCTGTTTGGGAACGCAGTCGTTTAAGACAGTTCAGAGAGGCAATTGTACAGAAATACTTTGACGACAGACTTTGCTCGGGCATTTAAGAATGATCATAACATTTCAGATACTGTGAAACGAGATCTGTCCGCTGGTTAGTCAGGTTATGCCGTCCCATCACGCAAAGTCACATGACTGTTTTTGATGCGCATTGATGAATTTATTCGCGAAATGCGTTAAAATTTCCCATTATTCGCATTAACACTTTTTGGCACAAGTCAAAAACCACCTCAAGCGAGCGTAAAATTTTTTTGCGATTTTTTTTCGAAATGTGGTGTTTCCATCACTCGTTTCTGATGCGATACTTCAAAATGTGCATAAAAACAGTGTGATGGAAACATAGCTAATGTAAGTTACTAAGCTAGTGTTACTAACTCTTAATGAAAAAAGTGTACTTTTTACTTAACTGTATTAAATGTGCATGTGTGCTGCACAAAAAAAAATTATAATAATAATATTATTAATAAAATAAATTAATAATAAAAATAATGTAATTCCAGATAATGTTAATGATATAAAAGGCCACCTGCATGACTGTTTCTGAACACACTTAAGTATACTTTGTACATTTTAACTGCACATTTTAAGTCATGTTTTGAGTCATGTTTGACCAACAAACTGAAGCACATCATTTTGATTATATTTAATAATAGTATGTTATTTCAAATTGCAACTTAAAATGTGTAATTACATTACAGTATAATGTACCCAGTATAACAGACCCTCACATATATGTAAAAATTGAGTATACTTTGGCCTTAAGTGTACTTCTTTTTCACAAGGGAACTTAACCTAATTTCATTAGTTATGATTCAGTTCATAATAACAGAATACTAGTGCAGTCACAATATTTCTGTGAACATTAGAGAGTGGGTTTCAAATGCTGTTAGACGTTGACTTTAATCGCACTGCCAGAATGTTTCCACACACCTGACAGAGAACACTGGGAAACTCTGATAGATTGTTGCTGCTCAAATCAAGCCGTAGAAGGTTTTCAATCTGCTGTTTGAGAGCGCTCACACCCATCAAACAGGACAGATTGCCCAGCTCATTCCCTGAGAGATCGAGCAGACGGATGGGCTCTTTGTCCACGGCCAGAGGAAGAGCAGCACAAGTGGAGTTTTCAGTGAAACCCTGCCCTGTACATTTAAAACAAAATAAGACAGATTTAACAAGTGAACTTTTTAAGACTAGTTCCCATGTCAGACAGCTCTTAATGTGTACCTCTAGTGTTGTGAGAGTTAAACCGCTTATGTAGAGGGATGCTTGGATCCGTCTCACCGTGGCATCCCTGTAGAAAGACGTTAAAATGGTTAAAATAATTGTTAAAATCCAAGCACACAGAACACCAAAAGTGTGTCTGTTTCTAGTACCTCAGAATTAGCACGTCTACGCCGACTGTGATGTCTCCAAGCAGGTTTTCTGCTCACTTCTGGGGAATCACTGAAAAGCAACAATCCTTGGGAAGGCCCGTCGCTCCCTACCAATGGAACAGCACATGCATTCTTTCAGATAAATAATATACAAAATAACATCATGCAGATTGCTTAAATTAACTTGATTGCAGTTGCATTTATAGCTATACTGATTCTGAATAATACAATAATTATCAATACATCCAAACATTTTCAACATATAAAGAGGTTGAGAAGGCAACGAAAAATGACACA
This sequence comes from Spinibarbus caldwelli, assembly GCA_039654775.1. NCBI lineage: Eukaryota > Metazoa > Chordata > Actinopteri > Cypriniformes > Cyprinidae > Spinibarbus > Spinibarbus caldwelli. Next base: position 22,643,293 of record CM077265.1, on the reverse strand, counting down.
CATCTACTAAAATGACTTGTATTTATGTGAGAATTATCTTACCGTCACTCTCCACGTCATCAAACATAAAGACCAAACTTTCATCGAAGGAAATGTGTGAGTCATCACTTTCCTCATCCGTGAAATATTCTGATGTGCTGGCATCACTCCGTAATCTACCAACTCCCACAAACCCTTTGTTCCTCTGGAGTGACGAGATCTGTCTGGCCAAACGCTGACCTTTACCTTAAAAGACACAAGGACAAGATTTACCAACAAAAGTCAGGCTAGTTTTAGATATGTAGAATTAAATTCTCTACATACTAGTATAAAGTGCAAAAAAAAGTTACATCAGTGTATTGAAAATAACCAGGATGTTATTTATGCCATATGTTTACCATCAAGTGACAAGTGATTTTAACTTCAAATTCAAATGTTCTTAAATTCCTTAAACTGGCACTTTCTGTGAAAGTTTTTTTTTTTAATGCAAAAGTATTGTGTATGCATTTCTTTGGAAACTTTTAAAAAGTGCATTTTGTAATGTCAAATTAAAAGTTTTATTTTAAAGTACATTTTAATAATCTTGTTGCGCTTTAAAGTACAATTATTTTGATGTGTTGACTAACATACTAAAGTACATGTAAAGTACTTGACTAAAAGTTTTCCTCCAGTGTGTTATTCGATACAAAACTTCAAGTAACAGATTTCGATTTTTAATGTACTAAACTACAACTTCATTATTAGAAATGTGTAATTAAAAATATATATTTAAATACATGACATACAAGTTTCAATAGAAATTACACTAAGTTATGGTTTACTAATACTTATCAATACATTTGGCAGTGCACTTTATTTCAAAGACAATAGAATTATGAAATTACATATAAAATGTACATAGGTCTAACTGAAGTAGTCAAGAAAATGAAGCTCAGATGTTACTAGCATTTAACAAATTTAACATATTTTAATTTAATATTTTAATTGCATTAATATGCAATTAAGTATCCAAAAATATTACATTCAGTTCATACTTAAGTATATTCATGTAAATGATATTATTTTCATAATAAATACTGTTTTTAAAAGCATACTATACTTCGCTAGTTATATACATTACATTACCTTTGGGGTGTGATAGAGAATAAAACGTTTTATCCTTTTTTCTCATATTCTAAACTGTCTTTTTTGATTCTCAAAACTTCTTTAGTTCAGGGTAATCTCCACTGAAGAAATTTTCTGATATTGTTATGGAGAAAAAGCCAGACTGAAGTAAAAGTGGTCATGTATGTCAAACACATGACAACTGCCAGATCATGTGAACAGACTCACTGTTCCTCTTGTTGACTGGAGTCTGAGTTTTGCGCTCTGAGAGCAGAGCGCTGAGCCACGTCGCCTTCATTTTTCCGAGGCGGAAGCTCCCGAGGCACAGGGCGTTGTTGGTGTGGTCCAGCCCCAGACGGGTGAGGAGGAGGGTGACCGCAGGGTCATCGCCCGTCCTGACACACACGCTCAGAGCTCCACGTAACTGCTGCTCATGAACACCTGCAGAAACCAGCAGCTCCAGCAAAGCCAGAGGACCTCCTCGATCACAAACCTGCACAAACACAGCAGCATGTTCTTCACTGCTAGGAATAACAATCAAAGTCCAGTATAATGTCAGTCAAGCTTTCCTGAATAAAACATATATTTGTAATTTAGCATAACATGATCATTTTGCACCCTCTCAGAATTAAACAGGCAGTTTTTGCTACTGTGCCTTTAAGATTTCTATATGTAAATAACCACTGTTATAATTGGTTATTGTGAAAAGAGTACAAACATATGTGGGTGGTAAGTGCGCTGATAGGTCTGACATCACAATTGACACATCCTGAATTAGTTGTTTTTGCAACTTAGTTTCAACTAGATAAAAAGTGTCAAAGCAAAAAGCCTGGCTAAAAGTTTCAAGTAGTTTTAAAAGCTTGAAAAGTTTGAAAGGTTTTAATCTATACCTTTACATATACATACACTATACATATTTATGTTCCACGGAAGATAAAACAGTCACATGGGTTTGAAACAACAGAGATCATGAATATTCATTTTTGGAAATAGGGAATTAAAGTAATGGTAGACCCAAAAATGAAAATTAGCCCATAATTTGCTCACGCTCAAGCCATCTGAGGTTTATATGCCTTTCTTCTTTCAGACAAACACAATCAGTTATAGTAAACAATACCCTAGTTCTTCCCAGCTTTGTAATAGCAGCAAAATGGTGCCCGAGTTTTTGAAGCTCCAAAAAGTGCATCCATCCATCATTAAAGTAATCCACACGACAACAGTGGGTTAATGAATGCCTTCTAAAGTGAATCGATGTTTTTTTTTTTTATAAGAAAAATATCCATATTTAAAACTTTGTAAACTAATATCACTGGCTTCCGTAACTGCCATATGTGTGTTCACAAGAGTCAAGTTATGACGTTTAATGCAGAAACTAAGCTGAGAAATGACGTCTCTCTTTGGAGTGAGTTGTGAAAAGAAGTGAGTTGTTTTGGCTATACTGTAGATTTGTATTAGTATTCATCTTAAAATCCGCTTCCATGTTCGTCAATTCTCACCTTAGCTTCCGCTAAGCCTACGTCCTACGTTAAATGTCGTAACTCGACTCTCTTGTGAACGCGCATACATCAGTTACAGAAGCCAGTGATAATAACTTACAAAGTTATTTTTCTTACAAAAAGATAAGAGAGCATTCATTAACCTACAGGAGTCATATGGATTAATTTTATGATGGATGGCTAAGCTTTTTGGAGCTTCAAAAACTTGGACACCATTCAGCTTCCATTACAAAGCTGGGAAGAGCCAGGCTATTATCTAATATAACTCCAATTGTGTTCATCTGAAAGAAGAAAGGCATATATACCTCAGATGGCTTGAAGGTGAGCAAATTATGGGCTAATTTTCATTTTTGGGTGAACTATTCCTTTAAGAGTTAAGGAATAAAAGTTCATACAGTATATCACACCTGATATATGAGTGAATCGCTCTTCGTTTTCTTGTTGATGTCAGCGCCCAGCTGGATGAGACATTCTGCCATGTCCACATCGCCGTCCTCACATGCCCTCTCCAGCAGCGCGTACATGATCTCACTGTCCGCCACCATCTTAGACAGACACAGGCAACTCACTGCCTGCAGCTGAAGCAGAAACAAATGTAGGATTTATCTGGGGATCTTGCATTTTTGACAGATCTTTTGGTTTCATTTTCTTACTGGATCTCGGCGCTGGTCTGCCATCTTTTCCCGCAGGATCTGGAAGATGTCTTTCTCGAAGGCTTCTTTCTGAAGCCATGCTGAGGCACTAGAGCAGGTGTCCAACAACTTCCACACCACCTGAAAACCCTAATGACCAAAACACACACTCTTAGGAACAAAACATCAGAAACAACAACCCTTTTGGTTTTGAACTGTAGTGAGCTACCTTTAGAAGCACGACTGTGTCCTCTTTGTGTTGCCGTACTGAGCTGACCAAAACTGATGCCAGTACAGGCACAATCATGCGAGAGAGCTTCTTCTTAGAGATGAGGTGAAACAGAAGACTAAGACCCCAGTAGTGAACATCTACAAAGGGTGATGACTTTCAGTTAATATACAGTTGTGCTCAGATGTTTATATACTGCAGGGATGACAGGGATGATACTTCTTGTTTTCAGCCCTTCCAGTTTCTTCATCCTAAAGTCAATGGCTTTTTGAACGGGGTTTTGGTTAAATGCTTAAAATACAGGCTCAAGAACACAAGCTCAAGGTATTTTCACGACTTATCCTACAACATCAGTAATATGGAATAATAATGGAAAAGTTCAATTTTTTTTAAATTGAACTTAATTTGAGCACAGTGTTTGCTGAATTTGCTGCAAAATATGAGATACATGAGTGCAACTGTCAAACATGTCTGTCTAGTACATGTTTACACAGAAAAAGCAATAGAAAAGCAGCACAATAGAATGCAAAAATGCATTCTGTGTGAACAACCTCTCAATGAGTGTTTTTTGTCCAGACTATGCAGCAATGTGGACCAGACCTTATGTCGACATTCAAAGCAGAGGCTGGAGATCTGCAGGGATGGAGAGGTAAATGGACTCACCACGCTCCTGTGGAAACATCTGCAGCGTATGAAGAACCGTATCAATCGCTCCCTGCTGGCACATGAGGTCAACCGCTCCAGAACTGTCAGCTAGCGCTGAGAGTACACCAAGTCCACACTCCTGAATCTCCTCACTACTGATGAACTAAACACACATAACAAACGAAACACTCACCACATTCACAGTACTTATATTTTAAACTAAAACTACCTGATTCAAGTCTGATTCTACCCGACAAGGAATTTTACAGTTCCAATACAAGTTAAATTGTATTTCAGCATTTCAGGCAAAGTGTTGACTACCACTTAAAATTATTTTGAGCCATCCTTTATTTATTTATTTATTTAGTTACTTATTTCAAGTACTTGAGAGGGTTTAAAATCAGAAAAGTGAAGTTCATATTTTTCAAAGAATAGTTCACCCCAAACAACGAAAATTCTGTCATCAGTAATGGTACTCATCCTCATGTTGTTTCAAAACCATGAGACTTTTTCATTCATTTCATTCATCAACAGAAATCAAGATATTTCAAATTTTCTGTTCTTTCATTTAAAGTCTAATCCACCGTAACTTTCACGCTTAAAAAAAAGTTTTTAATGACATCGTAAAAGTAATCCATAAACAGCAGTTTAACTGTACTTCACACACGAGAACAAACCTCTTTGGTTCTAGCGGGACAGGAAATCATATTTGAGCTTAGTTTTACCATATCTGATGTGCTCTATGTTTAAAAAGTGATGTACTCAATGTTTAAAAAGTGTATAAAAGCCTAAATTAAATCTGTTCATAATATAAATCATTGTGTCCCTTCAGAAGGCTCAGACTGAATCACAGATTACTTTTACAAAGCCTTTGTGAACTTTCTGAAGCATTGAAGTTCTGGTGGAATGGACATTCAGTCTCTCAGGCTTCACATACAGGTGCATCTCAATAAATTAGAATGTCGTGGAAAAGTTCATTTATTTCAGTAATTCAACTCAAATTGTGAAATTTATATTTTCCATTCCAAATTTACAAGCACCTGTCAAACTCAGATCCACACTTCGCTGCCTTATCTGTCCTTATCCTTGCATTGTGTTATGCCTGCATCTTTACTATTGGCAGTTCTATAATATTTATAATAATAATCATATATTATTTAAATACAATATATTGTATAATAATAATAAAACATTAGAATTCAACCAGATTATTAAAACCTGCCATCAATACTGTGCAGCTAAATTATATGTGCACAAGTGTGTGTGTGTGTGTGTGTGTGTGTGTGTGTGTGTGTGTGTGTATGAATACTTTGCATGAATTTGTTTATTTATTTGTTTAATATGTGTCAGCCCAGAATTCCTCAAGGAGTCTCTGTTCCACCCAAGATTTCTTCTTATATACTTTAACATCAAGAGAGTTTTCTTTCTTTAGTATATAATGTGAAAGTGCTATAGAAATAAACTGAACTGAATTTATTCACGATCCCTTTATATATGCATGAATCCTCCAAGTCAAACACTTTTAATCTTAACCAGCATATACTGTATGTTCACTTGTGTTTTGAAGATGAATGAAAATCTTCAAAAAGGTGTGTAACAACATGAGAGTGAGTAAATGATGACAGAATTTTCATTTTTGGTGGACTATCCCTTTAAATGCATTTTGGGCTGAAAAGACGTTTAAATCTAATCTAAATAATCTTCTGTGGCAATACACTAGTTGTCTCTGCATATTAAGCTGAGATAGAAGAAAAATATTTTTAGGTCTAACAAAAATCACACACTTCAGCTTTAAGATGTATTTTGGTTAAGTCTTCTTGGGCATTAGCATTATCGTCCATGCTGAATTACAGAACTATTTTAGCTTGTAAGAAACAAAGTATTTACCCTATTAAGTGCCTCTAGATAGACAGTGTGAGCTCCCTCGAGTACACACTGGTTCTTCAGCACACGAAGAGACACGTCCACCGTGTCAGGATCCGCCACTGAGGTGCCATGTTTTCTTAAACTCCTGTCTGCACACACAGGAAGACACAGAGTCAGACATTATGTATGTAGGCATTGTAGTTCACCAAAAAAAAAAAAAAAATCTGTCATCTTTTAGTCACACGGTTGGAACGACATGAGTAAATATGACAGGTTTTTTAAAACTATTCCATTAAGGAACTAAAAACACAACGCTTCATTAATTCCAAAAAAAAAGAGAGAGAGAGACAGGAAGTAGACAGACATTGTACCTGGGCTGAGAAGAACTAAACTCGCTCTGAGACCCTCCAGCTGAACTTCAGGATTGAAGTTATGTGTCTTCAGAGCAGTCAGGATCTGACTGAGAATCAGGGTCGCGTCATCTAGACTGGCCCTCCTGGAGTGAAATAAAATTTTGATTCCAGCTGTATGTTTTTGTCTGTCATATGTCACGTAACTGATCAGATGTGGGAGTTGTGTGTGCTTACGCTCCCTGGAAGAGTGTGTGAAGCAGTTTGCAGGCACTTTCACACACAGCGCTGGAGCTCTCGTGTTTCCGCATCAGATGCACAATGTTGACATGAATGCCATGTGACAGCAGCAGAGCCCTCATCCTACCTGAAGTACAGAAACACACAAACTGATCCATATCTGAGACATCCCTACATTGCAGAAAAAATTATTTTCTTACTTAATATTTTTGCGTTGTTTTCTAGTACAAATATTTAAACAAAAATCATTAAAATGACTTAAGATATTAAGAGGCAGATTTACTAAACAGGGCAAATTAGCATTAGAGCGCAATTCCATAAAAGCGCTGATCTGAGGGGAAAATTCTGCGTGTGATTTGCTGACAATGCGCACATTAAAGAGCACAGACGCAGCCAGATCATTTCCATAACGACCAGATCAATCTACCAAGAGCAGCGCAAATTACCTTCTGCTTTAAGACATGCTTTTTTTTGGGAGTTAAATAATGGCGCAAATACCAGTAATTTGACGAGCGCAAATGTTAGTAAATCACGTTGCATGATTCATTTTAATACTCTGTAAGGGAAACTCCTACAAATGCATATTCAATAAGGTCAGGCGTAAAAATAACTGTGTCCATGCCTTTTCAGCACGTCTTTAGTAAATCCTGACAGTACTATTTTAATGGCAAAAGACGGTTTCGCTGGCGCAAGCTGTTTAAATCTGGCCCTAGGTCTTATTTTCTGAAAAATATCTCAAAATTTAAAAAAAAAGAAACATCTGCCAATGGGGTAAGAAAAACTATCTTGTTTAACGATCATTTTTCTTGCTCCATTGGCAGATATTATTTGTTCTTAAGACTGAAGACTTCATACAGTATCTTAAGTCATTTTGGTTCTCAAGTACATTTATCTTGATTCAAAAATGTTTAGATATGTGTAGCATCAAACAACACAAAAATACTAAGTAAGAAAATAATTTTTTTGCAGTGTAGTGAAAAAGGAGTACACTTTAGCATACTTTTAAAAAGAGTACTTATTAGGGAAATAATATACTTTCAATAGACCTTTTATAGTTTTATAATTAAGTGTGAACTGAATGTAATGCTTAACTGTATGTTAATTTAAATGAAATAAAAATGTATTCAGTATATAGTTTAAATGTATATTAAATGCAATTATCTGAGTGCTTTTTTGACCCACTTAATTAAGACTCAAATTTTTTTAGAATTACTTTTATTGTCTTATGAAATATGGTTGAAGTGCACGACAAGTATTTTTGGTAGACTAAAATATACTTTAATGTCGATTCTATTCAAACTTTGATGAATTGATGAAGTTGCTTTAGTATGTTAGTCAACATATCAAAATAAGTGTAGGCTACTTTTTTCAAAGCACAACAACTTCTTTGACATTTCAATCACAGTCTCTCTGTATATTTCTATGAATGAAGATGAAATGAACTTACTGTGGCGCTGTATTAGTGTGCGTAGTGTACAGGAAGCAGCTTGGAAAACCTCCACACTGGATGAATGCAAAAGCATGGCAGCCATAATGAGAGAATGAAGAGGAGGCCTGTGGGACAGAAACAAACCAAATCTACACAGTTACGACATCTCTACCTGAGTTCATTAACATATGACAGACTACATTTAAATATCATTGCATATTCAGTATTCAGCAACCTGAACTGCCTGATGATGACAGTGTTAACTACTCCAGCATCCCGAAGTTAGCCACCCATAGCAGAGGTGATTTATTTATTTCAATAATATTAGTCTCAGTCTCTAATTATAAGAGGACTTTTGGACAAAATTTGTTACGTAGCACAGAATATGAAGGAATGCTAACCTTCCTTCCAGTTCCACATGGTTGAATGAGTGGTAATGAAGCAGCAAGCTGTTTAAAGCCCAACATGCAGCTTCCTGATTGGACAACGGGAGAGAAAGTTACATATTCACTATAGTAAAAGCAAAAGAATGAGATGATAAAATCTTTTCCGTATCGCAGGCTAAAACACGTCCTAAGTCACCTGCACTGCAGCATTGTCAGCATGTCTCTCTAAAGCGGTATAACAGGCCTCTCTCCATATAAGCATCTCCTCCCCTTGAGTGGCTTCTTTCTTTACCAGAACTTTCTGTTTCGCCTCGTCCTCCTCGCTCCACTCTTTGTCCAGCCCTTCATTCTGTACAATACACTCCGCTGAGAAAAAAAAAAAAAAAAAACATTAGTAGGGAGCCCCACACGTAACATGCAGGGGAGTTTTTTTTTAACCCATGTAAAGGATTATTTGAAGATTAATAACACTGAGGAAAAGGAAGGTGTTTAGTAAATACACTACCAGTCAAATATAACCAATCAGAAAAAAAATGCACTCTGTTGATCCACCTTAAATATGGGCTCTAAGGGATCCAGTGGAGAGCCATGTTCTCAACTTATACAGTACTATCATGTTCATTTTCATGTCCATATTGACTCACCGAGTGCGCTCAGGCAGGAAAGGGCAGTGGTCTGCACTGTGGCATTCTCAGGATAAGAGACACATGCTTTCACTGCCACCTTATGAACACCATTCAGCACCAGTATGTTATAGTAACTCTCTGTTAAATGGCAAACAAACATAACATAACTCAAAAAGTATCAAAAATAAACATCACTTTCTAAAAGTTGTGAGAGAACAGCATCGTTTCATCATGACCTTTGACCTGGGCTCACCTGATGTAAATTTCAGTAACAAACAGCATCCAGTCTCCTGTATGGCCTCTGAGTCAAGCCACATGTCCATAGCCTGACACAGCAGACTGTAGCATTTAATGGGTTTGGACATCAGAATCTCAATATTGCTGGCTAGACTCAAGAAAGAGAAGCTTATTTAATATTGTTTGTAATAATAGTATCATTTCATATATTTTGTAATTCCAGGTGTGTTATACCTGGAGCAGCCAGTGGTATGAGGACCCTCAGAGCTTGCAGTACCACATTCTCACTGTCCATGAACCGCCTGAGCGCATCCAAAACCACCTCATGGTCCTTGTTCTCAATGAACTCCATCAAATGAGCATCAGAAACTGACAATCAAGCAGGTTAATTAGACAGAAATTAACATAAGTGGGGTTTAATAAGGAAAGCATCACTATTACTAGCGCCCTATGGAATATATTTCATTTTTTTCCCAATTCTGTTTAATTTTTAAGGTCTGTGTTTTTGGTTTTCATTTTTCTGGATTCCATTTGAATGGTTTTATTTTTTATATAACTTTTATTTTGGCGGGTTGTAGTGAAGACCTTTAATTTTCTGTGTGTATTTGGCAAAAGTTTAATCAAATGAAATGGTTTAACGCAAGTGAAGTGACTCTCAGAGCAGCTCTGGAGATGAAGTTCATGTGTTTGTGTCCTCATATAGTGAGATGAGAGACTCTGAAAACACACGTGCTTAAAACTGTGCAGTTCACTCATGTTTTTCTCACCGCAGAAATCACAGTGCCCTGTATATTACTATTGCGCATACTCAAAGGAATTTGTAAAAATTCACTGTTACCTGTTTGTAGCAGTAGTTGTAAAGCAGCACATCCTTGTAGCTGAACCTCTTCTTTGTCATTAAATGACCTCATGGCCTCCATAACCAAGAAAAACACATCCAATTCTTCCTCATCCAGAACCTGCATCACAATCTGACCTGCCCCACAAACAACAAACATAGGTACACAGTATTGCTTCCTTGTTGGCTGGTTTGGTTCAAATTTTTATGAGAGTTATTTTTTGTTTTGTCTTTTGAAATCCCTAAGAAGAGAAAATGAATGTGAAAAATGCTTCCGGAACTAATGCTTCCCAAACAGTACATATAAATATTATGTAAAGGCAAGTATTACCTGACTTCAACAGCAGAGCCAGAGCTCTCAGGCCCACCATCATCATCTTGGAGTCATTACGATACATTGAAAGCACGTTAAGGATCTGCCTATGAACAAACATGCAAACGCTTGCATAAACCTGCTGAACATGGATAGCAGCAATGAATTTACTGTATGAAAATTAATAAATATCGGTTGCAGTATCTCAGACAACATGACGTGTTACAACCAGCAACCAACTTCAGTTGTTTACCATTATAAGGCTGGGCTTTCAAAACTCCTTGCAGTTTCAAAACTACTTGTATGCTTGATCCTATAAACGCCAAACAATTAAAAAAGTGCTACCTATAGGTTCTGAATCAATGTTAAATATTGTTATCTCTTCCTTCTCTATAGGAGACATTCAAATTCAATTAAATCTATCAGTTATTAAACCACCTATAACATGCCGAACACTGCCTTTTGAAAACAAATAAACCTAATTAAAACAATAAAGATAATTAAAGATTTAGAATGCTTGTTTTCTGTCAGCATTTCTAGAAATATTTGTGCCTACCATTATTATGCCTCATCTTACAGAGAAATAGTCTGCATGAAAAGTTTCAGTCAGTCATGTTCACACAAATAGCCTGGTTTAGATCCTTTTTATTATTATTATTATTATTATTATTATTTAAACAAAGTACTGCTGCTGTAGAAATGTATAAATATTCCAAAAAGTATTGTTTGGACCTCTGCTGGGAAGGAAACACAGAAACAGGTCCTCTTGTAATTTTAATTGACCCTGCCATAACTTATTTAACTTACCCTGGCATATAATACTAAGGTGTGCCACAGGGTTCGGTCCTGAGCCCCTTTTTCCTTGCACACGCTCTCTTTAGGTGATATGATCAGTTCTACATTCTTCCTCCTCAGAAATATTTAGGTTACATTTCATTGCTTTCAAGCAGAACATTAGGTCCACACATTCATAACTACAAGTCTTGATTTATTACAATATACTTTTGCCTGGATGCCTTAATGTATTCATAAATACACTGCACTGCAGCTTCTTCAAAAAGCAGCATCTAAAGTTCTAACCAGATCTACAAATACTGTATGATCTTATCAGTCTCGTATTGTCATCACCACACTGGGTCCCTGTTCAATTATAAATTATTTCTACTAAACTATTTGCAGTGCCAAACACAGCTAAATCCAGTTGTGGAAGATATTTTCTTAAACGGCTCCTCTAAGCCTTCCTAGGTATTTTACTTTCCTCTTTTTCTTTATAAATGCCTTTCTTCCACTAACATCTTTATATTTCTTTACATGTGTTTATATTTTCCATTCCAAAGATTACAAGCACCTGTCAAACTCAGATCCACACTTCGCTGCCTTATCTGTCCTTATCCTTGCATTGTGTTATGCCTGCATCTTTACTATTGGCAGTTCTATAATATTTATAATAATAATCGTATATATTATTTAAATACAATATATTGTATAATAATAATAAAACATTAGAATTCAACCAGATTATAAAAACCTGCCATCAATACTGTGCAGCTAAATTACATGTGCACAAGTGTGTGTGTGTGTGTGTGTGTGTGTGTGTGTGTGTGTGTGTGTGTGTGTGTGTGTGTATGAATACTCTGCATAAATTTGTTTATTTATTTGTTTAATATGTGTCAGCCCAAAATTCCTCAAGGAGTCTCTGTTCCACCCAAGATTTCTTCTTATATACTTTAACATCTAGAGAGTTTTCTTTCTTTAGTATATAATGTGAAAGTGCTATAGAAATAAACTGAACTGAATTGATTCACGATCCCTTTATATATGCATGAATCCTCCAAGTCAAACACTTTTAATCTTAACCAGCATATACAGGTGCATCTCAATAAATTAGAATGTCATGGAAAAGTTCATTTATTTCAGTAATTCAACTCAAATTGTGAAACTCGTGTATTAAATAAATTCAATTCACACAGACTGAAGTAGTTTAAGTATTTGGTTCTTTTAATTGTGATGATTTTGGCTCACATTTAACAAAAACCCACCAATTCACTATCTCAACAAATTAGAATATGGTGACATACCAATCAGCTAATCAACTCAAAACACCTGCAAAGGTTTCCTGAGCCTTCAAAATGGTCTCTCAGTTTGGTTCACTAGGCTACACAATCATGGGAAAGACTGCTGATCTGACAGTTGTCCAGAAGACAATCATTGACACCCTTCACAAGGAGGGTAAGCCACAAACATTCATTGCCACAGAAGCTGGCTGTTCACAGAGTGCTGTATCCAAGCATGTTAACAGAAAGTTGAGTGGAAGGAAAAAGTGTGGAAGAAAAAGATGCACAACCAACCGAGAGAACCGCAGCCTTATGAGGATTGTCAAGCAAAATCGATTCAAGAATTTTGGTGAACTTCACAAGGAATGGACTGAGGCTGGGGTCAAGGCATCAAGAGTCACCACACACAGACGTGTCAAGGAATTTGGCTACAGTTGTCGTATTCCTCTTGTTAAGTCACTCCTGAACCACAGACAACGTCAGAGGCGTCTTACCTGGGCTAAGGAGAAGAAGAACTGGACTGTTGCCCAGTGGTCCAAAGTCCTCTTTTCAGATGAGAGCAAGTTTTGTATTTCATTTGGAAACCAAGGTCCTAGAGTCTGGAGGAAGAGTGGAGAAGCTCATAGCCCAAGTTGCTTGAAGTCCAGTGTTAAGTTTCCACAGTCTGTGATGATTTGGGGTGCAAGGTCATCTGCTGGTGTTGGTCCATTGTGTTTTTTGAAAACCAAAGTCACTGCACCCGTTTACCAAGAAATTTTGGAGCACTTCATGCTTCCTTCTGCTGACCAGCTTTTTAAAGATGCTGATTTCATTTTCCAGCAGGATTTGGCACCTGCCCACACTGCCAAAAGCACCAAAAGTTGGTTAAATGACCATGGTGTTGGTGTGCTTGACTGGCCAGCAAACTCACCAGACCTGAACCCCATAGAGAATCTATGGGGTATTGTCAAGAGGAAAATGAGAAACAAGAGACCAAAAAATGCAGATGAGCTGAAGGCCACTGTCAAAGAAACCTGGGCTTCCATACCACCTCAGCAGTACCACAAACTGATCACCTCCATGCCACGCCGAATTGAGGCAGTAATTAAAGCAAAAGGAGCCCCTACCAAGTATTGAATACATATACAGTAAATGAACATACTTTCCAGAAGGACAACAATTCACTAAAAATGTTTGTTTTTTTTATTGGTCTTATGAAGTATTGTAATTTGTTGAGATAGTGAATTGGTGGGTTTTTGTTAAATGTGAGCCAAAATCATCACAATTAAAAGAACCAAAGACTTAAACTACTTCAGTCTGTGTGCATTGAATTTATTTAATACACGAGTTTCACAATTTGAGTTGAATTACTGAAATAAATGAATTTTTCCACGACATTCTAATTTATTGAGATGCACCTGTATATACAATACAATATACAAAAGTACAATGTACTATACTATATAAACAGGAGCTCACACAAGCTCAGACTTACTTGTGCACCTCAGTAAACTCATATTCCACTGGGTTGGCCAGACTATCCAGAGTGTTAGGACAGATCTCCATCAGACGACACAGCAGAGACCAGCCTACCTGTGATGAGAACAGTACAGCACTCTTTATAAAAAACCTTTTACTGGATCCCAAATCACTTTTCTTAGTCAATAAAGCACTGAAATTAAATTTACAGCAGAAAAGGTCTTACAAGTAACAGTAAAAAAAAAAAAAAAAAATTAAAATAATAATAAATATTATTTAATAATATCAAATGTTTATATTATTTTAATATACATATATATATATATATATATATATATATATATATATATATATATATATATATATATATTATTTTTAATAATATATTTAATCGAATTTTGTATTTTAATAATTAATAACAAATAATTATCATTGATTTCAAAGATAATTTTTCACATTTGAACATGCACTCTTAAAATGAAACATGTAATGGCATCTATGCTTCCATTAAGATCCTTTAACATCCATAATACCATTCTATTACACAATAATGTTCTTCACAGTTTAAATTCTTTAGATTTTTATGATGCTTTTAAATGCTGGTCACACTAAGAATTAAAAAAAAAAAAAAAAATATTTAAAGTTTGTTTGTGGAATTAAAATGGTACTTTTATGGCACTGTTATGAAGACCTTTATGTTTAAGAGTGTCCTCAAGTACAAATGGGATCTTCAATGAATTATGACTTCAATTCATTTATGGTATTTTAAAGATTTTTTTTTTTTTTTTAATCATTTTGAAGCATTGATAGTCTCGGTCCTTATTCACTTTCATTACATGGAAAATAGCAGCATGAAAATTCTTCTAAATATCTCCTTTTCCATTCCACAATATAAAGAATGTCACATGGTTTGGCAGTTAAATAAGGACAGACTGTTTTCAATTTAATTCAAATTAATTTTGGATGAACAACTGAGCATTTGCCAGGTAATTTGTGCAGGCAAAACATTCTGATTACCTGCTGAACTTTGCTGTTGAAATGTGATGACAGCACCAGCATCAGAGGCATATGGACATTCTGATCGGAAAACAGCTCAACTGCAGGACAAAAGAAGAACACAGCTAAAAATATCCCAGCAGATGTCCCACTGGGAAAGGCACACAGAGGGGGTCCATTCTGAACGTTTGCATAGCTGTCTATGAATATATTAAGACATGCATCAGAAATGTTAAGAAAGCACAAGCTACACTCTTTCAGTGGTCATAACTCACCACAGTGACCCGTATGGGACAGGAACAGGAGGTCCTGTATGATCTGGACCACGGTGCCCAACTGCTTCCCCTCTTGAAGATTCAACCTCACCAGCAGCTTCTTCAGCCTGATCCCTAGCTCCTCTTTATCAGCCATGATCTTCACTGTCTGACATCAAACAGAAGTTTAAAACACCTTCTGATACTCACTGACCATGTTGTGGACACAATGTTGCTGCTGCAGATCATCATCTGTTTCACAGCGCACGAGCTCTTCTGCCATATTTATGCAAAGCAGAACATGAGTTATGATAGAGTAAAGACTGAAATGACTAGGCTTTAGTTCCCGATTTCATTCTCGGCGGTGAAAAGAAGAATCTCGGTCATGTTCGCGGCTGTAGATCGGCGCTGCGTTATGAATCATATGACTGCAAGAATTCACAAACTTCCTGTTCCAGCACAACAGAGCGAAAGCAAGAGTGCCTTGTCAAAGCAAAGGCACCGACAAAAACTTCTTGCTGGTAGGTTACAAAAGGAGAAGGCAAATGTACCGATTTTATTCTATTCACATGTATATGTAACGACACGTATATTGTCATTTTTTTTTTTTTAAACGCGTTAGCTATTGCTAGAGTAGATGTCTATGTGTGCATAGAGGAAGTTGTGCATTTTCATGTTTTATGAATCAATATTATAAAAATATGAATATAAAAATAAAAACAGCATTCATCTAATCGTAAAATGTATTTCGCGACACTTTTTAATTTCGATGTATTTTGTTGTAGTAATGCATGCATATATATACAAGCCCGATATATCGCTGCGTTAACAGTCCATAAAATAGTTTACACAATAGTGTACGACACACTAAATGAAGCGATTTCGTTAGTTTTAATTGCAGCGTAGAGGCTCTTATATTTGGGATTTGTGGCGTGGACCCGAAAAGTCTAATTCATTACAGCGAATCGGTTCGTTTGAACGGTTCTCTTCAGCGAACTGAATCCGGAAAAGATTCACTGATTCATTTCACTCAGTTCACAGATGTCCGCCGTGTGAATTTAATCGTGTGTTTATGTCTTAAAAATACACTGTATTCCACCTCGATATGTTAAAATGCGTTGTACAGATAATTCAAAACGTGTGATTTGCAAACAAAAATGCGAATCGGTTCAACTGAGTCATTACCTAGAACCGATTGCGCTCACGAATCACAAACCTAGTGTTTGTTTGATATTTTCCACAATATCAGATTGATTTTGCTGTACAGCGCATGTGTTATAAACAAATCCCTCATAAAGATAGCTCATGCGACTTGAGGAGTGATGTATTACAGTGTTATTTTAGTATTTTAGTCTTATTTAAACACTCTAAAAAAAAATGATGGGTTGTTTCAAACCAATTTTGGGTCAAATATGGACTAACCCAACTTTTGGGTTAAAAATTGAATGTAAAAATTTAACCCAACAGCTGGATTAGTCCATATTTGACCCAAAATTGGGTTGAAACAACCCAGCATTTTTTAGAGTGTATTATCATCAATATCAAGTTAAATTAAGTTTATTATTACATTACATTAAATACTATACTATCATTAATATTTTGAATTAGCTTTTATATAAAGCTTTCAATTTAATTTTAGTTTAAATTTTAGTAAGGTTTGTTTGTGTGTGTGTGTGTGTGTGTGTGTGTGTGTGTGTTTGTTTGTCTTTATGTCAGTTTTAGTATTTTTTTTACTTCAATTTAAAGGTATTTTATGACATTCAGTTGCCAAAGTAACATTTCTAATTTTCATTTAAGTTTTCATCTATTTTTTTAATTTTCATCTATTTATATTTTATTCTGTTACAGCTTTATTTCAATGAACAAAAACAATTGTAATGGTTTTAGTTTTAGTATATAATATGTGTAAAATATTTATATAAAACAACAAAAATTGTAAGAACACCTCGGCAACCACCATATAGCAATATAAATATATTACATACATACATATTACTTATACCTAAAAACAGTCAAACCAAACATTATTCAGACACCAGATATAATTTTTGATATATATATATATATATATATATATATATATATTATTTTTTTATTTATTTTTTTTTAACTAGTGAGTGCAGGACACTATAGTTAATTTATGTAAGTGAGGATAGCAAAATAAAGTAAAAATAATAATAAACCAAAAATTTGATTTGACACTTTGACCTGACCATGTTTTGTTACATACCTTTCTATCAAAGTTATCTTAAAATGCTTAAGCCCTTTAAAGCAAGGTGGATTCTGATTGTCAATATTTATTATTCATCAGCTGGAAAAAAAAATAGTTCTGAAAGTGATTCCAAAGCTATCGTTCCTCTGTGGCGTTATTGTTATTGCTGTGATGTGGACTACGCTATTCTCACAGAATTAGAATGATAATTACAATTTTGTAGCACCAATTTATCAGCCATTTTTTATCAATTTAATACCATCAGCAATAAACTAGCTAGTATATCTTAATGTATATGTTTTTGAACTTTGCTAATGTAAAACATGATCAAACATTTGCTAATGTTTTAATGACAAAAGTTAAATAAGTGAGAAAGTGACAAATATCGGTATCGGAATCAGGCAGTAATTGTTTGTTAAAATCGGTATCAGTATCGGCCCAAAAAATCCAATCAGTGCATCACTAGTTAATGTTATTGTTAACGACATTGTCCTTGCTGTGAATTTAAGGCTAAAGTATAATTCAGAATTGAATTGCATCTTTTTATTTTACAATACTGACTTTTTTCTCACAATTCTCAGAAAAAAAGTAAGAATTGTGAGATTCTAAGAAGAAATTCTAAGAAGAAAAGTCAGAACTAACAATTGTGAGAAAAAAGTCAGAAATGCGAGAAAAAAGTCGCAATTAACTACTGCGAAATGCTAACTTTTTTTTTTACAGTTGTCAGAATTGTAAGAATTCCAACATACAAACTCATATTTGCAAAAAAAAAATGTGCATTTACTGTGTGACTCGCAAATACCTGCCTAAAAAAAAAAAAAAAAAAAATTGCAATAACTCAGTTATGAGTTTAGAACTTGTGATTGTGATATATTAACCCGCAATTCTGAGAAGAAAAGTCAGAACTAATAATTGTGAGAAAAATGTCAGAATTGTGAGGGAAAAAAAGTTGCAATTACCTTTTTTCTTTTTTTTCTTTTTTTTTATTCCGTGATTGAAAAAAAAAAAAAAAAAAAGAATTGCGAGATGTAAACATTTTATCTCACAGTACTGCCTTTTTTTCTCACAGTTTTCATAATTGCAAGAAAACCTCATAATTGCGAGATGCAAACTCATAATTGCGAGATAAAAAGTCAGAATTGTGAGAAAAAAAGTTGCAGTTACTTTGCAACTCGCAAATACCTGGCAAAAAAAAAAAAAAACTGAATTGCAAGATGTGAACTCAATTATGAGTTTAGAACTGTGATATATTAACCCACAATTCTGAGAAAAAAGTCAGAGTTATGCAAGCTTCCATAGTATAGTGCATTCTAATTTCAGAATAGTATGTGAAACAATTTGCAAAAGTACTATGCATACTGTGCACATTATACACACTGCACACTGTGGAAACAGCAGGAGTAGTGTGGTAGCATTGGTAGCCATTTTGAACAGTACCTAGGACTCCAGTTACTAATTATATAACAGTAATGTCTATTTTCAGGGAATGAAATGATCTCTCTGAATGCTGCAGGTACTACAGCGCCACCATACTGCAGATGTCTGGAGTACAGGATGATCAGATGGCCATCTGGCTGGATGCTGCCACAGCCTTCACCAACTTCCTGTTTAATCTAGTAGGCATGTGGCTCGTGGAGAGGGTGAGCCGCAGGAAGCTGACTCTGGGCAGCATACTAGTCAAAGTCAAAGTCTGCTTTATTGTCAATTCTGCCACATGTACAGCACATACATACAGAGAATTGAAATTGCGTGACTCTCAGACCCATGGTGCATACAGTTAACAAAACACTAACAGTAGACGTAGAATGCAAATAAATACAGTTTAAAATATAAAAACAAACTATACAAATATACAAATAAGGACATTGTAGAAAAAGAGTTTGATTAAGTGGCATAAGGCACATGGCAGATGAAATGCAAATCGGTTAAATAAAACTAAACAAAACAAAACTGTGCAGATATGAGTGTAGTGCAAAAAGAGCTTAACAAAACGAAAACTGTGCAGATATAAAGAGTGTAGTGCAAAAATAGCTTATCAGGCTGTTTAAAGTGACAGAAGAGGTAGTTGAGTGGGGTCAGTTCAATACTGACTGAGGTAGTGGGCAGTCCAGTGGTGCACTAAGTGACTGGTGCGGGTCACAGTGTGTAAGTGGGAGGGGGGGGTCAGAGTTCAGTGGTGCGTGGGGCAAAAGAGGCAAAAGAGGGGAGGGGGGGCAAGGTCGGGAGGGAGTTCAGCTTCCTGACAGCCTGATGAATGAAGCTGTCCTTCAGTCTACTGGTCCTGGCCTGGGTGAGGATTCAAACAAAGCCGTAGACACAGGTCCTTACTAACAGACTGAAGTATGTGCAGTAGTTTTATAATGAAGGTGTGCTGTGAATTACTCAGGTGCTGCTGTGAAGTCTGATGGTTCTCGCTGCGGGTTTCCTGCTCTCAGCTCAGGCCTCTCCACCTGTGACCTTTCACCCCAATGACCCCTCCCTCCGCAACTCCACCTGCATTACATATGGGTGAGTTTTGCTTTTTTAGTAGACTAGATTGACCTACGGATTGTACCAGAGTAAGGTCCATGCAAATAAGAAAAAATAAAAGACAATGAAAATGAAATATTCAAGTATATACAAATATAAAAGTAGTTTGAGAGTGTAAGAGACTCAATCATACATTCTCATTCTTGTGGTAACAACAACTTCTGTGATTGGTGGAGCTCTTCCCAGGATTATGGGTAGTGTAGTTCATTAGAGGGAGTTACACAGTTTTGTAAAAACGTTTAAATCTCACTTAGTTGTGGTATTTACAGAAGCTTATTTAATCACTTAAAGGGATATTCCACCCAAAAATGAAAATGTTGTCATTGTTTATGAAGTTTTAGGGTGAGAACATGATGACAGAATTTTTATATTGGTGTGAACTCTTTAACAATCTTAGAGCTGTGTTTTGAAAGGTTTATTTGTAACTGTTTATTAAAATCAATCTCTCTGTGGAAAAATGAATGGGATTTTTACTTCAGCATCAGCAGTCTGATGGTTTTGCTCCATAAATCTCTGAATCTTAAATGTGCTTAAAAAATGTGTTTAAAAAAAAAACTGTACTTGCAGATAATAGTCATATTAATGAAATGAAAGGTTACTTAAGTGTGCTTAAAGAGAGACTTTCCCTACACAATTACATTTTTTGAAAGGTTACACTTAGTACTAATGACAAATTAAAAGTTTTCAAGTCTCAGGTCCGGCAGGGATTGTAGGTGGGGGGAGTGAATAACCAGCAATCTCCACCCTCAATACCATGACTGAGGTGAGACCCTTGAGCAAGGCACCAAACCCCCGACTGCTCCCCGGGCGCCGCAGCATTGGCTGCCCACTGCTCCAGGTGTATGTTCACTACTGTGTGTGTGCACTTGCATGGGTTAAATGCAGAGCACAAATTCCGAGTATGGGTCACCACACTTGGCCACACACCACTCCCCCCCCCCCCCCTTTCCCTTCAAAAATCTAGCAACCAATTTTGAATTTGGACTGCAGTATGCATTTTTTTTATTATTATTTTTTTTCTTATCAGTATGCTAAAGTGCACTTCTTTGCATATGATTTATTAATAAAAATTAAAAAATGAACTAAATGTTAGACTAATTAAATTTAAAAAAAAAATGTTAACCTTAAAAGTTTCTTATCTTTTCATTGAGGTGTTCCAATGGCACGCAGGAGAGTGTAGGTGTATGCTGGGCCTATAACTACTGCCCAACATCTTACTCCTGGATTGTTCTGCTGGGTCTCATTCTGTATCTGGCCTTCTTTGCCCTAGGTGAGAGTTGGGTCAGTTCATTGGAGTTTAAAGAAGCCGTTAATGATGATAAAGCCTGATGTCAGGTTCTGTGTTGGAGCGGGTATGGGTCCTATGCCGTGGACAGTGAACTCTGAGATCTCTCCGCTGTGGGCTCGGAGCACAGGGAACGCCTGCTCTGCCGGGGTCAACTGGATCTGTAATGTCCTTGTGTCTCTGACCTTCCTCCATGTGGCCCAGTACCTGACATACTACGGTACAACACAGTACACACACATGATAACACCATAAGTGTTTATGTGCTATACAGATTACATCAGCAACTAGACCCTGCTGTTTGTTCTTACTAAGGTGTTGCTAGGTGGTTTCTAGGATGTTCTGGGTTGCTATGCATTCAGTAGGGTGTTTGGGTGGTTGCCAGTGTGTTGTTTTACATTTGACGGTGTTCTAGTTAGATGGTTCTTTAAGTATGTTGTCATGTAGTTGTTCTGGGTAGTTACTATGTGGTTGATGGGTGTCCAGGTGTTTGTTGCATGTTGCTTTGTGGTTGCTAGGGAGTTGTTATGTGGTTGCTAGGGTGTTGTTGTTGGGTGATTGCTAAGATGTTAGGTGTATGTTGCTATGCAGTTTTCTACATTGTTCTGGGTTGTTGCTTGGGCGTTCTGTTTGGTTGGTCGCGTGTTGCTATAATGTGGTTGCTACAGTGTTTGGGTGGTTATTAGGGTGTTGCTTTGGGTTGCTAGTGAATCATGTTTGTAGTACAAACAATTCTGTGTAGTAAAATTTAATACTTAGGTTTATTCAGTAGTAATAGTAATGCTTGACTATGTAGACTACTGCCGAAATGTATCTATTGAAAATGGTGCTGGGGGTCGCTATGCAGTTGCTAGGTTTACCTAGGACATTGTAGCTGTTTGGGCATTCTGGGTAGTTTCCAGGGCATTGCTAAGATTGCTAAAGGGTTTTTAATCATGTCGTCCTGCGGTTGCTGAGTTGTTCTGAGTGGTTGCTTGGGTGCTGCTAGGCTACTCTGTGTCTGCCAGAGCATTGCTAAAGTTGCCATGCAGTTGCTAGGTTGTTCTGAGTAGTTGTTATGCTGTTGGTATGTTGTCATTCAGCTTTTGGGTTGTTCTGAGTAGTTGCTACGCCACTGATAGGGTGTTCAGGTGGTTCCTCGCGTGTTGCTTTGTGGTTGCTAGGGACTTGCTATGTGGGTGCTTTTTTGTTCTAGTTGAATGGTTTATAACGTGTTCTGAAAGTTTTATGCACACTGTTATGCAGTTTTTAGAGTTTTAGTTGTTCTGAGTTGTAACTGAGTTGTTCTGAGTGTTTTTGGAGAGCTGCTATGTGGTTATTAAATTGTATTTAATTGTGAGTGGTTCCTTGGGTGTTCTGAGTGGTTGATAGGGTGTTGTTTTGGGGTTGCTAGGGTTTTTTAGGTGGTTGTCCGTGGATAGTTTATAACCATAACACAAAGTATGCTGTACTCACCAAAGTTTAATACTTAGGTTTAGGGGTTTGTTCAAATCACTAACCCTAATTGTAGTAACAATGCTTCCCTTCTGGGGGAAAAAAGCTAAAACCAGTCTATGCTGGTTGGCTGGTTTTAACTGGACTTCCAGCATGGTCATAACTTGTTTGGAGGCTGGTTTTTGAGGGGTTTTAGGAGACCAGCTGACCAACCAGCAACTTCCAGCTAAGACCAGCCGACCAACTTAGGCTGGTTTTAGCTGGTTATTGACTTAGCAAATGCCACAATTTAACAATAATTGGCTAATAGATAAACCGAATATTATCTACACATAGTATGTGGACTATTGCCAAAATATGTTTATAGAAAATGAGAAAATTAGATTATTTTATATGTATTTCAGTGTGAATGTCTCCTTTGTCCAGGTGCGTTCTTCCAGTACTCCGGTCTGACTCTGCTGGGCTTTGTGTTTGTGGTGGGCTGTCTGCCGGAGACCAAGGGTCTGCGTCTGGAGGAGATCGAGTCTCTGTTCGGGAGACAGCTAAAGGGAGGAAACTACCGCTCTGATGAAGACGTTACTGATGATGAATAGACACTGATGAAGATGATTCGTGGTGTGAGGGATGCTGTGGTTCCCATTCCAGAGATTCAACGTTCTAGTTGACTCATGTTTCAAAACCGCAATTGTGTCAATTTAACTACATTGATGCTTGATAAGCACATGAGATTTTATGAAGATATCATCTGATATTGTATTTGCACATGTACAGATGAGTAGTGATGTAGGCAAATGCATCGTTTACTTAAGTAAAGGCTGTCTGGATCCATGAGAACAGGACGTGAGATTGTTATCCAAATAAGTGCTCTGGCGTGTGACCCATGTGCATATACTTTATTAAACAGAGCAAATAGACTTAGTTCTTTTCACGGCATATAGAGCTGTATGTTCATCTTTTTGAAATTCTGATACTAACCTTGGAATGAATGTTTTACACAAAAGTGAAAATACTGTCATCATTTACACTCCTTAAAACCTTCTTTTTTCTTAAACGGCCTTATTCTCACATTGAAAATCATTTTAGAACCCTGAAATTAAAGGAATAATTCACCCACAAACTCTGTCCCCCTCATTTCATATCAGGGATAGTTCACTCAAAAATGAAAATTCTTCATCATTTACTCACCTCATGTCATTCCAAACCTGTAAGCAAAGATATTTTGAACAGTGTTGGTAACCAAACAGTTTTGTATGGAAGCCCGTTTCCGCCAATGAATAAAAAAAAGGGTAATTGCGACTTTTTATCTCACAATTCTGACTTTTTTTCTCGCAATTGTGAGATTACATCTCGCAATTCTACTTTTTTTCTCAGAATTGTGAGATGTAAACTTGCTATTGTGAGTTATAAAGTCAGAATTGCGAGATATAAACTCGCAATTCTGACTTTTTCTCAGAGTTGCGTGATATAAACTCGCAATTGCGAGTTATAAAGTCAGAATTGCAAGACATAAATTCACAATTCTGAGAAATAAAGTCAGAATTGTGAGTTATAAACTCGCATTTCTGACTTTTTTTTCTCAGAATTGCGATATAAACAGAATTGACATATAAACTCGCAATTCTGAGAAACAAAGTCACAATCTGAGAAATGACGTGATATAAACTCAGTTGTGAGTTATAAAGTCAGAATTGCAAGATATAAACTCGCAATTCTGAGAACATATCAGTCCCCCCCCCCCCCCCCCCCCCCCCCAAAATCAGTTTTTATCTCTTTTTTTCTTATCTCCTACAATTTTTCTCACAATTATGAGTTTATATCACGCAATTCTGAGAAAAAAAAGTCCGAATTGGTGACTTTATAACTCGCAACTGTGAGTTTATATCACGCAACTCTGACTTTATATCTCACAATTCCAAGAAAAAAAAAGGTCAGAATTGTGAGATAAAAAGTCACAATAACCTTTTTCTTTTTATTATTTTTTATTTAGGGGCGGAAACAAGCTTCCATTTTGGGGCCCATTGATTTCCATAGTATTGTATGACCCGAACTGTTGAGTTACCAGCATTCTTATAAATGTCTTGTGTGTGTGTGTGTTTGTTTTCCAAATAAGAAAGTAAGTCATACAGGTTCGGAATGACATGAGGGTGAGTAAAAGATGACAGAATTTTCATTTTTGGGTGAACTATCCCTTTAAGGATCTTCACATGTTTTTGATTCCATACAGTGACAGTTTAATAGTGACCATTAGCTGTAAAGCTCCAAAAAGGACAAAAAAAGTACTATAGACAAATATAAATTATATATACAAAATATAAATGTATGTATGTATGTATATATATATATATATATATATATATTATTATTATTTTTATTTTTATTTTTTTTTTTTAAATATTAAATTGAGAGATAGCTGCAAACTGAGTGGACTTGTGGATGTGGTTTTCGGATGCGGGCTCATGGTGGTGGTGGCTGATGATTTTGTAGACTTGTTATTGTTGAATGAAGCTAGCAGTGTTTGATGTTTTAGCCCTGATTGGAGTTGGGAGCTTTGCATTATGGCACTTTGGAAGCGGAGGGCAGAATTTCCTACATATCAGTGAGTATCAGTGAAAAGAGTGTGTTTTATTTTTATAAACTAGGGAACAAGTTAAAATTATTTTCTGTTGTAATCAAAAGATTTTAGTAGAGCTTCAATCTACTTGATGTTGTGTGGAAAAATAAGAGATCAAGTCAACTCATCTGATTTTATTGCTCAGTTTTTTTCTCTGTTGCAGTAATGATGACCTTGTATGTGGACTTGAAGATTCATTCATAATCAAACTGTAGGATTAAAGCTGTAGCTTCATTTGTGATACAGATTTTCGACTTTTTTAGTAGTTGTGATATCTGGTACTACACTCTAAACATGTTTTTGGACCTAATTTTACAGGTATTATAGTTATAAATAAAAGAAAGTTTATTGTAGTATGTTTTACAAAAGATACTCTTTCAGTCTTTCTACTTAAAAATGTCACGTTTAATTCAATGTCATATTTGTATTTATTGAAATTTGTTTCAAACTATTTGTTTCAAATCAGAAGTTTATATACAGTTTTTTTTCTCTTCAGAATCATGCCGTTCTCATTTTCGAAAGTAGGTTTTGGTACATGTATCAAATAAGATTAACTTGTTACTTTTGTTTCTGGTGTTCTCAATATTAAACTGAAAGACAAGATACTCACTGTTCAATCATTGAGGCAGTTTAGCCACATTTTAATATTTAGCTATTGTTCCTGAGAAGACTATGAAACTGAAGTTGCTGCTGATAAATGCTG
This sequence comes from Spinibarbus caldwelli, assembly GCA_039654775.1. Classification (NCBI taxonomy): domain Eukaryota; kingdom Metazoa; phylum Chordata; class Actinopteri; order Cypriniformes; family Cyprinidae; genus Spinibarbus; species Spinibarbus caldwelli. Next base: position 22,617,387 of record CM077265.1, on the reverse strand, counting down.
TATTTGTACATTTTCAGATGAATAAATGTTTATAAGTCACTCTTAAGCTGGTGTGTCAGTCTGTTATAGACTTTGGTGGTCTCGGCTCCGTCAGGCTGAAACCTGTTCAGTCCTGTCCCGATCTGACCCTCTTTGACCTCTGTACCCCTCATTTAGCCCACAGCATTTAGCACAGATCCACCAGCCTCTGTGTTTCAATAACTTGACATGCTAAATATTGTGTGAACATGTAATCATTGTTATTTTCAGATCACTGAACACCAGAAAGCTAAACATGTAAGAGACTTCCATGCTTTCACAGAATGCAGTTTAGTTAATCGTTTTTTGATCTAATCAAAAGACAAAAGTCCATAAGAATGTATCATAAAGATTCACTTCAATTAATTAAAACAACACATTTTACCATAAATACAATTTACCATTTTTTTTTAAAAAAAATTCATTTTCACAAACTGTTTTATTAGATTTGATTAAATTGATTAAAATGACCTACGTTTCATACTAGGCTTATATTATGTTTACATTTATACATTTAGCAGGCACTTTTATCCAAAGTTTTATCCAAAAAAATGATTCGTCAAGCAGCCCTAATGTGTCTCAAAAGTGAGGTCAAACTGAAGTGTACTGTATACTGTACTTCAGTATGTGTCTCTGCTGCGGGCCGCTCTGGTAATGTGAGAGCGAGTAACTGGACACTGCAGTTTGGCAGGAGGTCAGGACACTCAAGCTCTAGTGCTGAACTGTTTCACCTCTGTTACCAGCACTGTTATGCTCTCACACTCAATTCAAGCTGAAAGTGCATTGAGTTGAAGGAAATTACGGACACTGTGACTTGATAACTTGGCCGTTTTTACTAGAGTACACTGCCCCAGACCCCCTTCGAGTAGGAAGATTTCCCCATCAACTTGTAATTCATGTACTTAGGTTAAAATTTAAATGTAGATTAAATAAACCAATGCTGTTTTATTGTAATGTTTGAATGCTTTTATCCTGGCCTAGAAAACAGATCAAATGAATTTGCAAGATGTGATGTGGTGAAAAACACAGCATTACCACACGAGAGCGCACAACACCACTGCATCAGATACAGCACGAACAGAACATATATAATGCTAATATATAGAATATGTTTTTTTGTTTTTGTTTTTTAATTTGGTAACATTTTACTTAAAGCATTTGCATATAATGCATTATAAACTTTTTAAGTTTTAATGCACTAATTATGCCTTGAAATGCACCTTATAATACATTGTATGATTTCATGAATAATTGTATCCACAGTTATGATAAATCATAATACTTATCTATTCATTGCTACACCTTTAAAAAGTATAATGCATTCAAAAACACGACAAACAAACCTTTTAATATTATCATGCATTTTAACTTTGGTTACATTTATGAAAAGATATAATGCATTACAACATATGTTAATAATTCTTTATGATGCATTATATATAAAGTGCTACCATGATTTATTATACACAAAAAAAATTAATAATAAAAAAAAAATATATATATATATTTTTTTGACAACAAAGTACAGGATATCAGAGCTTCTATTAAGCTATCAATATTTGATCCTCCATTGAGCTGTTGACCTACAGAGTTGTTAACCTGTTTTCAACCCATCTCGTCTGTACAGCTAGCTGGTATTGTTTCTAAGGTTAAATTGTCCACCTGTGAGTCTGATGTTATTCCAGCTCGTCTACTTAAGCAAGTGTTTGCAACCTTGAGTCCGGCTGTAACAGCTATTATTAATAACTCTTCGGAAAGTGGAGTTGTACCTGCTAGTTTTAAACATGCTATAGTTCATCCTCTGCTAAAGATACCTCATCTTGACCAATCTGTTTTCAGTAATTTCAGGCCTATTTCCAAATTGCCTTTTATCTCAAAACTGTTAGAGAGAATTACAGTCAGTTGAATTCCTACATTAGTATGTCCAATGTTCTGGACACTTTCCAGTTGGGTTTTAGATCACTACACAGCACTGAAACTGCATTGTTGAAAGTCAGCAATGACCTTCTGCAAGTTCTCGACACTGGTTCTTATGCAGTACTTGTTTTTTTGGATCTAAGTGCGGCATTCGACACAACTGATCATAGTATTTTGTTACAGCGGCTGGAAAAGTTGGTGGGTATTCAGGGTGTTGCTCTGCAGTGGTTGGCCTCTTATCTTAAAGATAGAACCTTCTCAGTGAGTATTGGGAAGTTTTCTTCTTCATCGGCTCCTTTGTCATGTGGCGTGCCCCAAGGTTCCATCTTAGGCCCTCTTCTCTTTTCTCTATACATGCTTCCTTTGTGTGCCATTTTTAAGAAATATAAGATCTCCTATCACGGTTATGCTGACGATACACAGTTTTATCTTCCAGCAAAAACTGACAGCAGTGGCTCTTTGGATGTGCTTTACGACTGTTTTGAGGAGATAAAAGGTTGGATGGCTGATAATTTTCTACAGTTAAACGAAAGCAAAAGTGAAATTTTGATTTTAGGTCACTCTAGAACTTCATCTGATTTTAATTTAGGGTCCCTTTCCGCTAGTGTGCAACCCTATGTAAGAAATCTTGGGGTTACATTTGATTCGTTTCTCAACTTCGATAAACAAATTAGTACAGTGGTAAAGGGTAGCTTCTTCCATCTTAGATCCATTGCTAAGTTGAAACAGTTGTTGCCTCATAAAGACTTGGAGACTGTAATACATGCTTTCATAACATCTCGCTTGGACTACTGTAATTCCCTTTATTGTGGACTGCCTCAAACAGCGATTTCTCGCTTACAAATTGTCCAGAATGCTGCAGTGAGGCTTCTTACCGGAACAAGAAAGAAGGATCACATTTCTCCAATCTTAGCATCTTTACATTGGCTTCCTGTAAAGTTCAGAATCGATTTTAAAATAGCTGTTTTTGTGTACAAGGCGTTAGCTGGCCTTGCACCAAAATATATCAGTGACCTTCTGATTGCTTACTCTCCTCAAAGAGCTCTTAGGTCCAGTAATCAGTTTCTCTTAACGGTCCCACGTTGTCGCTGTAAAACCAAGGGTGGCCAGGCTTTTTCTGCTGCAGCCCCGAAACTTTGGAATAGTTTGCCTGTAAATGTGAGACTCGCTCCTTCATTAGCTAGTTTTAAGTCTGCTCTCAAAACTTATTTGTTCTCCCTGGCTTGTGAATAATGCCAGTTATGTTAGCCAGTTTGGTTAACTGTTCCCAGTTTGGCTTAGATTCAATTTTATTTATTTTTTTATTTTATTTTTTTTATGTTCCTATTTTATGCCTTTTATATACTGTATTTGCTGTATTATATTTGTATTTGTTGTACAGCACTTTGTTGTCTGTATTTTATGCCTTTTTATATACTGTATTTGCTGTATTACATTTGTATTTGTTGTACAGCACTTTGGCACAACTCTGTTGCTTTTAAACGTGCTATAGAAATAAATTTTGACTTGACTTGACAAATAATGGCTATAAAATTCTAATTATTATTATTATTATTATTTATTTATTTATTTTTGCAATATAATTGATTTTGTTGTTGTTATTTTATTTTATTATTATTATTATTGTTATTATTATTATTTATTTATTTTTGCAATATGCTTGATTTTGTTGTTGTTATTATTATTATTATTATTATTATTATTATTATTATTATTATGTTAAATAACAATTTCTGTTTTCCTAGCCACTGATAAATGAAAAATATACTCAAACTTCAAAACAATTCATAATAATTAATAATGTGATTAATAATAGTTGTGTGTAATTGCTAAACATTATTAATTTATTATTTTACTAATTTAATTAAATTTATTACTATTATTATTATTAGTAGTAGTAGTAGTAGTATTAGTATTAGTATTACTACTACTACTACTACTACTACTGCATATATTTATTTATAATACAATATTTAGCGAAACAATAAAACAAATAAATGGCATACCAATTATTTCTACTGTTCAATGATATTTACCTATATAGCAAATCATACATATTTATTTATTTATTTATTTATTTATATAAGAGGCTCAATCATCAAAACAAAGTCAGTTACATGATAAATATATTAAATATAATTAATAATATTATGTAATTATTATTATTATTATTATTATTATTATTATTAAAATATGGTTGTCATATTTTAAGTATGAAATATACCAAATAAAATAATTAGGTTCAAAATAAATTTAACAAAAATGACTTCAGAGGAAAAAAAAAATAAAAAAGCATATCAGTGCAGCTAATATCTGCATCTCTGCAGATATATCCCACAATATGAAGTAATGTGGAATATCTAGAGTCTACTGCTATATATCTCTTATTATAACATACAGAATAGACTGACTTGCATGCGTGTGATGACGTCACCCTCCAGGGGTCTTCGAGGAGGCGTGGTTTGGTGACGCATTGCGGCTGGGACTTCATGAAGTGAGCACGTAAGATCAGATGAGATCGGGACGCGCTCGGGATCGCTGTATGGCTGAATGCGTGAGCGAATGATCGCAGTGCATCGCTGCTGTAGCTGGTGCATGCAAATCAAAGCCCTGAATATGGCAGAGCTGATGCGTATATGAGCTGAACACTGCTGCGCACTTACAGGATTGATCGGATTGGTGTGCGATCGATAGATGAAGATCTGAATCATGTCAAGCGGACAGGACGAGAGCACAGTGCGGGTGGCGCTCAGGTAGGGCTCGAGCTCTAGTGTGCGTTACTGATGTGCTTAAATGCACTTGTCACCTGCTGCAGCCAATGCACATGTGCGGCTTACATTTCACCCTGAAATCAATAGAAACAAATAATAAAAAAAAAAAAAAAAAAAAAAAAAGGTTTGCATAAAAAAATATAAGATTTGTTTCCTCTACTTCATTATTATGATTATATGCAAAATTATATATATATGCTAAATTTAATTTCTTATTACTGTAACACTGTGTCCTAACACCATGTAACGTTAACAATGGAAAGTTTCCAGCAACAAATAGTTTCTTTGTCGATGTTGAAAATGATGCGCTACAAGACAAAATAACAGACAATCAGGATATTTCATGTGTAATGTACAGTTATGTTATTGCGTTATTTTGGACCAATGAGATTTCAGAGTGGGCGGGGCAAACAGGCACAACGTCACATATAAACTGTCGCTGTCCCAAATCTAATACTTCCCTACTATCCACCTTTTTCTGAACTCGGAAATCTCGCCTGACTGGAATGGTGCTTTACATTTCCCGTCTCTGGTGTTTCTAGTCAAATTAACATATTTTCCGAGCCGATAATATAATGTAACCTGCACACATTTTTATATTTATTTATATTGATAAGTTTCATCATTAGTTATATTATAGGTTTTAATTCAGGCGATCTTTTTTACCCCGTTTTAACATGAATTTCTATGGAAACCAGAACACTAAAGCACCAAATGGAAGTTAGAATCCATCATGGCGCCACTCATCGGTCACTCAGGGAAAAGGTGGATATCCACCTTAATTTTCTCGTAAGAGCGGGCGGCGGCCATTTGTAAATTTAACATGTCTGGCTTCCGGTGTTATTTGCTTCCAGCTACTTTTAGCTGTTTGTTTTGCTGCTTGATATTGCAAACTGGCGTTTCTAACCATATTATTTTGATGTATTATCTTAATTACGAACACAATGGTTTGTAGTGCGAACAGTTTTACCGTTTACTGCACCTTGTTAATGAACCGGAAGTCTCGCACATTCACAGAAAACTTCCACGTTGAAAAATAAGGTGGATAGTATACAGAAAAAAAAAAAATAAATAAATAAAACCGGTATGCTAAAAGAGTAGTATGTACGAATTCAGTTTTAGAAAAACAGTAGATGTAGTACTCAGATGACCTATGCGCTTCAGACCATGCGGGCCCCTGGTATTAAGATGCGTTTTCGTCGATCCGATCACAAGTGGACAACGCTAAATACAGGTGTGAATGGGGTCTAAAACATTTTGAGCACTTTCAGAAATAGTCACCATGTATCCATATCTGTATCACATGATATCTCCAGACTACAACAGTATTAATATGAAAAATAATGCTTAGGAACATTTTGTTTACCATTTAAAGGTAAACACTAATCTAGCTAAACTCTGCAGCTTGGCCAACAGAAAGCTTTTTCAACCATAAACGTTACTTTAGTGCTAAGGGTTTCAGTTGTGTGTGTTTTTGTGTGTGTGTGTGTGTGTGTGTCTTGTTTGAGTGGCATTCTGTGCTAAAAGTAGACAGTTAACTGACAGATGATCAATGGAAGAAGAGCTTTATTGATGAATCTGTTCGTTAGATCTGTGATCAGCCCGTTTGATGTGTTTCAGACGTCTGCAGAGATGCTTTTTGTTGTTTACGGTTCACAAAAATCAGCTAGCTTACAGTAATAATTATATTTCAGACTGAGTGTCTGGACTGTTTTCTGTTACAGGAAATTGAACTCAATAATAGACAGAGAACAGATACTGTATGTTGTTGACCAGGCCGTTAAATCATGTGGGAAATTTGTGTCAATTTCAAAATCTTACAGCCTTTGATTGTTATAGGATCAGCAACATGGAAAAACCCAAATAGGTTGATGATAACACAAATGACTGATAATACATTTAATATAATATATAAATAGAAATGCTAGCCTTATTTAAATAATATGATAGTGAAGACACTCCTTAAAAAATGAACTATCAGTATAAATTAATTTATTAAAATAATTTAACATTGCTTAAGTTTTTCCCTGTAATTCAAGTAAACAGTAAATATTTTTTTTCTTGTTAGTACTCTATTTTTTTATTAATATTAATGACATAAACAGATCTGCAGATCTGTTTGGCTGCAGATTTGATATTTTGACACAAATCAGAGTTTTTGTCTCATCTGTTTACATTTACAGACCAGTGACAAAGTTTTTAGCTGAAGTAGAGGTGCTTGACAGATTTACTAAACAAGCTGACTGTGTGGATATACAGGTTTATACAGTGATTGTGAATAAACTGCCATCCGTGGCTTCAGTACAGTTGATGCTGCCGTGGGTCGGAGAGGCAGCTGTGGATGACAGTGCAGTTTTCTTCAGTGAGCCAGCGGCTCTTGCATGAACAAATGTCATTGTGTGATGAAATAAAGGCCCTGCTCTCATGCCTCACAGATACAGATGAAATGAGACTCTGATGTGCTTCCTCACGTTAATCTAGTTAGTCCACTGACGTCACTTTCATAATAATTGTTATACCCATGTTTACAGTGTTTGCAGAAATGCTTAGCCTGTTTAACAAAATATACTTAATATCAACATAAAATGTAGCATATATTTATTAGAAATTCTTTAGAAAAAATAAACTCTCTCTCTCTCTCTCTCTATATATATATATATATACATACATACATATATACAGTATCTCACAAAAGTGAGTACACCCCTCACATTTCAGCAACAATTTTAGTATATCTTCTCAAGGGACAATACTGCACAAATGAAACTGGGATATATATTAGAGTAGTCAATATGCAGCTTGTATAGAAGTACAAATTTACTGTCCTCTAAAAATAACTCAACATATAGCCATTATTGTCCAAATAACTGGCAACAAAAATGAGTACACCCTAAGTGAACATGTCAAAGCTGTGTCCAAAGTGTCAACATTTTGTGTGAGCACCACTGTTATCTAGCACTGCCTTAATCCTCCTGGGCTTGGAATTGACCAGAGCTGCACAGTTTGTTGCTGCATCCTCTTCCACTCCTCCATAATGACATCACGGAGCTGCTGGATGTTAGACACATGATGCTTCTCCACCTTCCGCTTGAGGATGCCCCACATGTGCTCAATAGGGTTCAGGTCTGGAGACATACTTGACCACTCCATCACCTTCACCTTCAGCTTCATCATCACATCTTGGCCGTGTGTTTGGGGTCATTATCATGTGGGAAAACACAGTTTCTGAAGGGAGGGCATCATGTTCTGCTTCAGAATGTCACAGTACATGTTGGCATCCATGTTTCCCTCAATGAACCGCAGCTCCCCAGTACCAGCAGCACTCATGCAGCCCCAGACCATGATGCTACCACCACCGTGCTTGACTGTAGGCAAGACAATTTTCTTGGTACTCCTCACCAGGCCGTCACCATACATGCTGGACACCATCTGAGCCAAACAAGTTTATCTTAGTCTCGTCAGACCACAGGACATGGTTCCAGTAATTCATGCTCTTGGACAGATTGTCTTCAGCAAACTGTTTGCAGGCCTTCTTGTGAGCCAGCTTCAGAAGAGGCTTCCTTCTGGGACGATGGCCATGCAAACTAACTTGTTGCAGTGTGTGGCGTATGGTCTGAGCACTGACAAGCTGACCTTCCACTTCTGCAACTTCTAAAGCAATGCTGGCAGCACTCATGCGTATGTTTTTTGAAGCCAGCTTCTGCACCTGATGCACAGCACAAGAACCTAACTTCTTTAATCGACCCTTGCGAGGCCTGTTCCGAGTGGAACCCGTCTTGGAAAACCTCTGTGTGACACTGGCCACTGTACTGTAACTCAGTTTCAGGGTGTTACTGATCTTCTTATAGCCTAGGCCATCTTTGTGGAGAGCAACAGTTCTAATTCTCAAATCCTCAGAGAGTTCTTTGCCATGAGGTGCCATGTTGAACATCCAGTGGTCAGTATGAGAGAATTGTACTCAAAGCACCAAATTTTAACTGCTCTTAATACAAGATACACAAATTTGTATGGTCCTGTCAAGCAGACAAAAACATGAACATGATGAATAGGACATGTGGCTTTGCATGGTTAAACGAAGTATAGCTGTTATCACTTAGGGTGTACTCACTTTTGTTGCCAGCTTTTTTGACAATAATGGCCATATGTTGAGTTATTTTCAGAGGACAGTAAATCTTTACTGCTATACAAGTTGCACATTGACTACTGTAAAATATATCCAAGTTTCATTTTATTATTGTCCCTTGAGAAGATATACTAAAATGGTTGCTGAAATTTGAGGGGTGTACTCACTTTTGTGATATATATATATATATATATATATATATATATATATATATATATATATACACACACACACACACACACACACACATATTTCCACTAACAAAGTATTACCAGTGTGTAAAGTACATAATATCAAAATTTGAATTGGCTGATGTTGAAGCAGGCAATGTGTATTAAGGGTATTAGCAGGTATTAACATGTTTTAATTTAATTAAACATTCAAGATTCATAGTGAATCCTGTAAACAGCAGACAAAACAGTATATCATATTATATAAAAACCGTATAAAACAGTAATACAATAATTCTGACAGAATGGTTATACTGAGGAAAATGTTTTGTTTTCCCACATTCAGCTAAATAGTCAAAAAAAAAAAAAACATTTAGCACAATGAACAATAACCAATTACAAGCAATAGAACAAAAAAAAATAAATAAAATCTTTTCTTTTGAGTCATCAGAGAATCCTAAAAAAAAAAAAAAAAAAAAAAAAGTAAAGTACATCCACCTGGATGATGCGACGGCAGCCACAGGACAACGGCGCCAGTGCGGTCACCACACACCAGCTACAGGTGGAGAGGAGAGAGAGAGAGACAGAGCCAATCAAGTGGATGGGGATTATTAGGAGGCCATGATTGACAAGGGCCAGTGGTGGGAGTTTGGCCAGGACACCGGGGTTACACCCCTACTCTTTACGAGAAGTGCCATGGGATTTTTAATGACCACAGAGAGTCAGGACCTCGGTTTAACGTCTCATCTGAAAGACGGTGCTTGATGACAGTATAGTGTCCCCGTCACTATACTGGGGCGTTAGGACCCACACAGACCACAGGGTGAGCACCCCCTGCTGGCCTCACTAACACCTCTTCCAACAGCAACCTAGTTTTCCCAGGAGGTCTCCCATCCAGGTACTGACCAGGCTCAACCCTGCTTAGCTTCAGTGGGTGACCAGTCTTGGGCTGCAGGGTGATATGGCTGATGTAAAATCTTTTCTTTTTGCGGGGACAGAGACTCCCTGACATTACCTCCCCCTCCTGGAAGGCGCGTCCCGCGCTGTAACATATCCACTGGGGAGGGAGGGGGGGGTGGGCGCCCTAGAGGCTGGTCCAAGACGGAGACACGGGAGGCCTCCAGGGCAGCTCGGGAGGCCATGGCGGAGCAGGGAGCTCGGGGAGCCACGGCGGAGCAGGGAAGTTGGGGCGCCATGGCGGGACGGCCTCTGTGGACTTGGCCTTGACCCTCAGCCCAGCCACTTGGACCGTAGCCCTACTACCCCCCCCCTCAAAAAAATACTTGGGAGAAATACTGGACTCCGAGGCCCTCCGTGGGCCAGCTGTGGGAACTGGAGCCCTCCCTGGGCTTGACTGGGAATCAGGAGCACTCCCTGGGTTTAACGGGGGATCAGGAGCCCTCCCTGGGCCTGACTGGGGATCAGGAGCCCTCACTGGGCCTGACTGGGGATCAGGAGCCCTCCCTGGGCTTAACGGGGGATCAGGAGCCCTCCCCTGGCTTAACGGGGGATCAGGAGCCCTTACTGGGCCTGACTGGGGATCAGGAGCCCTCACTGAGCCTGACTGGGGATCAGGAGCCCTTACTGGGCCTGACTGGGGATCAGGAGCCCTCACTGGGCCTGACTGGGGATCAGGAGCCCTCCCTGGGCTTAACGGGGGATCAGGAGCCCTCCCCGGGCTGAACTGGGGATCAGGAACCCTCCCTGGGCTGAACTGGGGATCAGGAGCCCTCCCTGGGCTGAACTTGGGAACTGGAGCCCTCTGTGGGCTGGACTCGGGAACCGGGTTGCGCTTACGTGGATCTGGCACTGGAGCTAGCTCTGGGGCTGGAATGAGGGCTGAGAGCAGTCTTTTTCTCCTCTTATTCCTCTTCTGGTTCAAAGTGAGGGAGGCAGCTGGTATCAGCTGCGGGTTTGAGTGAGCCACGGACGGCGTTTCTGGGCTGAGGACGAGGGTGGAGCTATGGAGGATACGGGGGCATTTGGGGTTGGGCAGGTGGTAGGAGCTGTTGGTGAGGTATGTGGAGGTTCTCTGCGTGCGGTGAGCTGGGGAGACGCGGTACAGCATCACAGTTTCTACAAAAATATTAAGCAGGACAACTGTTAACGTGTTCTTGAGCACCAGACTCAAAATAAATTTGATTTTAAAATATCATACAGGAATAAATTTGATTTTAAATATTCAAATACACACACACAAAATACACGACTGAGACAAGAGGTATGAGTTCTAAGCAGGTTGGTTTATTGACAATGACTGGAACTGAGAATGGAGAGCTAATGGCAGGTGAGTAAACTGAAGTTTAGAGAGTTCTTGGCTTCGTAGCTGTGAGGAAGCTGCTTGGTCCTTTGCAGGAAACCAGGTGGAGAACAGGAACGAAGGAGATCGGGATCGCTGGAACACAGGAGCTTCTAAAGGTAAGTAACAACAGGTAAGCATAAAGGTAAGTAGTCTGGAAACCAGACGATGATTGACTGTGAGGAGCATGTTCTTGAAGGTGTGCTGATTGCTAGCTGCAGGTGCGAGTGATCAGTAATAAGGTGATTGTGATCAGGTGAGTGTCGTGACTGGTGACTGGTGACAGAGACTCCCTGACACACACACACACACACACACACACACACACACATATATATATATATATATATAAAACATGAACTAACAATGAAACTTCTTCTAAAGCATCAATTAATCATTGTTAATGTTAATTTCAGTATGTGCTAATACATTTTTAAAATCAAAAATCGGATCTGTTAATATTGTTTAATGAAACTGAGGGACGCTAAGGATGCTTATTGTAAAATGTTACCAAAAAACCTTTTGAACATTATACAAATAATAATAATATTGTATTGTTTTGTACTATTTAATTAAAATGAATAAAATGCCAAGTGAATTGAACATTGATGTTCCTATAGCATATCATGGTGTTTCCATCTAAGAGAACGCCTCTCGTTTTTGCACCGGTACTCATGTTTTTCTAAATGTTAAGCATTTGAGCTGAAGCTGATGTGTCAACAGAACTGAGAGCTCTCCAGTTTGTCTGTAGTGACCCCAGTGACGGTCACATCCTTCAGACACAGAAACTATGCAGTAGCCGCATGTGGACATATTCCCGGTCTACGGCAGGATCCGAATCTCTGCTCTGTAATTGTAGTTTGTCTAGAAAGCAGCAACATTATGCAGAACAGACATGGGGTAGTTTTACCACATTCACCACACCCAGCGAACTGCACTTCACTTCCTGCATGCTTGAGTTCTTGCATTCTGTGCCTTTTCATTGTATCTCTGTTTGTTTGGTCTCACAAGTTTTACTAAATTCTATCAAATTCCCTCAAGCTCAGACCTCTACGAATAAACAAATACAGACAGGTTGTGTGTTGTTTTTAAAGACCAATCTATGTCTATATCTAGAGAACATTAAGCTAAATGCCATCATATACTGTTTCTAAATGTGTTTCAGTCTCTTCTCATCATGGGTCACTGAGGTAAGAGACAACTACAGGAACACAGTGAGGGGGCATGATACGTACATACTGTATATATGTAAGTAGAGGGTGTTGAGATCAGTGGTGTTTGACCATGCTGTTGGATCAGTATTGGTTTTTAGGAGAGCTTCTGTCAACACATCACACCTCACTGCCTACAGCCTTCATACAGAATGCAAACATTACTGTGGACTTACTGTTGACTTTCACCTTATCGTGTTCATCTTTGTATTATTAGTTTAGTAACCTTCCAATCACTGCTGAATCCATGTGACTATATTTGATAATGTAACTGGAACGAGAACAAATAATCAGATTGCTTAGACCGATTACAGCAGTTCATTGGTAGTTTGAATGGCAGTAATGATCTGGTTTGAAGTGCTGTTGTTACTGATTTTACTCATATATGCAGTACATTACTGTGTGTTCCTGTATTTGTTGTTGGTTGTTTTTGATGAAAAGCAGTTTATTGAGATGCATGTGAAGTATACTGGGAGTTCAGAGTTCAAAAGAGGACAAATTGTTGGTGTGCGTCTCACTGGCGCATCTGTGACCGGGACAGCTAGTCTTTGTGGTGTATCAAGGGTAATGTCAGCATACCAACATGAAGTATGAACCACATTCAACAAGAGTAACTGTTGACGCAGTAAGCTGCCGGAAATGGATGTATCCAAAAACCATAAAACCACAGCTGCCTAGCTCAGTGCAGAATTAAACGTGCATCTTGACTCTCCTGTTTCCATCAAAACTGTTCATCATGAACTTCACAGGGTCAGTATGTCATTGCCATTGACACAAGTGACCAAAGGTTTGGCTATAGTATGGCTAACATTGGTTTCAATGGTGCCAGCAGCGCAAATCTTGAAATATGGACAATGTGAAACAAGCATTCACTGTCTTTCCTATGTCCGGGAGAGTTACTGTGTGGAGAATCCCCAAAAAGTCTTATCACCCTGACTGTTGCATGCCAAGAGTGAAGCATTCGAGTGGATCAGTGATGGTTTGGACTCTCGATTACTGCTTTTCAATGGGGGCTGGTGCCGGAGCTAAAGTCCAATTGGGAACAGGGTTGCGCATTTCCACTCAAAAAAATCCTGGTGCCCAGATCCTGGTTCTGAGCCAGCCCCGAAACCTTACGAAACCCGAAACGAAAATGGCTTTATCGCTGTTTTCAATGTTCGTGGAGTAAATATTTTTACATGACTTTTTGAAAATGCCAGGTAGCCGGTGTTTCGTATGTGTTTGGCCAATCAGTGTACAATTATGTCACTGGTAGTTCCTGTAGAATTGTTTCAAGTTCCCCAAACAGAGTTCCTAGAAATAAATACGTTCCTAGTTCCTGCGGTGCGAACATGCCAGTAAGCGGGAACTTCTGCCAATAGTTCTAGGAACTATGAAGAGGTTCCTCAGTAGGTAGAGCTTCAACTACAGAGCCATCAGAGTTCACGTAAATTAACAACAATTAAATATGTCAGTTCAGCAGTGTCAAGCTGGTTCTGAAAGAGTGCCACTGTTGGCCGAGCACCGGCTCGAGCTCTGGCACCAGCCCCAGTGGAAAAGTGGAAAATATCATGCCATTCCCTACTGATCTAGATGAGTACGTCCCTGCACAGTCACCAGATCTGAATATTACTGAGCCACTTTGGGGTGTTTGGGAAGAGTGATTCAGGAAACGTTTTCCTCCACTTGCATCACGTAGTGACCTCGCCACTGTTCTGTGAGAGGAATGGCTCAAAATCCCTGGCCGCACTGTAGGACTTGTACCTGCCATTCCAAAGACAAATTGATGCTCTACTGGCAGCAAAAGGAGGCTCTACACCATACTAATAAACAAGGTGTTTCAGTTAAATCTATATATTCCTCTAAGTTATTTAATTCAGGTGTTTCAATCAGACCCATTGCTGCAGGTGTATAAAATCAAGCACCTAGCTATGCAATCTGCATTTACAAGCATTTGTGAAAAAAGAGTCATTCTGAAGAGCTCAGAGAATTCAAGCATAGTACTATGATAGGATACCATGTTTGCGATAAGTCTGTTTGTGAAATTTCATCCCTGCTATATATTCTACGGTCAAATGTAAGGGGAATTATTGGAAAGTATAAATGTTTGGGAACAGAAGCGGGGTCATCGAGTGCTGAGGCGCATGCTGCGTAAAAGTCACCAACGCTCTGCTAATTAAAACACTGAAGAGATCCGAACTTCCACTGGCATTAATATTAGTACAAAACTATGTGGCAGGAGCTTCATGGAAGGGGTTTCCATGACCAAGCATCTGCATGCAAGTCTCATCACCAAATACAATACCAACCCTGTTGAAAAAACAGCATATGCTGGTTAGGTATGTTTTAAAGCATGGTAGCTGGTTTGAGCTGGTTTAGGCTGGTCCTGAGCTGGTTATAAGCTGGTTATGAGCTAGTTTAAGCTGGTCATGTGCTGGTCCTAAGCAACTAGCTCCTGCTCAGGACCAGCTCAGGACCAGCTTAAACCAGCTCATGACCAACTAAAGACCAGCTGAAACCAGCTGCCATGCTTCAAAACATACCTAACCAGCATATGCTGTTTTTTTCAACAGGGAAGCGTCAGATAAATAGGCGTAAAGCACACCATCACTGGATTCTGGAACAGTGGAAACCTGTTTTGTGAAGTGACGAATTATGATTCTACGTTGGCGCCAGACACCAGGAGAACATTACCTGCCTGGCAGCCCGACTGCATCGTGCCAAATCTAAAGATTGTTGGAGAAGGTATAATGGGGGGCTGTTTTTCAAAGGCTGGGCTAGACCCCTTACTTCCAGTGAAGGGAAATCTTAATGCTTCAGCATACCAAGACATTTTGGACAATGCCATGCTTCCAACTTTGTGGGAACAGTTTGGTGAAGACCCTTTTCTATTCCAGCATGACTGTGCCCCAGTTTACAAAGCAAGGTCCATAAAGACATGGTTGGATGAATTTGGTGTGGAAGCACTTGACCGACCCACAAAGAGCCCTGACCTCAACCCCATCAAACACTTTGGGATGAATTGGAACAAAGATTGCAAGCCGGTTCTTCTCGTCTAAAATCAGTGTCTGACCTCACAAATACTCTACTAGATGACAGTGCAAAACTGTCCCACTGAAGCACTCCAAAACCCTGTGAAAAACCTTCCCAGAAGGTTTGAAGCTGTTTTAGCTGCAAAGGGGGGCCAACTCCATATTAGTGTCTATGTATATGGAATGCAATGTTATTTAAGTTCCTGTTGGTGTAATGGTCAAAAAGTTTGGAGTAATAATAATTATTATTATTTATATTTTATGTTTTTGAAAGAAGTGTCTTTTGTGCACCATGACCAGATTTATTCAATCAAAAATACATTAAATATTGTGAAATATTATTACAATTTTAAAATAACTGTTTTCTATTTGAATATCTTTTAAAATGCAATATTTTAAAATGAGTGCACAGACATGTTTTCACCTGTGTGGTTTGTAATGCTGTTGCTATAGCTGTTGTCATCAGGTGAAAGGTGCCATAACGTTGTCTGCAGGGAAAAGACTGATGTGTGCAGTATCTTTCCTTGTGTGTCTGCTGTCCTGAAACCCAGAATGCACCTGTCTGACAGCTCTAGGAACTTCTGCTGTACTATGGGATAAAATGGCAACAAGTCAAATGCAATTGGATTGAATTTGACATCGTGCTCTAGTTAAAGAACAAAGAACGCTCTCTCTCGCTTGAAATCCTTTCAGGACGCCGTTAGTTTTACCCTTCGTACCTGTTGCCCTCTACCTTTTCATGCTCTTCCAAATGTCTCTGAGACTGTGATTTCCCTAGAAATGTTTGATAAACTGCCAAGACAGAAAAGAACAGGCCGATTATTTCAGACTGCTGTATCCCACAATGCATCTGGGTCCATCTGATATCTGTTTACTCCCATTATATCTCATGCTGTATTTAGGGCCGGTTCTCCCTCGAGTGGGTCTCGGGAGGCCTGTGGGACTGAATTAAGCCGGTGCTCTTGTCTCTTGGCTCTCACACATGCTGTGATTGTGTATGCGCTCACAAACTCATGCTGTGAAAAGCTGAGCCGCCTCACTGCACAGCATCAATAGCTGTGTCACATAGAGACTGTCTGTCGGCATAGATACGACCACTGGCTCATTCCTGCTATAGGCATTCTCATGCCCCAGTCACATTTTCGATAAAATATTGCACTATTAATAATTAGAAATGGACAGTGCAATGCTGTGTATTGGATATTTAATTGTACATATTTCCCAGGTTTTTATATTTAGAAACATCTGCCAACATGCCAACACCACATGTGAACATTCACTTAAAGTTATTCTTTAAAAACATGAATTATTTAATTATGCTGTTAAATGTAATATTTTAAATGTAATATTATGTTAATAGACCTCAAAATTAATTCATTTTGTTTAGTATACTTTGGAATGCCATTTTGATTTTTTTTTTTTTTTTTTAAATTCCACTGTTGCATTTAATTTTAGTTTATATTGTTTTCTTTTTAGTTTATGTGGACAAAATAGCTATTAATCAGACATCAGCCATAACATGAAAATAATTATCAGCTTATCCATATAGGCCACAACTTTGATGTCAGTCAATTCCTATTAAAAATATTAAAATTATCGATTCACTAAGATGGAAATTATATTAGTCAGTTTTTAAGCATCTCAGTTAATTGAACATGGGGTGAATTTTTACTATATTGGTTGAAGCCGATGTTGCTATTTTCTTTGTAACTTCTGATATGAAAACTTTTTTTTGTTGTTTATTTGTTCATTCGTTCGTTCATTTATTACGGTAGCAGGATTTTCAGTAAAATGTGCTGTTCTGTATATGACTGAATGGGAAAGTGTTTATTTTAGGTCATTTAATTAGTTACATTTAATTTTATGTTTGGTAAATGTAACTAACAATCTACACACATATACACACACATACAAAATCTTATATTAATAATGTTAATTAATTATATTAATAATGTTATATTAATAATGTTTCATTAAAATGTACTTTGTTTGTGTCTTTACTGTTCAGCTGATGTTACCAATACAAACAAATAGCAAATTAGATTGTAGATAAGGCTTTCTAAAATTGTGCCAGTAGTTAAAAAAAGTAATTTAATGCTAATATAGCAATTTAATTTAATTTAATGCAAGATTGTTTATGCAATGATCAGCTGCAGCAGAGCTTTTATTTTGGTGCAGTACTGACCGAAGACCTTGTTTCTATGTGTTTAATGATAGTTTTTAATAAGCTACATATTCCAAATGAAATGCTGCTGGAAATAGCTCAGCAGCTCTGGAGATTTGTGTGGCGAGCTAACACGCAGAAAGTCACAATATTATAAAATGTCAAAAATATCCAATATCCTTACATTATAAATAATGCTGAACAGAGCAGTCTTGCTTACTCATTATAAAACAAACCACAAGCTTGTTTAAAAAAAAGGCAACGTCCTTTATAATGATTGTCACTGTCAGGGACTGCTGACAGGGATGACTGTTTTGTCATTATTGTGTTTGCTGTCAGAAACATGAATGTGGAAACTGTAATAATCAATCATTTGAGCTAAAAGTCAAAAATCGCTGTGAACTCAGACATGAGTGCATGTGAATAAGGAATTAAGGTTAAACAGCAGCAGATCCAGTAGTGGCCTACATTCTGTCACAGGGCAGGAAAACCACACTCATGACAGACACAAAGAGCTGTGGTGCTGATTCCTGCATAATGCAAGACTGTCCATCCATACCAAATTCAACAAAATCTTTCTCTCGTCCTCTCTTGGTGATATGCATTGATATAGTACTAGTCTGATGATTTAATTTCATTTTTTGCACTTTTCGTGATTCTTGTAATCTATTTTTTCATCTGAAGGATTAGTTTGGAATTTTGAAAGGGAAAGATGATCCAGGTTCCTCATAAAATGCAGCCAGGGGTAGTGAAAGGCTGTCTAGAGGTCACGCTTTAATGATTTATACGGACTGTATGAAGCTGCCCGGGGGATGTGAACATGACAGGCAGAGACTTGTTTATAGACATCTAATTTCAGAAGGAAGATGTGAGCACTCATTCTTTTCTTAGTAATTGTGGGATTAATAATGGAGTGTTTTATTGTATTTATTAGTGTAATGAATTCAAAGATTTGAATGTAAATTGCTGTAAATAACAGTGATATTATTTATTGGAAGGATGAACACTTTGGGTTAGGGTTAGAAAATGTTATTAAACTGCTCTCTGAAAAAGATATTAAATCTTATTCATTGGTGATATTCATATTTCCATTGGTCAACAGGGATATTCTGAATATTGATCATTCAGTTGTATTAGATATTTGGTATGCAATTACTGTATATTTGTAATATGTTGTTTAATTTTATTTGTGAATTATGCTTGTTAGTTTAGCTGTCTGTGGAGTTAGCCAGAGCATTTATGTGTATATTATATCATATAACATTAGTTATCTACAGGCTCTGGCCCAGTTGGGCATAGGCCAAAAAAAAAAAAAAAAAATCCCAGTGTTGCCAGATTGGACATGTCCAAGTATCATACCAGAAGCTCAAAAATATTGTATTTGAAAGAAAATTATTGTACACGAGTCAAACATACAGAATACAGCTATTTATCTACCCACAACTTTTTGACATGACCTGCAAATTACCACAATAGATAAATAACTAGATGTACCTTAGTGGGAAGGTCGCTGTCATCGGAAGCCTGCATGTTGCCAGATGTTGAGGGGATCCTTTTGCGGTACAGATTTGATGCCGTCTTGGAATTAAATTCTGAAATTATCGTACATTATGGGATTTTTTTTTCATAATTGATCGTACATTGTACAGAGGTCAAAATTATCGTACAAATACGATATCTATAAACACTAGGCATTCCCCTTGTGACCTCACTAACTGCAAGGGGAAGATTAGAGGACCGATTCATTATACAATGAGCAGCAGGCGGAGAAGGGGTCCTGAAGACGGAACCTTGGTTGTGGAATTAGGTTTTGGTACATGGAATGTGACCTCTCTGGTGGAGAAGTCAGAGTCGGAGGTGCAGGAGGTTAAGCAATACCAGCTAGATATAGATGGCCTCACTTCCACATACAGCTTGGGCTCACTCCTTCGCTCCAGTTGGCCAGGATGAGAGGCATCTATACTGGTGTGGGAATACTCACAAGCCGGCTCTGCGACATGGTTATGAAGTTTAACTCGGTAGACAAGAGGGTCATCTCTCTGTGAATTTGTGTCACAGAGGGAAAGATTCTGACTGTGTTCTGTGCTTATGTGCCAAACCGCAGTTCAAAGTGTCCAGCCCTTTTGGTGGGGCCCTGGAAGGAGTACCACCTAGGTACTCTGTAGTACTACTGGGCGACTTCAAAGCTCATGTTGGTGACGATGAAGAGACGAAGATATTAGACTTCTGTGCTCAGAATGGATTGGCCATAACAAACTCCATGTTTCAACATAAGGTGGTTCATATTTGTCCACTTTAGGCCGAAGGTCGATGATTGAATTTGTTGTTATATCCCTGGACCTGTGGCTGTATGTTTTGGACACTTGGTAAAGAGAGGAGCAGAGCTGTCAATGGGTCACCACCTATTGGTGAGTTGAATAAAATGATGGGGGTCTGAAAGCTTTCGGGCAGACTTGGAGAAACCAAAACAAATCATCTGGGTGAAATGGGAATGTTTGGCAGAGGATCCTGTCTGGAAGATCTTTAACTCCCACCTCCAGAGGAGCTATTCCTTGATCCTGAGGGAACCTGGAGACATGGAGTCCAGGTGGGCTTTGTTCAAAGCCTCTATTGCAGAATTTGAGCTGTTGCTGGAAGGTTCTTAGTGCCTGTCACCGTTGCAAACCATCAGTTGACTTATGAGGTATAGACTGGTCAGAGTCGAAAGGAGCCAGTTCAGCTGGTTCAGGCATCTTGTTAGGATGCCTTCTGGACACCTTCCAGTAGAGGTGTTTCAGTCAAGTCCAACTAGGATGAGACCAGAGTCAGACCTAGACATGCTGGACTGGGAACACCTTGGGATCCCTCAGGGGGAGCTGGGGGAAGTTGCCAGAGAAAAGGATTTGTGGGCAACCTTACTTAGCCTGCTGTCACCATAACTGGGTCCCAGATAACTGTTTATAGATGGATGAAACTGTTTATTTTAGTTTAGTGTTCATCAAAATGATAAAAAGTTGTATGACTTTCTTCTGTGGGACACAAAAATTGTATTTTTGAAGAATATCCTTTCCATTCTTTGCCATATACAAAGATCCATTTCCCCCCAATATCAGACATTACTACTTGGAGCAGACATAAAGATGTGAATAATAGCACACATTTCAGTCTGTTCCTTACAGTTTTTTAATGTTACCCAGTATACCCTGTTAAAAAAAACAGCATAAGCTGGTTAGGTATGTTTTGAAGCATGGCAGTTGGTTTGAGCTGGTTTAAGCTGGTCCTTAGTTGGTCATGAGCTGGTTATAAGCTAGTTATGAGCTGGTTTCAGCTGGCCATGTGCTGGTTCTAAGCTGGTCCTAAGCAACTAGCTCCTGCTCAGGACTAGCTCATAATCAGCTTATAAACAGCTCAGGACCAGCTTAAACCAGCTCAAACTTGCTGCCATACTTCAAAATAGGGGTGCACGATAAATATCGGGCGACAAGCTGCGCAAAACCACGCTGATAATGAACATGGATTTGCGCAGCTTGTCAGTTAACAATGTCTCTGTGTAGTAAATGCTGCTCAATGTGAAATCACGCACGTGTTGGAACTTACTGCTGATTAGAGAACTGGCTTTATGGACAAGATGTGCATTAATTATCGCCCGATATTTATTGTGCACCCCTACTTCAAAACATACCTAACCAGCATGTGCTGTTTTTTTTTCAACAGGGTAGTAGAGATGTGCGATATATATCATCTGCGATAATTTTGTAATTGTTGTTTTAACAATGTGCGATTTGACATTATCGAGTATTTTGCAAAAACCATTCAAAACACTCCTACAGAGCTCACGTGTACATTACATGAAGTCTAGACTAACTTAGTGCCTGTGCTCATTTAGAGTGTGTTCTTTCACTGCACGATTCAGTCTATTAAAATGCATTTAGATCACAAATTCAAGACACGAGGGCAGATAATGTATATATTTATAGTTAATCAACTTCACACGAAGAATGCCATTTTTCTCCAAAAAACTACCATGATTACAAATGTGATATTGATTTTTTTTACAACAGTTCAATAAACAAGAATTAAGAGACTTACGTTTTAGTCACCATATTGCCTGTCTTTCGTCTAATTATCATTATCGATAAAATCCCAGAAAATATCGAGATATTATTTTTTGTCAATATCGCACACCCCTACAGGGTAGAACTGTGATACGAATTATGTGATGTTGTCCTGGTTTAAAACAAACAATACAGATCTTACAGACTGGCTCCAACACATCCTCTGCTTATGTGTCTCTCACCCACGTATCTGTCTCTCTCTCTGGTGTTCAGTACAGGACAGATCCAGTATCAAACACACACACACACATACACACACACACACACACAATAGTCTCTCTGTGCTGCTGTCAGTGAATTGTGCTCTGAACAAAAGCTTCTCTCACAGTCGGAGCGAAAGCTCAGCCTGTGCTGGCAGGTGCACCACAGAAAGTGACATCAGTGTCTCTTTTTAGAGGTGTTTACTAAGCCATGCAAGCATCACTTTTACTGCTGATTGGTGATTTGATCAAACCACACTACTAAGTATTAAACTTAGTGTACTACAGACAAATCATATGGCTTTTTAAAGAGAGGTGTGATGTTACTTTTCTAAGTGATTGGACTAAGAATTTTTGCTTGGTAAACAATAAGATGAAAGAGGGATCAAGAAGGACCAGAGCCATATTTAAAGACTAGAATATCATAGAGAATTCTACAGATTAAGGGCCAGGTTTACTAAACAGGGCAAATTAGCGTTAGAGTGCAATTCCATAAAAGCTCAGATAGGAGGGAAAATTCTGCATGTGATTTACTGACAATGCACACATTAAAGAACACAGACGCAGCCAGATCATTTCCATAATGACCAGCGCAATCTACCAAGAGCAGCGTAAATTACTGCCTGCTTTAAGACATGCTTTTTTTGGGGAGTTATGATGCAAATACCAGTAATTTGACGAGTGCAAATGTTAGTAAATCGTGTTGCGTGATTCATTTTAATACTCTCCTCCCATAAATTTTGCGTCTGAAAGGGAAACTCCTACAAATGCATATTCAATAAGGTCAGGTGCAAAAATAACTGTGTCCACACTTTTTCAGCGCTAATTCTTCACTGCGCATCTTTAGTAAATCCTGACAGTACTATTTTAACGCCAAAACACGGTTTGCACTACTGGCGCAAGCTGTTAGTAAATCTGACCCCAAATGTAGAGATGGACCAATATTGATTTTTTTGTTTTTTGTTTTTTTGTTTTTTTGTTTATACTGATTGCGATATTTGATTTATGTGTCTCTCTGAGTTTGTCTCTGTTTTTTTTAATGTGAAGCTAAAACTACATATCAAGAATATATGTAAAACATCTCATTTGAGCATGAATGGCTGTTACGTTAAATAAAGTTTATCAAGAAATTTGATGTTCAAGTTGTTAAACAAGTTGTGGATCTGATTCTACAAAAATATAAATCCGACTATATCAGAAAACATATAAGTAAAACTAATTAATGGTCAATCTCTGAGGTAAAGTCTCTCACACAGGGAACTCTGGGAATGTGAGTTTACATTTTTTCACAAAAAATGATTAGGTGTATGTTAAAAAAAAAAAAAACAAGACAAAAAAAAAACAGTATGATGATGTATTGCCTTGTTGTATATAATGTAGTTTTTCATAGTAAATTGTATGGTTATTCATATATTTTACATACAAAATTTGTATTTTGTAAAATATTACACTGTAAAGTTATATGTAATGTCTTCTAAGATATATTATAACTTTCATTTTTACAGTGAATTATTACATGGTTAAAGTGAAAATGCAATGCTTGTTTTGCATTACGAAATCAATAAAAACTTGAGCTAGAACCAAGTATTTAACAGAGCTTAGTTTTTGGTATCTTGCTAAATGTGAGGAAGCATCTCTTTGTTTAGATCAAATTGACAAAAATTTCATCTTTGAAGTGTAAAATTTCTTGCTAGACATGTTATTCTATGCAGTCAGACACCCAGTAATTACAGTCCTATTTTAGATGACTAATTTTCACTTTATCAACACATCAGGAGGTTCTCATTGTTATTCAGAGTTAGTATATTTCATGTTTCTCTCTCTCTGTGTCACAGGATTCGTCCTCAGCTGGCAAAGGAAAAGATTGAAGGATGTCACATCTGCACGTTTGTGACCCCTGGCGAACCCCAGGTGGTTCTGGGAAAGGACAAGGCCTTCACGTATGACTATGTGTTTGACATGGACTCGACGCAGGACACCATCTATGCCAACTGCACTGAGAAACTCATCGAAGGATGTTTTGACGGTTATAATGCCACTATATTTGCCTATGGACAGGTTTGTGTTTCTAGAAAATGCCATTTCGTGTTGACTTTAAGACACATCTGGTTATTTATTGTTCCACACGTGAGGGATTTTAATACATCCAGCACCACTTAAGATGACAGGTTAAAGGAGTTTGGATTTGGCCTAGTTTCATATGTGCAAGCTTCCATCTGACATCCATATATTTTTCATGTTGTCTCTTTCATTTCCTGTGACCTGCATTTCATGGCCGACTTCCTCCAAACACCATCACAGATCTGATATCTGTCTGTCTCTCCCTCTGGCACTGTGTAATCCTAATTTATCAACAGTCTCACTCATCCGCTAAACAGACAGAAAAACACATGTGCCACCCTCTAAACAAAAAACTGTACTAATAAGATTATTAAATGTATTTATTATTTAAATGCAATCATATACTTTTACATCACAACTATAATTGGGTTCAACCTGCACAGAGTTGAAAGTGTGGACAGTGATCAGATGTTGGTGTTGTATCTCAGACAGGGTCGGGGAAGACGTATACGATGGGCACGGGCTTTGACGTGGCCATACTAGACGAGGAGCTGGGCATCATCCCGCGGGCGGTCAGTCACCTCTTTAAAGGCATCGAGCAGAGACGCCAGGCGGCCGCAGATCAGGGTCGACCCGTCCCAGAGTTCAAGATCAGCGCACAGTTTCTGGAGGTACAGTGCCACTCAAATGAAAAATTTGTGTTAAAACTGAAAAAAAAGAATTTTCATTAATTGAAATAAAGCTGAAATAAACTTTCATTTAAAATACTAAAATGATAATTGTAATAAAACGTAAAGGTAACATTTGTATTGGCAACTAACTAAAAAAAATAAGCTAAAGTACTAAAATTATTAAAACTGAAAGAAAATAAGGTTACACTTTATTTTAAGGTGTCCTTGTTACAGTGTAATTATACATTTAAGTACTGAGGAATATTAATTAACTACATGTACTTACTATATGGTTAGCATTAGGATTAGGGTTACTTGCATGAAATTATGCATAATTTATTGTTATTATGATAGTAAGTACGTGTAACGTGTAGCAAGAACACCTTAAAATAAAATGTTATCAAAAATAAAGTAAAATAACTAATTTATTTAAAAAAAAGGAATAAATATTAAAAACAAAAAATTACATAACAAAATTACTAATACTTAATGAACACTGAAAAAACACTAATACTGATTATGACATTTAGGGAAGAATGTGGTCAAAGAATAGATCAGTAATTTTAATTGTTTTATTAATATATGGTCTGTCTTCTCTATCCATGTTTATCTTAAGTCGAGACATAAAGAGTTATGGATATAATGGATATATATATATATATATATATATATATATATATATATATATATATATATATATATATACAGTGTATATATATATATATATATATATATATATATATATATATATATATATATATATATATATAATGTATATTAAAATGAACACTGAAAATGTATAAATAACAGCTGATTCATAATATTAATAAATACTAAAATAACACCTGCCTCAAAGACTGTAATATAATAGTTATGGAATATGTAATAAATATGTACAAAATATGTGCAAAAGTGGTGCAATAACATGAATTGTTTAATTAACACTGTATGGTCTGTCTTCTCTCTCTATGCGTGTATCTTCAGTTGTATAATGAGGAGGTGTTAGATCTTTTCGACACCACACGTGACATTGAGATGAGGAAGCAGAAATATCACATTAAAATCCACGAGGACGCCAACGGCAGCATCTACACTGTAGGCTTGACAACTCGCACAGTCTCCTCCGAGGCAGAAGTGAGAGTCATCCATTTCTTTTCTAAGATGTTGAACCCATGTATCATGCATAAAGTGTAAGTGGCTATACTGATGTGTATGTTGTAGATGATGCAGTGCCTGAAGCTGGGCGCTCTCGCCCGCACCACTGCTAGCACTCAGATGAATGTACAGAGTTCTCGATCTCATGCCATCTTCACCATTCACATCTGCCAAGTGCGTGTTTGTGCACCTGCAGAAAACGTAAGTACCATACAGCTGCCATATTGAGTAGAAACACGTCAACATTTGACTGGAGAAAATGCCATGTTTGAACAAACGCCACACCTGTTTATGTTTTAATTCAGTTTTCATGCATGTTTTTTTCATGTTTTTCTCAGCCCCCAGAGCAGGACTATGAAACAGACAATCGACTGGCCAACAGCTCGTCTGAGATGGAAGAATTTGAAACACTCACAGCCAAGTTTCACTTTGTGGATCTGGCTGGATCAGAGAGACTCAAGAGGACGGGGGCCACAGGGGACCGAGCCAAAGAGGGCATCTCCATTAACTGTGGATTGGTCAGAACGAGTAATATTATTAAATAATAACACATGAAAAATGCATATTAATCTCCTACAGGTATCTTTAGCCTAAAAAACGAACATAAGGTGAAATGAAACTGAACATGGGATTTTTTCGTCTGATTTGTTCTTGCTGTGATGCAGCTGGCATTAGGAAATGTCATCAGTGCTTTAGGAGACAGAAGCAAGCGATCAACGCATGTGCCTTACCGAGACTCCAAACTCACTCGCCTTCTGCAGGATTCACTGGGAGGAAACAGGTCTGTGTGAAACTTTCTGGACTTAAAGGAATAGTTCTCCCCAAAATTTAAATTCTGTCATTATTTTCTCACCTTCAATTTGTTCCAAACCAGAATGCTGTTGTTTTTGCTTGGAAACATGGAGTAATTTTGAAGAAGCTCTTTTTCATACAATGATAGTTTGAAGTGACAATGTCTGTCAAACTCTAAAAGGCATAAAAACAAAAGTAGTCTATATACGCACTATATTCTGAAGTCATACAGTAGGTTTGTATGTAGAGTAGACTGAAATTCAAAGGATTACTCATAGATAATTTTGCCTGTCATTGTAGCTTTCGAATCAAACATGTAGCCTTTCAACACACAATGTCAGACTGGACATCAATCACTAAATTTGTTCTTGCATGTCTCTTAACCAAATATCATTGATGTCACACCTGACAACTGGTGCCATATTTGATCTCAGTGAATATTTCAGGAAGATTTTCATTGAATAACAACTTAAATTTCAGTCAGTTTTAATCAAAGCTATCACGTTTTCAGAAAACTTGAAATATAGCACACAAATATTTCAAATCTTTTCACTTTTTAAATGGATATTTTACCTCAAATTCAATTTTTTTTCATCATTTACTCACCCTCATGTCGTTCCAAACCTGTATGAGTTTCTTTTTTATGTTGAACATAAAAGAATATGAAGGTAAATCAGTTGCAAAACTTGAGAGCTTGTTGATCTGATATTGAGAACTTGCCATATCAACATTTGTATTTGTAAGTTGAAATTTAATTTTATTTTAGTCTTAATTATAAGACACTGCATTCATCTTGTCATTCAGTTATTATCTGGTAGACAAATAATGCAACATCTTTCATATGTATATCCCACTGCATATTGCAGAGTAATATCGCTGTACCAGAGTTGCGACATAACTCTGTTTTTATTATTTTTATGTTTTTTTTTAATAATTTAAACTTCTTTATTGTGTTAAACTCCTTATTTGCTTGCCTTTATTAATATTCACTTGTGTTGTATGTTTATGTGAATATCATAAAATAACACTGGGATGTCAATAATGAACCTTTTTAAATGCAACATTTAAAAAAAAATCAAATTTATAAAAATCGAGTGTTTGATAATCTCTAAATGTACATTAAAAAGCAAAACCTAACAAAATAAGCAGTCATGACAAGCAATACTGTTTTGAGCAGCTAGAGTAGAGCTAAATACATGTATTTATAAAAAAGCCATAAGGGCATCTAGTGGTTAAACCATGGCATTACATATGAATATTATCTTTCTGGCCACCAAATGCCTCTAATTTGCCTCTTTGGACTGGAATTTAAAAACATTTTCTCTATTTTAACCCTAAATACTACACTAATTGTAATATAAACAATAAGCATATTAGAAAATTTTATATTTTAAATGGTCATTCATGGATCATAATTATTGCGCATATTATTTAGTGCCAAAATCTCTTCAAATTAACTAAACAGAATTGAGCTAAAATGTAGTACAATTATTTTATTGGTTAAAATTTACACTTAAGGTGTTTGGTCACATTTGAATGCCAAGGAGTGTGAGAACATATTAATGCTGTCTCATTCCCCAGAATAAAATGCTATTGTAAAGCGTAGTCAGCGTAGTTACATTCAATGCACATTATGTGTTAATAATTACTAGATATTGCTGCAAATATAGTGAAACTGCTGTCGGCGGTGGCGAGATCAAAGCATGTTTCTCAGC
This sequence comes from Spinibarbus caldwelli, assembly GCA_039654775.1. NCBI lineage: Eukaryota > Metazoa > Chordata > Actinopteri > Cypriniformes > Cyprinidae > Spinibarbus > Spinibarbus caldwelli. Next base: position 22,589,015 of record CM077265.1, on the reverse strand, counting down.
AGCTCTGGTACAGCGATATTTATTTGCCTACCAGATAATAATTGAATGACAAGATGAATGCAGTGTCTTAAAATCCTGTAAAAGCTAAAGATATTCAATGAAAATAATGTCCAGTGTTTTACAAATAACTGATACATATGCATAAAATTGTTGCTTTCTGCACGGCAAGTCGCGCTGGCTGGCGTTGTTCATTGGTCAGACATCAGCCAATAAAATGTCTTCATTCACACCCCAGCCCCGGCCCCGGCTCTGCTCTCTCACGTCTGCATTTACAAGTGCACAAGTGAGTTTTGCTACAGGAATACCGCAAATGCAGTAGCAAAAGTCAAAGCGCTAGGATTTGAACTTGTACTGCCCGAACTGAGAGGTTGTAAGTGCTGAATTGACGTTGTACAGCGAAACTGAAGTAAAGTGCAAAAGTAAATATGTCGTACACATTTGTGTCTGTCATTTTCTTCGTGAATGTCATTCTACACATTTATAGCTATTAATTTGCAACTTCAAATTCAAAAGATGGGTGTTTTGATTATTGTCTGTGTGTGCAAATCGAAAGATTCAGCTTTTCAGATCAGAGCTGTGAGTGTAAATTTCAACTTACAAATACGAATGTTAATATGAAAAGTTCTCACATTCAGATCAACAAGCTCTCGAGTTTTGCAACTGATTTACCTTCATAAAAGAAGATATTTTGAAGAATGCAGGTAATCAAACATTTGATGGTCCCCATTGACTCCATAGCATTTATTTCTCTAAGTAAAATGGGGACCAACAACCATTTGGTTCTTCATAATTCTTCAAAATATCTTCTCTTGTGTTTAACATAAGAAAGAAACTTATACAGGTTTGGAACGACATGAGGGTGAGTAAATGATGACAAAATTTTCATTTTTTGGGTGAACTATTCCTTTAAATCTAAAAAAATAAACTCAAATTCAGTTAAAATTCTTCAAACACTGGTAGTAAGCCCTTTTCACAGTATGTCCCATGAACAGCATACAAATTTGGAATAACAGTGTAATAACAGGGTAATAACAGAATTATAACATGATAATGACAATTTTTTAGGGGTGAACTTAAATTTCTTTGATCAGGATAAGCAAAGCGTTTTCAACAATGCAGCAGACTTGATGTACATTCAGACAAAATATTTATTTTGCACTGTAGCATTAGTCAGTACGAGTAAATAAATAAAGCTGGACATTCTCTCAGTCGAACAGTGATGATCGCCTGCATCAGCCCATCAGATCAGGATTTCATGGAAACCCTGAACACATTGAAGTATGCTAACAGAGCACGCAACATCAAGAACAAGGTGGTGGTGAACCAAGATAAGGCCAGCCAGCAGATCAGTGCACTCAGGACGGAGATCGCCCGTCTGCAGATGGAGCTCATGGAGTACAGAACGGTGAGGTTCTGTTGTTAGCTAAAAGTATGGCTCTGATAGCAAGGCCTGAGAACCTTTTAAGTGAGTTGGACTTCAGTTCCAGCATGTCTTCAGAGTATCCTCAAAATAGCGTGAAACATATAGTTGCAATATAGTTGCAGGCTGATGGGTCCTTTACATGCAATCTGCTATAGCATCATTTACTACATGGCACAAGCTGATTGGTCGCTACTCATTCTTCAGCCAATGAGATTGCTTGCTCAGCATTTAAATATTTTGGTTCATTGTTTGCTGTAAGGTGGTCCTGCAGCGCACTGTCAGAGTTCCTCTGAAACCCTCCACCTCCCCCAGCACCACCTGTCTAGATCTGCTACAGGATTTATTTACTGTGTTCCTATTGCTGCTGCAGCTTATCTTACATGCTCACATCAATATGTCTGTGTATCTGCTGGGAGTAGCAGGTCCAGCAACAGCATGTGTAACAGATCTAGTGGACCATGACCGAATACATTAAAAACTATTAAGAGAGTTATGATTAATGAATGGTAATGGTTCAAGTAATGGTTCAAGATCTGACCTACTAACACTGAGTTTAGAGGTTCAATTTCAAGTGTAGGTGACTCAGATACTGTAGAAGTACTGAATTTGGACTGTTAGATGCATATCGTAATTAAAAATAAAAATAAGTTTCCAAAATCATTAGCAATCTGTTTGGCTTCTGCATAATTTCTAGAGTCAGGGTGGATGGTTTTATAACAGTTCGCTCAGAAACAAATTTGTTCCCACTCCACTACAGTAAGCACTTTTGAAGTATGACTAGTCACAGGGGTCCAACAAAATCCCCCTGAAATAGTTGGTAAAAAATTTTAACTGCCAGTCTTCGAATCTTTGGGATTTACTCACCACTTGAAGAGCCAACTCTTAGTTATTTTATCGGTAAGCGGCCATTCACACAAAACCCATCTTTGTAGTGAAAGACGCGAGTGGTAAAATGTAAAAAAGTCCATTAGGTAGTGCTAACACACTAAACGAGTGCTTTAGATGAAGCGGAACATGCAAAATGAAGTATACAGGGGCATTTAATGTCTTATTAATATGATTAAATAGTGTCAGTTAAACAGTGCTAGAGGTTCATGATGAAATTGCAGGTAACTTGTGAAACAGAAATGCCAATCAAAATGTATAAATAAATCAAAACTATTAAACTAGTACGCCGTGAACCTTCAAAAATAAAATTAGTAGTTTTAAAACTTTGCTGAATTTGTGAAAATAAAATTGGCTATCTAGAGAAACATTACGTTAAAACCTCAAGGGTACTTCAAGACATAGCTAATAAATAATATTGTGATTCTTTTATATAAATAGCGTGTGAATGTTTGGCGAATGAAGTAAAACTGTGTTTCTCAGGGGAAGCGTATGGTTGGAGAGGATGGGCTGGAAAGCATCAATGACATGTTCCATGAGAACTCAATGCTGCAGATAGAGAACAATAATCTGCGCATGCGCGTGAAGGCCATGCAGGAAGCCATCGACCATCAAGGAGCTCGACTCACACAGCTGCTCAGTGAACAGGCCAATCAGGTGCTCTCAAGAGCAGGTACAGCACGACAAATACGTCCAATCAAAGACTTTGTAAGATGTTTGATAGATGTTGTTGACAGAATATGGGCTATGTTTTTCAGGTGAAGGCAGTGAGGAGATTGGAAATATGATTCAGAATTACATCAAGGAGATTGAGGATCTGAGGTATTTTTAGATTTTTGCTGATATCCTACTGTATATGAGGCTAATATTATAAATCTACAGTATACTGTTTTAAGTTGTTTTTGTACATAATAATGTAGAATTGCTTACCAAACTATCTATCTATCTATCTATCTATCTATCTATCTATCTATCTATCTATCTATCTATCTATCTATCTATCTGTCTGTCTGTCTGTCTGTCTGTCTGTCTGTCTATCTATCTATCTATCTATCTATGTCTGTCTGTCTGTCTATCTTCTGTCTATCTATCTATCTATCTATCTATCTATCTATCTATCTATCTATCATCTGTCTGTCTATCTATCTATCGTCTGTCTGTCTGTCTGTCTGTCTATCTGTCTGTCTGTCTGTCTGTCTGTCTGTCTGTCTGTCTGTCTATCTATCTATCGTCTGTCTGTCTGTCTATCTGTCTGTCTGTCTGTCTATCTATCGTCTGTCTGTCTGTCTGTCTGTCTGTCTATCTATCGTCTGTCTGTCTATCTATCTATCGTCTGTCTGTCTGTCTGTCTGTCTGCCTATCTATCTATCTATCTATCTATCTATCTATCTATCTATCTATCTATCGTGTCTGTCTGTCTGTCTGTCTATCGTCTGTCTGTCTGTCTGTCTGTCTGCCTATCTATCTATCTATCTATCTATCTATCTATCTATCTATCGTCTGTCTGTCTGTCTGTCTGTCTATCTATCTATCACATATACTCTATATTTTTTGTGTGTATTTCAGAGCCAAACTTCTGGAGAGTGAGGCAGTGAATGAAAACCTGAGGAGGAACCTCACGCGAGTGTCCAGCCATCCTCCGTTTTACGGATCGTCTGGAACATTCTCTCCAGCCCTGCTGGGGCCCGACCCAAGCCAAGAGACCTCCGACATCATTGAGATCGCCAAGAAAGATCTGGAGAAACTGAAGAAGAAGGAGAAGAAGAAAAAGAAGAGGTAATAAGAGGGTGAAAGTGATCTCAGTGTGAGGTGGTATCTGGAGGGGCTGTTGCTGTGGTAACGGGCTGAGAGAGAGAGTGTGTTATGAATAATTGCCCCTCGTCTCTAGCTGTGTGAAACAGAAGCATTGTGTGATCTATCTGGTTTCATGGTGAGCGGTATTGTTCTTTCAGAGGTGTAATTACTATGACAGGCATTATTGTAAAGACTGTAATCAGTTCTTTTACCACACCTGCTAATATATATATACTTATATACTACCAGTCAAAAGTTTTGAAAAGTAAGATTTTTAATGTTTTTAAAGAAGTCTCTTCTGCTCACCAAGCCTGCATTTATTTAATTCAAAGTACAGCAAAAACAGTAAAATTTTGATTTATCTATTTAAAATAACTGTTTTCTATTTGAATATATTTTAAAATGTAATTTATTATTGTGATTTTAAAGCTGAAGTTTTAGCAGTTATTTTAAATAGTAAAATTACAGATTTCAAAATTTTACTGTTTTTTTCTGTACTTTGGATCAAATAAATGCAGGCTTGGTGAACATAAGAGACTTCTTTTAAAAACATTAAAAATCTTACTGTTCAAAAACTTTTGACTGGTATATATATATATATATATATATATATATATATATATATATATATATATATATATGCAAGTTTATAAAATTAAAATAATAAAAATGGTTTGTTTAGATAATAAACAAAAATAGTCAAACTATTGAAAATATGTATAAAAAATGCATAAACCTTGCTAAAAAATGCCATCAGCCCAAGGATTAAGAAATAACAGATAAAGCAGAAATCACACCTCTAATGCAGAACATTTGCTCTTCATTTTGTTGAACCAGTGCTAAAAGCTTCCTTTCTTTGTGATATTTTTGTACAATTATGTTTTGTTTTGTTTTTTCCACAGTGTTTTGTGTTGTTTTATGCAATGCAAGATTAAAAGTAATTAGGGAAAACAGTAAACAAACAGAAACCTACAGAGATATCATATCAGCCATAATATCTTTTAATATGATGTGTCCCTATCCACATTGAACATTTCCATGTGATCAACAAGCGTCTTTACTAATGTGTGAACCGTACCCTCTCTATCTGTCTCTCTGTGCTCCTCGTTTCCTCTCTTTAACCCTTCACCTCTGACCTCTGACCGCTGAAGACTCCAGCAGCTGCTGAGCGACAAGAGAGAGGAGGATGAGGAGGAAGAGGTGGAGGAAGACAGGTTTGTCCCTGTGTCTCTCTTTCCCCTCGCCGCCCTCTATAATTACCCATAACCCCCTGTGTTTCATCTCTGCTTGTAATCTTTAAATTCTGATTGTCTTTCAGCAGGTATAATTTCCAGCCTTGGAGAACAGTCCAGAAATTGTTTATACTCCATTCATGTACTTTGATTTATTTTGATTTTTCTTCAAATACACCTTAAAGTAATGTGTGAATCTTTTAAGAACATGCCTGGGTGACATTTCACCAACACATGTTTCACCAAACAAGGTTTGCTTGCAATTGTCTTAACATAAACACTGAACATTTGTTTTTTATGATGATTTTCCATCCTCTGTCTGAAGTTGCTGCTGTACTTTGATGACTGTATGTAAATGACCTCTGTTATGATTGACTAACCTCTGATGCATTGTTAATTTAGTATTATTTATATAACGTTATTAACGTAATTGTTAATGATTTTGAATTAAATTTAATTCTTATATTTTCAGTTTTCATTTTAATTTGAGTTTTAGTCATTTTGTTTTAATGTGCTTTTCTCGTTTTTATTAGTTTTTATCATTTTTAGATGATTTATTAATTGTAGTCATAGTTAGTACAGTAGTGTTAAATTCTGGTATTTAGTATTAGTAATTTTAGCACATCAACTTAAACTTATTATATTTCAGTTAGTTGCCAATGCAACATTTATATTTATTTATTTATTTATTTTTTTTAGGTTTTCAAGGAAGCTATATATATAATTTTACACGAGCTTTATTTCAATCAGCTAAAACTATTTTTAATACTAAAACGTAATAAATTGTTTGAGTAAACTAGAGAGGAAGTTTTGGTCACACACTATTTTAAGGTCAAATTCCTGCTATAAACAAGCCATTAACTACAACTTTTGCTTCAAACTCCTAATTTGCTGCTTATTAATAGTCAGTAAGATAGTTGTTTAGGTATTGGGTAGAATAATAAACAGCCAATATGTTAATAATAGGCATGCTAATAAGCAACTAGTTATTAGTGAGAAATGGTCACTGTACTAAAGTGTTACCAAAGTCTGGAATTGTCTTGAGAGAGCAAATTTTGTTTTTAATGTTACCATTTAACTTGTCTGTTGCATCATGTGTCTGTCATAATACCATCTTTCCTTCCCTCCTAATTTTCTGTTTTGTTTCAGATAATCTATGCTGCTTATTAAAAAAAAGCATATTAAAAAAAAACATTGCAAAACAGATTTTAATGTCTAGTTTTCCCCTGCAGTGCCAACAAAGATGAAACACTTGACGGCGAACAGAAGATTACTGAGAGAGAGCAGTTAGAATCCACCAATCAAGAGCCAGAGATGGTATGATTGACAGCCCGCTTGCCCTATCAGAAGAGATTTTAAAGGTGGAGCTCATCATTCAGTCTCTAACATGAAATTATTTCTCTCAGGAGGCCAGTGACCGTGAGGAAGGGGATGGAGAGGAAGATGAGGAGGAAGTTGAAGAAGAGGAAATGGATGCTGAGGAGAGCTCTGATGAGTCTGACTCCGACCTGGATGAGAAGGGTACTGATGTTTACTGTGAAATAATAACTATACCTTCATATGATTTATATTAAACGACTGCTTTTGTGAGACTTAAACTAGTACTAAAGCAATATGATGAGAATTATCATTAATTCTCATTAAAACATGATTTTAGGAAGCCAGATCTATTTATTTTTAAGTAATGAAGTACAAGAGAGTTTTGCTATTTTGCAAATATACAATAAAGCACATATATAATGTATAGTACTCCAATTCCAAATTAAAACTGTTGAATGTCTTTTTGTAAACATAATTTTAAAGTGTTTTTATTGTTTTGGCATTGATTAGAGGACTTCCAGGCAGATCTGGCCAACATCACGTGTGAGATCGCCATCAAGCAGAAGCTGATCGATGAGCTTGAGAACAGTCAGAGACGTCTGCACACGCTCAAACAACAGTATGAGCAGAAACTCATGATGCTGCAGTGCAAAATCAAAGACACGCAGCTGGAGCGAGACCGTGTGCTGCACAACATGGGTAAGGACACACTATCGCTATATGATTTCATATGTAATTTTTGTCTTTCAGTTCTGAAAGTATGAAAGTGTTTCTTTGGGCATGCAATGATGAATAATACACAATGAGGCCAGAAACATTCATAAATAGGGTCAGTTTTTATTTCGTGATAAAATATGAAGAAATAAGTTATTAAATCCATTCAGTACATTCAGTACTCCTAACGTAGATCAGGTTTGAGTCTGGCCTGTCGTTTACCCTGATAAAAGAAATTCTGTTCTGTTTCATGTCTTTGTTTATTTGTTTGTTTTGTTTTGTTTTGTATTGTTTTTATGTTATGTTTTATTTGTTTTGTTATGTTATGTTTTGTGTTTTTTTATTTTGTTTTGTTGTTTTGTTTTTTATGTTTTGTTGTGTTATGTTTTGTTTTATGTTTTGTGTCTTGTTTTATGTTCTGATGTGTTATATTTTGTGTTTTGTTTTGTGTCTTTTGTTTTGTTTTTTTGTGTCTTTTTTTGTTATGTTTTGTGTCTTGTTTTTTGTTTTGTTATGTTTTGTGTTTTTTTTGTTTTGTTTTGTTGTGTTATGTTTTGTGTTTTTTGTTTGTTTTGTTTTGTTTTATATTTTGTGTCTTGTTTTGTTATGTTTTGATGTGTTATATTTTGTTTTGTTTTGTGTCTTTTGTTTTGTTGTTTTTTATTTTTTGTGTCTTGTTTTGTTTTGTTATGTTTTGTGTTTTTGTTTTGTTATGTTTTGTGTTTTTTTTTTGTTTTGTTTTGTTTTATATTTTGTGTCTTTTTTTGTTATGTTTTGATGTGTTATATTTTGTGTTTTTTTTTTTGTTGTTGTTTTGTTTTGTTTTGTTGTGGTATGTTTTGTTTTGTTTTGTTTTGTTTTAGGTTCTGTGGAGTCATGCTCTGAGGACAAGACCAAACGGATAAAAGCAGAATATGAGAAGAAACTCAGTGTCATGAACAAAGAGCTCCACAAACTACAGGCGGCTCAGAAGGAACATGCTCGTCTACTGAAGAACCAATCACAGTACGAAAAACAACTGAAGAAACTACAGCTGGATCTGGCGGAAATGAAGAAAACCAAAGTGAGAGTCACCATGGAGACTGAATGGCTGTGCACTGAATCACTGAAACATGCTGAATCACCATTACAACATAAAATATTTGATTATCAACAGCGCCTCCTAGTGGTCACCAGACGCAGCACTCCTACTCCAACATACTGCAAAAATAAATTAAGAATGGGCTCTTTTTCACAAAATCTCCAATAAATTGTTTATAGATTACTATAAAACATAAACATTGACATCAAAAACTGCATTTATTTCTTATATAATATAGTGCATTATAACCACGCAATAGTACTGCAATGTTATAAACGTTTTAGATATATAAATAGGTGAAATTAAATTACATTTTGTGAATGTTTTTATACTGGTAAGTCTAGATTCCAGATGTAATATCAGCATCAGAATTATTACCTTTCATGAAAATGCACAAAAAATGAATATATTAAATATATCAACTAAAATTAGGACCAAGTCAAAATCAAATTGATTACATGATAGGCCAGTTATGAAATTGAATTAATCACCGTTAATCACATAATTAATTTTCTCACATAATAACCCAAATTAAGATAATTCTAAGACTTTAACTATGAAATTAATTGAATTTCATACTATTGTACTCTTCTTCTTACATGTTGTATCAGTAGAATAGTAGCTATTCTAAACAGGTCCATACTCAAATAGTACTCGACTTGAATAGTAACAATAGTCCACACTCTGATCTGTCTAATTAATTTGTATGGCCTGAATCCTACAGTTAATCCAGCATTGAAATGAGCTGACTGTTGCTATGGTGGCTGTTGTTAGGTGCGTCTGATGAAGCAGATGAAGGAGCAGCAGGAGAAGAGCAGGATGGCCGAATCCCACAGGAACCGAGAGATCGCCACACTCAAGAAGGACCAGCGTAAACAGGAGGTGCATGATGGGAGAGTAACACTAATGCAGCATGAAAAAGCCAACTGACAGTGAAATACATTCAGTGTGCTGTGTGTTTTTCTCTGTGTACAGCATCAGCTAAAACTGCTTGAAGCTCAAAAGAGACAACAGGAACTGATCCTGCGCAGGAAGACCGAGGAGGTGAAATATTCCCCTACTGCACCTCCAAAGTGTGACACATTGATATGTTTTTAATCATACAGTAATATTTATCAATTTAAAATATTCTATTAAGGTTATACATTTCTTTAAACATGCAAATACCCTGAAGATAAATGTCACTTGCATTGATATTTTTGTTATATAATGCACTTATGCACTTAAAAATAGTTTTTGGTAACTGAAATAAAGATGAATTACAATAATATATAAACATTTGATGAAAACTTCAATAAAAAAAATAAATAAAAAAAATGAAAATTATAAATGTTGCCCTGGCAAGTAACTGAAATAAAATAAGTTAAATTACTAAAATTGCTAAAAACTTAAAAAAATAAATAAATAAATACATTAAAAAAAGCGCATACCATAACATAAAATTACTAAAACTTAAATTAAAACTAAAAATATTAAAATAAAAGCTAATTCAAAATATTAATTAATATTATAGTATTATATGAATAATGCTAAAATAACACTGATGCACATATACACTATAATACAGTTAATACAGTTGCTTGGCAACTAACTGAAAAAAAGGTATAATTTAAATGATCAAAAATGATCAAAAACTAAAACTGAAATAGATATAAATTAAAATAAATATAAATTAAAGCTAAATAGAAATATAAAAAACACATGTAAATGACAAAACATATAACAAAATTACTAAAATTATCATTAAAAATAAAAATATACAAATAAAAGCTAATTCAAAATAATTTTTTTAATACTAAAACACGAGTGCCCAAATACTTTTTTGGAGCCACTAAGTTGTATATTTATTATGTAAATACTTTCATATAATAAATTTGAACATTATAAAGACTTACTACTGTATAATTTAAAAATTACTTTATAAATATTGATCTTTCAATTTGGGTATTTAGATATATTTAATGTATTATGATAGTCAATTTTCTTAATCTCTCAGTTCATTTTGGCAAGTTAGAAAAGGCTAAACTGCATTTTTCCAAAGTTTCCTGTAGTGATTACTGCTGTGTCTTTCAGGTGACCGCTCTGAGGAGACAGGTGCGACCCATATCAGGAAAGACCACACGGAAGGTGAACCTGCCTGAGGCAAGCCAGGACCTCTTTCACAGACCACCTGCAGGTCGCTCATACTGGGCCTCAGGAGCACCTAATGGAGCCAGGTACATTATACAGGCTTCATGTGCATTAATCTGTGTACAGGACATGACGTCATCCTGCAGTGATGGACATCTGTTTGCTTTAGATTGTACTATCGCAGGCCGGTTGGGGTGTACTTTACCAGAGTGGCTCGCGGGAAATGGCAGAGTCTGGAACGCCGTATCTCAGATATTATCATGCAGCGCATGACCATTTCCAACATGGAGACTGACATGAATCGCCTTCTAAAGGTATGAATCAACCTGTTATCATGAAAAACACCTACTTTACAATGTTAAATCTGCCTTAATGTCAATTTAATTGTGAGATAAACAGTGTTGGGGAAAGTTACTTTTAAAAGTAATGCATTATAATATTGCGTTACTTCATAAAAAGTAACTAATTGCATTACTTAGTTACTTTTTATGGAAAGTAATGCATTGTGTTACTTTTGCGTTAACTCAGCTATTTCATTGTAAACGTAAAAGTAATGTGTTACTTTACTAGTTACATAAAAAGTAATCTGATTACATAACTTGTTACTTGTAGTGCGTTACCCCAACTCTGGAGATAACATTTCCTAAAATAAAATAATATATATAAGGCTATACAAAATTGTTTAGGTTCTCGTCATTTGAAATCCCTTTCACAGCAACGTGAAGAGCTGACGCATCGGCGGGATAAGATCAGCAGAAAGAGGGAGAGACTGCTGGCAGAAGAACCAGAGGTAGAAAAACACGTTCAGTCTCTGAATGAGGAGCTGGAGTCTCTGCTTGCCAACATCGACTACATCAACGACAGCATCTCTGACTGCCAGGCCAACATCATGCAGATGGAGGAAGCCAAGGTGAAGCAACTCTCAGTCAGTTACATATGTATATAATACATCCATGTATATTTATATAAATTTACTTTTATGATTAATTTAATGTTAAATGTCATATTTAAAAGTGCTAAACTGAGTGATAATTGTCTGTTGTAATGTTTAATATGAAAATAAAGGTAATTTGGTTATATTAGATGTGTCTTTTGTAAGATGTAACCATCATATTTTGCACACTTTACCACATATAAACAAGAGCTGTGTGATATGGACAAAAACAATGCAATGCAATAATGCAATTTTGATTTTGATCACAATGTTGACAAAATATTTCTTTACACACACACACACACACACACACACACTTTACATTTATAAATGCTTCATTCATAAATGCAGTGTTCTGTTTGACCACAAATCTGAAGGAGCTGTGTAGTATTTCACTTGTTTTATGAACCCATTTTTTTTTGGATAGAAGTGAAATTTCACAATTTTTAATTCCAGTTTCGATACCACAGCAAAAACTACTGGCCTAACTAATATAAAGTTTAAACATTATTAAAGAGAAAATATTTAGTAAAATAAGAACAATTAAACAAACAAATCTGATTTTAATCAATAAAACTACTTAGTTGTGTATTTTTTTAATTAAACCACTGTACATTTTCTTTAAAACTCTGCATTTACACTATACGCTTGGCAAAACAACCAAAGGTAGACGTACTGACTTGGAAACAGGGTTGCCAGGTCTGCAAAACAAGACTAGCCTAATCGTTAATCAAAACTAGCCCAGTTGTGTTTTTTTCTGTGGTTTTCCTCTCCGTCTGGAATCCACTCCATCAAACAGCAGTGTAAAAGTAGCCCAATTCCGTGGGAAAACCATGGACTTGACAACACTGCCCAGGAAAGCGTCCACCTGAGTTTACCTCATTCGCCTTCTTCGCTTTTTCAATGATGTACGACTCGCATTGACAGGAGAATATCCGATCTGTCTGCTTACATGGCAGATGCAAATGCACACGTATCCAAATCATATCAGATTTATTTACACATATGAATGACACCTGAAACTGATCTGAGAATATCGGAATGCATGTGTTGTTTTTTTCTTACACATTTGTGGGTCATGTCCGATCTGTGCCACATGCAAGGAAAAATTGCAATTGGGTCACCATGTAAATGCTGCCTAAATCAAACCAGTGAAGTTAGTCTAAATGGAGTTTCAATGAATTATATTGAGGACGTACTGTTGTTGTTTATATGTAGGAGGAGGGTGATGCTGTTGATGTATCAGCTGTGGTTGGTTCCTGCACTTTGACTGAAGCTCGATTCCTACTGGACCATTTTATGTCCATGGCCATTAACAAGGTATCCAATAACTAAACTTCTATCTTGCTTTGGCCTTCTCATATATTTTCATTTATTTTTCAAACATTAGCACATTTGGCATTCATACTGATTGTGTGCTTTCAGGGTCTGCAGGCTGCTCAGAAGGAATCTCAGATAAAGGTGTTGGAGGGGCGACTCAAGCAAACTGAGATCAACAGTGCTACTCAAAACCAGCTTCTCTTCCACATGCTGAAAGAGAAGGCAGAGTTTAACCCGGAACTGGATGCGTTGTTGGGGAACGCTCTGCAAGGTAGGGACACTCTTCCTGGGGCTTTTCCTTTAGCTCTTTGACCCCGGGCCCTAGGAATTACACAGAGACCCCAACTGTACTGCTCAGCCCTGCTAGCATGCCAGAATGCTCAGACTCTGCTTTTCTGGGGATGGTGCCAGTGCCAAATCTGAAAGTGGGCTATGCTTTTCCATGCAAAATAAAATATTTGGTGCACAAATCCTGTTTCCAAACCAGCCTGAAATCTTGCTGGTCTGGATCAATTGGTCATTGGAAGACGAGCCCTGCCCAAGCCTCCGCTCCTGCTCCTGCGCCAGCCCCAGTAGAAAAGCAGTAATAGTGCCCCGTTTTGCCAGTCATAAGAAACCCAGGACTTCTTTGTGATTCTGCAAAAACTCACAAATTCATCTGTAGACTCTAGGGCAGGAAAAGCCAACCCTGTACCTGGAGGGCTTCCATCCTGCAGAGTTCAGATCCAATCCTAGTCAAACGTACCTGAACCAGTCAAGTCAAGTCACCTTTATTTATATAGTAGGGGTGGAACGATACATGTATTCGTACTGAACCGTCATGGTACGGACATCTCGGTTCGGTGCATGAGGCCTTACAACGAATACAGGCAATTCACCCTCAATCCAGAAGGGGCGCCCGCAGTAATGCAACGCTGTTTGATAACCGCCAGCAGAAGAACAGCGAATGCCATGAGCTGCGCACATGAAAACAAAGCCCCCTAGACAGTGAACATGTGCTGATTCTGAATGCGTCTCTCACACAGACTGACAAAGGAGTATACTTTAAAGGCTTGCGCACTCAACTGTTTGCGAAATGGAGCTTTGTGCTTGTGTATCCTACCTCTCTCATTCGGCACAAATCCAAATATTCCATAATATTTCCATATTTGCGATGTAACGTATCTGAATGCTAAACTATTATTTATTATGTAAATGATAGGCTTTGTACTTCAGTCGCGTTCCAACGGTGACACAGAGGCGGGCGTGCTGATGTTTGGTTCGCTGTATTTTATTTTGATAAAGTACCAACTGCGCTGTCAATTTAGCAATGCTGGAACTGATGTGTTTTCTCTGTGTGTGTGTGTATGTGTGTGTGTGTGTGTGTGTGTGCTCCGGCGCGATCACTTCAACTGTTTCTTTATACCAGCAGAATCAACTTTTAACACTTATTGTCTTATTAATAATGCATCACTGTATAAACTGAAACTCAGCATATATAGGCTACGTTACGTGTCGCACTGTTTTTTTCCCCTTGTTTATCTGTAAACTAAATCAAATATATTTCAGGAATTTATTCCTTGTATGTATATATGTACTGCAGATTTTATATAACATAATGTAATAATATTTAGTATTTTCACATCTAGGTGGAAAAAAATTGTAATTTGTACTACTGTCTGTTCAAAATAAATGAAAAGAAACCGAGCATAGTAGATTTGTTTTTTTTTGTTTTTTTTTCCTGTTGTACCGAAATCGTATCAAACCGTGACCCCCGAACCGAGGTACGTACCGAACCATGACATCTGTGTACCATTCTACCCCTATTATTTAGAGCTTTATACAATACAGATTGTGTCAAGGCAGCTTTACAGTGTCAAAAAAGAAAATAGTTTGTCAATAATCCAAGAGGATTAAACAGTCAATTTTCCACCTAAAGTCAATTCATTGATGATTCATTGATGTCATCATCTAGTTCAGCTCTCTTCCAGTAGTGTCTGTGCAATCAGTCAAGTGTCCGAAGCAAGCCAAAAGCGACAGTGGCAAGGAACCAAAACTCCATCAGTAACAGAAATAGAGAAAAAACCTTGGGACAAACCAGGCTCAGTTGGGGGACAAGTTCTCCTTTGGCCAGATGAAACCTGCATGGCGTGGTTTAATTCCAGGCGGCAACACAGGTCAGATTAAGCAGAGGACTTGTCTGGTTTCCCATAGTCTTTTCCCGATGGCCGTCTATTTGACGTGGTCTTCGCAGGGGATCTGTCTCTGGGGCGCATCTAGTTGGCATGGTCTCCACTGACATTCAGTGCTGTAGAGGTCGTCTCTAGGTACCAGCTAATTAGGGTCTTCAGGATTACTTGAAAATAACAAGCATGTGCGTTGGAGCAGGTTTGGAACTGATGTCTGCCAGAAGTTAGTCCTCCAAGGAGCGGTATTGGCTACCCCTGGTCTAGGAGTTTCACTGACAAGTCGATTAGTTCTGCCACTAGTTGATGTGTTGAGTCTGTGTTGACTAGTCATGGAGTTGTTTAAGCCAATAATTCTTGCTATTCTTGGGAGCATTTGGAATTGGTCTTGACTCAAACTCGACCCTCCAGTTGTCTCGGTCTTGACTTGCACTCAACCTACTCAGGTCTCTGGACTTGAACTCAAATGAGCTGGTCTAAACTACAACACTGAACTCTATGGTGTGTTTACTTTGTGGACTCAGCATCAGCATAAAGTCTGGTTCACATTGCAGCTTATATTGCCCAAGAACCACCTGTTTAGACAGAATGAGATCGTCTGAACCGCAGGTGCTCCTGGGGACCTACCATCCATTTATTTCCAACCTGCTTCAGCACACCTGGCCTGTGACTTTTCAAGTGATCCTGAAGACCTTGATAAGATGGTTCAGGTGTGTTTTATTAGGGTTGGAGCTGGACTCTGCAGGACAGTGGGTCCCCAGGAGCAGGGTTGAAGACTTATGGTCTGAACCACATGTCTGACCAGAGTTCCTTTTTTGACATCTTAAATCAGCGTCCTGCAGAGTTTGCCTAAAACCTGCTCAAACACATCTGCCTGAAAGGTTCTAGCAGAGGTCCTGAAGACCTTTATTAGCTATTTTAGGTGTTTTATTGGGGTTGGAGCTAAACTCTGCAGGACATGTCCCTCTAGGAGCAAGATTGCACACCCCTGCCTTAAATGATACCACAATAATGGACCTACATGCAACACAGTGGTAGCTCAATCAAATAACAATGAATAATTCCCCATGAAAGGTTGTAATGACCAAGCAAATTAGTGGAAAAGTAGTACTACTTTTTCACTTACATATCTGTTCTTTGATTTCACAGTTTTGTGCTTATATACTTTAAGCAAACTCTTTCAAATAATGGAAGCAAACTTTGGAAAAATAATTCCTCCTTGCAAGCACTCACTGTAGCAGCCAACATGCTTGGGAAACTGTTTGACTGTGGACTGATAAAAACTATTACACCCTTTTACTGCCAGAAGTTACTTACTGTAGCACCCAACCAATCAGATTGGATCTGCCCTTTTAAATTATCCAGGCCTGGAAAAGTATTAAAAAGTCATAGATATGTGTTGGTTAAAAGGAGTGGGAAGCCCTGACATTTTTTTTTTTCCATATTCACATTGTATTGTGGTACAGGGTTAGGGTATGAATTAGGGCTGGGCGATATGGCCAAAAAAATTATCACAATAATATTTGACATATCAAACGAAATCGTTAATTATCATGATAAATGTAAAATCTTTATTACCTCATTTTTACATGGCGAAATGTAATTATTCTGACTGTTTGAGTTACACTGAAATTAACCACTGGTCTTAATAGTCTAAATACATTTAGTACAAATGCAAAAACACTATAGCTTAATTACATAAAATACTGTAATTATAATCCATTACTCTTTAATACATTTAATTCATGTCTACATTAATAATATCATAAAATTTCTTATGATAGTCCCACATTTCTGCCACAATACCATGGTTCAGTTAGTGTTACTACAGTAAATCCATAGTCAATAATGGCGATTTGTAAACTGAAAAGACTTCTGACTTTTCGTTGCGCACAGTGTTTCTCCTGTTTGTCAGTGCTGTTTCATCCGGCTTTAAGCTAGTTTAAATAACCGAATCGTATGTGTTCTTCGCTTAATTTAACACTGGACTTCACACTGGATTTTACAGCACTGTTTAGTGTTCGCGTGACCGAGACTCATCAATGAGTAAACGCATCTGCTCTAGAAAACTCATGCTGCATTGTCGTTTGAACTCGGGCAGTCGGGCAGATAAACGTTCCGTGTGGCACGGCTTAAAAGAGTTGTGCTGTTTTGTTCCGATTTTGCCGCATAAACATTATATCTTAACATTTATCAAACTCTTGTTATCATTTTATAGAGGAAAATTATATCGCGATAATTAAGTTGGCTTGAGAAAGCCAACTTACTGAAATCCTATTTAAACTTCTTATTATTATTCTTCTGAGACTAAAATTATCAACTCTAACTCCTCCTAGAGCTTTAACTCTACAGACTCCAAACTCAGCCCAGATCTTCAGACTGATCTGAAGTTAGTTGCTATATCTTTTCTAACTGATCGGACTTACGGTTTTCATAAAAATGAAGATTAAAAATCATAAAAATCCCATAGACTTGCATTGACGGAATGTTCAGATGGGCCAAGACAATTCAAACTCCAACTGTCAAAAATTCAAATCTAAACACACTGAAGCCCATTAGACTCGATCAGACTGCCCTTCTATGTACTATTTCTAACCCATTCAAACTCATTCAAACTCATCTATCTAATATTTCTTATCTATCTATCTATCTATCTACAATCTGACTATATCTATCTATCTATTTATCTATCTATATATCTATCTATCTATCTATCTATAATCTATGTCTTTCTATCTATCTATCT
The DNA here is from genome assembly GCA_039654775.1 of Spinibarbus caldwelli. Classification (NCBI taxonomy): domain Eukaryota; kingdom Metazoa; phylum Chordata; class Actinopteri; order Cypriniformes; family Cyprinidae; genus Spinibarbus; species Spinibarbus caldwelli. The sequence goes on along the minus strand of CM077265.1, from coordinate 22,571,271 downwards.
ATCTATCTATCTATCTATCTATTTATCTATCTATCTATCTATAATCTATGTCTTTCTATCTATCTATCTATCTATCTATCTGCTAGCAACATGCTAGTAACTTGCTAATCATGATAGTAACATGCTAATCATGCTAGTAACATGCTAGTAACTTGCTAGTCATGCTAACAACATGCTAGTCATCCTAGAAACATGCTAACAACATGCTAATCATTCTAGAAACATGCTAGTAACTTGCTAATCATGCTAACAACATGCTAGTAACATGCTAATCATGCCAAAAATGTGCTAGCAACATGCTAGTAACTTGCTAATCATGTTAACAACATGCAAATCATACTAGAAACATGCTAACAACATGCTAATCATCCTAGAAACATGCTAGTAACTTGCTGATCATGCTAGAAATGTGCTAGCAACATGCTAGTAACATGCTAATCATGCTTTTAACATACTAGTAACTTGCTAATCATGTTAACAACATGCTAGTAACACCCTAGCAACCACACGGGGTACCATAGCAACCGCATAGCAACACCTTAGCAACCACCCCAAGTACCCTAGTAACCGCATAACAATACCATAGCAACCGCATAGCAACACCTTAGCAACCACTCAGAGTACCCTAGCAACTCCCTAGCAACCATCCCAGGAACCCTATCAACCCCATAGCAACAACCTAGCAACCACCCTGGACACCCTAGAAACCGCATAGCAACACCTTAGCAACCACCCTGAGTACCATAGAAACCACATAGCAACATCTTAGCAACCACCCTGAGTACCATAGCAACTGCATAGCAACACCCTAGCAACCACCCCAGGTACCCTAGCAACCGCATAACAACACCCTAGCAACCGACCTGGGTACCTTAGCAACCGCATAGCTACACCCTAGCAACCACCCCAAGTACCCTAGCAACCTCATAGCAACACCCTAGCAACAATCCAGAGTACCTTAGCTACCACATAGCAACATCCTAGCAACCACCTACCATCTATCTACCTATCATCTGACTCTATCTATCTGTCTATCTATCATCTGACTAATTCTATCTATCTATCTATCTATCTATCTATCTATCTATCTATCAATCAAAGTTTAAGCTTTTAAAACTGTGGTAAACTTCAAACTAATTCAGACTGAAAACCGTCAAACTTAAAACTTCTTAAACTTTACAAACTTAAACTTTTTAAACTTTTCAAACTTTTTAAAACTTTCTGTTCCGGCTTTCTCAAGCCAACTTAAAGTTTGTCTCGACAAACTTTTTTATCTAGTTATCATTATTGTTTTATCGCCCAGCCCTAGTATGAATCCCTTCATACCATATGTCTTCATTTCTGATCTTTTACTAAGCATTATATTAGGCCTCTCCAGTTTGTTGGTTTATATTTCTTTTCTTTGTGTTACATTTGTTTTTGTTTTGATCTGGGGGAATGTATTTTTGATTTCTTTGTTGCCTTTTTTCTGTTCCCCTGTTGGCCGATTTGAAACAGAACTAGGTAACATGCCCTTGGGTGAGTACCAGTAGCCACACTCTCTCTGTAATGAGTGCATGGGTCTACTTCTTCGGACTAACCACAGGCTAGCGGTCCCGTACGCAGGTGCATGAGGCTTCTGTTCATCTGTCCACACCTCCTCTACCGGTTCTTACCATATTAAAACATCAATCCCCAGCTAGCAACATGCTACTTATTAGTATTAGCATACATCAAAGTCCAGCAGCAGGAAAACAAGCGACTCCTCTAGACCATGTACGACTAACTTGTTCCCTCCTTTTTGAACGATTTACCATTTGTGTTCCCTCATTCCTCTTCTCCACAACTTTTTTGCTCTAACTTTGTTGATAGCCTCTTTCTGGTCACAGCTGATATCAGAAGCCGGTTTGGATCAGCGTTTCACAGCAACTAAAGAAACTAGCATGGTAGCACTGTGCTTAATTTATCCTCATTTGCTTTTTTTTACTACCACACTCTTGAAAGCCTCTTTTAAACATCACAGATAACAGTGCCGGCGTGATTTTGCCTTAATTTTTGCAAGTCCTTCCAAGAAATTCTTCTGGTGTAAATTAGATGGACATTTGTGGCTCTTTGAATATCCACTGTCTTATTTCTTTTTCTTCATTAGAAAATGGAGATGACAGTAGTAGCGACGAATCGACCCCAAGTCCTGCAGTGGAAGGAAGGTAAGTTCATCTGCTAATGACAAATGTGTTTGTTTTCATTACTGTACCTTCAATGAATGAGTCAATGTCTCTTCCCATAATTCAGCACCTTGGCCTCAGATCTCATGAAGTTATGTGGCGAGACTAAATCTAGGACTAAGGTATGGGAGAAATTACCTTAATTTTACTTTATTCAAAGCTAAGAGATTTTAAGTGCAAACCATTCAAAGGGTGATCCATGTGCTAAGATCAATGTGACCTTAATCGAGACATCTATTCTTATTTGGACTGAACCTAATAAGTAACTTTGGATGAAGATTTTGCTAAATGACAACCAATTCCTGTTCCTTACTTAACTAACCACAACCGTTTGTTTTGCACTAATTGCAAAGGCCCGAAGAAGGACCACTACTCAGATGGAGTTACTCTATGTAAACAACTGTGACTCTGGCACCGAGACACCAACAAGAGACTTCTCTGTCCCTCTACACCCAATGGCTGAGACATCCGAGGGAGCTGGAGACCTGGAGTCGGCTGGAAATACAGTCAGAGATCGGGACTACATGCTCTCTACTGCTGGCTTATCCTCTAGAATGGGTAGCATGTAAGTATATAGTAATCTCAAACCTTGCTAACTAAAAGCTTAGCGCTTACTAACTGCTCCACCTCACGTCATGCATGAACTAACTACTCCTGTTTTATGTTTACTTTACAATGTGTTTTTCTTTCACTAAATGTTGTGCCTTTTTAGGACTGATCTCATCTGGTCACTTATAGTTTACAGTAGCTGACAGTTCAGATAACTTCATCAAAGGTCTTCTCTAATATAGATTTTTATTCACTTGACTTTCATTACTGTACCACATGTTCTGAGTGACTAACAACACTAAATAACAAAACTTTGTTTTGTTCTGATTAACTTATTTGGCCACATAATCTATTTGTCAAAAAATCTTTTGGACCAAACTATTTTATTATAATAACTTCTATTTCTCTTGAAACTTGGACTACCGAGCTATCTAGATAACAATAGCATGGGGACTACTTATCTAACGGGAAGAGCTATACACTTCCGGTAACCATTTTTGTCAGTCTGTTTACCACAAATTTATATCAAATAAACAGTGTTTACAAGGGAGTGTGGTCAAGAATAACACAACTGTGATGATCTACAGCAACAGACTGAGAAAGGTTGTATTAAGTGAATGACAGTTGGACGTGTGTTTGAAATCTAAATAGAAATGTCTGACAAGCATTCCATTTGAAGTTACTTGTAAGTTTTTTTTTTTTTTTTTTTTCCCGTTTACAAAGTTGAAATAACATGAATAATCACGTTTCACTTGAAAATTTTGATAAATTTTCAGGTTTGCCCTAACAGTTTGCCAGTAGAGGCCGATATTTTCAAAATATCTGTTTTTGCAGTAGTTGTGGATATTTTCCAAATATCTGTTTGCCAGTAGAGGCCGATATTTTCAAAATATCTGTTTGCCAGTAGTTGTGGATATTTTCAAAATATCTGTTTGCCAGTAGAGGCCGATATTTACAAAATATCCGTTTGCCAGTAGTTGTGAATATTTTCAAAATATCTGTTTTTGCAGTAGTTGTGGATATTTTCAAAATATCTGTTTGCTAGTAGAAGTGGATATTTTCAAAATATCTGTTTGCTAGTAGTTGTGGATATTTTCCAAATATCTGTTTGCCAGTAGTTGTGGATATTTTCAAAATATCTGTTTGCCAGTAGAAGTGGATATTTTCAAAATATCTGTTTGCTAGTAGAAGTGGATATTTTCAAAATATCTGTTTGCCAGTAGAAGTGGATATTTTCAAAATATCTGTTTGCTAGTAGAAGTGGATATTTTCAAAATATCTGTTTGCTAGTAGTTGTGGATATTTTCCAAATATCTGTTTGCCAGTAGTTGTGGATATTTTCAAAATATCTGTTTGCCAGTAGAGGCCGATATTTACAAAATATCCGTTTGCCAGTAGTTGTGAATATTTTCAAAATATCCGTTTGCCAGTAGTTGTGAATATTTTCAAAATATCCGTTTGCCAGTAGTTGTGAATATTTTCAAAATATCTGTTTGCCAGTAGTTGTGGATATTTGAAAATATCTGTTTGTCAGTACAGGCGGACATTTTCAAAATATCTGTTTGCCAGTAGTTGTGAATATTTTCAAAATATCTGTTTGCCAGTAGTTGTGGATATTTGAAAATATCTGTTTGTCAGTACAGGCGGACATTTTCAAAATATCTGTTTGTCAGTAGAGGCGGATATTTTCAAAATATTTGTTTACAAGTAGTTGTGGCTATTTTCAAAATATCTGTTAGCCAGTAGTTGTGGAATTTTTTCAAAATATCCGTTTGTCAGTAGAGGCGGATATTTTCAAAATATTTGTTTACCAGTAGTTGTGGAAATTTTCAAAATATCTGTTTGCTAGTAGTGGTGGATATTTCAAAATAACCTTTTGCCAGTAGTTGCAGATGTTTGTTAAACAACTATTTGCCAGTAGTACCAGAAATCTTTGAATTTGCCAGTAGTGTCAGATATTTCGGTGAGTCACCCCAGAATTGTTTGCCAGTAGGTTTGCATTGTTGCCAAGAGTTTGTTGCAAGTAACACTGAAGTGCTGCAAACATATTTGCAGTAGTAATTGTTAAACCCACCTCCTGAGTTTAATCAGCATTTTTAGTTTTAAAGAATAGGCAATGTTAGGTTATTTGTGTCTGTTATTATGCATGCTGCCCATCTTATGTTTGTCTTTTTTTTATGTTTATTTTTTTGTTTTTTTTCAGTACTTGTGTTTTATTTTATGTTTCTGTCTTTCACGTTGCAAATGGATCTTAAAGTAGCAGCTCTGGCAACAGACTTCCAACAGGTGGGCAAAAGAGAGTACCGGAACCATCCCCTCTGTCTCGCAGGAAGACTTATGACAAGGGACAAGCCCTGGCTGACAAGGCCAAAGCCAAAGAGATCACACAGTAAGAGCTAGCACCCCCCAGTGGCAGAAAGTTACTACTGCAATTTTTGGAGGTTCTTGGTCTCTGCCTGTTTGTGCTGGTTTTTATGATCTTCTTTGAAAAGGAATACTGCAAACAGGATACGTATGTAGAAAGTTTGGCATAGAAGATTTAAAAAAATCAGGTTTTGAAGAAGCATGTTCTCTCACTCTTAACCTAACATGTCAAACAAAAGCCACTTTACATTGACTGCAATAATCACACTACTGGCTTTATTAAGAATGAGAAGAATGAGAATTAATCACATATTGCGTACAACTCAGAAGGGGGTCAAAACTCCAATTTAGACAAATGATTGTTTTCAGTAATTCAGAAAATGGTATTTACATGACATTTTCTAATTCAAAGTATTGTCAATAGACGTGTTATTAGCAGTCCAGGTAAAAAGTGGCCACAAAATGCCAAATTGGCTTTGCTTTGAAAGTACAGTAGTTATAGATTTTGCCCTGCAGAACTTTTCGCATGGTAGTCAATGAACAGTAGTCTAAAATAACTGTCCTTGCAAAATTAAATGTCTCTAAGGGGGTGACCAGGCCAATGTGTTTTCCAACACATGACGGCAACTAAAATCCTTTTATTGACCTGGAAAGTAATATACCAGTTCAGTTATAATATTTGTTTTCTCTAGAACTTACATAACACAGTGTAAACTGAGATCAAGAGAAGTTTTTGTCTTACAAATGTTGACTACTCTGATTATTTGCATCTGAAGTGTTTTTGGTTTTTAATTTGCATTTAAATCAGATTTTTCTGATATGTTAATTGAATAACAGATTTCTCTGTGTGCAGGTGTTTGTGAATATGTGAATGTGCATGTATTTAAAGTGTTTTTAGTGGCTATGAGAGCAGCCTAGAGTCAGTCCTGCCCTGTGGGCAGGGCCCAACATAATGTCTCCATGCATCTGACAAGACAGTATCAGTATATCCCAGTCCACAGGACCAAAGGAGGCAAAGTTAACACCATCATCTGTTCTGGTTTAAAATTTGGGAATGTGTATTTAAACTGCTTTTAAATATATTTTTTATACTGACAGAAAATAGGGTGATTATTAAATTGCCAAATTATGTAATAACGTACACAATTAATATATTTTTGTAATATATATAATACAATATACATGAATGTGACTATAAATGAGAGTGTTTGAGTTTATGTTTAAACTTTGATTTGCTTCAGTCTTTCCCTTTTCTTTTCTCAAACACAAGGGATTTTACAAGCCTCTCCACTCTTTCTTTTTGTTTTTCTATTTGGTTTTGCATCAGACATGTTTATTTCATTGCATGTGGATGAATTTCTGGACAGCATTCATTGGCATGCATGCCCTATCATACTTTGTTTCACGAACTATTTTTGAAAAATCATACAGTGCCATAAAATGATTTGCCTTTTAATTGTTAATTGTTTATAAACATTAAGCTTAGATGATGTTAGATATGGCCACAGTTTATTGAACATTTTTCTGGTATTTTGTTAAAAAATCTTGGATGAGATGCTGCTTGGAAATGGACACTTTTGGAAATATTTACCACCACTCAGGTCTTTTTCAAATTATATGAACTATATAGATAAATATACAGTTAAGAGGGAATCTGGAAAGTATTTTTATGGCACTGTTTGCTGCAATGTGTGGATAGAAGACAATGTCTCGATACACAAAATTTAATGGGAGAAATCTACTGATTGTTGATTTTTTTGATATACGTCAGAGGTGTCATCAACCCTGTTCCTGTGTCAAAGAGCAGTCGTGGCGGCTCTCTGCAGTGTGTTCATATAGCAGAGGGTCACAGTAAAGCTGTACTGTGTGTCGACTCCACAGATGACCTCCTCTTCACTGGGTCAAAAGGTCAGAACACCATTCAACATTCATTATATAGTTTATGCTAGTATGATTTTGTTGTGCTCACACAACCAGGTTGCTTTACAATACTATAACAAGTGAACACAACAGCAGACAAAGAGACAATACAGATACACTGAGCATACATAGCATAACATATAACATAACATAACATAATATAACATGAAAACAGTTCATGAGGTTAGGAAACTAGAAGCAAAAAAAGATGTTTTAGGGGAGATTTTGAAGTCATGTAATTTTGAGAGGTCACAGATGTGTTGGAAAATGTAATTCCAGAGTGTGGGGGCAGAGATAAAGAAGGTCCTTCCAGCAAACAATGCTAGTTTGTTCAGCAGGACAAACAACAGACTGGAATCAGAGGACCTAATTATGCAAACTGGGGTGTACATATAAATGAAATCATAAATATATGGGGGGCAAGACCATGGAGGCCCCTGAATGTGATGATAAGAAGAATGTTGTATTGAATAATGAAGCAAAGCAATGTGTGTAACAATGGAAGTTAAAGCCATGATGAAGAGTAAAGGCCCAAGAACAGAACCCTGGGGAACACCATGTGAGACAAGGGCAGTACTGGACTTAGCCTGGCAGATAGAGATGTAATGCTGATGGTGAGACAGACAAGAAGTGAACAAGGATAGAACAGTTCCAGAGTTACCAAGAGCAGAGAGTTATGAGATTAACCCTTTCAGTTCCTTAATATTTTTTTTAGTACTTATTAGTTAGAATAATTGGTCTAGCCAGTTTTTATAAGCTGGCCCTGTTTCCTCTTTCAGACCGGACTTGTAAAGTGTGGAACCTGGTCACGGGACAGGAGATCATGTCTCTAGGCGGCCACCCCAACAATGTGGTATCTGTGCGTTACAGCTCCAGTCTGGTGTTCACAGTCTCCACCTCCTACATCAAAGTCTGGGACATCCGTGACTCTGCAAAGTGCATCCGGACACTCACGTGAGTTCCTGTCCAACCTAGCATGCATATTAAAGAAACTACAAGCTTTCTTCAAATTAGGGTTATCAGAATACCAGTACCAACACTTAATTTTTGAATTTTTGAACACTTAATTACATGTTAAGTGCAATTAAATGAAACTGTATTGTAGTTTAAATTTATATTAAATGCAATTAGCTGAACATTAGAGTGCTTTTTTGACCCACTTAAGTTGGACTTAAGTATGTCTTTATATGTAATTTCATAATTATGCTGAAATATTTTGTTGTCTTTGAAATATATATTGCTGAATATACTGACAAGCATTTATGTTGAACTAAAGATTACTTTAATGCCATTTCTATTGAAACTTGTATGTTGTTGTCTTTAAATATATTTGTAATTATGTACACATTTGTAATTATGGTTGCAATTTAATACATTTAAAATATAATAACTTCTTGAATATAATACTAAGTAACACACTGCAGTTTAAATTATAAGTATATAATTATAAGTACTTTACATGTGTTTTAATATGTTAGTCAACAAAATAAGTGTGTTTCTTTAAAGCATAAAAAATAACAAATAAATATTGATTAAAAATGAAAAATGAAAACATACTATTTTGACTTGTCCCACAGCTTCCTTTGGGTCTTTATCAAATTTGTATCAGATGACCTTCTGACCAGTGTTGTGGAAAGTTACTTTTAAATGTAATGCATTACAATATTGTGTTGCTCCCCAAAAAAGTAACTAATTGTGTTATGTTTATCCTTAATGTTATGTTTATCCTTAGTAATTTTTGCTTGGAGTGGTTGAATTGGATCATCAAAGGTCAGCAGCAAAGGCTTTGTCAGTCAATAAATGGGAAAACAAAGTGACTGGCATTACTATTTGAAAAAGTAACTCAGATATTGAGTTATAATATCTTACAATATCTCAGATATCTTTTAAATAAAAAATAATGTGTTACTAGCTACTTGAAAAAAGTAATCTGATTACTTAACTGACATTACTTGTGATGTGTTACCTCCAGTACTGCTTGAGACAATGTTCATAAAAACGTGAAGTAATTAAAAATGTATTAATTAAATTCCAAGTGGCCATTTGGTGTCCTAGTATTATTATATTTTCTCACTCTGTGATTGTGTGTTTCTATCTTCAGATCGTCGGGTCTGGTGAACACCGGTGACACATGTGCAGCCAGTACGAACCGCACCGTGACCATACCGGCCGGTGAGAACCAGATCAACCAGATCTTTCTGAACCCGTCTGGAACTGTCCTCTATGCTGCCGCAGGCAACTCTGTTCGTGTGTGGGACCTGAGACGGTATGAATTCAACCCAGCATACTTTATTTCACCTACTCTGGAGAGCTATAAATAATTTGCTGCATCGTATATCTAATTCTTTCACTTGTTTTTCATCTCTTTCTGTCAGATTTGTGTGTACGGGGAAATTGATGGGTCATCTGGGTCCGGTCATGTGCTTGACTGTTGATCAGACTGGAAATGGACAGGATCTAGTTATCACAGGCTCCAAGGATCACTACATCAAGGTTTTTATATCTATCTGCAGTGTTCATTTTGAAGACGTTAGCTGGCAGTTTCCACAAGTAGCATACAAAATAGATCCTGAAATTCAACTTTCAGACAATTTTAACTGTCATTCTCAGGAAGTCAAGTTATAAGCGCTTTTATTTTTTGTTTATTTTATTGAGGTTATTATTATTATTTTCAACCCTGTTAACAAAATTCTCGACATGTCTTAATATAGTTTAAAACTACCTTTCATTCCATCTGCTTATAATAGATTTTCTAACATAAAAAGGTAAGATATTGTGGTCACAAATTAAGAATTAATTCCCTTGACTTTGTGGCCTTGTTTTCGTTAAATCTTTTCCATGTTATACTAATTAGTTCCCTGATAATTTATGGAAGCAAATTCTGATTTCATGGCCACAACAACATTTTTTGTCCTCGCATGTAATGTTCAGTGCTTCGTATACAACAAAAAGCATGTAAAGTTTATTTTAAGCCACATTTGTGTACTGATGTGATGCACAAATGTACCTGTCCACTTCCCGTTACATGATATATTGATGCTGTTTGCAGTGGCCTTTAGAATGAGCATATATGGTCCCTATGACTTTGGAATCACACTGAAGATGGCTGAATACTATGTGATTAGATGTGTCATTTGTTTCTGCAGATGTTTGATGTGACAGAGGGTGCTGTGGGTAGTATCAGCCCCACTCATAACTTCGAGCCGCCCCACTATGATGGCATCGAGTCCCTGGTGGTTCAGGGAGATTGTCTGTTTAGCGGCTCCAGAGACAACGGCATTAAGAAATGGGACCTGACCCGCAAGGACCTACTGCAGGTACAGTCACCTATACTGACACCAGGATACATGAGTACATGATTAAGCATTAAATATTTCATACAAAATATGTATATGCAATCTGAGATTGCTTGCTCAACATTTGGGATTGCCAGCTGTAAGCTGGATCATTCATCTGAAACCTTCCACCTCCCCCAGCACCACCTGTCTAGATCTGCAACATTATTTATTTACTATATACCTACTTACCAGGGTTTCTGCAGCTCCTTAAAAAGTCTTAATTTGATCAAATTTAAGGCCATAAAAAGTCTTAAACAGGTGTGCGTTTTCCAAAAGCAACTATGCTCGTAAGTTCCATCGTAACCAATAGAGTTAAATGGAACTTACCACCATAGTTAGCTAATGATGCTTTTGGGAAACACACCCCAGTATAACAGAAGTCTTAATATTAATTTTAAGTTGTCTTAATTTGGGGATGGAAAAACTGAGTTGCTGCAATACGGATGTGTATGATAGCCCATTTCCGCCACATATGAAAAAAATCTCAAAATTATGACTTTGTCGTAATTTCAGCTTTTTATGTGATAATTTCAACTTTTTATGTCATAATTTTGACTTTTGTATCTCAAGGTTGACTTATGTCTACAAAACTAGTCGAAAACTAGAAAAAAAAAAACTTGAAAAAATATGTATACACACACACACAAATTAAATTCACATTTATTCTAAAGTGTGGCTTAAGAGTCCAAATACTTCTTGGAGCCACTCTCGCAACATTATAATGCAAGTGTAGTAGCTTCCACAAGGACAATTAGCCAATCAGTTGATTAATCAGCGCTGAGGATGAGATCAGGAAGAGGCTAATTACCTCATCAGGAAGTGAATCAATCAGGGCTCAAACTGTGTTTGTGTTTGTCCAGGATTTGATGAGTTGACATGTTGGTTGTCCTACAGCAGGTACCCAACGCTCATCGTGACTGGGTTTGTGCTCTAGGCGTCGTGCCTGGGTCTCCCATTCTGCTGAGCGGCTGCAGAGGAGGAGTTCTCAAACTCTGGCACATGGACACCCTGAGTCCGCTGGGAGAACTCAGAGGCCATGAGAGCCCCATCAACAGCATCTCTACCAACAGCAGTCATCTGTTTACCGCATCAGAGTGAGTGTTACACACACACATCAAACTGCGACTGGGAATTGAGAACTGGTTCTAATTCAGAACTAAATAGTGCATACTGGAGCTGAACTGGGTCATTTGCTCTGAAATCAAAGGGCCCTCATTTCTACAGATATTGTTTCAAAGTAAAAATAGTAAAAAGTCTAGTAAAAATAACCAACTGCTCCAGGTGCATGTTCACTATGATCTCACTCGTACAAATTCATACAATTTTTGCTAAATTGTACGTATTTTACGAGTCCTCCAATTCGTATGAATTTGTACGAATGACCTGCCCCTAACCCCGCCCCTAAATCTACTCGTCACTGGGGTCTAGACAAATCATACAAAATCATAGAAAAGTGATGCTGTACGAATTAGCCACCTCGTAAAATACGTACGAATTGGTCATGAGATAGCGTTGAAATAACCTAGCCTTCCATTTTTTTTTTTTTTACTATATTAACGCAAAGATATTTTCATTTATATGCACCAACATAACAGTGTAAATCATGGTAATAAACAATGCTAAACATTTTAACGCATGTCAGTTGCAATGAGAAGACTTCCATGAACATTTTTGAGTGGTGATGCACAAGAATTGAAACTTTAGAGTCTTTTTAAAGTTTTGAGAATTTTAAATAAAAATTTTATTAAAATCATGTTTGTAGCACTCTTATACTCTAACAAAAGACAATAAAGGATAGCAAAACTAATCTAATGATGGGATATTTAAAATAAAAGCACAGTACAATCATTGTACAATTCACAATGATGCTTAATTTTTATTTTATTTATTTATGTATATGCAGCAAATTTATATATCATCAATATTCAAAATTATTTAAAATTAATTTTTACAAAGTTCCGTTATTATAGTTAACTAAAACTAAAACCATTTTTAAAAGTAAATAAAATGAACTGAAAATGAGCCTCATTTTCATTTCATTTTAATGTGAAATAACAAACTAAAACTGAGATGAAAACTGATTTAAACTATAGAAACATATTTTAAAAAAAACTATAATAAAAATGACAAAAAAACAACAACCAAATTTAAAAAAGTAAATAAATAAATAAAAATAGCTTATTTTTAATTAATTGGTCAAAAAGACTTTTGATATGGTCAAAAGATGAATTGGTCTCAGATTCATGAGTGATTGTTTTAAGTCGGTCTGACAGTTATTACTGACTATTACTTAAAGATTTATATTAAATGTGTAAGATTTGTTGTAATTAATGGGGCTCAATAAATAATTTGTTTTTAAAAATAAATAAATCAAAAACTCTTACAAAAAATATTATGTTTAGTATTTAGTTTATACAGGTGCATCTCAATAAATTAGAATGTCGTGGAAAAGTTCATTTCAGTAATTCAACTCAAATTGTGAAACTCGTGTATTCAATAAATTCAATGCACACAGACTGAAGTAGTTTAAGTCTTTGGTTCTTTTAATTGTGATGATTTTGGCTCACATTTAACAAAAACCCACCAATTCACTATCTCAACAAATTAGAATATGGTGACATGCCAATCAGTTAATCAACTCAAAACACTTGCAAAGGTTTCCTGAGCCTTCAAAATGGTCTCTCAGTTTGGTTCACTAGGCTACACAATCATGGGGAAGACTGCTGATCTGACAGTTGTCCAGAAGACAATTATTGACACCGTTCACAAGGAGGGTAAGCCACAAACATTCATTGCCAAAGAAGCTGGCTGTTCACAGAGTGCTGTATCCAAGCATGTTAACAGAAAGTTGAGTGGAAGGAAAAAGTGTGGAAGAAAAAGATGAAAGGGGGGAAAGGGAAGTGATGTGTGGCCAAGTATGGTGACCCATACTCGGAATTTGTGCTCTGCATTTAACCCATCTAAGTGCGCACACACACACAGTAGTGAACATGCACCTGGAGCAGTGGGCAGCCGATGCTGCGGCACCCGGGAAGTAGTTGGGGGTTCAGTGCCTTGCTCAAGGGTCTCACCTCAGTCGTGGTATTGAGGATACCCCGACTGCCCTGCACAACCAACCGAGAGAACCGCAGCCTTATGAGGATTGTCAAGCAAAATCGATTCAAGAATTTGGGTGAACTTCACAAGGAATGGGCTGAGGCTGGGGTCAAGGCATCAAGAGCCACCACACACAGACGTGTCAAGGAATTTGGCTACAGTTGTCGTATTCCTCTTGTTAAGCCATTCCTGAACCACAGACAACGTCAGAGGCGTCTTACCTGGGCTAAGGAGAAGAAGAACTGGACTGTTGCCCAGTGGTCCAAAGTCCTCTTTTCAGATGAGAGCAAGTTTTGTATTTCATTTGGAAACCAAGGTCCTAGAGTCTGGAGGAAGGGTGGAGAAGCTTATAGCCCAAGTTGCTTGAAGTCCAGTGTTAAGTTTCCACAGTCTGTGATGATTTGGGGTGCAATGTCATCTGCTGGTGTTGGTCCATTGTGTTTTTTGAAAACCAAAGTCACTGCACCCGTTTACCAAGAAATTTTGGAGCACTTCATGCTTCCTTCTGCTGACCAGCTTTTTAAAGATGCTGATTTCATTTTCCAGCAGGATTTGGCACCTGCCCACACTGCCAAAAGCACCAAAAGTTGGTTAAATGACCATGGTGTTGGTGTGCTTGACTGGCCAGCAAACTCACCAGACCTGAACCCCACAGAGAATCTATGGGGTATTGTCAAGAGGAAAATGAGAAACAAGAGACCAAAAAATGCAGATGAGCTGAAGGCCACTGTCAAAGAAACCTGGGCTTCCATACCACCTCAGCAGTGCCACAAACTGATCACCTCCATGCCACACCGAATTGAGGCAGTAATTAAAGCAAAAGGAGCCCCTACCAAGTATTGAGTACATATACAGTAAATGAACATACTTTCCAGAAGGCCAACATTCACTAAAAATGTTTTTTTTTATTGGTCTTATGAAGTATTCTAATTTGTTGAGATAGTGAATTGGTGGGTTTTTGTTAAATGTGAGCCAAAATCATCAAAATTAAAAGAACCAAAGACTTAAACTACTTCAGTCTGTGTGCATTGAATTTATTTAATACACGAGTTTCACAATTTGAGTTGAATTATTGAAATAAATGAACTTTTCCACGACATTCTAATTTATTGAGATGCACCTGTATGTGTTTTGATTAATTCATTATTCGGTGTGGGTTTCCTCCTCAAAATTACTATAATACATTGCTAGGATTATTGCGCAAAAAAAAAGAAAAAAAGAACTATCATTACATTTCTTACAATTCCCATCGTTACATGTGTTGATATTCACTCATCTCGTTTCCCCCTGAAGTGACCGCACAGTGAAGATCTGGCGAGCGAGAGGAAGTCTGGATGGCGCGGCAGATGTGGCTGACGTGATTGACGAGGGCGTCAGTAACTGATAACATAACGCCAACTCAACCGCAGTGTTACTACAGTAACACAGCTGCCAAAGACATTTGCACTTTGACCCCACGAATAAAACATGAATATCCAGTTGACTCTTTGACACAATCTACTCGAATCGGGATCTTCTCACTATGGTTCCTTTGGACGTTTCCCAGAGTTCATTGCGTCTTTAGTGATGCCCCACAATTAGGCGAAGTCAACGTCACACGCTAAATAAAGCTCTTTGTCCTTACAATAAACATGTCAGCTGGGTTAATTCTAACAATCGAGAAGATGGCAGTGAAAGCAGTCGTGTTGACGTGGAGTTCTGCAGGACGTTTGAGGAAGAGGAACCGTATCTCCTGTAGCTGGCTTCAGTGTTCTGGTTCATGGAGCATTATGGAGTGCAAGAGAGTCTAGGACTGACTGGGTGAATCTCACTATAACAGATCCAGGTCATAGTTCACCTCAAAATATTACAAAAGTAATTTTGCATGAAGGCTATTTAAATACATTAAGGGTTTTTTTGTTTTTGTTTTGTTTTGCATTATGACAATTATGCATATTTCCCCACAATTCTTGTTACTATAAAAAAAATCAAATTGTCATTACCTTGTGTATCTATCTATTTATCTATCTATCTATCTATATCTGTCTGTCCGTCTATAAAATTAATTTGCTTTTGATGTTTTTGAAAAAAAAAGGATCTTATACTCACTTCAAGACTGCATTAATTTGATTAAGAATACATT
The DNA here is from genome assembly GCA_039654775.1 of Spinibarbus caldwelli. NCBI lineage: Eukaryota > Metazoa > Chordata > Actinopteri > Cypriniformes > Cyprinidae > Spinibarbus > Spinibarbus caldwelli. The sequence goes on along the minus strand of CM077265.1, from coordinate 22,555,678 downwards.
AAAAAATGTTTTAATTTATGCTTATTGAATATATATACTTCTATTTATCAGATAATAACAGTAATATATTTATTATAACTACTGTATAATAATCACCTCAGAGAATGAGAATTAATCTAATCTAATCTAGAATGAGAAATAAATCCAATCGTTATAAAAATTCTTTTGTGCCAACTGTAAAATTTTAAATAGAGAATCTCAAAACTGAGACAATAAGGTCTATTCTATTCTATTCTATTCTATTCTATTCTATTCTATTCTAGAATTGCATAAAATATCCGATCCATTACAGTAAGCAATTAACATTTGAGGAGAAAATATGGGAAACAATTATGAAAATAATAATAATAAAAAAAGAAAAGGTCTTTAAAATCGACTTCATTTTGCAAAATATAATGTCATATTTCTGATTTTTTTTTTTTTTTTTTTTTTTTTTTGAGGTTGAACTATGACTCTGATTTTTTTTTTTTCTTCTGTATTTTGACCCAACTGGAATCACCCTGATCTTAAGTGAGCTCATGTTTGGCGTCAGCGTGGCCACCGTTTGATCATTTGGTGACTGAAGTGTGAAATCATCTCTCTGCTAATATCACATATATACTCTCTCAGTGTAGACTGTAACAGTATAGCAGCTCTGTCACACATCTCTCTCCTCACACTCGTTCTGTGTTGCTGTCACTCCATTAACCTCTCTCTCGCCGCTGTTCACTCATGTCTATTGGGTCTGTGTAGCATTCAGATAAACACACTAGATTGTGTATATATATATTTGTCTACTGTATTGAGCCGTGAGAGGACCACTCATCTCTGTAGAGCAGGTCTTCTCCCTCACCTCCACTAAATGTGCTAGTTTACATGTCTGACTCACCGTCTCAAGGCATTGTGCTCAATGAAATAAACATATGAAGACTGACTTGAAAGCTTTTGTAAGCCGTTGTTTAATGCTCTTAGTTTTCCAGCCATGCTTTGGCTTCCTGTATCGATGACGTCTGAGATTTACTCTGGAGGTTTGGTTGTCAACACAATGGCAACACAATAGTGATTGGAATGTCAGATGTCAATTGAATTAAATGTCAAATGTCAAAAACTACTCTTGAAGTGCAGCTGTGTTCATTCAGTGAGAAATTGGGATTATTACATTATTAATTAAAATGGATGGTGATAAGAGCTGTCCAACTCCATAAAGTTTCATAAAAGCAGCTCACAGAACTTCCTGTGTGAAAATGAAAAATTGTGATGATCATGATTATTATTCTCATTGTGTTCTCTCTCTCTCTCTGTAGGATACATTTCCAATAAATAATTAACTTTTATTGGAAAGAGTTCTGAATTTTTAATACAAAATTTTCATTTTCATATAGCATTCTGTCGACTGCTTTTATGATCCATGTATATGTGCTGATTTGGTGTTTAAGAAACATTTTTTTTTTTATTATCAATGTTGAAAATCTTTTTATTGGCCTATTACTGATTGATTGATTGATTGATTGATTGATTGATTGATTGATTGATTGATTGAAACACCACTACAATTTTTTGTGATACACTACCAAAAGTTTGATGTGAAAAAAAAAAAAAAAATCAAAGAAAGAAATTAATAATTATTTAATCATTATTAAATTTTGTCTGATTTATTTATTTATTTATTTATTTATTTATTTATTTATTTGTGGAACCACTACTGCGCATTTTTCACTTTTTTGTGATACACTACCATTCAAAAGTTTAATGTAAAAAAAGAAAAATCAAAGAAATAATTAATAATTGTTTAATTATTAATACATTTTGTTTTATTTATTTATTTATGGAACCACTACTGCACATTTTTTACTTTTTTTGTGATACACTACCATTCAAAGTTTGATGTAAAAAAATAAAAATAAAGGAAAGAAATTAATAATTAATTATTTATTAATATTTTTTGTCTGATTAATATTTATTTATTTAATATTTATTAATTTATTTATGAAAACACTGCTACACATTTTATTTATTGTGATTTTTTGTGACACTACCATTCAAATGTTTGAGTTAAAAAAGAAAAATAAACGAAAGAAGTTACTTTTACTTTACTTTACTTTTAGTCTTTTAGCAGATGCTTTTATCCAAAGCGACTTACAAATGAGGACAACAGAAACAATCAATTGTAGTATTAAAACAACTAAAACTGATCCAAAACTAAAAGCTAAAACTTTATAAATAGTATATATACACACACACACATTAAAAATAAATAAATAAATAATTAAATAAAAATGAGAAATGCATATGACAAAATTTCTAAACTTAACATTTAAATGAAAACAAAATAAAGCTACAAACAATTCAAAATATTAAGAGAACAAAAGGTATAAGTGTAATAATGATTCTAACATAAAACTAAGCCAAACACCAAAAACAACTACGTGTATGTACACACACACAGACATATATGCACACACACACACACACACACACGCATATCCATAAATTCAATATTATTTTTTTCCATGTAGTTTGTTGAAGTACTAAAATAACTCAAATTAAATAAAACTAAAACTTAATAAATAACTTATACAGACATAATAGAAAAAAAAATAAAATAACAAACATTACTACAACTGTAACTAAAATCAAACTACATTAGTTTAACAGTAATCCTAATAAAATAACTGTGCCAAACATACAAGTTAGAAATGGTTATAAAAACTGAAAGAGAAGTGAAACAAGTAACAGGAAAGAGAATAAATGAAAAGTGATACTTATCCCTTGCCGGTGTCCCTGTCCGGTGGAGTCGCTCGGTCGATGGTCTTTACACACTTCGGTCTTCACACAACGAGGGCCACCGCGACCGCTGCCGCGGTATAATAACCTTTTTTATACCCGTCTAACAAATCACTAATTGAATTCAGCTGGACACACTTTCTTGTTAATCACAATAAATGGCCACGCAAGCACAGACACTAACAAGGTACATACGAGACCAAACGCGATTTCAGCACGTCTCCACTCAGTAAACAACCAAACTTTATAGTTTATATAAACTTTATAAACTATAAAGTTAATAGTTTATTCGCAAGAATGCATTAAACTGATCAAAAGTGACAAAAACATTTATAATAATCCAAAGATTTCAATTTCAAATAAATGCTGTTCATTTCAACTTCTTATTCGTCAAAAAATAAGGAAAAAGTGTATCACTTCCACAAAAATGCTAAGCAGCAAATATTATTTTTTAACTTTGATAATAAGAACCATTATTAATAACTGAGCACTGAAAATAACTGATAATAATGCAGCAGCACATCAGCATATTATGATTTCTGAAGGATCACGTGACACTGAAGACTACTACAGCAATGATGCTGAAAATTCAGCTTTACCATCACAGGCATAAAATATGTTTTAAAAATATGAAATATATGTAGTATCAGTGACAAAATGAAATTTTGATTGAATCATTCGGGTGAACTGTCTCTTTAAAGAAAAGGACCACTAGTACAGGCCACTAGAGCGCAGCATGATAACAGCTGAGCCTGTAATTGTCTGCTGCACATGATTAGCAGTGTGTGTGCAGTCATCAGGTGAACTTAACCGTGCCTCAGTGGTTTGTGTTTCTGTGTGCCTCATCCTTTCTGTTCTTTAGGCTGACAAGTTGTTTTGTCGTGCGGGATGTTTTAATGTGTGTAATCCATCAGTGTGGCCGTGTGCACCTGTCCTCCACATTCCTGAAGTCTGCGCACCTGGCCTCTCAATGCAGGCGCCGCGACCAGAATAGCTGCATCATAATCACTGCGGCTTCCTGCTCTGTGACACGGGCCTCTTAATAGACGCGTGAAATATTTATCATCTCTGGCTGTCTCTGACAAATATTCTCTTCTCAAAAGAAACTTTGTTTTATGTCAAAACACAGATAGAAACGCGGCATCACCTCATTGTCGCTGCTCAGCTGAATGCATCAATTATTGATGGTGAAAGTATAAAGCGGTGACATGAAATGCCACAGTGTGTCCTGCAGCGGGACATGCTCTTTCCAAAACCTGTTTTCAACAGAATATATATATATATATATATATATATATATATATATATATATATATAATCATCAGAATTATATTATTCTGTTAGAAGTACATACAGTTTTTATGATCTCATATCATTTAAGAGACTGCTTAGGAATTGTTCCTTTTTATTTCCTACACAGGGTTATAGTTCATAGGAATGTATTGATAATTCTATTGGTTGAAGTATACACTACCGTTCAAAAGTTTGAGATAGGATGTTTTTGAATGAAGACGCTTCTGCTCAGCAAGGCTGCATTTATTTGACGAAAAATACAGTAAAAATGGTAATATTTTAAAATATTATTACAATTTAAAAGAGCTGTTTTCTATATGAATGTATTTTAAAAGTCTTCAGTGTCACATGATCCTCCAGAAATCATTCTAATATGCTGGTTTGCTGCTCAAGAAACATTTCTGATTATTATCTATGTTGAAAATATACTTCATATTTTTGTGTGAACCATGATTTTTTTTTTTTTATGTATTCTTTGATTGATATAGATTTCAAAAATAAAAGCATGCATCTGAAATATAATTATTTAATTTATTCATGTATCTATCTATTTATTTATTTAGTAGTATTATAATTATTAGTATTGTCACTTTTGATCAATTTAATGTGTCCTTGCAGAAAAAAGTATTAATGTATTTCAAATTATAGTCTTAGTGATCCCAAATGATTGAATGATATATTATTATTATTATTATTATTATTATTATTATTATTATTATTATTATTATTATTATTATTATTAATTACATGTTTGATTCTGCTAATTGTGTAAGTTGTGTACAAATACTTGGAAAAAACTATTCCTGTATATTCCTATATAGAAATTATATATCTTGATGTTCATGTGGGTTCTTGTAGGTTCTTTATGCTGCAACAAAGAAAAAAAATTCTGGTGAAACACCCTTCAACTTCCTTTATCATTTAAACAAACACAACAAACACCACTTCTGGGTGTTTCACAGCACTGCAGCGTTAAATATGCATGATATTACAGCTTCTGCTGCCGGCACAACCAAACATCATTCTGTTAGCTCACAGTTATGTTGAAATTACATCATTAGACATTTATAAACTAAACAACTCTCTGGACTATTTTATTGTGCACGATGATTTCAAATAAATATTTAATGTACTTATTTGATGTACTTAAATAATAAGTGGGATAATGTCTGTAGAGTCAGCCTACAAGATCCTGATTGCCCTGTCAGGGTTTATTTTTCAGTGGATTGTACATTATCCTAGTTTAATGAAACCAGCAGTAGACTTATCAATAAACATTTTAAATACATTTTTAATGATGAAGATGCAATTTGGTACATTTAAAATATAACTCTAAATAACTCTAAATGCAATATCAAATAGATTAAAATTACTTTAAAGTAAAACTTTTAATTCTTTTTTAAAAGAAAAGTTTTGAAGTACACCACAAGTTTAAGCACGTTTCTTTTTCACAATGGTTACTCACTCACACTTAAGTTCTTCTGTGAAATGCAAAAAAAAAAGGAAAAAAAAAAAGATGTTTAGCAGAATGTCCAAACTGCTCATTTGCATACAATGAAACTTTTTGCATCATTTGACAAAACTGAAGCTTGAATGAACTGACACTGAAAATGATGTTTCTAAAACTATGAAACATCATTAAAATATGAATTATATAGAAGTAATTGTTTAAAACTATTATAAACAAAGAGTGCAGTAAGCATGAACTATTTCAATATGTGTTGTATCAAATGTAATGTGATTCATTTCAGTGTTTTTAAATGTTAATTACAATAACATGCTAGCTCTAAAATTGGCCTTAACAAAACGAAGGAGTCTGCTATTTTAAAATGTCATTTCCATTGCCTTCATTTCCATCACAAAATGATAGGCTATCAAACGCAATACATAATTTGACATTTGGTGGAAATGACACTGTGATGGGAATTTTACCACAGAATCGAACTGAACTGAATGCAGGAATACAGCACCGCTGGACAGTTTTGGTAGACAAATGTGTCAAACTAGTAATAATGTGTTAAGAAAGTATATATTTTTAATATTCTTAAAGTAGACGGCCAACATACTCATACAGTTATAGATATAGATATATTTAGCCAGTGTTGGGAAGGTTACTTTGGAAATGTAACAGGTTACAGATTACAAGTTAGTTACATCTAAAATGTAATAAGTAGTGTATCTATTTCAATCACTTTATTAAAGTAACTGATTACATTTGATTATTTATTCATTTATTTATTTTTGGATTACTTTTCTAAATTTTTAGCAAATGTTTTCAACTCTTAATCATTTTTAAACATTTAAAGCAGGCAGGGTTAACCTTACAGTAGGACTCAACACTGATTACTGTCAGACTTTCAGAATCCTTCATCACTTGAATTAAGATTATGATATTTTAATTTCAAGGCACAGCCACCACAAAATCAGACCATTTGAGATCATTCTGAGGTTGAATAGCCTTAAAACCATAACAAGAAATAGTTAAGGGCTAGCTATGATAATGTTTTTGAAATCAAATCTTTGTATAGCTATGACACGAAACACTGGCACTAGCAATGCCTTAAAAAACTGTTAATCTCAAAAAATAAATCATATACATAAACCCTGTAGTCACATTTTCAAAACTCTAAACACAATTAGCACAACATCCGTCTGTTGTGACCATACCATTAACGCAATTCATGTTGTTTTCACACAATATTCAGTCAATTAACACGTTTCTAAAAATGCTTAAATTTTCTTTTTACACAAGTTTACCCCATACCAAAATCATGGATCTTTCTTATTGTTTTAACAAATGCTTAAACACAGCATGACAGAAATGAAGACCTAATGTTCCGAACTTTAAATATAGTTTAAAGCCTCTACTTCTGCAACAAAAGAGCTGATAAGAATTATTTTAATTACTGATAATTGAGAAATAGCTGATTCCAATCTTAATGAATAATTCCAAGTCTTTCAACTACATGGCCATGCACAATAATAAAAAAGAAAAAAAAAAAAAAAAAAAAAAAAGGCACTCTTTGGATTGGTTTTGTTCAAAACAATACAGAACAACAGAGAAGCAGAAAAAGAAAGAAAATGTCTGGATGAGGGAGAGGAGTAGTTGGACCAGGACTGTCTGGTTTGGTTGAACTACTACAGCGGACAGTCAGGACTGCTGAGATGATTATTGGTGCCCCCCTGCTCAACCTCTAAGATCTTTACGTCTCCAGAATGAGGAAAAGTGCTAAGAAAATCACTTTGGACCCCACACACCCAGCTCATTCTCTCTTCCAACTGTTGCTTTCTGGTTGGCGCTATATAGCACTGAGCACCAGTGCACTATCCTGCTCTGGTGCTATCATGTATGTTTGCAGTATGTTTGTACTTTCTTCTGCACTGGAAGCTCCTGTCGTCAAGTCAAACTCCTTGTGTGTGTGTGTAAACACACTTGGTTATAAAGCTCTTTCTGATTTTCTGACAAGAGAGAAGGAGAGGTAGGGGGCAAAAGGCAAAGGGTTGTATGTTTTGTCACTTTTCTTTTACATCCCATTAAGTACTGATGACTCCTTCACTATGCAGCACACATACTATCTAAAATGAATCCACACTTTCACACACAAAAGGTGACTTAATTATTATTATTATTATTGTTGTTGTTGTTGTTGTTGTTGTTGTTGTTGTTGTTGCTGTTGTTGTTTACAGTTTTTTTCAATTGCTAACAAGCATTGTTCAATACTGAAGCCACATTTTCAAAACTCTTCACACATTCAGCGATACAGAAGTCTATGCGGATCAAACTGTGAATCATTTTTCATTGCTTTCAGACAAAATGCATGCAATGACCACATTTTTCAAAATCCACAAACACTTTTGTCATTCATACTCCACAACTGGCAAAACACTATACATTTTCAGCACATTTTTCAAATGCTAACACACTGCTTTCTAAACTGATAAAACACATTCAAATCAGAACGATTGCGAACTTTGTCCATTTCTGCAGGAACTATATAGAAATATAAAATCTTAGCAGAATATTTATTATGAAATTGAATAATAATTATTCCAAACACAACTAAATGCAATTTCAGCTGAAAGCCAAACCAGATGTCCTATTTTAGTCGTTGTCTTCTTCTTCTTCTTCTTCTTCTTCTTCTTCTTCTTCTTTCTTTATTTCTTTATTTTTTTGGTTATCTTTTTATAAATGGATTGTTTTGGAATGATTTTGTTTGGAAACATGGATCAGGAAAGACACATTGGTGGGGGGAAAAAGAGTGGCAGAGAGAGGGAAGAGTACAACCATCACAGTACTGTACATCCATCCACATAGCGCTTTTCCTATGTAGGGTCATGAGGCTGGAACCTTTCCTGGGTTATAAGCAGAAAACCCCCTGGACAGATGGCCAGTCCATCACACACATTCATATTCACACTCAATCTCCAGTTCACCTGTTCTGTATGTCTCTGGATTATGGGAGAAACCTAGAGGAAACCAACATCAACACAGAGAGAACATACAAACTCCACACAGAAAGACTCCTGGAGCAGCTGGGACTCCAATACTGCACATACAGCATTATACTAGACTGATGATGTTTTTTTTTTTTTTTTTTTTTTTTTTATTGCTTCAGATTTTTTTTTATTTTTTATTTTTTATATATATTTTTCTCAACTTTTTAAATTTATTTTTATGCATTTTATTTTTCACAAGTAAATTTTGTAAATGCTGATGGGTTTTTGTTTTTGGTATATAAAGAAATAGGATGGAAATGCTGCTTTTCTCATTCATTCTTTGTGCTGTAATACAGTAGGTAAAATGAAAAGATGTTATTCTTATCCAATAATGAAATACTTGTGTGACAAATCATTCAAACTTCAAAGATAAAAGTTCATTGATTATGTAATGCTCCCTGTTTTTAGTATTTTTTAAATCAGTGTGTTATGAATGAAATACATGTTTTTTGAATGAGAATTGTTCCCAGTGTTATGATGAAACAAGCTTATTTTGAGACCTATATGAAGTGTTTTGTTGGTCTGAGGGAGTTTTGGAGGTGAGATGAACGGTTTGGCCAAAATTCATGTTGGTAATGCAGACTGTATGAACAGTTTTGAAAATGTGGTTTCAGTATTGAACAATGCTTGTTAGCAATAGAAAAAAAAAAAAAAAAACTGTAAATGGATTGTTCTATACAAGTCGAACTGAAACGTGACAAGAAATGCAGTTTTTGTTATGCCATTAATTGTTAGCATTTTGACATTTTACGCGCTATGATTGATTATATATTGCTTTTGGATAGAAAACTAGTGCTAATGTTTTGACCGAATGATTCGATTTTGAATTGGGTTTGCTGTGTTTTGATAGAGTTAGAAAAATGCATTGTATTTGCAATGTATTTATTTAACAAAATATGGTTTTGGCCAGAAAATTAACTATTTGGCTAATTGTGTGATGTAGGTGTGTTGCTGTGTTAAGAGTTTAGAAGAAGTACTTTTTGTATTGGTAAACGCTTGTTAGCAATTGAAAAAAAAAAACAAAAAAAACTGTAAACTCTTGAAACATTAATTGGTGTCTCATATTTTAGAGCAGTCAATGCAATTTATGAAAGAAATCAGTCAAATCTGTGTGTGTGTGAAAATATTCAGATGTAACCCCCTTTGTAATCATTAACATTTTCATAAGTAACTGTAATTTAATTACACATCGTTTTCTCAGTAACTGTAACATATTAGTTACATTTATTTAGTTATGTAACTAGTTACTCCCCAACACTGTATTTAGCCTAATATGGACAGATAACAGAAACTTATATATGTAGGTTTATGTAAATTCAGTGTTCCCCTTGTGAAAAAGAAGTGTGCTTAATTATATTAAAAGTGTACTTAAAATCTTAAAAGTATACTTTTTAAAATGTGCACTTGCAGATAATATAATATAATTTAAATTAAAGGCCACTTAAGTGTACTTAAAGAGAGTACATTTTAATGACAATAGGTCTTAACATACTTAAGTGCACTTTTTAAAAATGCACTTTATAATAATGTCTAATTAAGCATTACTTAAACATACATTTTACAAAATTATGATTTTATTGTGTTTTAAATAAGTACACTTATTTTGATATATTTATCAATATATTAAAGCACATGTAAAATAATTGATTTTAATTTCAACTTAAGTGTTCTCCAAAATTACATTTGTTAATGTATTTTAAATGTATTTAGTCTATAATATATACTATGTGCATTAATGCACTTGAAATGTATTTTTCTTCTAAACTTCAATACACTTTTTTTATACAGTATACTCCAATAAAACTTATTGTTGAAATTTTCATCACCTGCTCCTGCGCTATGAACTCTGTGAAGTTTAATTTTCTACATAGGATAATATTTGATATACAGTGTCATTTATGAGAGTACTGTATTTGTATGTAATAGTACTGCAATTTACATCTGTGCACAGAATACTTTCAATATCATTATGTTGTTCTAAGTCACTTAAACACACATTTAATTGCATTAATTGCAAGCAAAAGTTTAACAAATCTAAACAAAATTAATTTGAATTCAAATAGCCTACATTTGGTTTCAATTATAGGCTACACTGCACTGTAAAAATTACTTTTAGTTAGGTGAATGAGTCATGAATGAGTCTAACTATAGTCTTTTGGTCTAACTACACAATGAATTAGAACAACTTGAACTTGAACAGAAATGGAAAGCTTGAAATAACACGTAACCACGCTGTCATGAATCCTGTCCGTGATCTTTCACCTGCTCGCCACCAGAGGCCGCCTTCCAATTACATAGACATTCACACCACACAGACTGTTACATGCCACTCCATCAAAGACTTCATTTCCCATAATCCTTTGCCCAGTCTCATCAGCACTCACTGTTTTCACCTGTGTCTCATTTACCCTGTCTGCTCACTCTATATAAGCCTGGTTTAGTTTGTTATTCTTTGCGAAGTCTTGTTAGTTGTTACACTGCATTTCTGAGCATTCTCCCTGGATTTATGTCTTTTGGTTTTTTGATCTCTTGCCTGTTTTTTGGATTTACCCTTTGCCTTAGTTTCCTGCTTTGTTTATTGTTTGGATTGCCTGCCTGTGTTTTGACCTGTTGCCTGTATTTTGGATCACGTCTCTGGTTTGTCCCAATAAAGCTGCATTTGGATCTCCAACCTGTCAAGTCTCAGAGCAGTTTGTTACAGAAGACTTCGCCCTTTACAGATCCAGCAGCTGAGTGTCATCCTGATCACCATGGATCCGGTTAACCGGTTATTGTGTCTACGTCAGAGGGATTTATCGATAGAGGACTATGTACAGCAGTTTTGTGAGTTATCCTATCATGTACCCTTCGAAGAAGTTGTGCTAAAGGACTTTTTTCGTTTTGGACTTAATGAGCCTATTAAATCATGGTTCCCTGAAGGAAAGTTCAATTGTAGTTTAAAGGACTTTATGGACTATGCACTAATTTTGAGCGGCTCTGTGTTCACTGTGGATGTCATTGAGGAGGAACATGGCACACCAGAGTCTGTTCACATAATGGCTGCCGGACAAGAGCCTCTTTGCAAAATGGCTGCCAACACAGCAACTTTCCACAAAATGGCTGCCTTTCCTGAGTCTCATCCCGTCATGGCCACTCTTCATGAGCCAAGTCAAGTCACAGTTGATCTTTATAAGCCAAGACAATTCACAGTTGATCTTAAAGAACCAAGTCAAGTCACGTCTGATCTTCCAGAGCCTCGCCATGTCTCGTCTGATCTTCCAGAGTCTCTTCATGTCACAGCTGATCTGCCAGAGTCTCTTCACGTCACAGCTGATCTTCACGAGTCCAATCAAGTCACAGTTGATCTACATGAATCCAATCAAGTCACAGTTAATCGTCATGAATCAAGTCAAGTCGCAGTTGGTCGTCATGAATCAGGTCACGTCACAGCTGATCATCCAGAGTCACTTCACGTCACAGCTGATCATCCAGAGTTACTTCATGTCTCAGCTGATCTCCTAGAGTCTTGTCATGTCTCAGCTGATCTCCTAGAGTCAAGTCACGTCTCGGCTGATCGTCACGAGTCACAGCACGTCTCAGCTGATCGTCCAGAGTCACAGCACGTCTCAGCTGATCGTCCAGAGTCACAGCACGTCTCAGCTGATCGTCCAGAGTCACAGCACGTCCTGTCTGCCACAACCAGATATTCAAGGTCAGTCCTTCAGCATCATAGTCTGGTATCCAGTGTGAGGGATGCACCACTGGTGTCTACACGTGCAGCTGGTATCCCCAAACCAGCTCACTTTAACCCTCCTGTCCATGAACTAACTCCCCTGTCCGAAGTGCTTCCCAGGATGGGAATCGCTTTGTTGCGTTTGGGCTGCGTACACCACCGCAGAACTGCCCGAGGTGATGGCACCCGCTGCAGAACCTCCAGAAGCAGCAGGGCTCGCCTCAGCCCCTTGTATGATGGTGGTGCCCAGCAAAGCTCTTTTAGCCTGTAGTGTTGCGGTCAAGGAGACCGTTACTGAACTCTTCCTGTGTCCTGAGTTTACCACTGTAGAACCTCCAGAGGTGGCGGCAACTGCTGCAGAACCTCCAGAGGTGTCAGTGGTATCCACTTGTGAATCCTCGTCCTGTCCTGTCACTGCTATGGAGGCCGTCTGCGAACCCTCGTCCTGTCCTGTCACGGCTATGGAGGCCGTCTATGAACCCTCGTCTTGTCCTGTCACTGCTATGGAGGCTGTCTGTGAACTCTCACCCTGTCCTTTCACGGCCACAGAGGCCACTCTTGAACTGTTGTCCCGCCCTGAATCAGCTGAGGAGGCTGGTTATGAACTTTCGTCCTGTCTTGAACTGCCCATGGAGGTCAATTATGAACCATTTTCCTGTCCTGACCCAGCCGAAGAGGCTGCCTTTGAACTATTAGTCCCGTCAGTCACTGAAATGTCTGTTATAGCGCAAGGGTCTGCCTTGGAACTTTCTATCCTGCCTGTCATAAATCCTGGTACTAAGAGACCACTCAATATCTGCCCCGTTAGCCCTGTCAATGATAATATAACCACTCATAAACTACCTGCCTGCTCTGTTTCTCTAAATGTGTCTAATGTTAAGTCACCTGTCTGTTCCCTTTCTAGTAATGTGTCTGTCGTGCCAGTTTTTATAAATGAATCTGATTATGAACTGTTAGTCTACCCGGTATCAGTCCATGAGTTGTTTGTCAGTTTAATTCCAGTCAATGCTCTGTCTGTCTCGAGTGTCTCAGTGTTCCCTAGGTCCCAGTCCCTGCCATGGTCTTCAGGTCTGTCTGCCCCGCTCTGGTGGTCTTCTGCTCCGCCTGTTCCGTCTGCTCTGCCATGGTGGCCTGCTATCTGGCTCTGGTGGTCTTCTGGCCCGTCTGTACCATCTGCGCTACCCTGGTGGGCTCCTGCTCCGTCTGCTCCGCCCTGGTGGGCTCCTGCTCCGTCTGCTCCGCCGTGGAGGGCTTCTGCTCCCTCTGCTCTGCCGTGGTGGGCTCCTGCTCTGTCTGCTCCACCCTGGTGGGCTTCTGCTCCGCCGTGGAGGGCTTCTGCTCCATCTGCTCCACCCTTGTGGGCTTCTGCTCCGCCGTGGGGATCTTTGGACCTGTCTGCTCTGCTGTGGTGGTCCTCAACTCCACTAGTACTGCCGGCTCCATCCTGGTTCCCTGTTCTGCCGGTCTTGCCTCAGTCCCAAGGTCTTAGACTTCCACATGGACCAGGCCCTCCATCTCTCTCCCTGTTCCGCCTCCGCTCCACCGCCCTCCTGCTTTGTACTGTGTTCGGAGCATCTGGAAGCCGCTCTTTGGGGGGAGGCTCTGTCATGAATCCTGTCCGTGATCTTTCACCTGCTCACCACCAGAGGCCGCCTTCCAATTACATAGACATTCACACCACACAGACTGTTATATGCCACTCCATCAAAGACTTCATTTCCCATAATCCTTTGCCCAGTCTCATCAGCACTCACTGTTTTCACCTGTGTCTCATTTACCCTGTCTGCTCACTCTATATAAGCCTGGTTTAGTTTGTTATTCTTTGCGAAGTCTTGCTAATTGTTACACTGCATTTCTGAGCATTCTCCCTGGATTTATGTCTTTTGGTTTTTTGATCTCTTGCCTGTTTTTTGGATTTACCCTTTGCCTGAGTTTCCTGCTTTGTTTATTGTTTGGATTGCCTGCCTGTGTTTTGACCTGTTGCCTGTATTTTGGATCACATCTCTGGTTTGTCCCAATAAAGCTGCATTTGGATCTCCAACCTGTCAAGTCTCAGAGCAGTTCGTTACACACGCAGTGTCTCTTTTGTTTAATGCACATGTGCCAAAATACTATGTCATGATGGCGCGCTACTTCAGCAGAGTTTGAAAAATGCACTGTGCGCCATGTTTCTGGAATCACGATGCGTGCGGGAACAAACAAGAAGAGAACAAAGGAGTGCCACGTTTGGGTGATTACAGATGAGACTTTATGTACTGCAGATAATGAATCAAGTAAGTATATATTGATATAAGCTTTCTTTATTCTTAATGTAGTCTTGCCATACGTGCGGCTTTCACTGGCAGTTCTTGCTATATGGACTCGGGAGGTGAATTAATCGTGTCCTATAATTTATCCATGACTGCATTCTTTTATCGGAATGTGATCGCATGTGTTGCCCAAGAAATTTGGCTGCTTTAAAATATTTTATTTTAACTAAACGATTTAAATTTAAATTTAACGCTACTGAACAAAAATCAAAGATCCGATCTAATATTTAATGTATATAACCGATATTATAACCACCAGTATTATTCAATATATCAGGCACATCTAGAAATAATGTTGTTGTTTTTTTTTTTGTTTTTTTTTTTTCTTTTTGCATTTGAAGAGCGAGATGTTCCGTTACTGGTTGTGTTTGTAATATGTAATATTTTTGTACTTATCTGGAGTTATTCATTTTGCAGGATCAGTACAGATTTTTTGCTGGAGATACAGTGTGGAAACACAGACCAGTACTGAAGAGGTGATGTTAGAAGTTTTTAATGAATTGTTCCCTCTCAGTCGGTCACTCTCGACGTCATGTCGGTAATGACCGACCAATCTACTTCGAGTGTATCAAAACGATCCAATGAATATTGGCATGCGCTGATTGCATTCAGCTGCCGCTGATCATAGCGTGAGTATAAAAGGGCAGCTGGTGCAGCGCATATTCAGCTTTTCGCTTCGGAGCCGAGCGAACACATCGTTTTGCTCCTGACTACTCTACTGAGAGAAGAAGACTGAACGAATTCAGCGCGCTCTTTGGAGCTCTTGGTGTTGGCGGTACGGCGCTTCAGCGGTGGTGGTTTTCCCGTGTCGAGTGGGTTGCACACAGCAGGCTGCACTACCCCCTGTTTGTGTTGCAGGCAGCCATCTCCCCTGTGCGCTTCAGCACGCTAAAAGAGTTTTTTTTCCTAAAAGAGCATTCACGGGTGCGTCTTTTTAAAGACGACGTTCCGTCTGGCAAACTCGACGTTACGTCTTTATAAAGACGAATTGGATCTTGCTATAGACAACGTACCACCCGTGCGTTTCTGGATGCGGTCATTACCTGGCGCTGGGTGATGGTCACGATCACTGCCTCACGTTTCTGGGCGTAAAAGCACACTGAGGTGGCGTTCGTGGGTGAGTTATCTTCTCCTTGCGGGAAGGTAATCATCTCGGAGCTGCAGACCTGGCTCCGTTACCTCAAAAAGGGGCGGAGCTCCGTTGCCTGCCTTGATCTGGTTCTCGTCCTGGCTGCAGACAGGCGAGAATTACTTCAGGCGGTAGTACGGGTGGTCTGAGGGTCATAGTGGTGGCAAACCCTCCAGGGAACCAACCCTCGAGGGACCATCGCTCCTCTTGCGCTCCGTAACCAGTTGAGCGGCCGAGGGAACGCACTGGGCCCTCTCAAAGAGCGTACCAGTGGTATCCTTCGGCGCTCCTCCTGATGGCCGGATGTCGATTGCTGCATCGGAGGGTGAGCCGGAGCTTTCTGGAGAGGAAGATTCGGCTGCGCTGCTCTCCCCCGGGACTGTAGCAATGCCTGAATCGGATCTGGAAATGACAGCTATGCTTTCCCGGGCCGCCGTGAGGGTAGGGCTCGAGTGGAGACCTCCACCGTGTCCCGAGCCCTCAAGGTTAGACGATTGGTTCTTTGGGGTGGTCTGCGCTGGTTCTCAGCGCCCTGCCCCAATGCCATTCTTCCCGGAGGTGCATGAGGGGCTTACCAGGTCGTGGATGGTAACTTTTTCTGCCGGAATCCGACCTGCTAACTCCTCCTCCCTCACCACTCTCGACGGTGGTGCAGCTAGGGGCTATACAGGAGTCCCCCCGGTGGAGCGGTCGGTTGCGATGCAATTGTGTCCTAATACCGCCTCCGCCCGGCAGGGTAAACCTTGCCTCCTCCCCCGGGTCTGTAGGTACTCGTCTGGTCTGTCCGGCGAGGCCTGTGGAGAAGCTGCCTCCGCCTTATACGCTATGGCATTACTGCAGGTTCTTCAGGCTAAAGCACTGGGGGACCTGCACGAGGGTGGTCACGACCCAGAAGTTCTAAAAGGAGCTCCGAACCACACTGACCTCGCGCTCCAAGCGACGAAGGCCACTGCGAGTTCTCTGGGTCGTGCGACGTCCAAATTTGTGGTCCAGAAGCGCCATTTCTGGCTGTGTCTGGTCAACATGAGGGACGCCAACAAGTTGGTTCCTCAAGGTCCCTGTGTCCCAGACCGGCCTCTTCGGCGACGCAGTCGAGAACTGGACCCGGCAGTTCTTGGCTGCACATGAGCAGACGGAGGCGCACATCCTGCCCCGGCGGGCAGCTGCTGCCTCCACCCGTCCGCCGGCCGCAGCGCCCCAGGCTGTTCGTCGCCGAGGGCGGCCCCCTGCGTCCACACCCGCTCCCGTGCCACATCCGCAGCAGCCTCAAGTAAGCGGCGCTATGGAGCTGGGTGTAGGCAGGCCGCCCCGCCCGTCCAGGCCCCCGTCAACCTGGCGGTGAGCAAAAAAGCAAGAGGCCCTAGGACGGGCGACCCAAAGAAAGAGGAACTGCTCTTAGGGGGGGGGGTGTGAATGCACCTCTCCCTCCCCCGGAGGAGGGCCGGGTGGAGAATCTGGTTTCCAAAAAAAAATAAAAAATCTCGACAGGAGAGCAGGTTTCTCTGTCTCTGGGTCCCAAGAGGGTATGGAGAGTCACGGACGGACCAATACCGGACCACACTCATCCTCCTCTCTCGCCAGCAGGCAGCAGCGGGCGGTTCGAGAGCGTCATCAAAGGCCCTACTCACGCACCCTCTGCCAACCGTGGAACCAGGTAAGCGTGCACCGCACACTCAGACCCCTCTTCGGTCCGCCCATGGACCGGGTCCCTGCGTTCCACCTCGCTGCCCCACCGCGGGTATGTCGGTGGTCCCGCTGGTCCAGCTTGTGAGGCCCAACAGTCTCGCTGGCTCCTGCAGACCATCAGACTCGGCTTGCGATTCAGTTCGCCCGGCGTCCCCCTCCAAGCTCAGCGGCATCCGCTTCACACCGGTGAAGGCGGCTGATGCTCCTGTCTTGCGTGCGGAGTTCGCAGTCCTACTGGCGAATGATGCGATAGAGCCAGTCCCTCCAGCCGATATGGGGATAGGGTTTTACAGCCCCTACTTCATTGTACCCAAGAAAAGCGGTGGGTTACGACCGAACTTGGACCTGCGTGTCTTGAACCAGGCCCTCTGAAGCGGTTACCGTTCAAGATGTTGACGCAGAAGTGCATCTCCGGGTGCATCCGTCCCCGAGATTGGTTTGCAGCGATCGACCTGAAGGGACGTGTACTTTCATGTGTAGATCCTTCCGCACCACAGACCATTGCTGCGGTTCGCGTTTGAAGGACGAGCATATCAGTACAAGGTCCCGCCCTTCGGGCTGTCCCTGTCGCCCCGTGTCTTCACGAAAGTTACGGCGGCAGCCCTTGTTCCCCTGCCTCACGCAGGAACGTGCTCAGTCGGTGTTGAACTGCTTGAATACGTTCAAGAGCAGGTCGGCGGTACCACTGAAACAATTTCAGAGGCTCCTGGGGCATATGGCAGCTGCAGCGGCAGTCACGCAGCTGGGGCTGCTTCATATGAGACCGCTTCAACACTGGCTCCATGGCCGAGTCCCGAGGTGGGCGTGGCAACGCGGCACTCACCGGGTCCGAGTCACACCGGCCTGCTGCCAAACCTTCACCCTGTGGTCAGACCTCTCCTTTCTCCGGGCAGGAGTGCCCCTGAAACAGGTCTCCAGGCATGCTGTGGTTTACACAGATGCCTCCACCACCGGCTGGGGGGCCACGTTCAATGGGCTTGAAGTGTCAGGGGTTTGGACGGGCCCCCAACCGCAATGACACATCAATTGGACAACACTGCGACCGTTGCGTATATCAACCGACAACCATCGCATGTTGCAACCCGCCCGCCACCTCCTCCTCTGGAGTCAGAAGCATCTGAGGTCGCTTCATGCCATTCACATTCCAGGCTTGCACAACCAGGCAGCCACGAACTGTCACTGCCGCTCAGGTAGCCTGTTTGCCTCTCCGGAAACCTCTCATTGCCAGCTGTTTTACTCCCTGACCGAGGGAACACTCGGCACGGATACACTGGCACACAGCTGGCCACGGGGCCTGCGCAAGTATGCGTTCCGCCTTGCACAGTGTCTGAGCCTTCTAGCACAGACACTGTGCAAGGTCAGGGAGGACGAGGAGCGGGTCCTGTTAGTGGTGCCCTATTAGCCCACCCGGACCTGGTTCCCGGAACTGATGCTTCTCGTGACAGCCCCTCCTTGGCCGATTCCTCTGAGGAAGGATCTACTGACTCAGAGACGGGGCACCCTGTGGCACCCGCGTCCAGACCTCTGGAAACTTCATGTCTGGTCCCTGGACGGGACGCGGAGGTTATAGGTGACCTACCCCAAGGAGTAGTTGACACCATCACTTCAGCAAGAGCACAGTCTACAAGACATGCTTACGCTTTGAAGTGGAACCTGTTCGTTGAGTGGTGTTCCTCTCATCGAGAGGACCCCCGAAGATGCCCGATCAGAGTCGTGCTGTCCTTCTTGCAGCAAGGGTTGGAGCGAAGGCTGTCTCCCTCCACCCTTAAAGTCTACATGGCTGCAATCGCTGCTAACCACGACCCCGTAGAAGGCAGGTCAGTGGGGAAGCATGACCTGATCATCAGATTCCTTAGGGGGACGAGAAGGTTAAATCCTCCACGGCCCCCCTCTGTACCCTCTTGGGGCCTGACTCTAGTGCTTAGGGCACTACAGTGGGCCCCATTTGAGCCTTTGCAGGCAGTCGAGTTGAAGTTTCTATCAATGAAGGCTCTACTCCTGCTTGCATTGACCTCCATCAAGAGGGTAGGGGACCTGCATGCATTTTTCGGTCGACAAATCGTGCCTAGAGTTTGGGCCGGCTGACTCCCAGGTAATCCCGAGGCCCCGGCCCGGCTATGTGCCCAAGGTTCCCACTACTCCCTTCAGAGACCAGGTGGTGAGCCTGCAAGCGCTGCCCCCGGAGGAGGCAGACCCAGCCCTGGCTTTGCTCTGTCCAGTCCGAGCCTTAAGATGCTACGTAGACCAGACACAAAGCTTCAGGACCTCAGACCAGCTCTTTGTCTGACACAGAGGCCGGCAGAAGGGGAATGCCGTCTCCAAGCAGAGGATGGCCCACTGGATAGTGGATGCCATCACCCTGGCTTATCAGGCACAGGGTGTGCCCTGCCCGCTCAGGTTGAGAGCTCACTCTACTAGAAGTGTCGCATCCTCCTGGGCGCTGGCTCGTGGCGCCTCGTTGGCAGATATTTGTAGAGCTGCGGGGTGGGCGACCCCTAACACGTTTGTGTGGAGCCGGTATCCTCCTGTGTTCTCACCTCAAATGGGTAGAAGCACTGAGTGGCCCCGGCTTCGGGTCGACTTGCTATAACTGCTCCAGAGAGTCCATACAGTAGAACCTGTCGAGCTCCTCCATCCCATCGGCAGCCAGACGTGGCGGAGCGTCCGGCGCCAGGCCCTCACTAGATGAATCCGTGAGAACCGGTAGAGGGCTGGGCTCCATATGTAGAGACCTAATTGGATCCCATATGTGTAAAGTCCACGGTATAGCCACAGAGCCCGTGTTTCCCCGGCAGTCAGTCTGCGTTCTTAAGAGGATTACAATCACCTCTAATCTTCCATATGCACCTAAACGGTTGATTCATATGTGTAAGTGCTTCCGAAACCTCCTTCGAGAAGGATGGGGCTTCCGCACGTTCCTGTTCCAAGTAGAACGGGTACGTTTCCCAGTGTTATTCAAGTTCACTGAGTGGGTAGTGCTACGTTGACAGTGACTGGCCTTCTGTTGCGAGCCCTGGCCTACACTAAGGGGGCGTAGAAGGCTTGCACAGGACACTGGAAGGGGCAGCATCCGTGGCGCTTTGGTAGGGATCCCATAGTCGGTCATTACCGATGTGACGTCGAGAGTGACCGACTGAGAGGGAAAGTCTCGGTTACGTATGTAACCCTCGTTCCCTGAAGGAGGGAACGGAGACGTCACGTCCCGTCGCCACGGCTCCTGTACCACCGCTGAGCGGCCGAGTCACCGGCTCGCCTCCTCAGCGAAAACCTGAATATGCGCTGCACCTGCTGCCCTTTTATACTCACGCTGTGATCAGTGGCAGCTGAATGCAATCAGCGCATGCCAATATTCATTGGCTCGTTTTGATACACTTGAAGTAGATTGGTCTCTCGAAGCGAGATCCCATAGTCGGTCATTACTGACGTGACGTCTCCGTTCCCTCCTTCAGGGAACGAGGGTTACATACGTAACCGAGACGTTACCCAGTCAGCTCACCCTAATCAAACATGACAAGCTAAAAGTGCCATTAAAGGGATACTCCACCCCAAAATCAAAGTTTTGTCATTAATCACTTACCCCCATGTCGTTCCAAACCCATAAAAGCTTCGTTCGTCTTCGGAACACAATTTAAGATATTTTGGATGAAAACCGGGAGGCTTGTGACTGTCCCATTGACTGCCAAGTAAATTACACTGTCAAGGCACAGAAAAGTATAAAAAACATTGTCAAAATAGTCCATCTGCCATCAGTGGTTCAATCTGAATTTAATGAAGAGACGAGGATACTTTTTTTTACGCAAAGAAAATAAAAATAACGACACTTATTCAACAATTCGTCTCCGCTCTGTCTCTCTGTGCCAGCGTAGCGCCATTTTGGAGAGCATCCGATGGACGCAAAGTGTGTACGCTATTCTCTGTCATCAGTAACGCATGGATACGCGGTTTCCGTTCAAATCAAAGCGTAAATAAACATACAATACGTTAGGGTACATTGCGTTAGAGAGACAGAGAGGAGACAAATTGTTGAATAAATGTTATTTTTATTTTCTTTGCGTACAAAAACTATTCAGATTGAACCACTGATGGCAGATGGACTATTTTGACGAAGATTTTTGTACTTTTCTGTGCCTTGACAGTGAAATTTACTTGGCAGTCAATGGGACAGTCATGAGCCTCCCAGTTTTCATCTAAAATATTTTAAATTGTGTTCCGAAGGCGAACGAAGCTTTTACGGGTTTGGAACGACATAGGGGTAAGTGATTAATGACAATTTTCATTTTGGGATAGAGTATCCCTTTAAGTCACTATCCCTATATGGATTTTAACTGCTTTGAATCTTTTCCATTTGCAAGTAATATATTCCCACCTGTGCATTTACAGATCCCCCTCTAATCATCATATATTTTACAGGTAACAAACCAAAGGAAGAGGACAGCAGCTTTGCTGTGCAAACCATAGTAAATACAGGAACATCCTTCATGAAGATGTGCGAGAGAAGCTTGCAAGGCAAGAAGAGAAAAAAAAATTGAAGGTACCTTTCTTCATTTTCATGAATTTTGGGATATTTATCTATATTTGGGTAATTGATAAAGTTACGTTTTATTCCCTGTAAAGTAGGAATAAAAAATGTTTTTAAAAATGTTATCTATTTTTAAAGCCCAGTGTCAGTGAAGATGGTGTGATCAGGAATTCTGGTGTTTGTGGGAAATCTGCAGGAACATCTCCCAGCATACTACTACCATGTTGCCCTGATGATTGAGGTAATTCACCTCTTAGGTGATGCAGATGTGATCAAGTTTACATAAATCTCGCAGAATAAACCGCTTCATCAGAGCAGAAATTGCAATTTTTTTTAATGATTCTACCTACCCTCTTACTGCTTAAATTATTAACATTTTGCAGATACTGCAAGGTGTATATAAACTTTGGAGTGCAACTGTGTCTATTGCTCTCACTCAACTGAACCATTTAAAATGACTGGATATGTTTTATAACAATTGTTCTTCTGTTTTTTCTTTCTTTCCTCGAGGTATTTTTTTCTGACTTCCCTGCCTCTTTGGAACATTTCTGTTCACAGAGACTGTGGAGAGATGGTGTGCAGCTTCATGACATTTCAAGTTTACTGCCGATGGAGAGCTTCTGGGACATTGACAGACAGCACTTCCCAGCAAGTTCATTTGTAGGTCTTTTTTTTTTTTTTAAATTAATTAATTAAATTATTTATTTATTTAGTCAAACTTGCATTCACTAATGCCGGAGTGAGATTTTAGAAGAAAACTTTTAGTCCTGTTTAATGTTGGTACTAGTAAAGGTTTGAGAATTTATGGCCTGGTTTCACAGACAGGGTTAGGCCATAGTTCAATTAGGATGTTTAAGTAATTTTCATTAACATGCCTTAAAAAAGAAAAAAAAAAACATTACTGGTGTGCATCTTGAGACAAAACAAAGGCACTGATATTTTTAATGATCAGTCATTGCAATTTTCTTTCAGTTGAAACAGCTCAGAATTAAATTTTAGTCCGGGGCTAGGCTTAAGCCTTGTCTGTGAAACCGGGTGTACAAGTAACACAGTTTTGTAATGTTTTACAATAAGGTCTCATTTGTTGTACATGGAATGATAATTTTCTTGATTCGTTTTTTTTTTTTTTTGTATTAAGTGTGTGTGTGTTTGTGTGTTAGTAATCCTATACGTTATGGGGACTAAATGACACCACAAGGATAGTAATACCAGTCAATGTTGACCTTGTGGACATTTTTTAAGTCCCCAATGAGGAAACAGGCTTATACATCATACAGAATGATGTTTTCTATGATGGCAAGATTAGGTACTTTTGTTTGCAAGTATGTAAGTGATTTTGCATTGTTCTCCAGACTCTAATAAGTGAGTGCTGTAACTGTGTATAGTGTTGGATTTTTCTTGTGCATCAGCAAAAAGAGTTTTTGTGTATTTGTTTTAGAAATTTTGTCAATAAATGTAGAGGGTTCTCCATTTTGTGTTTATGTTGATTGTAACTAGGTAATTAAGAGATTTTTTATTTATTTATTTATTTATTTATTTTTTTAAATATACTAACTTTCAACTTCATTGCCAGAGATATATGACATTGAGGTATATTTTAGTTCACATTAATTGCTTATTCATAAGTACATATTTACCATATTTCAAAGTACATATAAAATGTACTAAAGTCCCACTTAAGTGGTTCAAAAATATCACTCAAAAGTTCAACTAATTGCAATTAATGTAATTTTAAACTGTAATATATCTGAAATCAAGTACAAATAATATGCATTTGGGTGGTTGAAAACATTACATTTAATTCACGCTTAAGTGTATTGTTAACTGAATTAAAAGTATATTTTAGTTAACATTAATTTCTTGTCAGTACATTAGTAGTACACTTTAACCATACTTTAAAGACACTAGAAGCAATTATGAACATATAATTGTACATATAAAGATGTACTAATAAGTCCAACTTAAGTGGTTTAAAACTATTACTCAAAAGTTCAACTTATTGCATTTAATATAACTTTAAAATGTGACACATTTGAAATAAATCACAAATACAATGTAGTTAAGCAGCGAAAATAGTATATTTAATTTGCACTAATGTGTGTTCTTTTAAAGTATTTCTGCAATAAGTACACTTTATATAAGTATATTTAAGTGCACTTCTTTTTCACAAGGGTCAGTAAGCATTCAGTGTGTTCACACTCACAGCATATAACCTACATTGTACACGCTTGATGAAATCAATTAAATTGTGTGTGTGTGTGTGTGTGTGTGTGTGTGTGTGTGTGTGTGTGCGTACCTGTTTTTCTATTCAGGTGGGGACTTAAACCTGAATACACACAGACTCATGGAGACTCGTGTCACGGTGGGGACCTAAATTGAGGTCCCCACGGGTAAACAAGCTTATAAATCACACAGAATGAAGTTTTCTGAAAATCTAAAAATGCAAAAAGTCTCCCGTGAGGGTTAAGTTTAGGTGTAGGGTTGGTGTAGGGCAATAGAATATACGGTCTGTACAGTAGAAAAACCATTACGCCTATGGAAGTCCCCACAAGGATAGCGAAACAAGTGTGTACTGGTTTTTGTGGTTTACTGGGACAAAATTTGTATAATGACATGGGTATGACAGAGGTATTACAATTTGAGGACACTGCCTCCCAGCCAACATTTTTATGTGGGGCCCATATGGGTATGAACTGGGCTGAAAAATGGGCCCCATATAGGATTGTCCGCGGGTTCCATTATGGCCCCATGTCAATTGCCCACATGGATTTCATATAGGATCGCACTTGTCACAAGGTGGGACCCAACTGGGCAACATGCGCAAGACCCATCTCGGTCCCAGCTTTAACCCAGCTAACATTAGATTGTGGGGCCCATGTGGTTTTGAAATGGGCTGAAATATGGGCTTTATATGGGATTGTCCACGGGTTCCATAATGGCCCCATGTTAATTGCCCACATGGATTTCATATGGGATTGGACTTGCCACTAGGTGGGACCCAACTGGGCTACATGTGCAGGACCCATCTCGGTCCCAGCTTTAATGTCCCCGTAATTCAAAAGTCTTAAAAAAACATACTAAATGGTGTATTTTTGAAAATCTAAAAATGCAGAAAGTTTCCTGTAAGGGGTAGGGTTAGGTGTAGGGTTGGTGTAGGGCAATAGCACATACAGTTTGTACAGTATAAAAACCATTACGCCTATGGAGAGTCCCCGTAAACCACAAAAACAAACGTGTGTGTGTGTGTGTGTGTGTGTGTGTGTGTGAGAGAGAGAGAGAGAGAGAGAGAGAGAGAGAGAGAGAGACATTTTCATAAGTAACTGTAATTACACTTTTTATTCACAGTATCTGTAACAGATTACAGTTACATTTATTTTGTAATTAAATTACGTAATTTAATTACAGTACTTCCCAACACTGTATTTAGCCTAATATAGACAGATATTAGAACGCAGCGTTCAGTGAGTTCACACTTACAGTATATAGTAAGTATAGCACACTGTACACGCTTGATGTTTGATGGTTCACGCACCTCGGCGCTCACTGACGTCGCGTGTGAAGCGTTGTGACTCCCTCTCTCTCTCTCACACACACACACACACACACACACGCTCCGGTTCCACGGACCGAAGGACGCTCGCGGTGTCTGTCCGCGGCAGCGCTCCTCCAGCAGCGGCAGCAGCATGTCCACAGTGATGAGCGGTTTAGTGCATATGGCCAGTCTGGCGGATTTCGAGCCGCTCGCGGCGGTGATTCCCGCCACTAAAGTTGAGATCACCGTGTCGTGCAGGTGAGTGAATCTGAACGTGATTCCAAACACTCACGCGTGCAGTTTCAAATGCACTGATAATCTGAGGGCTGTATCAGCATTTATCATAATGCATTACATTTAGAATTACCTTTTGTGTCTGTTCTTGCTTATGTTTTTGCAAGGCGCTGCTTTTCTAAAGTGATTATTAGTGTTTTATTTATAATTTGCGTGCAGCGTTTGATTGCAAAATAGTCATCTCGTGCTGATATTAAAACAAATAGTACATGCGTCAGTCATTAAGGGTCATTTGAGCGATTTATAATAGTCTACAACAGATTAATCGTTCAGAAA
The DNA here is from genome assembly GCA_039654775.1 of Spinibarbus caldwelli. Classification (NCBI taxonomy): domain Eukaryota; kingdom Metazoa; phylum Chordata; class Actinopteri; order Cypriniformes; family Cyprinidae; genus Spinibarbus; species Spinibarbus caldwelli. Next base: position 22,529,668 of record CM077265.1, on the reverse strand, counting down.
TGTTATCACGTTTCATGAAGTCTGTATATGCAATGCATTATAAAGATTAGAAATTATGATTTTTCATTGTGATTATAATAGCCTACAGTTTTATTTCAAGTGTATGCTGCATCAAAATACATGATAACAGAGGACATATCACTCGAAATTGGGTGTTATGTATATTTTTCTGCTTAACAATGTATTTTTAACTAGTTAGGATGTTGTTATTAGGCTATTTATAATAACATGCAGCTAGCTATAAGGTGTATAACGGATTTTTAATGCATAATACATAAAGTATTCCATCTGTATGGTATAGAATGTATATGTAGTGGATTTATTATGCATTCCATCAGATTTCTTCAGTATTGCATAATAGTTGTGTCCATGAAGCACTGATGTCTTGAGAAGCCTTGAGTTTATCTCTTTAACTTCCTTTTGACCTCAGAATTTAAACCAGAAAAGCTCACAATGGACACGCATTGATATGTAAAAACTCCTGAATTACCGGAGTAATTCAGTCCAATGTTCATTATTAAAATGCATCTTTATTCACACCTGAGATGAGTGCTGAGAGAGCAGCGGTCTGCTGGGAATATATGAGCTGATCATGCGTGTTATTTTCAGGGAGGACAGGTTTATCTGTTGGAAAAAAAAAACACTCAGAACTCTTGTTCTGCACCTAAAGATTTATTATTAGTCATTCATAACTTTAATCAAGTGCTGATTTGCCTGATTTTCTTAACTACTGTACATTTTTAAATATGTCACTGTAAAATAGTTAATAATTATTAAAAACTGGCAGTTGTGGATGACAGATGTCCCGTAAAATACAGTAATGATATTTCAAGCATCACAGGATTGTATTTTGATAACTGTATATTCATTTTATACTTGTTACAACATATTTGAATGATATTTTTGGATAAAAGGATATGTAGTGTTAAATTATTAATTTTCAACATAAATTATAAGGTATTTCAGGTATTGTTGCTAAATTTACTGTTAAAACTTGCTGCAGTTTCCAGAAAAATAAAATATGTTTTTTGTTTTTGTTTTTTGCATTTCAAGATGACCGTTTTGTACAGAGTTGTTTTATTATTTTAACATAAATTATAAGGTAATTCATAATTTAGATTTATAAAAAAAGTTAATTTTATTGTATTTTACTGTGAAATGATATTTGTTTAACAATACATTGAAAATCAATTGTTGCTAAAAATGATTGTTATGGGATGCCAGTTTTGTACTGTACTGAATTGTTTTATTATTAATAAATTCTTATTAAGCATAATTTTCACAATATAATTAATTTCAGTACAGTACATATAAAATGTATTGTTTTTACTTGCAGTTAACTGTTTTATAGCATTTTTACATTCTTTTGCTGAAATTACTAACAATTACATGAAATGTGTCTTTAAGATATGATATAATGTTTTACATCCTAGAACAATTTACCACACTCAATTACCTAAAATCTATTTTTAATGTTCATTTTTAAATTGGAATATACAATGCAGTTTCAGCATCCAGATGCGTATAAAATACTAACACCTGAGTTAGGCCTTAATAAAATACCCAGATTAGGCATCAATAGTTGTGAAGGTGAAAACAAAAGCTATTCCTGGATTCTACAGTGAAGCTTTTAACAGTTAAGCGGCAGAATGCGCTTGTATCGACTGATTGACTTGTTTCGTCTGAGCATATTGAAGCGGGACCCTCCGTGTTGGAGGTCGTGTCAATACACACCGCAAGAGAAAGAGGCAAAGGACAACAAACAGGAGAAGAATCCTTTCTCTGCTCTTTAAAAACAATGACAGGTCGATTTCTGTCTGTCAAAATCATAAATGCAATCAGCTGTAAACCATTTTAGAGTTGAAAACATTTTCAACAAAAACCTTTTATTTATTAAGAATGAATTAGGCTGGATATGAGTATGTCTAATTCAGATCCAATAAATAAACATGAAAAATGTTTAAGAGTAAAGAAATGCTACTGTAAAAACCTGTTAACTGGTCAAATAATAATCAATGCATGGAATTTTATTCAAAAACTTATTTTATAAGATTTTTAAATAAAAGTAGCACATTTTGTTTGCTTTATAATCTGTTGAAAATCAATATACATGCATACTTAGAAAAAAAAAACTAAACAAATGATTAGTAAAAAGTAGTTTAAATTATGTTCTTTTTTTAATTAAAGGAGGCAGAAAATCGCATCCTCTAATGCCTAAAACATACTCACTGTTGTCACGCCCCTGGACTGTTTTGTTGTAGTTTTTGCTCCCCATGTGTTCCTTGTGACCCAGTTTCTCCCCTGTCTGATTGTATTAATTTGCTCCAGGTGTGTCTCCTTAGTTCTTTGATTGTCCCGTCTTTAAAAGCCCCAGTCCTTTCAGTTAGTGTTGGTCGGTCTTTGAATGTCGTCTTGGGCTCTATGTTCCCTAGATGAATGTCTTCACGTGTTCTATGTTCCCTATATGGATTAAAGACTCCCAGTTTGTGAATTCTCCGTGTCTCCTCGTTCCTGGCTCCAGCATACGTGACAGAAAGACCGACCCAAACAGTTACCTCCGTGTCCTCCCTCCGTTTTGTTTTCCGTTTTCAATCAGTGTTTTTGTTTCCGTTGTGTTGCCCCATGGATCCCTACGTCCGGCCCGAATTCCTCCTCCTCCTGCTGGAGCAGGAGGACCGATCTCTCGAGGACCATACAAGACTGTTCCTGATGTTAGCTAACGCCACCAGCTACCCGGACGGCGCGCTCTGCACATTTTATAATGCTAGCTTGAACACCGCGTGCAGAGCGCTGTCGTCCGAAGATGGTCCTCGAGAGGATTTCGCCGCCTTCGTGGAGTGGACACTGGCGAGGCACGGATCCCCGTTCACCGTCTGTGCCGAGGGGGATCTCGCCAGTGCCACTCCTGACCCAGAGCCCAGCCCACCAACTCCCCGCAGTGCGGAGCACCAGCCCGAGCCCACCGATGACGGAGAGCCATTTCCCGCTACGATCCACGAGCCAGCGCCAAGCCGAGCGACTGAGCGGAAGATCGTCCCGGAAGTTGAGCCCAACACGTCAGATCAGGTGCGAGAGCTGATCACGTGGGAGCCAGCCGTGGACGGTGTGAGCGCGGAGTGGAGCTCCGCCCCCTGCACCGCGGCTGAGGGTGAGCTGATGATACATCTGGGGCTGCTAAACTTTGAAGGGGATCTGTTAGACTGGGAACATGATCTGGAGGTCGACGCTTCCCCTATCCTCTCTCCGTCTCCGCTGGTTCCAGCCAGCTCCGCTCCTCCCGAGCACCCCCCTGTGCCTGCTTCCCGAAAGCGTACTCCAGAGCGCCCCACAGTGTCGGCTCCCATTTCTGAGTTAACCCCTGGAAGCCCGGAGGATCTCAAATGCCCACCCTCCCACCCGCTCCTGCCTCCTCCACCGCTGTCGTCTGGCAGCCCCTCTGCTCGCCCTCAGCCCTCCATCAATGCGGTGCGAGCTCCGCGGGTCTGCCATCCTCCATCGCCGTGGCTGGAGAATCCCTCACCTCCACCTCCAGCCTCCGAGGCCCAGACTCCACCTCGGCCCGTAGACCCAGCGGCTCCACCTCGGCTCCTAGCTCCCTCGCCTCCACCGTCATCCATCGATCCACCAGCTCCACCAGGCTCCCTCGTCCCTCCGGCTCCGCCTTGGTCGGGCGTCGACCCGCCATCGCCTCGGGACTCCTCTCCTCTGGCTGCGCCTCGTCACTCCGTCCCACCGGCTCCGTTGGGTTCCTTCCTCCCTCCAGCTCCACCTTGGTCCTCAGTCGCTCTGGCTCCGCCGCGGATCTCCGGAGCTCCGCCTCTGCCTCGGTCGCCAGAGCTCTCGGCTCCACCCTGGCCCCCCGGATCCTCGGCGTCACCCTGGCTCGTCGGCTCTCCGTCTCCACCTCGGGCTCCTCCTCCACCTGCTCCGCCTCCGTTGGTCGGCCCCCTGGAGTCGGTGGCCATTCCTCCTCCATGGCTCCTCCCTCCGTCGGCTCCACCATGGGCCATCATCATGGCTGTGGCCTGGGTCCTGCCAGGCTCCTCCTGCTCCGAGTCCCTCCTGTCTCCTCCCTGGCTCCTCCCTCCTTCGTCACCTCCCTGGTCTCTGTCTGCCGGCCCCCTCCCGGTTGTCCGTCCTCCTCCTGAGCCGCCGCCATTGTTCCCACCCGTTCCCCCCCCTCTGTTGTTCCACGGTGCGAGGACGCACCTTCCGGGAGGGGGGAGTAATGTCACGCCCCTGGACTGTTTTGTTGTAGTTTTTGCTCCCCATGTGTTCCTTGTGACCCAGTTTCTCCCCTGTCTGATTGTATTAATTTGCTCCAGGTGTGTCTCCTTAGTTCTTTGATTGTCCCGTCTTTAAAAGCCCCAGTCCTTTCAGTTAGTGTTTGTCGGTCTTTGAATGTCTTCTTGTGTTCCATGTTCCCTATATGGATTAAAGACTCCTAGTTTGTGAATTCTCCGTGTCTCCTCGTTCCTAGCTCCAGCATTTGTGACAACTGTATTGTTTTATGGTTTATTAATTTTATGAAGAGAGATACTACCATATCTTGCAAGATATGGTTAAAAAAATCCAATTTTCATAATATTTCTTGTGTAGAGAATGATTAATTATTTTTTCTATTATTTTTTTTTATTATTTACTTAACTTTTTTGCTGCCTTCTGACAATTTTTTACCCTCCTGCAAACATATACTGCAAACATATATATATGAGTGTTTACTTTATTAAACATATTTAAAAGCCACAGCTTTTCACAACCCTCCTTATCAAATATGATGTAGTCCGCAATTTAGAATCACTATTGATTTCATCTTTTTTCAATACTGTTATAATGCCAGTCTTGATGACACTATTAGCTCGTCAATGCGGCGAACTTTACGAAGCGAGAGTTTTGACTCGGACTTTCCATATTTAAGCCCCTCAGGGGACGCGTCCTCATCAGTGCCACTAAACTTTATCACACTTCATGCTTTAATTACATTCCTCATGAATTATTCCTTTGTGTTTTACCACCATGCTCTAAATATTAATGCGGAAGGAGTCCGGAAGAGGCACAGGGATAAACATTAATTAAAATCATAAGAGGACTGGGAGTGTCGGTGGATGTGATTGGCAGCTGGGCTTGTTTGTGATGGAGAGCGTTTGATGTGGGCGGAGGGTTCCGCTGTGCTGGGATTTCAAATGGGAATGTGCTGTTTGGTGGGAGAACGGCCGTGTAAATGTTTAATGAGGATTCTTGTTCTGGAGCATTTCCTGTACTCTGGCTACTGTGATGTTTCGGCTCTGTGCTGTAATGGCCGGCTCTGACTTTTTCAGGTGGCACATGGATCTACGGCATAGGGAGGGGAAGCTCATGTTTAGTCCTCGAATATAACCTGGAAGAGGCATAAAGCACACTGTATCATACAATACATATGAACTATATATATATATATATATATATATATATATATATAGTGTAAATAGTGTACGTTGTGCATAGGAGCTTCTGTCTGCATCACTCGAGTGCCTGAACATCACTAATCGCTGTGCAGTGCTGGGTTACTTACAAATTGTAGTCTGTTACTGATACCAAATTACATGACAGTTGTAGTTAGTAAAGTAATCCATTAGATTACACATTTTGGGTAATAGAATCTGACTACTTTTTGTACAGTAAATATATTACTTCATGTAACTATATTAGGTGAAAGAGGGTCGGCTGACAAAAACGTTTGGGAACGTAAATAAATAACGTGAATTTTTTCATTTTAATGTGTTTGAAAGACAAAAGCCTTTAAAAGACACAGTAATACATGATATATAACCCACTGAGTGATAATTTGCATAAAAATTGTTTTCATCAGTAGTTGATGCAGTGTTGAAATGTTAAGAAAACACTTCTTAAAACTGAAATGATTTTTGTAAATCTAGTAGTCAAATGCTATTTGGCCTCTCAATTTTCTGTGTAATTATATCCACTTAGTCTTTGTGTGAAAGTCTACAAAACTGGAAGACTTTCTGACTGTATATAAATGTTAGGATATTTTAGAAAGCAAAAGGTGAAAAAGAAGAATTAGGCAGAACCGGTAAATGATGAATAATTTATTGCTATTGTGTGAATAATTTGTAATCATATAATCAGTAAAAAAGTAAGGTAACACTTTATTTTATGGCATACTTATTACACGTTACATGCACTTACAATTATAACAACAATAAATTATGCATAATTACATGCAAGTAACCCTAAAACAAACCCTAATCCTAACCCTAACCATATAGTAAGTACATGTAGTTAATTAATATTACTCAGTACTTCAGTGTATAATCACACTGTAACAAGGACACCTTAAAATAAAGTGTAACCAAAAACAAAATACTATGTGCATAAACAGACTATGCACAGCGACAGTGCTGGCTAGTAACAAATTACATGTAATCTTTATTACATAATCAGATTCCAAAAATTAAGTACTTGTAATTACATTAAGTTACATTTTAAAATACTCATAATCAAACTACAGTTACTTTTGGTAACACTTTATTTTAAGGTGTCCTTGTTACAGTGTAATTATACATTTAAGTACTGAGTAATATTAATTAACTACATGTACTTACTATATGGTTAGGGTTAGGATTAGGGTTTGTCTTAGGGTTACTTGCATGTAATTATGCATAATTTATTGGTATTATAATAGTAAGTACATGTAACGTAATAAGGACACCTTAAAATAAAGTGTTACCTTTTTTTTCTTCTCATGTTTTAATTTGCAGTTATTGGTTATATATCCATTTGGAGGAATAGATTATTTGGTTATGTATGCCTTTGGGCCAATATGTTATGGGTTAAATATCCAGGTAGAGTTATATATCCATTATATATCAAGAGTTGTATATCCATTGGTGTTATAGGTCATTGGTTATATGCTGATTTACGGTAATTGTTTTTTGCTTATGTATGTTTGGACTAATGAGTTATGGGATGCCTGGTTATATATTCATTTGGAGCTTTATTATTGTCACGGTGTGGTGCAGGAATAGCGCACGAAGATGAAGAATAACAGTATACAGTCTTTAATAATCCACATAGAGGTAGTCCAACACAGGAGGGTAGCAAACACACGTATACATCGACGAGAATGGACGAATAAACACTGAACTAAATGTAACTTATATGGGGAACGTAAATGAGGATAATTGATGAGACACACCTGAACATAATGACACAATCAAGGGGAGACAGAAACTAGGTCACAGAGCACATGGGGAAAGAAAACACAAACAAAAGTCCATGACTGTGACAATTATGGGTATATATTGAGTTAGGCCTGTGGCACTGCTGAGGCACTATTGAGCCTTCAGCTCGTCTGTATTGTTGGATCGACTGCTTCTCATCTTTCTCTTGAAAATATCCCATAGGGGCTTCAGGTCAGGCATGTTAGCTGGCCAATCAAGCACAGTAATATTATGGTCAGCAAACCACTTGTAAGTGGCACTGTGGGCAGGTGCTAAAGTCTTGCTGGAAAAGGAAATCAGCATCTCCATAAAGCTTGTCAGCAGATGGAAGCATAAAGTGCTCCAAAATCTCCTGGTAGATGGCTGCTTTGACTTTGGACTTGATAAAACACAATGGACCAACACCAGCAGACGTCACGGCACCCCAAATCATCACTGACTTCAGAAACTTCACACTGGACTTCAAGCAGCTTGGATTCTCTTCAGTCTTCCTCCAGACTCCAGACTTTGATTTCCAAATGAAATGCAATATTTACTTTCATCTGAAAAGAGGACTTTGGACCACTGAGCAACAGTCCAGTTCTTTTTCTCCTTAGCCCAGGTAAGATGCTTCTGACGTTGTTTCTGTTTCAGAAGTGGCTTGGTAGCCCTTTTCCTGAAGACGTCTGAGCGTGGTGACTCTTGATGCACTGACTCCAGCTTCAGTCCACTCCTTGTGAAGCTCTCCCAGGTGTTTGAATCAGCTTTGCTTGACAATATTCTCAAGCTTGCGGTCATCCCTGTTGCTTGTGCACCTTTTCCTACCCAATTTCTTCCTTCCAGTCAACTTTGCATTTAATATGCTTTGATACAGCACTCTGTGAACAGCCACCCCTTTCAGTAATGACCTTCTGTGACTTACTCTTTTTGTGGAGGGTGTCAACGATTGTCTTCTGGATCATTGCCAAGTCATCAGTCTTCCCCATTATTGTGGTTTCAAAGAACAAGAGATACCCGGAATTTATACTGTAGGGATGGCCACTTATTGAAAGTCAAATGTAAATATTCTAATTTTTGACTTTCATGAGCTGTAAGCTATAATCATCAAAATTAAAACAAAAAAACTTTTGAAATGTTTTACTTTACATGTAATAATTCTAAAATATATGAAAGTTTAACTTTTTGAAATAAGTTACAAAATAAATGAACTTTTTCATGATATTCTAATATTTTTGAGATGCACCTGTATATTCAGTTGTTGTTATGTGTTATGGGTTATATATTCAGTTAAGCTTATGAAGTATGTGTTCATTTAGGGCTAAATGTTACTGGTTATGTATTCAGTTGGGTTATATAGAAATATATAGGTTATATAATTCATATATATTTTAATTGGTGACTTCACCCAGTCATGTTATGAATTACTTTGGTTGTGTCCATATACCAGCAAATGGAATTATAATTAAAGGATTATGTTTTCATAAGATTTGTAATATGGAGAAGTTCAGAGTGTGTTCTATGTTTTTGCCATGGCAGTCTTAGACTTTTTTATTTTTATTTATTTATTTTTTTGGTTTATTGAGGTTTTACTGTTATTGATGTAATGATCCACTTCCCTTTGCACAATCAGAAGAGCTCAGTGTGTGTGAGCCTGAGATTTCCTTCAGAGATTCACCGCCTTGCTATTGGGCTGATAGAGCAATATTACATTTCTTTTTCTCACATTACATTGATTCTCAGGCACTCTGTTGCTATTTATATTTATTTATTGCATTCATTGTATTCATTTTTGTTCATTCATATAATTTCCTGCAGTTCCATTAATAAAGAACTCATCTAAATAAGACTAATCTCTGAAAACGAAATTTCTCAGTCAGTGCTTCTGTGACACACGGAACAAAGTAATACCTGCAAGAGAGACTGAAAGTGATATCACATCTCTCCTGAGATGCTTAGTCTCTCTCATGCGCTTGGTGCAGTTTCAATCACGAATCAATTATGACACTGTGATGCATTGCGATGCATTGAATCACAATGATGTATATTGCATCTTGGGATAGTTGCCAATACCCTGCCTTACCTGAATGTTTATAATGGCTGAAATGAATCAGTTCAACACCCTTTAACAGAGATAGAATTAAAACCACTGAGATATTTCCACCAACATATTAGACATGATGCTGAGTGCATTTAAGGAAGGGTTCACATGAAAATTTGTTGAAAATTTACTCACTCTCAGGACGTCCAAGACATAGATCAGTTTGTGTCTTTATCTGAACAGATTTGGAGAAATTTAGTATTACAACGCTGTCTCACCAATGGATCGTCTACAGTGAATGGGTGCCGTCAGAATGAGAGTCCAAACAGCTGATAAAAACATCACAATAATCCACAAGTAATCCACACCACTCCAGTCCAGTCCATCATTTAACATCTTGAGAAGTGAAAAGCTGTGTGTTTGTAAAAATACAAATCCACCATTAAGACATTTTAAACCGTAAACTTTAAACCGTTGAAAAAGTCCATCTCCTGTTATCCCGTCACATCAAAATCCATGCTTGATTAGAACTGTTTTGGCTCGTAAACTGTGCTCGATCTGTGCATATTTCTCTCCTGACTCAGACATCTTTAATAAAGGGATCTTTATTAACTTCTATTTCTTCATTTCTTTCTTTCTACTACAGAAACCTCTTGGACAGAGACACCTTTTCAAAATCTGATCCAAGTAAGCTTTTTGGTATTACTCATATCACATTATAAGCTTATTCATTCAGTCTATCACGCATTGAAACATACATACCAAGATCTGTTTATCTGACAACACTAGCACATCTGAAATCAGATTACTTAAAGCAATCTGGGCTGAAATCATGATGCAGTTACTGCTCATCAGCAGAGCACTGATCACCGTAGGGAGCATCATTAGTGTGCAATATCTTACCTGCCTGCCTTAATTATCTAATTTTATTAGAAAGCTTGATTGTGCATGAAACCCTGCTGTATGTGCATATTCTTTCATATGCAGGAGAGTATAATATTTGCATTTGCATTTCTTGTTAGCATCTTCACGTGTAATGTGTTCACGTGGGTTCTGATTGCATTGTGTAATCCAGATGTTGTGTCTGACTAACATTCACAGATTTAATGAACATAGAGATGCGTTTGACTGCAGGCCCTGCATTGTTCATTCTGCTGTATGACTGATTACACTGACTGTTTCTGACACACACACACACACACACACACACACACACAGAGAGAGAGACATTATATGCTCTAAAAGATTTTGTTTTGATTATTTCTCTGCTAAGAAAATTCTATTTTCACCTTAAAATTGGGCCAATTATATTGTTTGGAAACTACATAACTTTTCTGCCTTCATTTAAAGTGGTCATATTCTACACCTTTACAATATTACATTTCCCCTGAAGTCAACTTATAATGTAAGTTTTTTTATAGTACCATCAGATTTAATTCTCAAGTGACCCAATTCTGATTTTTTTCCTCCCATGTGGCACCAATCAGATATGACTCATGAAAGTTTAAGCAGGAAAAAAAGCATATGGATTCTTAGATTGGTTTTAGGCCTCATTCATATGTGGAAATAAATCTGATATCATTTGGATATGTGCATTTGCATCTGCCATGTAAGAGGACAGATCAGATATACCCCTATCAATGCAAGTCATACGTCACTGAAAAAAAAAAACAACGGTGGCAAATGGTGTCAAATCAGGTGGATGCTTTTTTTTTGGGCAGTGTTGCTAGTTTTGGTTAGCAATTGGTCTGGTTTTGTTTCTCAAAACAAAGACCTGGCAACCCTGTTTCTGGGACAGTATGTCTTCCTTGGGTTATTTTGCCAAATGTATAGTCTAAATGCAAATATTAGATATGGATCACTTTTAATAAAAGATTGAAGTTCTATAGCTGAAATAAACACTGGAAGCAGTAAAACTTGAACAACTTCTATTCCTTTTCACACAAATTACGATTACTGGGAAATATTACAGGGAAGTGTATTTTCACAAAGTTCCTTGGACAATACTACCTGTATGTTATCACCTCAAAACACTTTTACCATAGTGCCATTGTAAACTAATATATTTTGATGTTTGCATCACATAGCCAGCTTTACTGATGTAGTAAACTTGCTAGGTAGCTCACCTGGTACAGCACAAGTCTATGAAACATGAGTCAAAATAACAGAGCTTAAAAGGGACATTGAATGCCTATTTTCCACAAGTTGGTATGATTCTTTAGGGTCATCATGAAATGTCTGTAACATACTTTGGTTTTCCCAATGGTTGTGCAAAACAACACCCTTTTCACCTTGTCAAAAACAGCTCTGTTCACAGTGACCCATTTCGGTGCATGTCTCTTTAAATGATAATGAGCTACTGCTCACCCCACCTCTCTGTTTAGACACTGTTTAGAGTCCCAGCCCCAGAGGAGACAAGAGAGCAGTGGATTTATTGTATTTTTTTTTTTTTTTTTTTTACTTTATATTATGCTGCTGCTACACAGATCTAATATAAACATGCGATTTCTTTCCCAGCTGTTTACCTTCACAGACATAACCGACTGTTTTTGTGACTCATGTGTGTTTTTAACATAAGCTTGTGTGTATTTGACAGTTTAAGGGCAATACGACATGAAAGAGAACTTAGTTTAGTACTCACACGCCATGTGACATCCGCTTTCTGTGCACATGCTTCAGATGTGTGCGCTCAGAAAACCGTATATCAGAAGTATAAACTTATATGATTTAAAATGTATGATTTCAGCGCAATAGACATGATAATCAAAACCAAACAGATGTTTTTTGGCAGAGTATCTGAGGAACGAGCTGTAAAGGCACAGACCTATTCTGGAAAAGAGGGTGGGGAGCAGCAGCTCATTTGCATTTAAAGAGACATGCACGAAAACAGCATGTTTCTGCTTCCACTATTTTGAGCTGAAACTTCACAGACACATTCTGGGGACACCTGAGACTGAGACACTGAGGCAGATAGGTCTCCTTTAACATTATCGGCTAGGTTTAAGATCCGGTTTAGTGTAGGTGGTAAGTTATTTCAAAACGCGATAGAGCATTAACCTTTTAGTGTCACTTGCCACACAAGTTTTGCAAGCATTTTGAATTCTGAACCCAAGGTATACTTTACTTTTGACAGGAACGCTTAGCGAACATGTAGTTACATACCCATGAATTGCACATCATTGAAGAATTAACTGAGAAATTAAATAGATCTCATTTGAACTCCTACTGTAAATGGGACTTATTTATTATTATGAAATGCATATGATACATGTAGGCTTGAATTAGTACATCAATGCAACAAGAAATGATCCTTCCCCTAAACACACCAAATATATAGCTTATAATATGACACCAAGCGCTGTGGCTGCCACACACACAGGCAGTGAGCGATGAATCTATATTTAGCCGTCTGGAGTCCCTGATTCCAGCGTCTTTTGGCCGGTGAATGTAGGGAGGAGTTGTAGCGCTGCGTGACTGCCCCCATCACGTCAGCACAGCTCAGACTCAGCACATGTGCCGCTCCATATAAGAAGACTCTCCTGCAGCACTGCTCATGATGATGAGGATGAAGATGAAGGCCCTGGAATCATATTAAGGTCTGGGGATTGTTTGTGTTTGTGTGAAATCATTCATTCATGTCTCTTGAAAAATCTACAAAAACTCTGCACATATTCTACATTTTCTACAAACCTGTCAAATTAAAATGAACAATGAAATTTTGACTTAGATACACTACCATTCAGTGTTTTTTAAGTTATCTAATACCAACTAGGCCAATGTGAAAATGTTTTTGACCCTGTAGTTACTTAGTTCCTTATTCCCAAACCTATGGAACTGCATTCATAATGGGGTTCAGATGAAATAGATTGATTACCCTGATTACCATGGTGAGAGCCATTATCTCCAAATGTAAAAGAAAAAAAAAACTGCACAGATGTGAACCTTTCCAGAAGTGGCCCTCCTTCCAAAATTCCTCCAAGAGCACAGCGCCAACTCATCCAGGAAGTCACACAAGACCCAGGGACAATGCTGATGGATCCATACTCGTCACTGTTCATGACTCCACTATTCGGAAAATACTGGGACTGAGTCGAAAGTGGAACAGTTTGGAAGACAGTGTTCCCATTACATCTGGTGTCAATTCTACAAAAAGAACATCATACCTGCTGTCAAGCAAGGTGGTGGCAGTGTGCTGGTGTGGGGATGCTTTGCTGTTTTAGGGCCTGGGCAACTTGCAATAATTGTGAGAAACATGAATTCTGCTCTCTACCAGAAAAATACTAAAGGAGAATGTCCTGTCTTCAGGCTGTAAGTTGAAGCTCAAGCTCAAAAAAGTATATTTTTTTTGTCGTATGGGATGGAGGTATATATTCAGCCGACTCACCTCTGTCCCACACAGTTTTTTAGCATCCTTCCGCCACTCCAACTCCCTCAATTATTAATATCCCAGATAAGGATGGGGGGATTACTCTGAGTTTGGGCTAAATTACTTTGAGTTTGGGCTAAACTCGGAGCTCTTGCCTCGGACAGCACGGTAAACACGAATAGTCTTTCCTTTATCTGATATGTAAGTGCGAACTCATTGAATATTGTTCTGAAAATGTATTGTTCTATAAACAAAAACGTATATATATAATTCATGGAACATTTTATTTCTGAAACGTTTTAGTTGGATGTTCGACTAACATTTTTTAAATGTTACTACTTGTTACTACTTCAGAGAACATTCAAAAATAACATTTTTTATAATTTTTGCAAATTGATACAATGGAATGTTCCCTTATTGTTTGTATACAACCAAGAAAAAATGTTTTTAAAATATTAAAAATAACCTGGATGATTTGAACGTTCAGAGAACATTCAAAAATAGCGTTTTCATAACTAACTGGGAAGATTAGCAAAACGATCTTAGAACATATTTTTGTTAGCTGGGTTAAAAGGGCAGTTTGCACTCCAAAACCCTCCAGTGTGGTTGAACTAAAGCAGTTCTGCAAAAAAAGAGTGCGCCAAAATTCCACCATAATGGTAGAAACCTGAACTCCAGTTCTCAGAAGCATTTGGTTGCAGTTATTGGTGCTAAAGTTGGCCCAACCAGATTTTAAGTTAAAGGGGGCGATAGGTAATTATAGGTGATAAAAATTTTTAAAAAGTTAATTTCTATCTCACAATTCTGACTTCATAATTCTCAATTGCTTATAAACTTGAGATATAAACTTGCAATTCTGAGGAAAAAAGTCCGAATTGTGAGTTTATATCTCGCAATTGCGTCTTTATCTCTCAGAATTTCAAGTTTGTATCATGCAATTCTGACTTTGTAACTCACAATTGTGAGTTTATATCACGCAATTCTGAGAAAAAAAAAAAAGCCAGAATTGCGAAGGAAAAATGTCCGAATTGTGAGATAAAAAGTTGCAGTTACCTTTTACTTTTTTATTTGGTGGAGGAAAACGGGTTTCCATAGTTAAAATAAAATTATTTATTTTAATTTTTTTGCTTCAATATAAACATAAAACTACTCAGGTTGCCTTTGTTTTATGTTGCATTTTATTTGAAGATCTAAAACTATTTAGTATGACTTTAGTATCAGAATGGGGGCAAATACATTTTCACAGCACTCTGCATTCTTGTGAAATCACATTCTCAAACGGTCGTGTGGGTCAGTTTGCTTGGTCTTTGGTCCATATATGACCCAGACACTGGTTGAGCCCTAC